>OY728163.1:513019351-514219351 GCA_963277665.1 Viscum album | reverse complement strand
ACCCATATACCTACTTCGGGATTGGGATAACCTCCCATATACAATATCTTGAGCATGGGATAACCACCTGTGTGCCCTCTTTCATTATTGGGATAAACTCCCATGTACCCTTTGAGCTCATATAACATTAATCATTACCCAATTTATTGGAGAGAGATATAGGTCTTAGCCATCATATAAACCATATATTTATGTTCCACAAGATCATAAAACATTCATCATATCATAACTCATGAAAATAAATGGGTTTCATAAATATTTCTTCATAACATAACCCATGGAAAATAAGTGGGTTTCATATATATCTTGTGACCATAGATATAAAACATCTAGAGAAATAGTAAGAATGGTAAAATTGTATCATATCCCAAGTAAATCTTAAGTAGCATCAAAGGATGTCATCTTAGTTGTAAAATGATTTTGAAAGATCACTTGGAACATTTCTTGAGGAATATAGAATTTTGAGTTTGAAAATATCTTTTTGAAACTAAAAATTTATAAAAAACTTTCAAAACTGTTTTCTTTTAAAATAACTTTTAAAACTTATAAAGGAAACTTTAAAGATAAATTAAAAACTTTATTGAGGAAAATAACCTTTTAACTTTAAAAAACACTTTTTAAAACATAAAACATTTTTAAAATCCTTTTCTTTGAAAATAAACTTGGAAAATTATAAAAGAAGTTTCAGAAAAAATATTTTTCATGATGGTGGGAAATTCCATTCATGTCATACATATTAAAAAAATATTACTTTCAGATTTTTGGTAAAAGACAAATGATCCTTGTTTTGAAAACAATATGAATATTCCTTTTAAAAAATTTTGTAAAAAATTCAAACAAGGGTAAAAATGACTTTAAAAAATCCAATTGGACCATTTAAAAGTTTTTTAATTTTTTTAGAAAATATAGAGATGGAAGAGAAATCATTTTTTGACCGAAAAGAGAAATAAAGTTAATTTTCTTTAAAAACATTATTTTGGAACCATGAGTACATAAAGAGAGGAAAATGAAGTTAAAACATATATTCTAAAGAAATAACCATAGGATAACAAAATTCATGAGTTTCTTGAGAGATAGTTCATAATATTTCATTATCAAAATCATAAACATAAACAATCCTGATAAACGGTGAGATTATATTATAAATCCCTTACAACTTTTTTAACTTTGAATCATAATCACAATGAAGAAATAAAATTAAATGAAACATAAAATATGATAAAAATAAGTAAATTCATGATATTACATGTAAAAGGGTTTGTATATATACCTCAAAAAATAAGATAGATACATAACATAATATATATCCCAAAAAAGACATTGAAACAAAATTCACTTAACATAAGTCTTGACTTCCTGCATACACATTTGAACCTATGGTATAATAAATATAATTTTATTATACATATATTATAGAAACATAACTATATATATCAAACTATATATGATTTAATTATGACCTTTTATTACCCCTTTATTAACAATTCCATGTTAAAATCACATTTTGGGAAATAACTGCTTTGTTTTTCATGTATGTTTTGATTTGTTATTTTATTTTCTATTAATTTGATCATGGTTTCATAATATAAGTTTTTTTAATGGTGATATAAATATAATATATATTCAATATATTTTTATTTATATTAATCCATAAAATTTATAGATATAAAATTAAATAAATCATTCTTGGAGACGGTTGGTCATACATACACATGAAAAATGTTTCCATTTTCTTGATGGATAAAATGAATGAAAGGTAAATAATATATTACCTTAAAAAATAATTTTTATTTCATATATATCACATATATTAATTAAATTTTCCCTAATTACCTTCCATGGAAAGCATTAGTAAAAAATGAATCACATCGCTTCGTGAGGCGGTAGTCCACCGTACACACGAATGAAATTATTGTATCCCCTATAGAATGGTAATTAAGAAGGTATATATGATGTTATAATTTCATAAGTATAATTATTTTACAAATATAAAATAAATTTATTTAATATATCCTTATTACCATCCAAGTAAAGTATAAATGAAAAACACATCACATCGATTTGCGGGGCAGTAGTCTACTGTATACACAAGGAATGTTATTATTTTCAAAAGATTTGGGAGGTTAGAAGGTAAATGTTTTATTATAATTATAGAGGTATAATAATATAATAAATATTATATATAAACATTAAATTCATAATTATACTTATTCATGAAAGGTGGTGATGGGAAATGAATAACATCAGTTTAAAAGGCAGTATTCAGCCATACACAAGAATAGTGATTTAGTATCCTATTTTATGGAAGAAGTGATATATTTATGTTATGAAATTAAAATAATAAAATCTCAGTATATGGGATATAATGGTTTTATAATATCATAATAATTGAAGAATATTTTAAGGAGTTAGAAGAAGAAATAAAAAAATGCTTAGTTTAAAACTTTACGTCTTCTTTGGACAATCTCTTTAGGTTTTATATAAAGCCTTCATAGATTAGATTTATGATATAAATAAGGAATATAGAAGGTGGGTATGTATAAAAGTAATATATTTGGTTAGGTATTGGATAAATCAAAAGGTTTTGGAAGTGTGAATAGGAGAGAAGAGGGGGTAGCCTATTATAATCAGGAGAGAGGACACACATGGAATTTTTGAAAAGAATAAAGTGTACCCACATTTTTCACATGAAAAAAGATAAAGAGTGGGGAAATATCAAAAATTATAGGTGATAAGGTCTAAAAATGGATATAAAATGGGGTTTAGAAAAATTTCTAGGTTATTTTACCGCTTATCTTTTCAGTTTAACCCCTGGTAAACATGTTTTAACCTTAACCATGGTAATTAATTTTTTAATATTTTTACTATTCATTTTAACCAAAAATTAAGTTTAACTTATTATATAATATAAATTATCATAAAGTTTCAAGTTCTAAGAATTATCTACACCATAAAATTTATTAATAAAGATAAAATACAAACATGAACCTAAAAATGTGCGGTGCATAAAGCACCACCAAACAAAGAAAGTTGAAAACAACGCTACCTAGAAGCACAAAAAATGGCCCAAAAAATAACACACCATGGCTTAGAGACTAAATTATTTTGTATTCCCATAGACCCACACCATAAATCCCTGAATTCATAGAAACTAACTATCTTACAAAAGTCAAACACATGGACTAATGACCCAAATAAGCATTGAAGTTCTGTTGCCTACTAAACAGAAATGCATCTCCAAACTTTCCCCAAATGGATGAGAGAAACTCAAAAAATAATCTATTATATCCCATGTTCAATACACAAAAATCATCCCATATCCCAAGGACATCCAATAACTCATGACCCTAGGTCACCAGCTCCCAAGGTCACCCTCAACCCACACCCCATGTCATCACCAACATTCCCCCCAGCCTGCTCCCTGTGTTGTCCTCGTCCTACATTACCGACCAAAATCCTAACTCGCTGCCAGGATCCAAATTCTGAACATAATGCTTCCAAATTTCAATAATCCAATTTATCCAATTGAGTTCCATCATCATCCACATCCCAAGTTGGCACATTTTCACCATGCCAGCCCACATCAGAAATCTGAGCGGGTCGTCATCACAGCGGGGTACTATCACCTTGAGAAACAATGTCAGTAGACGATGACCACACAGGCCCCAAACCCTAATTTCCCACAATCCAACTTCACCTATTCTTTTTATTAAGTATTTTTCACTAGAAAGTCTATCAAAAGATCCAATTCTGGATTACATCCACTCCATTCCCGCCAATGGTCGGGGTGAAGAGCCAAATCCATCATAAGACGAGTTGCCAAAATTTGTAGGTCACAACAACACAAACCTTAGTAGGCTACCTCCATAAACCCACACTAGTCCCAACACGTTTTTTCAGTGACTTGTCCACCCCTTCTCCCTATATCGTCTCTAGTATGCACCCGTCATCCTGAGTTCTCGATTCGAAGACAACCGTACTATCTAGGAAAGTATCAGTTCCTCCAAACTCCTATCCACATCTGATCAAATTTCATCACCTTCCTCCCCAATTCCACTACAAAAATTATTCTAATCATGTGATTTTCCACATGTGGAAAACATCTGATAATGGATAACAATATCATCATCTCCACTTGGGAAGATTGGTGTCAGACTTTGGCCACAAGATTGAAGAGAGATAGAGGATCTTCATCCTTGAGAGAGAAGTTCTCCATAAATATATAATATAATATAAATTATAATTATAAAAATTCTATTAACATAATTTAAAAAATTTAATTTAAAATTAAACCCTCAAACGCGATGAGAAAGCAGTTTTCCAAAGAGAAAATGTTCAAAAGTTTAAAACGTTTTTATATCAAAATTAAATATAATATTATTTCCAATGACCTATATCAAATTAATAGATATATAATTGAACTAAATTTTCCTTTAAAACCATATTAAAATAAAATTTAGCTTGTATATTATTTAAATTAAAAGACAATTTTTAATAAAAACACATATTTTTCACTATTCACAGAAAAATTTATATTTTCATAACATTATCAAAAAAATAACTCCAAGATAATTTTTACATGATGGTTTCAAAAATTAAGTTCATTTTTAAAAATAAATTTTCTAAAATTGGAAAAAATTAATTTTAAAATAAGTGTGCAAAATGTGACAAAATAACTTTTTAGAAAAATATAGTTTTTAAGTATAAAATTGGATTTATTCTTATCTAATGACTAAGAAACACATAATATGAATGTTAAATATTTTATCGAATATATAATATATATAAATTTCATTAAAATCAATCAAAAAAATGATTTAATTAATTTATTGAGATAAAATTCATTTTTTCACATACAAATAGTTTTTCAGAAAAAGAATTCTTTTATTTTTAATTGGTTTTTAATTTCCATTTATAAATAAGTGGTCACTAAGGAATTCATTTTATGTACATGTGTAAACCATATATTTTATTAATTTTGATAATCCTATTCATACCCACCATTCCAATGACTAGGCGATAACTATCATATAAAATAATAATATTTTAGTAGTGTGTCATATTTTTGTAAGACTCGGTGTTGCATGCAACACATGCTATTGAATAATTGAGATTTATTTAAAAAAAATATTTCATAAAATCTTGGGGATTTATAGGGATCCTATTCCAAATCTGAGCTGTACCATATACTCATCCTCCAAAACCCTTTAAAGATGCTCCAACCTAATAAAAAGACTCCACACAAGCAGCTTTACTCAATCATGAAGCCTTGGACTACACCCTATCCATCATGAATCTGTGCTCAAACTGAAAGAAAATATAAGTTTTGCACATACATTGAGGTGAATGTACGAGGGTTGAGAAATGAATCTTAGTAAGATGCGCCTAATAGTGCTCTTATAAATTTCTTCCATAATTTAATTCTCAGGAAATATGACCTGCCTAACTGAGAAATAATTGTAATTAAATAAAACAAAAGCCAATATTTATCTTTGGGTCCATGACCTCAATTGACCATACCTGCTTCTGCCAGTTCCCAAGTGTCTTTAAGTGTGACATGTAATCATTCTGACTTACCCTTATGAGAGTTTTCTTATCCAAGATATAAGCCTATAAGTATCACAAACCTAAATCCAAGATCACACTGATATACTTGATCATATACACCTCAACAAACAGTAGTCCCCTAGTAGATCCTGGGCCACAAACTACCATTAAAGGACCCCCACCAAGATAGCATGTGATGATCCCAACATCCTAGATCCAATCTATGGAAGTCCCAACTATTATTATAGACCTATAATATGGGAGTATTTTCATTTGGGGAATAAGACACATAAACATATCAACCATCCATTATAAGAGTATTCTTATTTAGTTATAAACCCACATGTATCACAGAATCGAATCCAAGCTCCCCCTGGTGTACCATACTAGCCACAAATCGATAGATAGAAGGTCATCAAAATATAAAAGGCTCCTAAAATATCATAGTCCATGAACCCCACCAAAATACCCCCTTAGAGATAACACATGACGGTCTACTCTAAACATATCAACTCCAAATCATATCAGCCTAACCAGAATCATGACTACTCCACATGAATTTCCATTCATTCATAAAAACACCCAAGGAATTACCATATAACATGCCTTTACATATATAATAAAACATGAACCTGGGAGGCAATCTTCCATACCTACCATGCCACCATGGTCACACTCCCCAGAGTGTGACCCATCTTGTCACAAACCTAATTGGATTAACCCATCAAATCAGGTCCAAAAGGTACACCCATTATCGACATTACCTATTCTCATGCATACCCTCTCAATAGAAAAAAAAGTCACAAGGTCACCCACTGGGGTCCCCTAAGTCATTGTATAGCAAGGTACCCCACATGGGGTTCTAGATCTTAATCAAAATCCTTGGGCCAACAACCGTCTCTTAGGGGTAACACATCCCACAACCCAGTCTCTAACATCTAATGGATTGACATACCTAATAAGTAAATTCTCACAATGGAGATAGCCTTAATCCCATCCCCTTTCCAAGTCACTATAGGTTATATGAAACACCCGAACCATCTATCTCTTTAAAACATGATCAGGTCCCACAACCTAGGGACAACCTAATATTAACATTAATCAAGGACTTCAACAACCCATGCCACATCCACCCACCATTCACACGAACCACATCTAGGACTCATCCTATGTTTCCATTATAATACCTATTGATTCAATTACTAGGGAAAGAACATCTCCATCATAACTTTATCACACTGAATCACCTCTTAAAAGTCCTCGAATCACCCCAAGGGGTCCACCATTTCATTTTACATAGAAAAATTCTTAGAATGGGCTCCTCATTTTTCTAATTATAGCTATGGTGTAACAAAACAACCCAAACCCTTAAATTGGTAACAAGGGAGTAGTACACGATGTGTACCCAAAGTAAACAATGTTCACCATGAGTATATGACATATAATCCCAAATATCCACCCTCTCCATGTACTTATACATGACTTGGGTACACCAAGGGTTTGGAAATGTACTATTACACAACCAACACACACATGTGGGGTGTCTGTCTAACTACCTGAACACATGTTAATGTCTAAATACAAAATGTGTACTCAAAATACATGGCATGTAGTTCCAAAAAATCCCATCTTACTTTAATATTAAGAACACATGACATGTGTTCTTAAAATCACACTCTGCGTGATTGGGATTTCATGAACAAAAACCCTTTTGATCCTCCTGAAACCCTTGTTTAGTCCATAATAATCCAAAATCGACCCTCATGGGGTTCCTAGAAACTTATATATGGATTTATAATTTAAAAAACTAATCTATGAGGATTTTTTTCTGAAAAAAATAGGTCACACCACAAGGCGTAAATGCTAGTACTTTGATCCTGAATCCGCACCATGCCCGCACTGAGCCCTAATTTACCTCTGGACGGGCTCCTTGATATGTTATCTCCTCCACCTATCCCACTTTATCTCTCGATATAAGAATCCAAGGGTGGGTGGGTTGGGGGGGAGTGGAACCTTGGGCATATATATAAATCTACAATAAGGAGTACATAAATTAGGAAAAATCAAAAAGAGAAAAAAAAATTTGAAAAAAAAAATTAAGGGGGATCCAACTTAGTCCCTGTGCTCTATGTGAGGTTATTATTATACTAAAAATCCCCCTATTCCTAATTCAACCATTGAGTCATAATATTAATCTAAAACTCTATTCAAAAGATATTAATGAATGAGCACACACAAATAAATTTATATTTATTTAATTAAATATTAAATATTCTTCCAAAATTTGAACTACTCATAATTCCATAAAACTCCATTCCTAGGGTAAAAAACATATTCTAGGACTAACAGAGTAATTAGAAAAATTATCCAATATCACTTGATATGGGAAATTGACCATTTTTCATCTCATGAGCCTCCGAAAGCCAAAATCTCAAATTTCCCTTAAATTTAAAATCCCAAAAAAACATGGGTCTTTACAACCTTCCCAAGATAACTCTTCTTATCCCTGAAAAGCCTCAATGGTTAACCAGTAACCATGATTTTACTAATAAAATTTGTACAAATGATGATTTCTCAAACATCCATATATAGGCCCCACATCATCCACAACACTTTAACATGAGAGATATTAAACAGTGACTGATCTGATGCTCCTTACCATAAGAGTATCCCTATCATCACCTCACGAAAAAACATCAATATCCAAAGCCCATTTCCATCCATCAATGAATGTAAAGACTAGATATAGTTAAACTTATTACATCTGAGGTCCAATGAAAAAAAATCAACCACCCATCCCCGAACGACCACAAATGACAACCTCTATGCTCAAAAAACCACTTAAAAACAAGGATCACATCCTTTAACATCCTATAGTTCACTCCACACTATTAGGCCTTAATTACACCACTCCTTGAGTTATGAACTTAATAGGTACACCATGGATACACCACTCAGGCTTCCTCAAGATCCAAACAAACAAAACAGACCTAAACATGAACCAACTAGCAGTATACATAATCCACACACACATTCCTTCAAGCAACAAAGATTTATCCCAAAAATTAATGCCAAACACCACTATCCTCCAAAGGTATAGTGATTCTCAAAGAAGTTCTTATAGGATCTCACACTCATATGAGATAAAAATTAAGAACTTAGGACAACACACCTAAAACCACTAAGTATAATCCTCACGCAGGTCAGTTCCAATAAGATGGATCACCCTCAACAATTATCTTCAAAAGCGAGCATAACTCCAATGAAAAAATTAACCACATACTTAGCTGCCATTTGAAACTATTATTGGCCACAAGAATCCATCCATGCTCTCATCCACATACTAAAATGCATCCCAACAACAATGACATGCACCCAACCTATCCTTCCATTTAAAATATAACCTTGATACTAAGACACTCTCAGTTCTATACATTCCAAGGATCTAGCATCCAAGGTTATTATCATGTAAAATAAATCTAAGGCGTCACCATGCCCATTTCATAAATTTGATTTCACCTCATATACATCAATCTCAAAAGCTATCATTCACCAGTGCTTCTTAACTTAAATTCACTTGAAAACCCAAGCCATCCCTTTTCACAGGTTTCCCTCAATCATAATAAAAACTCAGACTCACTAAACATCGAGTCATTTCTCAAGGGTCCCTAGGTCCTCCCACCTATCCCGAAATCATGATCTCACATATAATTTATAAACTATGGGTTAATACTCACTACACCTTTCTGAAACACCATGTGAAATATCACATGATAGCTACCCACTAAGGGGAATCACATAACCCATGACATCTAATTCACCCATGCCAAAAACCATCAGCCCACTAGGGCACTGATTCTCATCGAACATCCACCTACATGACTGTTCCCCTAAGAATTTTGATCTCATTGATCAAAACCACTATAAAAAATGACATCATATGAGACGATTCATATATAGGGAAATATTATCCTCTAGCTTGGTTAAGTATAATTCCATTTCAATTTATATGGTAAAACGTTATATAGGTTGTTATTGACACTTTAATTTCAAAACTAGGGTGGAAATAACCCACAAGGGTTTCTCACTAAGGAATCAGATTCTCACATTTACCTATTAGAGTAACTCTATGTACCATACACCAAGGGAATATATCATCATCATCACGGGTGTCTCACTATAGATCCGCACGAATTTCCATTATAAGGAAATAAATATACATTTCGGTTCAATAGAGTAGAATCCCACCAAGTAATTATATGGGAAAATGATGTATAATGAATTGTTGGAACTCTAAACAGATAAGCCTTTGGTCAATGATAACAATAACACTGTCATACACCAACATGTCATGTGAATCCTATGTGCCAAATCATGTTGCATGAGATGTTTTTTGCCTCCATGATCCAAGAATAAAGCCTAATAATCAGATAATGACTATGAAATAAGATCCAGAAATGCAGTAAAAATCATAAATCCAAAGCATCATGTGCATCACATGAAGTGAAAGTCATATACAAATATAACATCACAAATCCATAACATCCACCCCATCTTTGGAAACATGGAATTCCTACCAGTGAAGGTGTTAATGATTCACCATCCTTGTATCCATAACAGGAAGTAAAACATTTATATATCTCTTAAATAACATGTCCTAAATAGTAAAGCAAAAAAAACACTCTGATACTACTTTGTAATGTTCTGACCAGGATCACTCTAAACAGTAACTAGACCAGTTCTCTATGTGACCTCAGGCATCCCTCTTCATAGTCTAGAGGTTACCAACTAGTGGAAAGGGTCTAAGGTGGTATTGTGATGAGAATATACCCCCATATCAAAGTGCATAATCACATATAAATAAACTAAAAATAAGATAAAATAAAAAGCAACATACAACTCAAATAGTCATTATATACACATCATTTTGTTTCCCACTAGGTTGAACACATATATAAGATTAATAGATTGGAAATAAATGTATAGGAATCCTTTTCCAACTCTAATACATACCTCATACCAGTCTCCAAAACCCTATCAAGATGATCCAACCTGATCAAAAGACTTCACATGAGTAGATATGCTTGATCATTCAACCCCGAGTCACCACCCTATCTATTGTGCATCTATTCTTAGCCTGAAAGAATACATAATTGATGCAAATACAC
This sequence comes from Viscum album, assembly GCA_963277665.1. Lineage (NCBI taxonomy): Eukaryota > Viridiplantae > Streptophyta > Magnoliopsida > Santalales > Viscaceae > Viscum > Viscum album. The sequence continues at coordinate 514,208,636 of OY728163.1, read as the reverse complement.
TGAGGTGCACATACATGGGGTGATAAATGAATATCAACAAGTCACCCCCAACAAAAAACCTATAACATGTTGTCATATGTGCATGATCATGCAATATTCCCAACCTAGATGAGAAATAACAAGAATAAAATAAAACAACAAAAAGCACCATTGATCCTTGGGTTTATGACCTTGATTGAATATACCTTCTTTGGCCAGTTACAGAGTTTCCCAAACCACATCTTGTAATCATTCAACCATATTGTCATAGAAAAACCCATGGGAGTATACTAGATCAAGTATCATATACCACCCAAAGGGTGTTTTCTAGAGTATCACAGACCTCCACCTTGAGAGTTTCATTTACGAGTAATCACAAACCTCCCTTTATAGAAGTTTTTTTCAGGCTTCGAATAATACAATAAGTATCATAAAACCAGATCCAATATCACCATAGTATACCACATCAGTCATGCCTCAATAGATAATAGGACCCTGAGAGATTATAATCCACCAACTCCCACCAAAGGACCCCCACTGAGATAGCATGTGATGATCCCAACATCCTGACTCCAATCCATGGAAGCCCCAACTAGTATAATAGACCTACACTATGAGAATATTCTCACCTAGGGAATAAGCCCTACAATCATCTTATCCCTCTCCTATGGGAGTATTCACATACAGATATAAGCCCCTATGTATCATAAACCCAAAGCCAAGCTCACCTTGGTATACCATAATAGACATGTCTTGACATATAGTAGGACCCTAATAAATAATAGGACATGATCCCCTACTGAAAGACCCCACCAGGATATCATGTGATGATCTACTCTAAAAATCTCATCTCTAACTCATGGAATCCCAAACAGAATCATGACCGCTCCATTAACATCTATATTAATTCATCAAAATGTTGTAATGCATTAAAAAATAACATGCTTGTACATATATAATAAAACATGAACATGGGTGTCCATATTACAAACCCTATAATCCACCATGGTTGGACTCCCAAGAGTGTAACCCATCTTATCATAGCTCTGATAGGATCAAACCGTCGTCTCAAGGCCAAAAGTAACACTAGCGATCAATATTACACATTCCCATTAACACCCTCTCAATAGGGACAAAAAGTCACAAGGGGACCCACTAGGGTACCCTATTTTATTTCATAACAAGGAACCCAACTTAGGGTCCTTGATATTAATAAAAAACCCATAGGAAAATGTACGTCTCTTAGGGGAAACACATCCTATAACCTATTCTATGAAATCTCACGCAACACCCTAAAATGTTAAAGAGTTAAAAGGATAAATGTTGCTACCCATGTCACTAAGTAAAACCTTTCTTTTTCAGGGCCTACCCGATTAGAACTCCAAAATTAATAATTCTTGGTCTGGAGTAGTGATCAGGATAGGAAACCAAATGGGAAGTTTCATGGGGTGTGTGTGAGTGAGAAAAAAGAACAATGAAAGTACATGTGTTGGCTTGTGGGGAAATCCATTAGTTTAATGACTCGTTTAGGTAAATTTTTGGGCCCCATATAAGAGAAAATATGTTTGTGAGGAAAATGTGGTTCCTAGAAGGCCAATACCCAATGAGCATATTAAGGTAGGGTGTCTCTATAGTTAGTGGGGCCTCATTGTTACATTGGTATTAGAGTAGAAACGCATCCAAAAGTGTGGTGGTACTACCTGGGTTGACATTTAGGGTACACAATGGGGATGTTATTATCTAAGGTAGAGGGGGTGAATGTAACAATCTAGAATGTAAAAGGGTTAAAGGATAAATGGTACTACCCATATCTTCAAGGTGCATGTTTCTTTTTAGGAGCCTAATTGATTATAACTCCATAGTTAAGAATGATTGGATTAGAGTAGTGATCGGGATGGGTGACCTCATGGGAAGTTTCCTAGGGTGTGTGTGAGTGAGGAAAAATAAAACGAAAAGAACATGTTTTTTCTTTTGAGGAATATCATTAGTTTGATGACACATTCGATCCCATGGGTGGGAGATAGATAGGGGACCACATGTCTATGGGGAAACTAGTGGTTCTTGGAGGGCTAGGACCCACCATCCATGTTAAGAAAGGGTGTTTGTAATTTTAGTAGGGACCATTTTTTATATTTCATGGCATCCCAGGCCTAATGGGGAAATTCTTACAAGGGATATGGCCTCAAGTCTGTCCCATTTTCAAGTCACTCTAGGTTGGCCCGAACACCCAACCCGCCCGTCTCTCTGAAACATGACCAGGTCCCATAACCTAGGGAAAATATAATTTTAACACCAATCAAAGACTTCAATAACCCATGCCACTTTCTCTAACCATTATCACAACCCTCATAAGGGTCTCATCCTATGTCACCCTTAGAAGACCTATGGTTTCAATTACTATGAGAAGAACCTATCCATCATAACATTCTCACCATAAATATCCACATAAAAGTCCTCAAATCACCCAAAGGATTCCACTATCATGTTATACATCTAAAAACACTGAAAATATACGCTTATTTTTCCATTTCTAGATTCAGGGGGGGGGGGGGAAATAACCCAAAACCCTCAAATGGGAAAAATGGGAGTAGTAAACATTGTGTACTCTGAGTACATGATGTGTACTTACAAATCTACAGTATAAATATACACTTCTACATGGCCCGAGAAAACCTATGGTCTAGAAATATACTACCACATGACCATGGCACACATGGGGTCTAGATGAGTACTATTACATGGCCAGGGTACACATGGGGTCTAGCTATGTACAAATACATGATCATGTCACCCTTACATGGGGTGTATGTCCAAGTGCTCGACCACATGTCCATGTACAACTACATTAAATTTACTTGGACGACATAGAATATAGTTCCAAAAACTATATATTCCTTTAATAGGAAGATCATACGACATGTTTTCTTAAAACCACACATCATATGATCGATATTTACTAAATAAAAACCCTTTTGATTCTACCAAAACTCCTGTTTAGTCCACAATAACCCCAAATTAACCCCCTGGGGTTATTAGCAACTCATATGTGGAGTTAAAATAAAAAACCAATCTATAGATATTTTTTTATAAAAATGATAATATAGCTTACCTCTAGGAATAAACTCCAGCACTTCTATTACATATCCTCACCATATCACCACTAAGCCTTGATCTACCACTGAACGAGCTCCTCGACGCGAGATCCCCTCTATATATCCCTATTTCTCTCTTGTTTGAGTATCCCAAGGGGGTGGGGATGCTCCTTGGGGCATGAAACTAGCTAAGAGTAGGAGGAGAAAATAAAAGAGGAAAAAGTAAAAATAGAGAAAGATAAAGACAAATAAAAAGAGAATGAAAAATAGAAAGAAAAAGAAAAAGAAAAAGAAAAAGAAAAAGAAAAGGAAAAAGAAAATAAAGGGAGCCTGACCCCAGCCCCTACACCCAACATTAGGTTATGCCTCACCTAGGAAAGACTATATTATGGACTCAACAATGGAGTTAGAGTTTGAATTTGAAAATCTATTCAAAATATATAACCAAATTAATGTGTGTAAATAAATTAATATTTAATTAATTAAATATTAAATATTATGATGAAATTTGAATGGATTATAATTCCACCAGACTCGTGTTCTAGGGTAAAAACCCTATTTTGGGACAATAAAAGTGGTCATAAAAATTATCCAAGATCATATTCTAGGAAAAATTGACCATTTTATCCTTTATAAGCATCCAAAAGACAAAATCCCATTTTCCTCTGAATTTCACAACCTGAAAAAACATAGGTCTTTATAGTCCCCAATGTGGGTGAGTATGTATTTGTGTTTTTCAAGTCGAATCCAAGATAAAAATTTACCACTAATTTGAAAAAGTGATTACATGAAGGGAAGATATCATCCTTAACTGCAATTTTTTTTTAATATCAAATTTATCCTGATAGTTATTTAGGATATATCCCTCTGGTCCACAATGAAATTAAAACCAAAATCACAAATATTTTTAGTATACTAAAATATACCTCATCACCAATGCAAGATATTCTATTAAATAAATATGAATTTACATAATCAATTCAAACTCCCTCCCAGTTTAAGAACTTCAATATCTGAATACTAGGATTAGTTGATTATCAATACTACACTCATTATTTTTCTCCTTATGTTCCTTGATAATTATCATCATCTCATATAATAATTCTTCATCTTTTTTTAATATTACAATAGAAAAATATTTCCAATATTTTAATTTGGAAACTCCCATAAAAATTAATGTATTGTGATGTACCACTTAAAATAGATCAAATATTATTTTAGAAAATATACTAGATTTGATCCTCATTAATGGTTTCTAAATATTCATATTTTAAAACTCTAGAATTATCACCCAAAATTATTCTAAAAACCCTCATTTTAATTATCCACAAATATACTATTTAAATATCCATGAATCTTCCTCTATTTAATTATAAAAAAGAATAATATTCTTTTTCCTTAAAAAACTCCAAAAAATACACATATTTCTCTTTCACAAGCATACAATCATATTCATAGACCCTTATAGTGCAATGATTCATTTGATAGAATAACACACTTAAATACAACTCAAATACATCTAAGATTGAATCATTATTAATATAAATTATCATGATGTTTGAATATTTAAGAATAATTTAACATTGTCTAAATTTGAACTCATTTAACAATACTCATTAACATCTCCTGATATTTTTATTCAAAATATTCACTGATATAATCATTCTAAAACTCAAAATATCAACCTTTTAATTCACTCAAAATATCCAGTGAACTTTAATAAAACCCTTACGAAATAATTGGATATGTATTATGTGAGAGTAATTTACTCTCACATTACCTTTTAACACTCTAACTTACTCTCAGACAGGCTTTGATACCATGGGGTTACTCTTACATAACCACAAATTACTCTTAAGAGTGTGTTGAAATATTTATCTTACTCTCACATAACTTCAGGTTACACATACATAGCATTATTTTTCTTCTAATTACTCTTATCCAACCTCTTTCCCCCTTGATTTACTCATACATAACCCTTATTTATTCTTATGTGACCTCAAATTAATCTATCACAGCTTTAAAAATTTATAAGTTAATGTCATGAAACTTCATATTAGACTTACAGAGCTCTAACTCTCATCTTTTTATTATTTCATAGCCACTAGATTCTTATATTTATTTTTACATAGCACCATGTTACCCTTACACATATAGAATTTAATCTTTTTGACCAATTTTTATCACTGATTTGCTCATTCATAATGTCAGAGATACTCATATGTAGTGCATTTTCCAAATCATTTAATCTTATATATCCCATAACTTACTCTTTCATACCTAGTGAAAATTTAGAGTTAATATTATATACCGATAAAAAATTGAAGATTATTTATTCACGACACTTGATTTTGTAATATTTTCCATGTCATTCACCTTAGAATCTTCAAACCTTGACCCTGGACAATTCTAATCATCTTTAAATATCCACAACCACTTTAATTCATATCAAAAACATTCTCAAAATCTCCTAATGACCTTCACACATAGTTGAAAAAGAATTCAAAACACCTTCAAAAATTCAAGGGCTCTTTAATATCCCATTTTAGTAATGAAACCAAATTTAGATTCCTTAACCAGATTTCATGTAAGAGTTTTGTACCTTTATTCCCCTATGACAAATTTTTTTAAAAGAATTCAAGGCTTACCAAAATTCCTCATGTAAGAAGGAAAAGATAAAAATTCATTTTCAGCCTCAACTTTTTAAATATGTCCCTTGGCATAACCTTAGGGAAAATGTCGACAAGATGATCCTTTATGAGAATATATTCCATCCTTATATCTCCATTGGTTACATTCTCTTTTATTAAATGATATTTGATATCAATATGCTTGGATCTAGAGTGTTGCACTGCATTCTTATATATATTGATTGCACTTTGGTTATCACATATGATTCTTAATGGATTCTAAATTCTCACCTTCATGTCTTGGAATTATTCTCTCATCCAAATAATTTGTGTGCATAAATGTGTAGTTCTAGGTTTTTTAGGTTTTATTAACATTTAATATGGGAACCATAAGCAATTATAAACCCCAAAATCCAAGATCAACATCTATGAAACCCAAAACCATGATATATATAAAATAAAAAAATGTCATATTTACCTTACACCAATGATTTTTCACATATTCTTCAATTGTATAGGATTTATTAAAATCATAAAAGGTATATAAAATAAATACATCATATGTAATGCTCCAACCAATATCACTCTGAATTGAAACTGAACTGGATCACCATGTGACCTTAAAATCACTTCCCCATATGCCAGAGGATTATGAATAGTAGCGGGGGTATATGGAGGGACCATGTGGAGACTATACCTTTTATATCAGTTTTCATGATAAAAATAAAAATAACTAAAATTCATCCATTAATACTAATTTCATAAGTATCAATGAGAGTACACATAAAAATAAAATAAAAAACTAAACATGTAAAAATAAAAAAAATGCTACATACAACCCTAAATGATCAAGCTCATACATAGAAAATGATATCCCTCTAGGAAAATCCTAGATATAGAACTAAATATAAAAAAATAAAATGAATAAATTAGACTCAATTTCTAACTTTGAGCCATTCCACATACTAAGTCTCTGTAACTTTCAAGCTGTACCATCCCTATCCTAAGACACCACACAAACAGTTTTGTTTGATCATGTAATCCCAGGCCTCTGCCCCATTCTTCATGCATTTGTGCTCAACTTGAAAGTCAACATAATGTATGAAAGAACACTTCTGTGGAATCATAGGGGGAAAGAAATTAATCTCTATATGACACCCTTAATAGTGAACCTATAACCTACTGTCATAAGTGTATGCTCAAGAAATATACACAGGATAATCAAGAAATAAATAGAAGAAATAAATAAATAGATGAATAAATAAACCACCTTCTAAGGGGAATCATGTACTACCTAAAAAATAATAATAATTTTTAATCCTTTGGTCCATGACACCAATCGACCATACCTACTTCAGAGAATGAAAGTAAATCTTCAAGCACATTGTGTGGACTGTTCAAACCACAATCTCACAACCACCCCAAGATAATATGTTTGATTTGGTTCCCTATAACCAACTTATATGTACTTTATGACTACTTTTATTCATATTTTTTAATGTTAATAAACTACTTACCACATAATTATTGTTCTTCTATATGACTTTGTATGTGATAATGTCTGAAGAGTAGCTGTCACACTAAAAGGTCATAGCAGTTCCCCTCTATGATGAGAAATTGAATGTTCCATGTTATTATTCTCATATATATGATCTATATTCGGCTCAAATCATTTTAGGGACACAAATAATATAGGCTATTATGGGTGGGGAATCATAGGAATTTTTAGGAACCTTCTCATGGTGTATGCCCTTGGTAATTTATAGTGTAGGAGATTATGAGAATGAGACCCTCCGGTAGAAAATACATATTTATATGTGTCATTGGATGATCCTATTTTCAAACATTTTTATTAATCCTTAGAATTTAATATTATTATTAATAGATGTTGTGAGTTGTGTACTTTGATGTGTTGATGAAAACCATGATGAAAAATGTTCATGGTGAAGTAGGATATGTTGGGTGCATCAAGAATAATATTTCATTAATGAATAATAATAAAAAGTTTTCTTCCATTCTCTTATTTAATGTAATTTGATATTTTACCCCCCTTTATGGAAGTGATATAGCCTAAATAAATTCATGGACATGATGTTCTATAGGCACGTTCAATTTCTATAAAGTCAAAGAAAGATACATCGAAGACATAGGTTGATGGAACTAACATATAATTTGATTAGAGATATCATGATTAAGGGATTATATTATATAGTAATCATTAATATGATGTTTTATTTAATTATGAAATTAACTTCTTTCTCTATGGGAGCCTTGGTGTGTTGCTAGGGAATAACCCTGGACTTTAGGTTACTTCACCTAATGCCACTGAGAAAGAGGTATAGAGGTTCACACACTAAGTGTATCCAGAGGCTCAATTAAATAATAATATTATCTATTATCTAACAAGTTGAATAAAGATTTTTACCTCACATTGTTTAATAATTATTCATGTTTAATTGATTACATATATTCTATCACCAATTATTTGAGAGAATATTTTGTGAGTAGAATTTTCAAAAAATATTTATTTTCTTTTTAGTGAAGATATTATTTATTTATTTATTTGTGAATAATGTAGTGATATTTATTTATTAAATAAATAAAAATTATTCAAGGTTTTATTAATATTGTGGAGGAATGGAGGACTGAGTTTAATGGTCTAATAAGAAATAATATATATATATATATTGAAAATTATTTGAATAAATAATATTTAATTAATTCATGAGTTTAGTGCATGTCAAGAAATAATAATAATAATAATATTGTTATAGAAATGAGGTTCTGTGGGGATTAAGGAAATAATAAGGGATCTTTTAAAATTAATATTTTATAACCCCAGTAGTATATAAACCAAATTATATTATTTCATTTGATGTAGCCATTTTTTTGTTTTTCACAACAACATTCAGAGAATTCTATCAAATCCATAATGATCCCTCTTATCCTAGAATCCTCTCAATAATTAAGATCGATCCTACTATACATTCCACTCTTGAGTCTATAGAGGTCATAAAGAGATCTTTCATGAACAAATTCTTAGGGAAATCCAAGATGAATGACGTAAGTGTTTGGATCTGCCGCACTAGAATTGAGAGATTCCTATGGTGGCGTTCATAGGTTTGTGGAGCATGTATGGATCACCAATAGAGGGAATATACTCTTGATTCAAAAAACACAATGATGGTACAATATAGAGGTGTTGTTAGATTCCTAAATGAATAAATAATTCATCACAAGGTAATTATTTAATTGATTAAATTAATTATAAATAATATTTGATGGTCCTACCTTGTGGTTCCAACATTCAATTATCAATTAACCATTGATTCAATTACATTGGTCACGAAATTTATCATTGATGTACATATTAGATTAACAACTTATTATGAGAAAATTTTGAGTTGGGCATGCCCCATCTGGTGCTTCCGCTACATCCGAAACTAATAATATACACATAAAACTAGTCCATGATCGATAACCATTATCGATCCTTAGGTCCAAGACCCCAATCAACCATAACTATCATGGATAGTGATAGAGTGTATCTAAGAATGAGAATCACTTAAAGGTCACCTTTATCAATGCCTTGGGGATCCCATTCTCACGCCTCAGTCATGATGAGTAACAGATCCCAGGAAATCACCATACATCATTCGTCCTTAAGCCCTTATGTTGAAACCCACAATAATACTTGGGCATTATTAGTGTCAGGATAATGTTTGATTTATAGGAGGGGTAAGCCCTATGAAATCCTATATGTCTAGGTGTGACTGATTTCTCAATGAACCAAGTAATTAAATGAAATACCCTCCCTTCATCCCATGGTTAATCTCTAGAGCATCCAAAATATCATGGATCCTAAGTTGAACCAACACTGGTGCATCCACTAATTACTAGGGGGTATCCTAGGAATCAATTGAGGGGATCCAACAGTTACCCTTGGGATTTCCAACATCCTTTCATGGGGATATACACCCACCTAAAACCTCATATCACCATTCAAAACCCAGGCATCACAGGCATTCACAACGGTATACTGGTATCTCTATTTGAATCCCAAAACCCAGGATTTCACAACGGTCTCACAATATAAACGGAATCCATACCATATTGATAATTTTAGAATATAAGGCCACACAAGCTCTGATTATAGATCCTAGGTACCACATCTAGGAATCCACTCCCATATTTACCAAATCACTAGATACTAGTCGAGCTAGGCATCCACACCCAATATACTATGAGACTAGATATAACATGCCTAGATTGACACAAAAAATCATTTTATGTATTTAATTTTATAATTAGAATCATTGAAATAACTTTATGGAAGTGTTATGAGGAATACAAGGGAAAAAATTTGAAACTATCTAAAGAAAATTCACACTGTGAATAGTCAATTCATGAAGTGAAGTTGCGTTGGGAAGATGTCATGAATAGTTTCATAGCATGAAGAGTTTTCTCCATGTGAATAGAGGAGGTAGTTCATGACATGAAAACCATTCATGTAATGAGATAATTTTTCATGTTTTATAAAAAGATGTGATGTAATTTTCATCATAAGAGACCCTTTGACCATTCTTGACGTGATTGGGGAATTCATGTCATGAATTAGTCTAGGCCCAACCAGTTTTAGCCCAACCTATGGTTGTAATTTCTCATTCGGTTTCCCTCTTCTCATTCTCAACTTTCAGGGATACCATAGGAATTTTTTGATGATCTTCAACATTCATACTTTTATTCTAATGGATCTTCAAGTGTTCGATTGTGGAAATCAAAAGATATGATTTTTTTCTTCTAGTGAATCTTCAATATTTCTTAAGTGGAACCATATATTAGTGTCGAAACCTAGGTATATGGGTATTGGATGAGTTTCAATTATATATTCTTGGGTTTTAATAGAGTAATAGAAGGAATATTTGAGATTAGTGGAATCATCTTAGATTCTTTGTGACAAAAGAACTCGAGTAGGTGGTTTCTCTCCCAATCTACTATTATGGAACTTTTTTGATTGATTTTTCCTAAATTGTTATTATGATTTTCATGGAAATACCTTGATATAATTTCCGTAGAAAATTTATCTTTTGATGTGATTTCAAAAGGGTTGGTTTTTGAAGATAGAAACAAAGTTTATTTAAAAAAAACATAATGGGAATTGTGTTTTCAAGAAATTTTTTAATGGGAATCCAAACATAACTATGATAGAATCTGTTTATGTTAAATTGGGATGAAATAAGGGTGTTAAATCACCCCTGTAGAAGTGGGATGGAACAAGGGTGTGAAGGTACCCCCATTAAAATGGTTTAGCAAGTTATATATTGGTGAAAGGATGAATAACTACTTGAAAGTATAGGGAGGTCCATGGTTTCATATATTGTGTGTGTGTGAGAGAGGGTATAAAATTGGAATGATTATTCTAGATAACATGAAATGGTTTTAAAATATTTTTAAAATATTTTTATGGATTTTTTATAGATTTTATCAATTTTTATATGATTCTAACCTATTTTATATAAAATTCACTAACATGTTCTTATCCCTATGTCATGTATTGGGAGGTATCTGGATATTAGATATGTAGTGATTTAATAACCCCATTCTTGGGAACTTTGGTGCATTTTTAGATGTTATCTACAGCGATAGATGGAATGGGAAAGTTTCTTATTTAACTAGTGATATTCTAGGGAGTGTTTTCATATTATCTTGGTGTAGAGAACCTTTGGTACCAAAGTATTTTTTCTTTATAATTTTAGCCTTACACACTTATATCTTTTCCTTTATTATTTTGATATAGTTATTGTACTGGGATTTTATTAAGTCATGTGGTTTAATTCTCATGCATAATATTGTGGCCTTTATTTCCTCTTCCAATGGCTCTAAGGACTTCATTTTTTATTGATTTTGATAATAAAACATTCAAGGGGTGATGTGGAACCCTTTACAAGGCCTGTATGTGTAAGTATTACATGGACCACAGGCCTTAGAGGAATTCAATGCCCATAGGCTTCAAACATTACATAAAACCCAGACTAACTACTTGGAAATACTCCTTCCCAGCATCTTTATCACGAAATTAGCTCTCCACATTCGCATATCTATTTAGCTATGCTTTCCCGTGCATGCACAGGCTTGTCCTGATGGCAGGTTCCATAACCTCTCATTCTTGCAATCTGTTTAGCTTTTTCTATGGTGAAAGCTCCTTTCTCCTCCTCCTTCTGAAGTTTGTTCCTTGTAGGTTGTCTGGTTTTCATCTGCACTTAAGGTGGTCCGAAGGCCTTGAGGTGGCCCGAAGGCCTTACTAACCCAAAGGCCCGGGTGGCCTAAAGGACTTAAAGGACTTGGGGACCAAATCGGTGGACTGAAGGCCCAAACGGGGGAGTATTCTTGGCTGTAATAGTGCCTATTACAGTTCCCACTACAGTGCCTGCTACAGTTCCGCTACAGTTCCCGCTACAGTTCCGGCCACAATACTGCCACAGTACTGCCACAGTACTACCACAATACTTCCACAATATTTCCACAGTACCGCCACAGTACTACCGGAAATTATCCTCCACCTAGATTTGATCCTAGGTCTCTTGGATGCACTTATGGAGTCCTCACCAACTGGTCTAAGGCTCATGTTCTTGTGGCCCTGATTTCTATTTGATTCTAAATAGTTCATTTGGGTTCTTAGGGAAAATTATCCCCCGACATTGTCTTAATCCCTTGGCATTTATTTCTATCCTTTGGTGTCTTGGAGATGTCATCTAAGGTTAGTAACACCTCTTCCTCCTCTCAATCCAATGATTTGGGGTGAGATATTACAAATGGTATCACTCTTATTTGGTATTTGAGTTTTATTGGTAGAAAATTATTGTCAGAACTTGAAAATTATAGATTAAAAAGACATATATAACCTTTTTATATTGAAATTAAAGTTACTAGGGTGGTTTGGGTAGAAAATTATTCTAAGACACCTCTAGGTAAGTTCTCATCTCATCATCATGGGTTTAACCAATGAGTATAGTATATCATGCATTAGTACTGAGAATTCCCACTAAGAATTCATTATTTATATATTATTTATGTTTTTTGAAAAATTATTAAAATGGTTAAAATGAATGATTGAATTAAAATTAAAAAATTTAGTGATGGTTTGTAATGGTAATCTCAGAATTTTCAAGGAATTAGTAGCTATAGAGTGATAAATAAATGGTGTTTTGGTTTTCTTAAATAAAATGGTACTGGGTAGACACCATAAAAATCAGCAAGAAGAGGATACATAAAATGTGGTTTCACCTAGGGCATAGGTAAACAAAAAAATATTTATAGATCATAGTGAAATATTTTCAATCCATTGATAGATTAAATAGAAATTATGATATATGGAAAGTGAATCATTTGGTGTAGTTTTAGAAATACAATCAACCCGTTTTTTAGGGGATTCTAAACCAAAAAAAGTGTAATTGTGGATCAAAACAAAATAAACACAATATTTTATTTTATTGGTACAATGGAGGAGCTAAAGATTAATATAATAACCTACATATTATAGGATATTTCACACCAATGGTGGGATCTAGATGTACAATCTAGATCTGATCACTAACTTATACAAGAGGATTTTGAGGAACTATTCTACAAAAAATTCTATTAACATACATTAAATATAGAAAGAAAAGTAGAATTTTTCAGATTAATTTAATAAAACCTATTTATGAAAGATTTTGATGCTAAGTTTATAAACTTGGTTCATTTCACTCCATAAGTAGCTACTAGTGCATTATTGAAAGCACACAACTTTGAGTTGGGATTATGAATAGTGATTCGATCCAAGATAGATGACCTCTATATTAAATATTATAAAGAAATGGTTAATAGGAAAATAGTGGAATAATGATATCTTGATAGGAATACTGTTAGAGGTAGTATTTTTATTTCCTTGGGAACATGTGGGATCTATAGTACTAGAAGTAACAATAATTGGGACATCTATTCTCAAGGAGGCAGCACACCTCAGACTCAGACTACTAAATCAGTTAACATTATAGTAAGATCCAATAGTAAACTAGGTTGTTTCCAATATGTTTCATTTACACACATAAATAATGAATGCACTACATCACTAAGGAATTTATACCACTATGAAAATAAAGGGAATATCAAGATATATGTTTATATACTTAGGAAATCACCTGCTCGTACTAGCTCGAATCATCCTTAGGTCTCATATGCTTAGACGAAATAGTACCCTCAAAATAGTTCTCATCAGTACACATATGTAAACCATGACACTTCTAGGAACAACTCTATTGTTTATGAAGCACCTCAGTAGGGAAGAAAGAGTTATCCCATGGTAGTTGAGTGGTAGTTATATTGAGTAGAACATGCTATTATGAGTAAGAAATTGGGTCCCTCCATGGTGAAAGGTACCATTCATCTAAAATTGACTATAAAACATGATTTTTTTATATAGGTGAATCACATTATTTACTTTATTCTTATATAGTTAAAAAATTGGGACTATAAGTGGGAATTATGCCACATATCTTGAGTATCAATACACCCCTTGGAAAATGGGAATGAAAAGGATTCAAATTACTTTTATGTTACATCACCATTGATTCAATAAAGTTTCTCTGGGATTTTATGTCCTAGAGATGGATGTTTTTAATTTAATGTTTGGTATGGATTGATTGGTGGGATTTAAAGAGCACATAAACTACTATGCTTAGAAAGTGGGATTCACATCCCAGATGAATCTATTCATGTATTTAAGTGGTATTAGGACATAAATGTGGGTAGAGTAAGACCTTTGGTGAAAGTGGATGAAAGCATCTATTTCAAGTTAGAAACAATGACCTTGGCCACTGATGGTGGAATATGAAATGAGACTCTTCCTATTATAGTGGATCAATACCTAGATGTCTTTCCAAAAAAATTATCTGGGTTGCCACCAGAATGGTAATTCAAATTTTCTATTGATCCACTCTTAGGAACAAGTACTATTTCACTACCATATTACTGAATGGATCTAAAAGGGTTTTAAGAGATAAAAGTTTAGCTATAAGATTTAGAAAATAAAGGCTTCATCAAACCTAGTACATCACATTGGGATGGACCCATTTTGTTCATAGAGAAGGCATACAGTACCCAATTATTATGTTTTGATTATCATAAATTGAATCAATCTATGATTAAAAATTGGTATCCTCTAAAATTGATAACATGTTTGATCAATTAAAGGGAACCAATTTTTTTTCTAATATTGATATATACTCTGGATATCCTTAGTTTAAAGTTAGAAGAGTTGATATTTTTAAGAAAACATTTCAGAGACTCTATAAACATTTTGAATATGTCATCATGCCCTTTTTCTCGACCAATGCACCTAAAAAATTCATAGCCTTGATGAACAATATCTTCCAATGGTACCTCGACTCCTTTGTTGTTTTATTTTTTTGATTATATTATGGTTTACTGTCAAATTATTAATGACCAAGAGGATTACTTGGAAATTATACTAAGTACATCATGAGACCATCTTTTGTATGCTATATATTCTAAGTAAAAATTTGGGATCCAAGAATTCCTTTTCATCTGTCATTTTATTTCCAAAGAAGGAATATCAGTTAAACCTAGAAAGCTTGAAGTAGTAGTTTCTTAGAAACCACCAAATAATTTTTTTGACATATAATTTTTTTGGGATTAGGAGGCTATTATCATCACTTTTTTTTGGGATTTCTCTAGGCTTACTTCTCCCATGAATATTTTTTTAGAAAAGTTTTTCCATTCATATGGAATGATGACTGTCAAAAAAGGTTTCTAGAGTTTAAAACTCATCTCACCTCAATGCCCATCCTAATATTTCCAAAACTAGGTCAGGGCTATGTGGTATATTATGATGTATCTGGATCTGGTCTTGGTTGTGTTCTCATGTAGGGAGACCATGGTTTGTACTGTGGTTTATGGAAGTCACAAGCACATGATAACAAATATCCTATGCATGACTTGAAATTATCTATTGTTTCCCATGCCTTAAAAACTTGGAGGAATTATCTATTTGGAGAAAAGTTCATAGTATTCATAGACCATAGGAGATTTAAATACATATTTTCTCAGTATGAATTAATATTGAGATAATTAAGATAGTTGGAGTACCTCTAGATGTTTGATTTTTACTTGGTATACATACTTGATAAATGAAATTTTGTGGCTAATGCATTGAGTTAGAAATGATATTGTGAATTGGTCAGAGAATCTTGTGGCCCGTTGTAGCTGATGACTATCATTTCTGAAATGCATCTGGAAAATGCCAAAAAATGAGTATTAATTATTATTTCTAATTAATATTATTTATATTTGATAGGATTTATCAATGTGGTAAAAATGTCAAATCTTGAATGTATCACCATGAGGTTAAAATTATATGGTAGGGATACTTCTGATGGTTGTAAAGAGGATACAAAATCTTAGTTACATTTTTAAAATTGAGTTGTAGTCCCTTTGTATTTCTAGGAAAAAAATCCTTCTTAATATCACCACTAGAAATGTTTTATTCATTTGGGTATTCATAAAATGTAAAGGTAAATGAAAGAAAATTTATGGTGGTTAGGTATAAAATTCAAGGTTGTATATTTTTTTTATGAAATGTATGACATGTCAGAAGGTAAAGGTTGAACATTAAAGATTTTCTGGAATGCTTCAGTCTATGCCTATAACTATATGGGAGTGGGAACGAATTGCAATGGATTTTTTCATAGGTATACCAATAATGTTGTAAAGGTATGATTCTATTTTGGTGATTGTGGATCAACTCACCAAGTCGACACACTTTCTCCCTATAATAAAATCCAACATGGTAGAGGATTTGGTAATGTTTTATATCTGAGAAGTGGTTAAGTTTCATGGGGTACCATTTTTGATTTTATCTGATATAGATCCCCATTTAACTTCTAAATTTTGGAATTTATTATAATAGGCTCTTAGGAGTCAACTAACTATGAGAATTAAATATCAACCACATATGAATGGGAAGTTAGAATGAATAATTCATACATTTTAATATATACTTAGAGATTGTTTCATGGAATTTAGAGGCTCTTTGTATGACCAAATACCTTTGGTGCAGTTCTCATATAATGAAAACTACCATGTGACAATATAGATGGCCTCATTCTAGGATTTTTATGAGCATAATTGTCATTATCTACTATGTTGTATGGTATCAAGAGAGATATTTTATTGGAATGAGTCTTATCTATGAGACTATGGAGAAGATACAAATGTTCCAGAAGTGGATTGTTATAGATCAAAGATGATAGAAATCACATGTAGGAAATCATCATCAACCCTTATCTTTCAATGTGAGTGACCAAGTTTTCTTAATAGTGTCACCAAGAATTGGTCATCGACACTTGGGGAAACAAGGGAAGTTAACACTATCGTATGTGGGACCATTTAAGGTTTTTGAATGGATTTGCGATATGGTATGTTATTTAAACTTACCACTAAGATTCAATTATGTAAATAATATATTCCATGTTTCACAACTAAAGAAGTATCACTAAGATCCTTTTCATGTGATCAGTTGGAATCAAGTTACTATTGATCCTAATGTAACTTTTATCCATAAACTGGTTCAAGTTTTAAAAATATAGGAAAATATCTTATGATTGAGATCTATTCGCTTGGTGCGAGTCTTGTGGAAACATGGCTAGGTTCAAGTGGAAACATGGTATCATGAAAAATTTATTCTAGATAAATGTCCTAACTGTTCAAAGGAAATGTTGATATCTAACTTCTCAAGGAAAAAATCCCAATGGTTGTGAGAATGTAACACCCCTAGATTTAGGTACACCATTGTTTTATTCCTATAATTTTATGTTTTAAACCATTGGAATAACTTTCTACAAGAGTTAAGTGGATTAAAAAGAAAAAAATATGGAAACTAGTTATTGAAAAATTCATGTCACGAATAGTCAATTTACAATGTGAAGTTATATTGGGCAGATATTGTGAATGGTTTCATAGCATGAAGGGTTTTTTCAAGGTGAATGGAAGAGGAATCTTGTGACATGAAAACCATTCATGTTGTGAGATTATTTTTTGGGTTATATAAACATAGGTGATGTAATTTTCAATGCAAGTGACCCATTAACCATTCATGAAATGAATGTGTAATTCACTTTGTGAATTAGTCTGGGCCTAGCTAGTTTTATCCTAGCCTATAGTTGTAATTTATCATTCGGTTCCCCACTTCTTGCTTTCGAATTATAGGGTTACCCTAGGTTTTTATGATAATATTAGATGTCTGAACTCTTATTCTTATAAATATTCAAGTGTTTTATTTTGAAAATCTTATATGTTTTTACTATCACTTTAAAAAACCAAGAATTTGGTCACTTCACAAAGTAATATACATTCAAACAAAATTTAACTATGGTGATTTGTATTCCATGAACCTCCATCACATGGTTTGGTTAAGTAGAGTTCCATTACAATATATATGAGAAAGTTTCATATAGGTTGTTACCACCACTTTAAATAACCAAAACTATAAAATAAAATCCCCTTGGGGGATTCCCACTTAGGAAACATGTGTGTTACTAACCTACTAGGGTCCCTGTACCTCTTGTACACATAGAACAATATCATAATCCTTACGAGTGAACATCTCTCCATAGAATCCACATGACCTACCATCATAAGGGAATAAATATACACTACAAAATCTAACATATTATAATGACATCAAGTACTTATATAGAAAAATTCCATATGATAAATTGTTTCCACTTTAAATAGATAAACCTAAGTCAATGTAAAAAATCACACTAGAAACCCCCTATATGTCATGTGAACCCCTATATGCTAAGAATGATGCATGAGAAACCTCTTTACTTAACTGTCCAAGAGTCAAAACATAGACCTATATCTTGTCAATGGGACATGAACCAAATTGGTTCATCCCCAATAACCATAATCAATCCTTAGGTCCAAGAACTCAATCAACCATACCTACCTCAACTAGTGCCGAATTATCTCTTAGAATGAGCATCACCTCAATGGAACCTATGTACACATCCAAGGGATCCAATTCTCCTGACTCTATTATAATAAGTAACAGATCCTGGGGTGTCACTATAAATACCTCATCCTCAAGACCTCTTGCTAAACCATATGATAATACTTGAGCATTCATAGTGTTAGGACAAATTCTAATTACTAGGTTGTGTAAACACTAGGAAATCCTATACTTCTAGGCATGAATGATTCTTGGGAGACCCAGGTAATCAAAGGGGACACCCTCCCTGTATCCCAAAATCAATCTCTTGGGCATCCAAAATCTCATAGCTCCTTATCCAAACCATCATCAGTGTGTCCACTTGATCCTAGGGGGTATCCTAGGAATCAACTAAGAGGATTCGACAGTCATCCTTAGGATTTCCAACATCCATTCTCACAGATATACACCCACCTGACAATGTATACTTCCATTCAAATCCTTAGCATCACATAAATTCACAATGGTCAATTGATATCTCCATTGGAACATTGAAACCTAAGAATTCTTAATGGCCTCACAATATCATAGGAATCCATGCTATCCCTAACATCCCAGTATATATGGTCACTAATTATCTAACTCTATATCCTAGGTACCACCTATAGGAATATACTCCCATATCAATAAAATCATTGGATTCTAGCCAATCTAGTAATCCATCCTCATTATACCATGAGACTGGATCCCAAAAATATTAGGAATCATAGGGTTTCATCTATCTCAATAAGTGATTCCTAGGTATTCCAAGTAATCAAATTAGTTTCAGGACCATCAAATGATTTCTAGGAATCCTGGGAAATCACATATCATAACTAATGATTAAATAAAAACATATTAATGGATGGATGAATGACCATTACCATCACCACTATCCATAAAACCTTGGTATTACACATTGATTTAGGTACTAATATGACACCCACAACCATCTCTACCCATTTCCCAACACACACCCTCACAAGGGTCCCCACATCACCAAGCACCTAACAGGGTTCCTTAAAACTCCTCATTGCCAGGAAACATCCAAAAGGCCCCACAAATACCAAATTTTATTGACAAAATCTCAATAAAACTTGATTGTAACAACCATCCCATAGTTTCAAATTAGACCAAAGAATCTAAAATATCTAATCATCTAACATAGGATCCTAAATCCTCAAGCAACCAGATCAACAAAACCAAATTGCACAAACCACAAGAAAAAGACTATTAAAATTACGCTAAGAATCCACTTGATCCCACATTCTGAAATCCATTACAAATTATCAAAAAAAAACTAAACTTAAATTATTAATATAAGGAAATAAAAAATCTCACAACCCTCACGCATTCCTCACAACTCACAACCCAACTCGTAGGATGATTTCGAATCCAATCTTCATGGAAAATACTATCGCTAAAGATTGTCTAAAAAACACCATATAGACATATTATGAATGAAAAAAGGATTCCATAATCATGATCTAAATAAAAAACACTTAGAATTTACTAATCACATATATAGTTCTGACTCCAGGGTGATAAAATAGGAGAAAAACCAGTGAGAGAGTACACATCATGAACCATGTCTACACATTGGGCACCTCCAACTGGGCTGCCCAGCCATGTTCCATATCTGTATTGGCATGAAATTTTCCTCTTTACACGGTGTGTATTCATCCTATATGGAATGTACCCCAAATGGGGTACTTCCCAAGAATCTATCCATGTGGCCCATATAGGGTACAACCAACTACTATACATGGCCACTAGTCCTGTATCTCACATGGGGTATGACTATATATTCCACATGACCATGTGCACTAGAAATGGGGTGTCTAACTAAGTACCCAATCATATCCAAATTTTCCTATATATAGAATTTCCCAAACACACATTCCACGTATCCCTAATCTTTAAACATTTACCTAAAATTAAGAACACATGCCACATGATCAAGTTTTCCGCAACAAAAAACCATCTAAACTCCTTGAAACCCCCAATTATTCACAAAAGACCTACAAATTATCACTCTATGGGACCAAAAAAATATAAGGATTTAAAATTTTAAAATATAAATATATATTTTATTGGTAAAAAATAAAATGGTCTAACCTCTAAGTGTAAAATGTTATAGCTTCAATCCTGGATCACTCCACACATCCACTACACCCTGATCCAGATCTGTGATAGATTCTGGAATGATATCCTTCTTACATGTCCCTATTTCTCTCTTAGATGAAGTAAATAAAGGGGTTATCACATCAATCATTCATGAAAAACTAAGTGGAGGAGGAGAAAATAAAAATAAAAAGAATGTAAAGGAAAAGAAAAAGGTAAACAAGCCCGACCCCAACCCCAGTGCTTGGGGTGAGTTTATTCCTTACCTAGAAAAAAATACATTCTATAATAAACCACAAAGAAAAAATATTAATTTGATACTTAGTTCAAAATATATTACCAAACAAATGTGCATGATTAAATTAATATTTGATTAATTAAATATTAAAAATTCTGTAAAAATTAGAACAACTCATATTTCTACCAAAATTATTTACCTGGGACTAATATAGTGGTTGGAAAATATTTTCAAGAACATATATTTTGGTAAAATGACCATTTTACCCCTTAAGGGCATCCGAAAACAAAAATTAAAATTTCCTCTAAATTTCATAACCCATACAGATGTGAGTTCTTACATCCTCTATTGTGTATCTATGATTTCATGTTTAATCACCCATTATATGGTAGGGAATATAAAACATTCATGTAATGGTGATTTCTTCCATGGAAAATAAGGTTGAAGAAGAAAGATTCATTAAGAGAGAGAGAGAGAGATAGTTTTAGATGGTAGCATGGAAGAGTATCACACCCCCATCAAATGGGTACTGTCTATTTATATAAGGATAAATATAACTCCCAATATTTTTCATGAATTTACTTATGCATTTCATAAATGTATAAATTTATAGGTAAAATTATTTTTCCTTTATAACCATTTGTCCAATATAAACTAAAATACATTTAATATTATGAAACATTTATATAATGATATCAATAGGTGGAAGATTCCCAAACATTGAAATTTCACATTTGGGAGAAATTAATATTGTAGGATGTGAGCATGGATTGCATAATTCCTGTTATACCTTTTCCATATGATATCTTTATATCATACTAAACAATATTCCCATCATTTAATTTCAAGTTTCTATGAAATAAAGATATTTTTTATATGATATCCCTAGATCATACACTATAACATAAGATAATATATATATATATATAGCCCTATAACATGAACAACCCATAATTATATAATTTACAATAAGGGTTACAATTTTTTACATTTCATGGATATTTTAGGTTTGGAGTTCTAAATAATTAGGAAAAACTCTTACATACCAAACCCTTACAATATAAAGTGGACACTTCCACTCAATGTCCATATTTTTCTACAAAAACATGATTCTTAAATATAAACTACCATTTCATTCAAAATAATTCTTCATCTTTTAAGATGAGTCACCACAAAAGAAATGATTGAACTTGATATAGTTTCCACACATACTTAGATCCTGTAAAAAACATTTAAAAATATGGGAAGAGGGAGAAAATAATAGCAAGGGATATAAAAATAAAGGAATCCCATTTGTCTAGTGAAAATATGAAAACCCATGATAAAGTTTACCCTTTTCAATTTTTTTGTACACATAAATAAAACATATCCTCTTGATAAAGTCAATTTTTTTCTCAAATAAAACCTTTGAAACACATTAAAAAGCATATGAAAACCAATAAAAAATCATGAAATCATTTCTTTGAAAAAAACATTTTACTTTTAAAAGTTCATAATATTTCCTTACCTTATAAAATCAAAATATTTCCATAAAAATCATTATTAGGAATACAATTAGTATCTTGGAGTGTTATATTCACAACCCATGTTCACTCATGTTTAACTCACATAATAATAACAGATTCCTAGTTAATTATATAGGAGTAACCAACCTGACTATCTCTATTATTTTTTATCTTCGAAGACTGGTCATTACCCAATGCATTGGAGAGATATATCAGGCTCACTCATTATCATGAGTTATATAGGTATTATCCATCATCATTTATAATGAGTAATTACCATATTATGATCAATATATTTGTAAGATTTAACTTTTTATCATTAAACCCTTAAAAAATCATTTGAACCCATAAGCAAAACACTTTCCATTTTCACATAAAAATATGAAGAAATATCCCTTTTATTTTGAAAACTATTTAAAATGAAAAATTACCAAAAATAATTGGAATTTAATTTTTAAAACCATGAAAAAATGATGAGTGAGATTTATAATTAATAAAGTACCTAAAAGTTGGAAATTCATATGATGTTGTATATATTTAAAACAATCTCTTTTGCACTTGGTAAAGAGAGTCAAAAGTGACTCATAAAAAATGTTAAAAAGATTATTTTTTAAAAAATTTGTAAAGAAATTAAAAAGTAGTTGAAAGTGAAATTAAATAATCATTGAGTCGTAAATAATAACATTCTTGAAAACATTTATAATAACATGTACATAGAGAAAATATATTTGAAAGGAATACATTAAAACAATGTTTTAAAGAAAAATCTATTACATTTTTGTTAACTTTTGAATTAAAAAAATCATTGAAGTATATAACGTAAAAAGGACGTATAAACCACATGAATTTCAGTAAATTAATTAAAAAACATATGTATGACATTATAAAAACCATACAAAAGAAAACATGTGGTGAACATGGTATGAGTCTCAAGGAAAATAAATTGAAATGAGAAATTCCCTTACCTCAAGTCCAACTCACCAAATACATTCTTTGAATACTATATAATAAATTTATATTAATTATTTACTTGATTAAGAGCGTTTTTAAATTTTATTCCTTTATCATAATACCTTTTATTTCAATTATTTCCATGTATTATATATCTATTAAATCGATTAAGTTCATGTCAGAAATTTTAAGGATGTTTGGTTCATAATCTGAAAAAAAAACTTTGGTAGGTTGAAAAAGGTCAAAGGGGTCATTATTCCATCATATCCAGAATATTAATAATTTCATAATTATCATTTTTATACATTGAATACAATTTTAGAAATAGTTATAAAAGGTGGATATGAAAAACAAATCACATAGCTTCATAGAGGTGGTAGTCCACACGTACACACGAGCGACGATATCATTTTCTAATGGATGGAACAATAATAAATTAAGTAAAATATTATTTTTATATAATCATAATTATGTCATGAATATCATTTATATTCCTTAAATCTATCATAATAACCAGCCTTGTCAGGTGGTGATGAAAAATGAAACACACCGCTTTATGAAGTTGGTAGTCCACACACACACAAGAAATGTTTTTCATTTCCCATAAGATGGAAAATATAGAAAACCATAATTTTTATACATAGATATTACATCTTAATAGATTAATACTTATTAAATAACATAAAAATCCACACCATAATCATACTGTTCGAGTATCTTTAGAATATTGGAAGCATAAGAAACTTGTTCATACGATATCTACATTATCTCCCACTTAGTTATTCATAACTAGCACCCTTATAATACAAGTCATACTTAAAATCTTTCTTCATAACCTATGTAAAGGAAACATAAGAAAGGGTGATCTTAGATGCTCAGTAAGGGTAAAAAAGGAAGATATCAAGCATAACATGAGCATAAGTGTATGAGAACATGAGCTTAACATTTGAAAATCATACCCCACATATCATAGATCATAATATTTATTCATGAAATAAATAATGGAATTTAATAAGAAATGAATCATAAATTAATCAAAGAACATGAGTCATTAGATCGTAACATTGGAATATGACACAGATTTATGGTATACACATAAGCATAGAAATCATTCCCTTAGTAGTCAAGGCTCACTGCCAAGACAATCAAAGTGAATTGGGTTCACTTCCCATTCTATAGTCAAGTTTCACTCCCAATATTATCATATTGTATTAGGTTCACTCCCAATTCTATAGTTAAGTTTTACTACCATGACTATCATAGTGGATAGACTCCCTAATTGAAGTGGGTTAACCCCCATTCCAATCTTGTTTATCTCATGAGATATCCATATCTACTTAATGAATTAGAGGTATATATAATTCCAATACAACACATCATGTATTTAAAATTATAAAAATATTTTCCATAAGATCATAAAACATTCATCATATCAGAAACCATGAAAAAGAAATGGGTTTCATAATCATTTCATTAATTTATCATAACATTACAATTAAAAATGGAATGAGTTTCATAAAAATATTCTAATCACAATAATACAACATATAGATAAATAATAAGGATGGTGTCATTGGGTCATATCCCTAATAATTCATAAGTATCATCATATGATGTCATCTTAGATGAAATTTCCTTTAAACGATCACTTAATATATTTCTTGAGGAAAATACCATTTTCAATTGGAAATCACTTCTTTAAAATCTAAAAAAATTCAAAATATTATGGGAAATTTTTTATTTAAAAATAACTATGGAAACCTTTAAAGTATTATTCAAAACATTGAATGGTCATGATGGTGGGAAATTTTTTTCATTCCAAATATAATAAAATAAAGATTACTTTCACGTTTTTGAAAAAAATTCAAAAGAAACTCATTCAAAAAATGCCAAAAAGATTTATTTTAAACCAGTTTTTAAAAAGTAAAACATGTGTAAAAATGAATTTAAAAAATAATTGTTGAATATTAAAAAAAATTGAAAACATTTTTATAAAATATGGACATGGAAGAAACATATTTCTGACCAAATAATAAAACAATCAGTTTTCCTTAAAACAATTATTTTAATATCCTGAGTACTTAAATTGACGAAAATGAAAGAAAAGCATATATTATCCCAAAATAACTAGAGGATAATAAATTAAATGAGATATTTGAGATGTAGATCATGAAATATCATCATTAGAAACTTAATAATAAATAATATCAGTAAACAATGAGATTGTAACAGAAAACCATTACCACTTTGATAAATTTATAATCAAAACCTCATGAAAAAGTAATCCTTATATGGATATTTAAATCAACTTAATTTTCATTAGAAACATCATAAAATACAATAATGGTAATTATTTTCACCACATAAAATAAATAACTGATTAATATGTCATTTGTCCCATATAAATAAAAGTGAGATGTGAATCTCTTACCTTGAGTTTGAATTACTTCGAAATAAATTTACCCTCTTGTATAATAAATTTAAAATTATTATAAATATATAAAATATTCATTTATATACTCATAATTTTATATATTATCCACTAAAACAATTTAACACATATTTATTAATAATTCCTAATTAAAATCATTATTTCCTTGTATTAACTAGTTCATTTTTCATGGAATTTTTAGTTTTTACGTTTTAGTCGTTATACTTTTATCATGGTTAAATCATATAAATAATGTTAATATTGAAATAAATTTGTTATATATTCATTATATATATATAGATTCATCTATAAATATATAGAGATTGAAAAACAAATTGCACTGTTCAAGGAGAAGGTAAGTCGTATGTATCCATGAATGCTATTTTCAATTTTGGACAGGATGAAAATAAAGAAAGGTAAATAATAATTCAAATTTAAAGAATAAATATTATATAATATATATAATATATATTTATTAAATATATCCTTATTAACATCCATGTAAATTAGTAACGAAAAATGAATCACATCACTTCGTAGAGGTGGTAGTTCACACATATGCACAGACAACATTATCATTTTCCAGTAGATTACAGGGTAAGAAGGTAGATATGATATTATAATTCTAGAAGTATAATTATGTCATAAATATAATATATAAACATTAAACCCATCAAAATACCCATCTATAAAATATGGTGATGGCAAATTAATTGTATTACTATGTGGAGGTGGTATTCCACATGTATGTATGAGCGATACTTTCACTTCTCAATTGATGGAAAAAGGGTGGATACTGGTGGTTTAATGATCATTGTAACATTTAAGTATATTTAGGATACTTAATTTATTATTTTTTGATAAATGATATACATTTATAGGAGGTATAATAAGAAATAAATTGAAAGATGTTGGGTTAGATAATTACCTCTTATTAGAGAGACCTCCTTTTGATCCTTTCTTAAGGACCCTTGGAATGGTCTGTTAAGAATAAAAAACTTATAATTTGGGTCTAGGGATGTTTATAAGTGAATTTTTTAGGTTTTTTTCGATCTATATGGATCAAAGTTGTGTAAATAAAAGAGAAAGGAGGGGTTACCTTTTATAAGTGAGGGGAGGGGATCACTTGGAATTTTTTAAAAGATTAAAATATAATAAAGTAATTCTTTAGAAAAATGATTTAAAATAAAAAAATACTAGAATATAAGGTAAGATTTTGTTTAAATTACATAAAAAATAATTTTTTGATAGGTTTATGTGGATTTTTAAACCTTATCTTTTAGTTTAACCCCTTAGTTAACCAATTTTAACTTTAATCACGATAATAACCTTTTCGTTCCTAAAGTTATAATTTAAATTATAAAGTAAAAATTGGATAATAAATGGAAAATGTATTATATTTTAAGCCAATTATAATAATTCTTATCCAATCTCAAGTTTTTTTAAATATTTAATAAAATATTATTTAACATAAAATATCAATAATATCATTTTTGACACAATTCATTTAATTTGACATTAAAGACACCTGTAAAAAGATTGAATTAAAATGTAATCATTTATCACATCCCTAATATGTAATATTTATCTAAAAAATTTGCAGAAATCAGTAATTCATCCAAATTGTATTACTTAAAATATTTTTAAAATCATTTATTTTATTTTTCTATTAATTGAATGAATACTGTGTTGGCATTGCATAAGCATATAAGATAAGTTTTTACACCAAAATTAAAAATAAATTAACATAGTAAAAAAATTAATTCATATTTAAAATTAATATTATCAAATAAACTGATCCTCTTTTTATCCTTATGTAAAAATATTAGAAATATTAAAGTCAAGAGGGTGACATTTTGAAGTTTTCTTTACATAAAATAATATAAATGTCAATATTAAAGGAAAATGATACCAAAATGACATCTATTAGAATTTTATATGAATATGGTATAATTTATCTTATAAAATTATAGTAAGGCAAGTGATTAGTCGGTTTTGAGACCTTACTATATTATTTTAACCTTATTTTACCCATTTTACCCTTACTGAGGTGAAAAATATTTACCATAATTTTATTCATAATGACAAAAAAAAGGAGTTATTTACCCAATTTAAAAATCGTGATTCCAAATATGGAATCCATTTATAAATATCCAATCTATAGAAGTGATAAAAATTAATTTTATTATAAATTCATAAAACATAACAAAAAATAGTTTTCAGAAAAATGCGTTTTTATGCATAAAAATTAACTTATATAAAAACCATGAATATTATTGATTTAAATAGAATAAATTATATAATTATAAATAAAATGGATCACATGTCGCTTTAATACAAAATAAAAAACATAGTTTAACTTTCAAATTATTTTATTTAATGAAAATAATTGAGAATATTTGAAAAATTGGTATTTTCACTATTCATTGAAAAATCCTTCATTTTAGAAAAATCTAAAAATTTAACCTTAAAGTTAATTTTGATATGTTGATTTAAAAAATTATTTTCATTTTATAAAATATAATTTCTAAATTTTTTAGAAATTAATTATAATTTCCATTCACAAAATTCAATAAAAATCATTTTTAAAATAAAATGCATTTTGAAGCATAAAATGATTTCAATAAAAATAATTTTCCTGTTTCCTAAGCATTAATCAATATTTTTTTATTTATTAGTAAAATAATAAGTTTAATAAATATTTTTTACTCATATTCATACACTCCAATTTAAGAGCTAGGTTATAATAATATTTTTATAATATATCACAATTTGCATAAAGCTCAATATTGCATGTTAAGAAAGTTATTGAACTTATTATTGTTTTAACTAAAATTTCAAGGTGTTATTAAAAAGTATATTTAAAAGTGTTTTTACATTAACAAAATAATATTTCAGTATATAGAATATATTTATGTCATCATATCATCATCTTTATAGAATATTTGAAGGTAGAATAAGAAATAAACATGAAAACAGTTGGTTAAGAGTTATACCTCTTCTCTAGAAAACCTCCTTTTGATTATACTTTAAGCCTTATAGGTTGGTATTTTGGTGAGAATATAATCTATAGTACATGGGGTGGAGGTGGTGGAAGTTTGGTAATATATTTGGGAAGATCTTGGTTTAGATAAATAGATCAAGATGTGTGAGGAAGAGAAGAGAGGATGCTCCCTTTATAAGTGAGATGAGTGTCAATCATGTAAATACATGAAATATTAGTGTATATTATTTTTCTAACTCATGTAAAATTAATCCAAAGTGTAATATATTCAAATATAAGGATTATAATTTAGAAATAAATTTTAAAAAATAAAATTTATAAAAGTTAAACTATCATTTTAAATCTTATATTTTGGTTTAGCCCCCTCATCAACCCTATTTATCCTTAACGATTGTAACAATTTTTTCAATATTTATGGGTCATGAAAGTAATTTAAAAAATTATAATTTAAAAATAAATGAACCATTTATGATATCCTAAAAACCTTTACATATAATTGAGTTATGAAAATATTTTTATGATTTTTTAATGATTTAAAAATAAGTTTTAAACATCAAATACCATTTAAGGTCATTTTTGGGACTACTAACCAAATTTGTCTTTAAACATTTCCTGAAAATATTAGAATTATAATATATTATCTTTAAAAATAAATTATACATTATAATTATCCAATAAATTATTGTAAGAAAAAAATTCATCCAAAACATATTACTTTTAAGGTTTTTAAATAATTAAATTTGTTTTTCTACTGCTCTTATAAACACTGCATCGACATTGTGTAAGTGTTCAAGGTAATTAAACCATCAATAAAAAATTTAAAAAATAAACTAATATCATAAAAATAATTTATTAATGTAACAACCCAGGTAAATAAAGAATATGAAATTTTCACGTTTATCCATATTTGTGAATAAAATATTCATATAACTTTAAAGGGGACGCTATGCTCGATGGCGTACCCAATACACATCAATGAGTTTCTTGGGAATCTTACGTTGCACTCTAATAATAAAATAATATTATTTTAAATTGTAGTTAACGCCTAGCCGTTGTAATGGCGAGAATGAACAGAACTAACTAAAAATTGATTATATATGTTTGTCAAATATTTTTACTTTTTACAATAAATGTTAGAGGATTAAAAATGCGAATGAATCCAATTTTAAGCGTAAACATTCTAATATTCTTTAAAAGGTTGATTAACCACCTTTTGATGACGAACCTCTTTTAAATCCACTTTTTGAAAATTTTATGTGTTATATTTGACAAAATAAAATTCTTATTTAGAATCCGGACATCAAAATATACTTTGTGTAAATTTTTGGTATTTTTCCGATAAAGTTCATTTTTTAATGAATAGTGAAAAATGTTGTATTTTAATTCAAAACCAATTTTTAATCTAATTTATTTATATGACTAGATTATCTTTTGAATTGGTTTTAAAGTGAAGTTATAATATATTTTTACCATTTAATCCAATAGTGGTCGTTGGAATTAATTTCATCTTGAAATTGGAGTTAAACTAGTGTCAATCTTTTGATACTTATTGTTTCATAAAAACACGTTATTTGCTCTGATAGCGGGAATTAATTATTAAATTAATTAATGTAACTTATATGTTTTTAATTTTTTAAAATAGACATCATTTTTGAATTCGGAATATCAAATATATCTTAGGGTGAATTTTTGGTATTTTTTTGGAAAACTTCAATTTTTGATGAATAGTTAACCACTAAGTGGTACTTAAAAAACTGATTTTTCGTTTAAATGAAATTTTACCACCTCTGTGTTTTGAATTTCAAAAATCCGACATACATGGTTGTCATTAAAAGTAAAATGTGGTTCAATGGTATTAACATATTTTTTTGGTGAATAGTAACTTTTAAGTTTTAATCACGATTAGAGGTAATTAGTGTAATTTAATGTAAAAATAATGTTTTAATAATATGAAATGACCATGACACATGTCCTACCATTATTTGATGAGTCATGGCCTACCAATAAAATCCATGGGTCAACTTGGGGACCCATGGAGCCACTTTGGTTGGAAAATGACATTAATACCTTTTTATTTAAAGTTAAAATTAAAATGTCACAAACATGTGTTGTTTTACTAAAACAATTTTTAGATGGGGTTATACAAGTCATATTTTTTACTATAAATATTAATTAGAAAGATAAAAATATTTCCTACATCATGATAGTTTTTTTATAATTTTTAGATATTAAATAAATTAATTTATTTATGACACCGTGATGATGCAGTGATTACCTCATAAATGAATGATTTAAATAAAATGAGAAGATAGGGTGAAATATAAGTCTTACACTTGTCATAAACCTATTGGATGTGTGAATTTAGAAACCTTGTCACCTTATCCTTTAAATATATCCTTTTGGGACCTTTTAAATCCGAAAATCATTTTATAATAAAGTAATATTTTATAACTTTCCAAGAGTGCCCCTCCTCTCCTCTTATAAAAGGCCCCCACCTCTACCACCTTACACACACCTCTCAAGCCTTTGGATCGGCCAACCCCTGCCCATTTCATCTCTCCAAATCCCTCTATTCATCATTGAATCCTAAATTTGGGCAGAATCCTTTCCAATTAAGCCTTTGAGCTCAAATCAAAGAGAGTTACCTGATTTAAAGGTAATGTCTTCCCTTGTTTTATTTTGTTTTATTTTTCTTCTCCAAACCCATAAACTTTTTTTATTACTTTTTTTGTAACAAAACCAGTATCTTAAATATACTAGTATGTTTCTATAAGAAGTATTAGAGCTACAATTTGACACACCTCCGTCTAATGGTTAAATAACATACTGTTTCTGTGGATGGTGAATTACTGCCTCACGAAACGATGATTGTTCAATATTATTTTAACACCTTAAAAGGTGGTCATTAAGATGTAACTATATTTATATATGATATATAATATGTTTATGTTTTCCTTAAGCTTAAGTATTTTTAATTTATGGCATACCTTTATGGTTTCCATTATGGGTAAAGGCGATATCTTCAT
Source organism: Viscum album (assembly GCA_963277665.1). NCBI lineage: Eukaryota > Viridiplantae > Streptophyta > Magnoliopsida > Santalales > Viscaceae > Viscum > Viscum album. The sequence goes on along the minus strand of OY728163.1, from coordinate 514,176,626 downwards.
TTTAGGAAGTGCGGACTACCGCCCCCTCAAAGTGATTTGATTCGTTAATGCCATATGTGGGACGTATAAAGGATGGAATTAATGGTATTACATATGATATACTACTGGAATTATAATATACCTTTATATAATAATTATTTAATTTCATTGAATACAAAATAAAAAGAAATGAAAGTAGCGTTCATGCGTACATACGGCTTACTGTCTCCATGAACGGTACATTTCATTTCTTATCTCCAAATGTTATGTACTGTTATAAGTACATATATATAATGGATATATATGTAATATATTACATCTAAATGATGGATATAATTATGTAATTATAATATATATATATATATATCTCATTTTGTTTTAATTCCATTAATATGACAAAAAAGGAAAGTAGCGTACATGCGTACGTACGACCTACCGTCTCCATGAACGGTGCTTTTAATTTTTTATCTCCAAATTCTATGAAATAGTATAAAATGAATATATACTGGATATATATGCTATTTAAAACATCAATACTATTCTGGATATGATGTACCTATAATTTCATGGAAAATTCTTTTCCAACAAGTTTGATTTTTACTCATGTACCGAACATCGACAAAAACGTCTGATATGAACTCACTTTATTAACCAATTATTATAACATTATAATTTTTGATATTAACTGAATAATAATATTTATAGTATGTCCTTAATAATTTATAAATTGACCAAATTTTATTGTTCAGGATATTAAAGAATGATCGAGTCATTTCGGACACGAGGTAAGGGATCCTACTCCTCTCTTTCTTTTTAAGTACACTCTTTTATGTCATTCCTTTTAAGCTCATATTTCTTATTATTGGGATGTTATTTTTTATTATTACTACTATAATTTTTATGTTCATATTATGAGAGACCCTATTTTATCTCATCAATCCATTTTGGAAGTTTTTGAGTGGCGTCGTTAGGCTGCCGAATTTTCGTAAGAGATCTAACCTCTCTCTTTATTTTTAAGTACTCTCCTTTATGTCACTTCTTTTAAGCTCCTATTTGCTATGATTGGGGATGTTATTTTATATTCCACTTTCTGTACATTTTATTTTAATATTATTAGAGACCCTATTTGATCTCATCAATCCATTTTTGGAAGTTTTAAGTGGCGTCGTTAGGCTGCCGAGTTTTCGTAAGGGATTTTTTATCTCACTTTTAGTCCCATGAGATTTATGCTACATTTTCCACCATATCCTTTGATTGTTCTATGTACTTCCCATTATTATACTCTTTGTGTAATATAATTTCATTTATGGGTATTTACATATTCATTGTATGTCCCTTCTTCAATGTGGTGTACGTTTCGAAAGTTACCCAAATCGGTAAGGGAACCTTTCACCATCCTCTTTTTAAAAGACTTCTTTTGTTATGTATTTTAATTCACATACTATTATGTTGGGATATGTTCTTCTATATCCTTATTGATGTAAATTTTATGTCCAATTGATTAGATACCCTTTTTATCTCTCATCAACTCTTTTTCTGAATTTTGAAGTGACGTCGTTAGGCTGTCGAATTTTTACAAGGGAACTTCTTAACCCAATTTTGATTCTTTGGGATAAACTTGTACTCCATGAATATGTCATTCTATGAATATGTTTGAATGTCCTCTGATTGTTTTACACTTAATATCCACTTATATTTGGTGTATTCGTTTGTCACACGTAATTATGTAATTGATTTATCCTTAATCCAAGGATATCGTCTTTGTATGGGACTTCGTCTCAATCTCCTTTCATTGAGGCATATTTTGTTTTATACACAACCTACTTTTATACGGTGTATAAACCCCTTTGAATTTTACATTTATCCAAAAGGAATCTTTTTATACGATGAGTTTTACTAAACGACAAAAGGGAATGTTTTTTTCGTACATATGCGGCGACGACGACTTCTCCGCCACCGTGACCATTATTTGAGTTTCAGCTTCCTTTACAAGCCATACATTTTTTTTAAATGAAAAATAAATACCATGTTTTACTTTTATTTTATTTTGTTATTGACAATGGTTTTCCTAATGTTTTTATATCAATGTGTTGTATTGATATCTTGTGATTGAAAAGTGGGAATGTTATGTTTCCTTTATGCATGTTTTATGTGATACGATTATGTTATGGTTATTGGGAATTATTATGAAGACGGGTGGTTCTGTGATAAACTAATGGCGAGTGAGCCCGATATAGCTCCCCAATTCATTGGGTAACGCGAAGGGGTTAAACGTTGAGGTTTCTCCGAAGAGATTTAGGGAATATACTGTGATGGGTATTCCAAACGTAACCAAGAGGGTTACTCCTTACGTAAGAATGTTATGAATGCCTCAAGTTACCTTTATGAATTATGATTTCTATGATTTATTCATGATTTGATGAGGTATGTTAAAATGCTTATGTTTTATGAGTAAAGTATGATTTCATACATGGACTAATGTTTTATTTTCATAATTTTATATCCCTTACTGATCTTTTTATGCTCATCCCAAGTTTTTGAAATGTTTTTCACAGGTCAAGGGAAGGGTGCATGATATGATTATAGTGTCAAGAAAGTGTCAAGAAAGAATCCATGTTTTATTTTAAATATGTTTCCGTTGATGGAAAAAAACGAATACTATCTTTTATGTAACCACTTTGTTTAAATGTGGAATGTAATTAATGATTTATGATCTAATTCTTTAAAACTCTAAACCTGAAAAGATCCTTAATGTGAATTATTCATTTAATTAAATATTAAGTAAGGTTTAAGTCTCGGTCCTTATAGTTGGTATTAGAGGTCAGTTTATATAACTTTAGAGGTTAGGGTATTCTCTAGGCATAAGTGACATTACCATAATGGTTAGGATTTCAGAAAGAGTCCTAGTTTTAGATAAATTGAATGAGTAAGTATATCTTAGTGTTTATCTTCCTCTTTATTAAATGATGGTTTTATTGACATAATCACATTGAAATTTCTGTTTTTAGTGAATGGATGGATCCAGCAGGCACCAAGTGACAATAGGTTTGAAGGAAACTGTGGTGGTTCTCTGATTAAGAGACTGGATGAAATGGGGGATTCAATGAGGAAACTCGTGGTTGTTCTAAACCAACTATCAAGGAGTCATGATCAACCACTTTTACCTTGGTATGTTCTGTAATGCATCATGTACGAGATGACCAATCGATGTGGAATTTCAGGTAATAATTATAAAGGTAACCATTAGGGTTTATATGATCCTTACTTTTGAGGTAATTATGGGTTATTATATATTATGATGGAAAATGAAAGGCATGAGATAAACTTGATGTTAAAATATGTTATGATTATTTTTGAAGATTTTATCTCATTTTGGGGAAATTTTTTAAGACTTATATAGTTTTGGAAAAAGGACAACACGCAGACCGTGTGACAACCCGTCGTGTCGGACAAAGCTGTGGGAATCGAACCCACAACCAAAGTGTGACTGGTATTTATTGCCTACCACTGGACTACGTGAATTCCCTAGTTAGTTTGACTAATTATTTTTTAGTTAGATGATTTTAGGAATCAAGAGTAAGTTTATTTTGGGTTATCTATGGAAATGATTGACCTATTATCGAGGATATGTGATTAGGTTAATTACTTTTCAATATGAGAATTTAAATGCAACTGATGTTATTTGGAGATAAAAGTTAATTTGTACCTTGGAAGACTATGTGATTAAATCCTTCAAATATTTGGGTTTCAATCTTAGTTTGGTTTACTTTGAATAATTTTATAGACAATTGTTTATCGAATGGTCTTCGTTGAACTTTGGGTTTTTTGGACAAATTTTGGAGATTAAGAATAGATTTTATTTTTATAATGGATTATACTTTTGTGGATTATCTGGTCTCATACTAAAAATTTTGGTTTTGGATTTTGTCTAAAGACATGGGAAATATATAGTTCTCTTTTGTGGATTAGTTGATTCTCAAGAAGTTGATTATAGTACTCTTAATGCGAACAAGTTTTACTAAATACTCGTCTTTTGGAGAAAATATGAGTTTGATTAAGGAATCTAGTAAAAGTTGAAAGTCTACGTGACAAGTAAGTATGTTTCATTATGATTTAGTTAAGCTCAAAAAATAAATTCCTCAATGAAGAGTAACTTAAAACAAAAATGTTGTCTGTTAACTTTTCCTAGTGGGGAATCGAATACCGTTTAACCCACCACAAGTTTGTGATTTTCTTATGGTTAACTTTCTCCTAGACATGTTTACTATCACTCTCCCTCAGAACATGAACCTTTGTTTTCTCCTCCATATCCATGTTTTCCTACATGGAATCCTAGCATGGGTTAACTCAGGTGACCTTTATACTTCTCTTTCTTTATTTTAAAGTGATTGTTTTACTGACTCTTATTCTGATGTGGGATTTTCAATGAAGTTTCCAAGACCAACTTTAAAATTGCGAGGACGCAATTCCCAAAAGGGGGGAAGGATGTAACACCCCAGGTAAATAAAGAATATGACATTTTCACATTTATCCATATTTGTGAATAAAATATTAATATAACTTTAAAGGGGACACTATGCTCGATGGCATACCCAATACGCATCAACGAGTTTCATGGGAATCTTACGTTGCACTCTAATAATAAAATAATATTATTTTAAATTGTAGTTAATTCCTAGATGTTGTAATGGCGGGAATGTACAGAACTAACTACAAAATGATTATATATGTTTGTCAAATATTTTTACTTTTTACAATAAATTTTAGAGGATTAAAAATGCGAATGAATCCAATTTTAAGGGTAAACATTCTAATATTCTTTAAAAGGTTGATTAACCACCTTTTGATGACGAACCTCTTTTAAATCCACTTTTTGAAAATTTTATGTGTTGTATTTGAAAAAATAAAATTCTTCTTTAGAATCGGGACATCAAAATTTACTTTGTTTAATTTTTTGGTATTTTTCCGAGAAAGTTCATTTTTTAATGAATAGTGAAAAATGTTGTATTTTAATTCAAAACCTCTCTTTAATATAATTTATTTATATGATTAGATTATCTTTTTAATTGGTTTTAAAGTGAAATTAGAATATATTTTTACCATTTAATTCAATAGTGGTCGATGGAATTAATTTCATCTTGAAATTGGACTTAAACTAGTGTCAATCTTTTGATACTTATTGTTTCATAAAAACACGTTATTTGCTCTGATAGCGGGAATTAATTATTAAATTAATTAATGTAACTTATATTTTTTTAATTTTTTAAAATAGACATAATTTTTGAATTCGGAATATCAAATATCTCTTAGGGTAAATTTTTGGTATTTTTCTGGAAAACTTCAATTTTTGATGAATAGTGAAACCACTAAGTGGTACTTAAAAAACTGATTTTCCTTTAAATGAAATTTTACCACCTCTGTGTTTTGAATTTAAAAAATCTAACATAAATGGTTATAATTAAGAAGTAAAATGTGGTTCAATGGTATTAAAATAATTTTTTTTGGTGAATAGTAACTTATAAGTTTTAATCGCGATTATAGGTAATTAGTGTAATTTAATGTAAAAATAATATTTTAATAATATGAAATGACCATGACACATGTCCTGCCCTTATTGGATGAGTCATGGTTGACCAAGACAATCCATGGGTCAACTTTCGGACCCCATGGATCTGCTTTGGTTGGAAAATGACATTAATACCTTTTTATTTAAAGTTAAAATTAAAATATCACAAACATGTGTTGTTTTACTAAAACAATTTTTAGATGGGGTTATACAAGTCATATTTTTGACTATAAATATTAATTATAAAGATAAAAATATTTCCTACATCATGATATTTTTTTTATAATTTTTAGATATTAAATAAATTAATTTATTTATGACACCGTGATGATGCAGTGATTACCTCATAAATGAACGATTTAAATAAAATGAGAAGATAGGGTGAAATCTAAGTCTTAAACTTGTCACAAACCTATTTGATGGGTGTATTTCGAAACCTTATCACCTTATCCTCGAAATATGTCCTTTTGGGATCTTTTCAATCCGAAAATCATTTTATAATAAAGTAATATTTTATAACTTTCCAAGAGTGCCCCTCCTCTCCTCTTATAAAAGGACCCCACCTATACCACCTTACACACACATATCAAGACTTTGGCTCAGCCAAACCTGACCCATTTCATCTCTCCACATCCCTCTCTTCATCATTAAAGCCTCACTTTGGGAAGAATCCTTTCCAAGGAAGCCTTTGAGCTCAAATCAAAGAGAGTTAGCCGATTTAAAGGTAATGTCTTCCCTTGTTTTCTTTTTTTTTTATTTTTCTTCTCCAAACCCCTAAAATCTTTTTATTAGTTTTTTTTGTAAAAAAAAGTATCTTAAATATACTTGGATGTTTTTATAAGAATTATTTGATCTACACTTTCACAGACCTCTGTCTAATGGTTAAAGAACATACTGTTTCTGTGGATGGCGAATTACTGCCTCACGAAACGATGATTGTTCAATATTATTTTAACACCTTCAAAGGTGGCCATTAAGATGTAACTATATTTATATATGATATATAATATGTTTATGTTTTCCTTAAGCTTTTTTATTTTTAATTTACGGCATAACTTTATGGTTTCCATTATGGGTAAATGCGATATCTTCATTTTAGGAAGTGCGGACTACCGCCCCCTCAAAGTGATTTGATACATTAATGCCATATGTGGGAAGTATAAAGGATGGAATTAATGGTATTACATATGATATCATACTGGAATTATAATATACCTATATATCATTATTATTTAATTTCATTGAATACAAAAAAAGAAATGAAAGTAGCGTTCATGCGTACGTACGGCTTACCGTCTCCATGAACGGTACATTTCATTTCTTATCTCCAAATGTTATGTACTATTATAAGTGTTGAGACCTCTGGAAGATTGTTGAATTCTTCCTATGATTTATGATTTAATAATCACAAATCATCATTACTTAATCCGGTTGGATTTCTCAGATACATAATCACAATCTCTTAGTGAATCTATTTTTATTGGTTGGATCATGTCTTTAGCTGTGCTTGCTATTGATTTACAAGTATTCTAGAAGTATTCTAAATCAAATAGAAAATTTGTGTTCTGTCAAGAAAATGGTCACACCGATCCATATCAAAGGACAGCGGTCGCACCGATCCATATCAAAGGACAACGGTCGCACCGATCCATATCAAAGGACAACGGTCGCACCGATCCATATCAAAGGACAACGGTCGCACCAATCCATATCAAAAGACAATTGTCACACCGATGCTAATCAAATGAGTCACTGATCATGACACACTGATGCTGATCAAATGAGTCACCGATCATGACACACCGATGCTGATCATCTGAGTCACCGAAGATGTCTCACCGATGCTGATCAAATGAGTCACTGATCATGACACACCGATGCCGATCATCTGAGTCACCGATCAGGACACACCGATGTCTAGCCACCGATGCCGATGCTGATGACCTACCGATCACTTGACTCACCAATAGTCATAAACAACTGTTTGAATTTCTTTATCTTTATTTAATCTAACCAATGGTCATATTAGGAATATTTTAATGCTCTGTCATTTATTTAATGAAGGTTTTTGGATGTCAGGGAACCGTACCTCGTACCTGCAAAAAGAAATAATTTCTTTTGCTGGAGCTTGTGCTATAAATAAAAGAAGTCCCTTTTGGTGCAAAAAGACGACAAGACATATATGAGTGCAAAGAGTGGTGGATGAGATAGTTGCAGAAGACACAGAACCTCATACACACTCACGCTTACTCAAGAAGAGTTCTGTACATTCACGAAGACATTAAAGAACTTCATCGACTACATTTTTTCACAATCTCTGAACCTGGATGCCAAGTAGATGACACTCCGTTTTTCAGAAAAAAACCATAAGAGGACTCAGAACCATTTTTGATAAAACTTAAGGTGTCCAAAGCTTCACTGCAATCACTAGATCCATTTCTAAACTCTACATCTCTGCTCTGTGATTCATTATTTTACATTTTGAGCAGTGTGTGTTATCTGCTGTATTTAACACACACACTGTCTCCTGTACTTTAACTGGAGGATTTGTAAATCCTCATAAAACTCTTTACATATTTCATTTCCCACGGTAAGAGTGGTAGAGGTCGTGTGTGACCTGGAAAACTGGTTTTTGTTGTTCTGTTTCCCACGAATAACAGTGGTAGAGGTCTTGGACCTGGACAGTTGTAAACTGTTGTGTACCCCGATTCAGGATGTGGATCAAATTTATATAAATTGTTGAGAGGACTAAGTCTCGACTTGAGACTGAACCTCTTGGTTATATCTTCTGTGTTATATCTTTCAATGTTATTATTTTTTATTCCGCTGCTAATTACTTTAAAACCAAAACTGTTTTAAAGTCACTTTGATAATTAAACTCGCAAGTGTTTATATTAGTTGTAAATCAGTAAGTTAGTTTCAAAAGTTAATCAACTCTTCTGTTTTGATTAACTGGGAAATAATCAATCCCTTGAGAACCCAACAGAACCTTTACTTTGATATAAATTCACTACAGTTTAATTCAGTATTTTATTTGGGGTTTTTTAAGACAAAGTTTTTAAAACAGAAATTTTAATTGGAACTCAATTCACCCCCCTCTTGAGTATCCACTCCGACCAACATTTGGTATCAGAGGTTTCAAAATATTTTCTAAAGTACTCTGTTTTTCAACTGTGATTTTAGTTGTATTTTAAAGTTCTTAAAATTTTTGTTATTTCTATATTTTTATCTATTTAAAATCTTTGCTTTAAGTAAGATATCATGGATAATAGACTTGAAGGTGTTGCTACCAATAGACCACCATTTTTCAATGGCACTAACTATGCTCAGTGGAAAATCAAGATGAAAATTCACTTAGAGAGCATGGGTTTTGATATTTGGACTGCTATAGAATCAGAATATAAAATTCCTATTACTGTTATAACTACTTGGAATGAAGCTACTAAGGCTGCCTACAATAATAATTTCAAAGCTATGAATGACTTGTACTGTGCTTTAGGAGATGAGGAATTTAATAGAATATCTGCCTGTAAAACTGCTTATGAAATTTGGGATACCTTAGCCGTTTCTCGTGAAGGAACAACTAATGTTAAGGAATTGAGATTAAATACTTATACTATTAAGTATGATAATTTTAAGATGAAGCCTGATGAACCCATTTCAGACATGTATCTCAGGTTTAATGAAATTTTCAACACAATGGCTTCTTTGGGAAAGGATGTTCCATCAAAGGAACAAATTATGAGAATTATGAGATGTCTACCTGAAAGATGGAGAGGAACTTCTGTCTCCATTAGAGAATCATGTGATATTGGTGAACTTCCAGTCAAGGAACTAATTGGTAAGATGATGATGTATGAAGAACAACTCAAGGTTAACAAAGAAGAAGATGATGAACCTAGAAGAAAGTTTGTTGATTTCAAATCTTCAACTTCAAAGAACAGGGATAAGGAGAAACTCCAAGATATAAATGAAAGTTCAAGCTATGAAGACAGTGAAAGTGCTTCTGATAGTGATGCTGAGATGACTCACATTGCCAGAAGGTTTAAGAAGTTTTATAGGAAGAAGAAGTTTTTCAGAAAATCAAATTATAAAGGTAAGTATGACAATAAGAGACATTGGAAAAAGGATTGGAAGAAATATGACAAATCAGATGAAGTTTTCTGCTATGAGTGCAAAATAAAGGGACACATAAAAGCAGACTGTGCAAAGTTGAAGTACAAGAAGAGGTATGAATACAAGGACAATAAGTTTAAGAAAGTCATGAAGGCTACTTGGAGTGCTTCTGAGGATAGCTCCACTGAATATGAAGTTTCTGAAACTAAACACAGAAATAAGGCAAACATGTGTTTTATGAAAAACACCTCTGAGGTAACATCTGAAACTCCTGCTTTAAATTCATATTATTCTAAAGATGATTCTGACTCAGAAAACATGTCAAAATCTGAACTATTTGAATACTATGATATGTTATAAGAAACCTGTAATGAGATGAAAGACAAATACAAAGGTTTAAATAAACAATATGCTTTAACTATTAAACATAAATCTGATCTTGATATTGAAATGGAAAAGAATGCTCAGTTTCTTAAAGAAAACACTAAACTAAATTTATCTAATAATCAACTCAAGAAAGACTTACAGAAATTTACCAATGGAAAAGATACTCTTACTCAGATGCTAGGTAAGCAAATAGCACTTAGATACACTACTAGTATAGGATACCAACCTGGACAAAGGAAAATTACCAAAACTAGATTCATTTCTAAATCTGGACAGAATGTAGCTAGTTCTGAAACTTCATATGCTTCAACTAGTTATATTCATAGTTACGGATCTAATAAGGTTTACCTTTCAAAATCCGTTGATTCTAAAAATCTTATGAGACCCATTAGACAAATCTGGGTACCTAAAGTTTTATTGGCTAACCTGTCTGGACCCAAGAAGATCTGGGTACCAAAATCATTTCCTATCTAAATCTGTTTTGTAGGGAACCTTCTTAAAGATCTCCTATAGAAAGACTTGGTACTTGGATAGTGGATGTTCAATACATATGTCAGGAGACTTTTCATGCTTTAAAAGCTTAGTCATAGTTAATGGAGGGTTTGTCACTTTTGGTGATAACTCAAAAGGAAAAATCATCGGCTTAGGCCAAATTGGTAACACTGACTTAGTATTGATTTCCAATGTTTTATTTGTTGATGGACTGAAATATAATTTTTTAGGTATTTCTCACTTATGTGATGATGGTTTTTATGTTAAATTTGAAAATGATTCTTGCAATGTTTTTAATTCTAATTTTTTTTTAGTATTTTCTGCTTTAAGAAATAAAAATGTTTATACTGTTGATTTAAATTCTTTATCTAAGAAGAATATTAATTATTTAAATGATTTTCATAAAGAGTCTTGGCTTTGGCACAGAATATTAGGACACTACAATGTACACTCACTTAGAAAACTTTCTAGGAAGAACTTAGTTAGAGACCTACCCAAACTTGAATTTCCACCAGACAAAATTTGTAATCCCTGTCAAAAGGGAAAGCAACATAAAGTTTCTTTTAAATCAAAGAAAGAAGGATCAACTTCTCAACCTCTCGAGTTGGTTCACATGGATTTATTTTGACCTTCCAGAGTTTCTAGTTTAAATGGGAAGCACTATGTCTATGTTCTTGTAGATGGATTTTCTAGATATACTTGGGTATATTTTCTAGCTCACAAAAGTGAAGCTTGTTCTTGCTTTGTAAAATATTCCAAGTCTATAGAGAACCTTAGTGGACTTAAAATTAAAACCCTGAGAAGTGATCATGGCCGTGAGTTTGAAAATCATGATTTTGAATCTTACTGCTCACATAGTGGCTATAGTCACAATTTCTCTGCCCCTAGGACACCCCAACAGAATGGTGTAGTAGAATGGAGGAATAGAACCCTGCAAGAAATTTCTAGGACTATTCTTAATGAGTATGACCAACCTATTTATTTTTGGGCTGAAGCTATCAATACATATTGATATATTATCAATAGAGTCTTGATCAGACCTGTTCTTAAGAGGACCCATTATAAGTTGTGGAACCATAGGAAACCTAAGGTTAACTACTTCAGAGTTTTCAGCTGCAATGTATTTATTCTTAATACTAAAGAAAATCTCTACAAATTTACATCCAAGAGTGATGAAGGAATTTTTCTAGGTTACTCTATTTATAGTAAAGCCTATAGAGTTTTCAATAAAAGAACCAAATGTGTGGAAGAATCTGTTCACATCAAATTTGATGAAACTGATCCACATGAACCTAAGACCTCTCTTGAAAATCTTGAAGATGATCTCTCTATTTTGAACCCTAATAATAAAGACAGTGGACCTATAGTTAAAACATCCAGTTCTGGAAATTTTCCATAACCTGCTTCTGTTGAACCTCAACTTGTAGATGAATCTGAAATCTCTAGCCCTACCTTTTCTAGACCAACTAGAATTCTAAAGAACCATCCTTTAGATGATGTTGTAGGTAATTTAGATAGAGGAACACAGACTAGATCTTCTCTAAGAAATCAGGTTGAACATCAAGCTTTTCTTTCACAGTTAGAACCTAAAAATATCAATGATGCTATAAATGATGAATTTTGGGTAATGGCTATGCAAGATGAACTAAATCAATTTGAAAGAAACAAAGTTTGGAAATTAGTAGAAAGACCTAAGGATACTATAACCATAGGCACAAAATGGGTGTTTAGAAACAAAGTTGATGAATCTAGAAGCATCATTAGAAACAAAGCTAGGCTAGTTGCACAAGGTTACAATCAAGAAGAAGGAATTGACTATGAGGAGACCTTTGCACCTGTAGCTAGATTAGAGGCTATTAGGATCTTACTTGCCTATGCATCACATCTGAATTTCAAGTTATTTCAAATGGATGTGAAAAGTGCTTTTTAAAATGGTTTTATTGTTGAAGATGTTTTTGTAGAACAACCACCTGGTTTCTCAAATCCTCATTTTCAAAATAATGTTTTTTAAACTTTCTAAAGCTTTATATGGTTTAAAACAAGCTCCAAGAGCTTGGTATGAAAGACTTTCAAACTTTCTTATTTCAAAAGGATTTACAAAAGGAATAGATTATCCCACTCTTTTCATAAAAAGTATTTCAAAAGATGTGTTAATAGTACAAATCTATGTTGATGATATTATTTTTGGATCTTCTAAAAATTCTTTATGTACTGATTTTTCAAAGGTTATGCAAAATTAATTTGAAATGAGCTTAATGGGAGAGCTTAAGTATTTTCTTGGATTTCAAATCTTTCAAACTAAAGATGGTATTATTCTAAATCAAAGAAAATATACTAAGGATTTATTAAAATGTTTTGGTTTGGATAGTATTAAGGAAAGTGATATACCTATGAGCACTACCTGTAAATTGGATGTTGATGAAACTGGAAAACCAGTTGATCAAACCTATTACAGAGGTATGATTGGGAGTTTACTTTATCTTACTTCTAGTCGACCATATATTATGTTTAGTGTGTGTATGTGTGCTAGATTTCAAGCTAATCCTAAGGAATCACACTTACTGGATGTTAAAAGGATTTTTAAATATCTTAAGTATTCTGTGAGTTTAGCTTTGTTTTATCCAAAAGGACAATCATTTGACCAAACTAGTTATTCAGATGCTGACTTTGCTGGATGTAAGTTAGATAGGAAGAGCACATCTGGAACATGTCATTTAATTGGAAAGTCCCTAGTATCATGGTGTAGTAAGAAACAGAACTCAGTTTCATTGCCTACTGCTGAAGCAGAATATATTGTTGCCGGTAGTTGCTGTGCATAGATTCTGTGGATGAAACACACTTTATTGGACTATGGATTTGATTTTAAACATGTTTCTATTAACTGTGACAACACTAGTGCGATCAACATATCTAAGAACCCTGTGTCTCACTCTAGGACTAAGCACATTGATGTCAGACATCACTTTCTAAGAGATCATTATTAGAAAGGTGATATTTCCATAGAATTTATTAGTTATGAACATCAATTAGATAATATTTTTACGAAGCCTTTATGCTCTGAATGAATGAATTTTATTAAATAGAAGTTGTGTATGATTGATCTGTGAAACTGATATGTGAAACCAATCTGTAAAACTGATCTGTGAAACTGATCTGTAAAACTGATCTGTGAAGCCGATCTGTGAAACTGATCTATCTTTCAATTACTTTTTATTCTGTTGTAATTAATTAATTACTTTTATCTTTATTATGGAAACCCTAAATGATGAAATAAATGATACGTGACTATTTCTATTCCCCAAACCATCGACCTTTCATTTTTTCCCGCCAAGCCTTATTTCCTCTCTTCTCCTCTACTTCGAACCTTCGAACTCCTGCATTCCCCAGAATCTTCAAATGGATAAGCAAAAGAGACCAAGCAAAGGATCAGAATGTCATGTACCTTTAAAGCGTGCTCGAGGCAAGTCGAGTAGTACCACTCAATGATCAGTAAATCCGAACCTGGAAACTCGGATTTTTGATGTAGAAAAGGAAGTCAGTTCCTCCTGGATTTTGACAAGTAAGTCTCTATTGTTACAAGTTTTAGAGTCGCAAGGATGGAAAGCTTGGTTCTCAGATAACACTCGTGTATACTACCCAAATCTAGTGCATGAGTTTTATATAAATCTTCAAGTTACTTTAGATGGTGTAGAGGCTGCCAGAATGTCTTCTGTAGTAAAAGGAAAGAAAATATCTTTTTCATCTAAACAATGGGTTGAATGTTTAAATGTACCCCATGAGGGTCGGTATGAGGATTATGCTGGAAACATTCCTCCAACCACTGAATACTTATCTTATGAGTTATCTTTAGAGCTTTTGAATGGAAACAGAGAGTCAAGGAGAATCATAGCCTCAGATTTTGATGGTGAATGTAGACTTCTCTTCAAGTTTATTCAGCACCAAATTTTCCCCAGGAAAGGAGATTTTGCTTCTGTAAAATACCAGGATGTTTTTCTATTGTTTTTACTAAAGACCCATGATAAGATCAATTTGTGTAGATATATAATGGTGCACATAGCTGGAATGGTGAAACCTTCTAAGAAATCCACTGCCCTGTTCTATTCTAAAGTGATCTCTGCTATGTTAAAGAATCTGGAATGTGTTGATAAAGTTGATGAGATAGCAGAATCTGAAAGTGCTTTTTGTGTTGACAAAGACATTTGTAAAAGGATGAAAATAAATTGAAACCCATGGAAGAAATGTTGGGTTGCTGATGAGGACAAGTTGTATGAATCTTACAATCCCACTGATCATGGAAGGAGTCCGAAGGGTTTGAGAGACCCTGGTTTGAAATCAGATGAGGATCCAATTTATTCTGATGATGAGGAAGAAGTAGATGTTGAAAGGAATAAGGACACTGAAGAGTTTGGTAAACAAGGGATGGAAGAAGCTGAAACAGAAGAAGGAAGTATGTCACCTCCTGATGATAGGAGTGATCCTAATACTGTGAGCCCTAAGAGAAGAATAGACTTTGGACCTGCCAATCCACCTTTACCCTTACCTGAATCAGAACCAGTTCTTGGTGATGAAGAAGCTAGTGACACTGAAGTATCTGACAGTGAAGTTTCTGTGAAGAATAGAAATGGTAATGGAGATGACGATGATGATGATGATGATGATGGTGACAACCGACCAGTGGATGGTCTTGCTGTACCTCCAACAGAAACACATCAAACTGTACTAGAAACAAATGCCAATGGCAAGAGATATTCTCTAGAAATCAGTGGAAAAGCAAGTTATGATAAACCGAAATATACTCTGTGTGATGTTGTATAGAATTATTACCCTGGTTTTGCTGTTTTGGGTTTAGAGTATTCTGAAGAAGAAGAGGAAGAATCCGAATCTACTGCGGTTGTGAAGGAAATCCAACCAGTTGAGACAAGGTCTGCTCATGTTGTTGATGCTGCAGATGTTCATCTACCTCACTCTACTGTATCTCAGTCTGATTTTGATAAGTTCAAAATTGAGTCACTTGCTGCTATGAGAGACACAGTTAGAGAAGAAATTTCAAATGCTATTAGACCAAACCTGGACAATACTGGTGAGTTTATTGGAAGGCACATAGCCTCTCTAAATCAGATTCTAAAGGATCTACAATCGGACTTAGTTTCTTTATCAAACGAATTTAGATAAACCATATCTGGTATGATGTAAGTGTTGAGGAATCTGATTGAACATCTTAAGAAGTCTAATCTGAGAAAGTTGAAAGCTGAGATAACTCAGATAGTTCCTCAAGCCAGTACATCCAAAGTAACCAAGATCACTACTCGTGAGCTAGAGGCTCTAAGGCAGATTGTGCATGATGAATTGGCCGCCGTTAGACAAGTTCTTGATTTGGACTCGTTGAGGAAGATGAAGGAGCACATTGATCACATTCATAATATGGTGACAGTATATTCAGAAGATGCCACTAAAGCTCAGAGAGAGATCAAGGAAAAGGTTGACCATTACTTTTCAATGATTTATACAAAGCATGAGATGACCGCAAATTTCAAGGTGTTGGCTGATAATCTGAAACTACCTCCATTCACTCAAGCTTTCAAGACTCAAGTTCGTCAGTTGCAAGATTTTACTCCTACCTTGGAACGGTTCATGGAGAATAAGGATGATTTTGAGAAGGCTATGCAGTATGGTGCAGAAGTTATTCAGAAATTCATAAATCTTTTGAAGCCTTATCTGAATGAAAAAGCCACCGCCATTGTGCTTCCTACTGCTGACCCTCTCAGTGCCTCTGATGTTTCTCCAAATCAGATCTCCGTTGCTCAAGCTCTATCTCAACTACGACCAGTTCCTTAGCAATCTTCTCAACCAACTACTACTTCTCAACAACAAATCTTTGAGGCATCCTCTCCTCCACCTTCCAGATTCATCTTACCACCTTTTCAAATTTACCTAGTTTGACCTGCCTCCAAGCCTTCCAACTTACCAACCATTGATCCTTCTGAAAAAGGCGAAGCCCCATTACATCCCAAGAAATAGTTGTGTCTTGTTGTTGATAGGGTGACCAGTGTTCTGTTTGTACTTTGATGTACTTTGCAAAACTTTTTTTTCTCTCTCTATTCTCTATGATGCCTTCTTTCAATCTCTTCTTTATATGTTTTATCTCCTTTTTTATTATCCCAAAGGGGGAGATTTATATCTATAGGGGAGAAACATACTATGGAAGGGGGAGGAATGTTTACATAAATATACAAATGCATAAATTCAGGGAGAGATTTATATCTCTTTGTGTTTTTATGCCTTGTCACTATTATTGATGCTATATTATTTTTATTTATGACTAAGATTTGTGATTATCAAAAAGGGGGAGATTGTTGAGCCCTCTGTAAGATTGTTGAATTCTTCCTATGATTGCTGTTTTAATAATCACAAATCATCGTTACTTAATCCGGTTGGATTTCTCATATACATAATCACAATCTCTTAGTGAATCTTTTTTTATTGGTTGGATCATGTCTTTATATGTGCTTGCTATTGATTTAAAAGTCTTCTGGAAGTCTTCTGGATCAAATAGACACTTTGTGTTCTGTCAAGACAACAGTCGCATTGATCCATATCAAAGGACAACGGTCGCACCGATCCATATCAAAGGACAACGGTCGCACCGATCCATATCAAAGGACAACAGTCCCACCGATCCATATAAAAGGACAACGGTCGCATCGATCCATATCAAAAGACAACTGTCACACTGATGCTGATCAAATGAGTCACCGATCATGACACACAGATGCTGATCAAATGAGTCACCGATCATGAAACACCGATGCTGATCATCTGAGTCACCAAAGATGTCTCACCGATGCTAATCAAATGAGTCACCGATCATGACACAAAGATGCTGATCATTTGAGTCACCGATCAGGACACACCGATGTCTAGCCACCGATGCTGATGCTGATGACCTACCGATCACTTAACTCACCAATAGTCATAAACATCTGTTTGAATTTCTTTATCTTGATTTAATCCAACCAACGGTCATATTAGGAATATTTTAATGCTCTGTCATTTATTTAATGAAGGTTGTTGGATGTCAAGGAACCGTACCTCGTACCTACAAAAATAAATCATTTCTTTTGCTTGAGCTTGTGTTATAAATACAAGAAGTCCCTGTTGGTGAAAAAAGATGATGAGACATATACGAGTGAAAAGAGTGGTGGATGAGATAGTTGCAGAAGACACAGAACCTCATACACACTCTAGCTTACTCAAGAAGAGTTCTATACATTCACGAGGACATTAAAGAACTTCATCGACTACATTTTTTCACTATATCTAAACCTGGATGCCAAGCAGATGACACTCAATTGTTTTCAGACAAAAACCAGAAGAGGACTCAGAACCATTTCTGATAAAACTTAAGGAGTCCAAAGCTTCACTACAATCACTAGATCCATTTCTAAACTCTATATCTCTGCTCTGTGATTCATTATTTTACATTTCGAGTAGTGTGTGTTATCTGCTATATTTAACACAGACACTGTCTCCTGTACTTTAACTGGAGGATCTGTAAATCCTCAGAAAACTCTTTACATCTTTAATTTCCCATAGTAATAGTGGTAGAGGTCATCTGTGACCTAGACAGCTGGTTTCTATTGTTCTGTTTCCCACGAATAACAGTGGTAGAGGTCTTGGACCTGGACAGTTGTAAACTGTTGTGATCCCCGATCCAGGGTGTGGATCAAATTTATATAAATTGTTGAGAGGACTAAGTCTCGGCTTGAGACTGAACCTCTTGTTTATATCTGCTATTCTATATCTTTCAAAGTTATTATTTTTTATTCTGCTGCTAATTACTTTAAAACCAAAACTGTTTTAAAGTCACTTTGATAATTAAACTCGCAAGTGTTTATATTAGTTGTAAATCAGTAAGTTAGTTTCAAAAGTTAATCAACTCTTCTATTTTGATTAACTGGGAAATAATCAATCCATTGAGAACTCAATAGAAACTTTACTTTGATATAAATTCACTATAGTTTAATTTAGTATTTTATTTGGGGTTTTTCAAGACAAAGTTTTTAAAATAGAAATTTTAATTGGAACTCAATTCACCCCCCTCTTGAGTATCCACTCCTACCAACAATAAGTGCATATATATAATGGATATATATGTAATATATTACATCTAAATGATGGATATAATTCTGGAATTACAATATATATCTCTCATTTTGTTTTAATTCCATTAATATGACAAAAAATGAAAGTAGCGTACATGCGTACGTAGGACCTACCGTCTCCATGAACGGTGCTTTTAATTTTTTATCTCCAAATGCTATAGAATAGTATGAAATGAATATATACTGGATATATATGATATTTAAAACATAAATACTATTTTGTATATGATGTACCTATAACTACATGGAAAATTCTTTTCCAACAAGTTTGATTTTTACTCATGTACCGAACATCGACAAAAACGTCTGATATGAACACACTTTATTAACCAATTATTATAACATTATAATATGTGATATTAACTGAATAATAATATTTAAATTAGGTCCTTAAGAAATTATAAATTGACCAAATTTTATTGTTCAGGATATTAAAGAACGATCGAGTCATGTCGGACACGAGGTAAGGGATCATACTCCTCTCTTTCTTTTTAAGTACACTCTTTTATGTCATTCCTTTTAAGATCATATTTCTTATGATTGGGATGTTATTTTATATTACTCCTACTATAATTTCTATGTTCATATGATGAGTGACCCTATTTTCTCTCATCAATCCATTTTGGAAGTTTTGAGTAGCGCCGTTAGGCTGCCGAATTTTCGTAAGAGATATAACCTCTCTCTTTCTTTTTAAGTACTCTCATTTATGTCACTTCTTTTAAGATCCTATTTTTTATGATTGGGGATGTTATTTTATATTCCTCTTGCTGTAAATTTTATTGTAATATGATGAGAGACCCTATTTGATCTCATCAATCCATTTTTGGAAGTTTTATGTGGCGTTGTTAGGCTGTCGAGTTTTCGTAAGGGATTTTTCATCTCACCTTTAGTCCTGTGAGATTTATGCTACATTTTCCACCATTTCCTTTGAGTGGTGTATGTACTTAACATTATTATACTCTTTTTGTAACATAATTTCATTTATGGTTATTTACATATTCATTGTATGACCCTTCTTCAATGGGGTGTACGTTTCGAAAGTTACCCAAGTCAGTAAGGGAACCTTTCACCATCCTCTTTTTAAAAGACTTATTTTGTTATGTCTTTTAATTCACATACTATTATGTTGGGATATGTTCTTATATATCCTTATTGATGTAAATTTTATGTCCAAGTGATGAGATACCCTTTTTATCTCTCATCAACTCTTTTTCTAAATTTTGAAGTGACGTCGTTAGGCTGTCGAATTTTTGCAAGGGAACTTCTTAACCCAATTTTGATTCTTTGGGGTAAACTTTTACTCCTTGAATATGTCATTCTATGAATATGTTTGAATGTCCTATGATTGTTTTACACTTAATATCCACTTATATTTGGTGTATTCGTTTGTCACACGTAATTATGTAATTGATTTATCCTTAATCCAAGGATACCGTCTTTGTATGAGACTTCGTCTCAATCTCCTTTCATTGAGGCATATTTTGTTTTATACACAACCTACTTTTATACTGTGTATAAAGCCCTTTTACTTTTACGTTTATCCAAAAGGAATCTTTTTATATGAAGAGTTTTAATAAATGACAAAAGGTAATGTTTTTGTCTTACGTATGCGGCGACGACGACTTCCCCGCCGCCGTGACCATTATTTGAGTTTCGGCTTCCTCTACAAGCCATACCTTTTTTAATGAAAAATAAATATCTTGTTTTACTTTTATTTTATTTTGGTATTGAAAATGGTTTTCATAATGTTTTTATATCAATGTGTTATATTGATATCTTATGATTGAAAAGTGGAAATGTTATGTTTCCTTTATACATGTTTTATGTGATACGATTATGTTATGGTTCTTGGGAATTATTATGAAGATGAGTAGTTCCGTGATAAACTAAGGGCGGGTGATCCCGATATATCTCTCCAATACATTGGGTAACACGAAGGGGTTAAACGTTCAAGTTTCTCCGAAGATATTTAGGGAATATACTATGATGGGTATTCCAAACATAACCAAGAGGGTTAATCCCTACGTAAGAATGTTATGAATGTCTCAAGTTACCTTTATGCATTATGATTTCTATGATTTATTCATGATTTAATGAGGTATGTTAAAAATGATTATGTTTTATGAGTAAAGATTGATTTCATACATGGACTAATGTTTTCTTTTCATACTTTTATATCCCTTACTGAGCTTTTTATGCTCATCCCATGTTTTTGAAATGTTTTTCATAGGTCAAGGGAAAGGTGCATGATATGATGATAGTGTCAAGAAAGTGTCAAGAAAGAATCCATGTTTTATTTTAAATATGTTTACATTTATGGAAAAAAAAGAATACTATCTTTTATGTAACCACTTTGTTTAAATGTGGAATGTAATTCATGATTTATGATCTAATTCTCTAAAACTCTAAACCTGAAAAGATCCTCAATGTGAATTATTCATTTAATTAAATATTAAGTAAGTTTTAAGGCTCGTTCCTTATAATTAATCTTAAAAATAAACATTTAGAACCATTCATAACTTCATTTTAATCCCGTTTAACCCATTTTAACTTTTTTCTTTGGTGATAAACTTTTACCATAGTTACTATTAAATAAGACCGAAAATGAAACTGAACTTATAACCAAATTAGAATTTTTTTAATCCTAAATATTGAATCCATTTTATAATATTAAATTTTAAATTTTTTTAGGAATTAATTTTAATATAATATCACAAAATGCAATGAGAAATATTTTTTATAAAAATACCCATTTTAAATATAAAAATGATTTTATAACAAAATAAAGTTTAATGTTGATTCCCGTAGAATTATTTAAATTATTTTGAATAAAATGAGACTTATTTTACATTAAAACTAAATCCAAAAGAGAATTATATATTCAAATTACATTTTTAAGGAAAAGAAATAATATTTGGGAAAAAATTAGCATTATTAAATATTTAATAAAAAATAAATATTTTTCTAAGAATACCAAAAATTTTCTCTAAGATAAATTTTACATGATTATTTATTAAACAAATTCCTTTTTTTAAAATAAATTTTATAAAAGTGGTAGAAATAAATTAAAATATTTTTTTTATAAAATCCAATACAAATCATTTTGGAATAAAATGTATATTTTAGGAATAAAATGAATGTTACCTCATTCATTACCAAATAAAAAATTTAAATTATTATTCATTAATTTTATTAGATATGTAGACAATTCATTTCATTATAACCCTTAAGATTAAAATAAACTACATATATAAAAATAGTTTTATTAAAAATATATCTTTTACTTTTAATAGATTTTTTCTTTATTTCTAAAAAATTGATAATAAATGTATGATTGGTTATTAATTTTGTTATGGAAAAAATTTCTATGTATATTTCATCATATGATTATAACTATTAATACCTGTCAAACCAACAACTAGGTTATAACTATCATATATAAATAATAATATTTTTGTAGTATATCATCATTTGTTTACACCCATAGTTGCATATACCACATTCTATTTAATTTAATATTATTTAAATAAAATAAATTCAAAAATATCTTGGTGTTAAATTCTACCACTTAAAGAAATTGTATCCTTAAAATTTTATCTTATGTCTGATAGAAGGGGTTTAAAACATTTTCAAAATCAAGTCCAATGTGTGTAATAAAATATAAATTAGTGGAAATAATTATCTTTTAATCCACATTAATAACATTTCTTCTTAAAAATAACATTAATTTCTTTATTAATACTGTGAAACATATCATTTCCTAAATAATTAATAAAGCATGTATTTATAATAATGAGACTCATACTTATGAAAGAGATCCTAGAAGCATACCTTAGTAGTTTGGTGATTAAAATTGATATATTTTTCTTCCTCTTGATTGAGTTGAGGGATTATTTTACCATCTAGACAGATAATATGAAAAATATAATTACTTTATATCTTTCTATTTCATAATCACAATTTCTTCCTTTGGTTGTGCTTCGAGTAGTTTATACTTTTATCTCATCTCTATTTCTAAGCGATTAATATTCAATATGAATATTTCATTCTTAAAGAACCAAAATAAAATTCTAAAAGATCATAAGATCCACAAAAGGATAGCAAGGTATTACACCTATCTTTATAAATTAACCAAAAAAATGTTTAGAACAAGTTAAGATATCATCCAGTATGAATAAACCTTCATATGAATAAATTCTACACTAATCTCTAAATCCTCAATAATAACACCCAAAATTCCACATTAAACATTATATAGATAACTAACCTTAAAGCTCTTCAAAATATGCCTGAATAAATTCAAAACCCAAATATTAGAATGATTTGATCACATATCCTTACAATATCAAATTAAAATTTACCTCTAAATAACATCAATCATCTCTAAATTCACATACCAAAAATGTATATTCCTGAATCATAAAATCTCCAAAATCTGCTCATTTTTTCATAAGTAACCTAAATCACCATAAAATCTTAATAAAATGATATATGCCTCCAAAAAATAGTTCAACCATTATTTATTAAATAAAATACAATTTTCCAAAAAAATCAATTTACTATAATGATATCATGTTCACAATATATTGTACTTCTTTAAAAACAACTTTAATCACTTACTCACCAAATCACTTTTCAATCTCGTGATTATCTATATGATAAATCATATGTTCCCAAAATGTAATTACCCTTTTATCTTAATTAACCATAATTACCTTATCATAAAAGATCATATTAACCCTAAAGGTTATCAATACCTTCCAACTTATATCTACAAAATAATAAAAAACCTTTCTTAAATAACCTTTAAAAAATGAATACTAAAAACAAGGGTCGTATTCAAATAAATATCTTCTAAAATATCCTTAATCACCATAAAATCAAATCACATAAAACCTAAAAAGGTTACCTATACCTTTAAAATTATAATAAAACATAGACTTATTAACACATGATGGTATCTAAAACTCTTAAAATATAATCATATAAATAAACATAACCTCTAAATATATCTAAAAGTTTCCTCTGATAGCAACTATAATTCCTCGAAACATTGAAAACCCATACTTACATGATTTATAATAAGGTTTTAAATTTATTCAATTTCAAGGATATTTTAGGTTTAGAGTTTTATATAATTATGAAAAACTCTTACATGCGAAACCATTATAATATAAAGTGAAAACTTCCACTTGATTCTCATTTCCCCCATAAAAATAGGATTCTTAAATTTAAACTCTTATTTCATTCAAAACACTTCTTCATATTTTAAGATGAGACACTATAGAATAAATAATTAACCTAGATATAATTATTACACATCCTTAGATTCTATGAAAAGAATTTGAAAATGTTGGATGACAAAAAAAATCTCAGTAAGTGATATAAAAATAATGGAATGCCATTATTACAATGGAAAACAAGAAAACCCATGATAATGTTTAATCTTTTCACAATAAAAATTTGAACATGTAAATAAAACATATCCACATGATAAAATAAACATTTTCTAAAATAAAACCTTTTAAATACATTATAAATCATAGGAAAAAAATTAAATCATCATGAAATAATTTCTTTTAAAAACAAACCTTTTAACTTTAAAATTTCACAAACATTCCTGGGTTTATGAAATTAGAAAATTTATATAAAAAGATTTAGGAATCATAAAATTGGTATCTTGAAGCATTATATTTATAACCTGTGTTCAATTGTGTTTAACCTATTTCATTATAACTAATGTATAGTTAGTTCCATTAGATTAACCCGCCTGGTTATCTCCCTCATTTTTCACCATCGAAGACTAATCATTACCCAATTCATTTAAGATCTATATCTGGATCACCCATTATCATGAGCTATATCAGGCTTAATTTCCATCATATATAATTATCAAGTACCATATCATGCAAAAAATTCGTAATATTATAATTATTTATCATTAAACCTTGATAAACTCATTTTAACCCATAAGAAAATCACTTCCCCTTTTCATATAAAAATATAGAGAAATATCAGTTTTCATTTGAAAACATGTTAAAATGAAATATTACCCAAATAATTGGAATTTAATTTAATTTTGAGAACCATGAAAAAATGAGTATTAATATTTATAATTAAGAAAGGAAATGATTATTTGAAATTATTCTCATTTCTTAAATGTTTAAAAAAAATTCATTTTTCACATTTGCAAAAGGAGTTGAAAGTGACCCGTATGGGAAATGTTAAAAGGATTTTTTTTTAAATTTGTAATGAATGTAAAAATTAGTTGAAATTGAAATTTAAAAATATTTGTATAATAAAGAATATCATTTTTGAAAATATTTTTTACAACACGGACATGAAGGAAACAAATTTGAAAGGAATTCATTAAAAAAAATATTTTAAAGAAAAATCTCTTACCACTTTGATAACCTTTGAATTAAAAGATTATTGAAGGATTGAAATTGAAAAGAATTTTTAAACCAATTTAATTTTAGTATATTAATGATAAAATACATCCATATAATATTATATACACCACATAAAAGAAAACATGTGGTGAACATGGAATGAGTCTCAAAGAAAGAAAATTGAGGCTCGAAATACCCTTATCTCAAGTCTGACTCACCATATAAGTTATTTAACTCTTATAAAAAAAATTATATTAATTATTTTACTGATCAAGAACATTTTTAGGCTTATTTTATTATAATAATACCTTTTATTTAATTTATTTATATGTATTATATAATTACTAAATCGATTAAGTTCATGTTATACATTTTGAGGATGTTCGGTTTGTAATCCCACAATAACTTTGATAGGTTGACCAATGTAAATGGTTATTTATTCCATAATATAAATAATATTAATCATGAAATAATTATAATTCTTATAAATTAACTACAATTTTATAACCATTCATTGAAGGTGGTCATGAAGAATGAGTCACGTCACTTCATGGAGGTGGTAGTCCACATGCACGCACAAGTGATGTTATCATTTTACAATGGATATATAGGTAAAAAATTTAGAAATATTTCATCTTTATAGAGGATTAATTATGTCATTAATATCATATATATTACTTAAATACATAACAATAACCATTCTTGTGAGGTGGTGATAAATAATGGAACACATCGCTTTGTGGTGGTAGTAGTCCACACATACACACAAGTGATGTTTTCATTTCCCATAGGATGAAAAAGGATATAGAAAAGGGTTGTGACATAAAAATAATAAAATTTAATTATATTTAATATAATTATTTCATCATATAATCATAGTTATAGAATATTTTAAGGAGGTTTAAAAATAAATAATCATGAAAACACTCGGTTAATAGTTATACCTCTTCTTTGAAAAACCTTCTTTGGGTAACACCTTAAACCTTATAGGTTGGTATTTTCCTAATACTAGAACCAAGAGGAAATGGGGAATAAAGTTTGGAAGGTATTTGGTAAGAGATTTTTAGATATAAATGGATCAATAGGTGTAATTAAGATAGGAGAGGATGCTCTCCTTTATAAGTGAAGTGGGTGGAAATTTTTTAAACACATGAAATATTAATATATAATACGTGCATAACTCATGTAAAATATATCCAAAGTGCCATATATTCTAATATAAATAGTATAAAGACAAAATAAATTCATAAAATAAAATTTATTTAAGTTTAAGTTCCATTTTAAACCTTATATTTTGGTTTAACTCCCTCATTAACCATGTTTAACCATAGTTGTTGCAACAAAACTTTTCAATCTTTGAGGGGCGTGAAAATAATTTCAAGAATAAAAAGTTGAGTATAAATTAACCATTAATGATATATTAAATAATTTCCCATAAAATTGAGTTATGATAGTATTTTTATGGTTTTATAATGATTTAAAAATAAATTTTAAACATTAAATACTATTTAAGGTCATTTTTGGGACTATTAACAAATTTTTTACTTTAAACATATCAATACAACAATGGAATTAGAATATAAACTCTTTAACCACCAATTATACATTATAATTATCCAATAAATTCACAGAACACCAAAAATATCCCAAAATATATTAATTATAATGTTTTTAAAATAATTTACTTGTTTTTTATACTGTTTGCACAAGTGCTGCGTCGGTGTTGTGTAAGCATTCAAGGTAATTATACCATCACTAAAAATTAAAAAAAAACAGTATAATAAAATAAATTTATTCATATTACAAATAACCATTTATAACCATTCATAACTTTTTTTATCCCTAGGAAAACATATTATTGATATTGAAAGAAACAGAGTGACATTTTATTTTTTTAACAGGTTGGGGGGAAGTCCCCCTTTTATTAAAACAAAGATACCCCTATTGTTATTATGGGTAGGTATCCCATTACATGGCCATGGAATCCCTAGTGGGGATCAAATACTGTAACGTCCCAGTTTTAGGAGCCGCCCAGAGGTGCCCCGTACCCGGTTGGTCACATGGGCTCAAGTGAATTTCCCCAAAAATTAGCGGCTACCGACTAGCAATGAGGGGCTTGGGTGTGATAGTGAGGAAACTATGCCCTCATTGGTAGAGTAACAAATTAGAATAAAATAGATATAAAATAGCGGAAGCATCATGCAATAAGTAAACAATGAAATACTGAATAAATAAACAACTGGAACACATATATATAATGATGAATGATACATATGTCTAGGAAATCATCCAAACAAATCACAATGATATAATATAGTATTAAACCAAAGTACAAAAGAAAAGCATGTAAACAGCTCTACAACATCGGAAGCCTCAGCTTGGTCCCATTCTCCCCATCTTTGCAGCAATCAAGTACCTGAAGTAGAAGGGTGTTTGCCCTTATCTAGACCTGTAAAAATATAATCTATTTGGGCCTAAAAGCCTGACCCAAATGGGGTGTGAGACGAATCCCAATAGGCAACCACCCAATGATGTGTGCCTAACAGTCAGTGAATATATATTCTAGGAAATAAACAAAATGAAGTAGTAAAAAATGAAGTACACATAATAATAATCCTATAAATTCAATTGCATTAATTCTCATATATCAAGTAAGAATATAATAAAAATCAGGTAACCCTCTGGGAAGTACTCACATCCTAACCCCTCTGGTTAAACCAAACAAACACAAGCAACCCTCTCGGAAGTACACACAGTCTGACCCCTCTGGTTCAGCTTCAGCACAGACTCTCTGAGGAAGCACCCACCATAATATCCCCCTTTAGTCTCATATCGGTAACTAATAGGCACTCTAAGGAAGCACTCAACGTATAATTCCCCTTATGTCTCCCATTGAGGAAATGCAGACACTCTGATGGAGCACTTAAATCCATCCCCCCTACAGTCTCACAACGTAACAGTAAAAAAACACTCTAGAGAAGCCCTCAACGTCCATTCTCCATATGGTCTACTACACCAAGTTCTCACGGCCCTCAGTAAGTCAGTCATGAAAAAACGATACATGGAAGCCAAAGTAAACCTCAATAACTACTTATTTAAACAATCTACAACATATCTAAGCATGTAAGATAATAATCACTCCATCTAAACAATACTAGGCATGGGATGCAAAGCAGCAGCCTAACAGGCAAAGCCAAAAAAAGGTCAAAAACAAAAAAAACATGGGAAAAACATACATTGCATGGAAAAGATAACCATATTCACAACAATTAACCTCTATCCAAACAAAAAAGGCATAAAAGGTAACAGTCAGGTCAAAACCCTAAACACGCAATGCCCCATTCTTGGGTATTGGGGAATTTTGCACATAAAATTCAAAGTCTAACTACGGAAAGGCACAAAACACCTACCTCAGCATTGTGAGATCAATATACATGAACCTCAAGAATTTAATCTCCCTAGAACTCCATAGATCTATAAAAATTCTAAAAACATTCAATCGAGGATATCTCATGAAAGATGAGAAATCATGAGATTCTATTCAAGAAGAAGGGAAAACTCACCGACGCAATTCCAACTCAATCAATGACGGTCGATTAGGAGAATGTATGGCGATTCAGGGGCTCAGAGAATATCTTAGACCATACGGATGCTCTCGGATGAGACATGTGAAGAAGAAGAATGTTCTACCAATTAGCGAAAAAAAGAAAGTACGTGGTGTGTTTTTTAAAAGTACACAGTGTGTATTTGCCTTTTTCGGGCTCTGATTTAGGTGGTCTCTAGGTCACCACATACAACCATGTACTCGGCCATTAATTGGCTAGTACATGGTCACCCACGACAACCAAGTACATGGTGTGTTCTCTTGAAATTTCCAGAAACTCCTCTTTTTATAAAAAAAACTAGAAAAGAAAAACATACCGAAAAAGAAGATCCAGGTTCTTACAAACTTCCCCCCTTAAAGAAATTTGTCCCCAAATTTTCCTAGCAAGGCGGCGTAGTAGAATAAACCTTGAACAACTCTGGCCACTGTGATTGTACATCATCCTCCCTCTCCCAGGTCTCATCTAGTACTCACCCATGCTACCATAACACTCATACCAAAGGAACAGACTGACCATAGAGAACCTTCGCACTTCGATCAACAATCCAGATAGGATGCTCCTCAAATGAGGCTTCCACCTCGATATCAACCTCCTCGGGTTGGAAAACATGAGACAGGTATGAGAAGTAACGTTGAAGTTTAGAAATGTGGAAGAATTCATGCATATCCCGGTACCTCTGAGGTGACTACAACTGATAGACACCCGACCCGACTCTCCCCAACATGTCAAATGGAACGATGTATCTTGGTGAAAGCTTACCCTGTCTCCTTATCCTCCCGTGTCCTAACCTTGGTGTGACATGCAGGAAAACCTGATCTCTAACCTCAAACTCCAGAGGTCGTCTCTTTCGATCAGCATAAGACTTTTGTCTTGACTATTTAGTAGCCATCCTCTTCCAAATCAACTCTACCTACTCTGTGGTCACCTGGAAAAGACAAAGTCCCAACATAGCTTCCTCTCCCACCTCTAGGCAGCATAATGGTGATTGGCATGACCTACCATATAAAGCCTTATAAGGTTCCATCTGAATAGCTACTTGAAAACTATTATTGTAGGCAAAATTTGCAAGAGGTATGTGTTTCTCTCAAGAACCTCCAAAATCTATGATTCATGCTCAAAGAATGTACTAAAGCACCTGAATCGTATGCTCAGACTAGACATCTATCTAGGGATGGTAAGCTGTACTCAGAAGAACCTATGTATTCAAAGCCCTCAGAAGTCCCTTCCAGGCCCGAGAAGTAAAATAGGCATCCCTGTCTGAAACAATGGAGTGAAAAACTCCATCTAAACATACAATATCTCGGATGTAAAACCTACCCAACTCATCAACACTGAAGGTATAATTAATCAGCAAGAAGTTGAAAACCTTCATGAGTCTGTCAATGAAAACACATACGACATCATTCCCTTGAGGCGACCTCAGAAAACCTGTCATGAATTCCATCGCGACATTATTCCACTCCTACTTGGGAATAAGTAACTATTGTAAAATACCTATTGGTAGATGACGCTCCGCCTTCACCTACTTACGGGTGGAAAACCTCATGACAAAACCAGAAACATCTCCCTTCATACCTTGCCACCAATACTGACAGTGCAAATATCGAATCATCTTGGTCACACCAGGATGAACTGCCCAAACTGAGGAGTGAAAGTTTCGCATCAGCTCCTAGTGTATGTCTGCTGGCACCCACACACATCCATGAAAATGCAAGATCCAATCCTTTCCAACAGTCCATATAAGAATAGGTTACTCTCTTGAAACACTCTTCTATAGGACTACGCCTTCAGAATCTGATAGTTGCCTCATTTTCACTCGATCAAATAGAGTAGAGGTAACAGCCACAGACGAAAGAAAAATCTACCTAAGACTATCATGCACCTCCAAATGCATCTCAGAGAACAGATCTATAAGCTTCCACTCACTGTTGTCCTCTTAAACTACCTGTATCTAAGTCTTCCTGCTCAATGCATCAGCCATAATGTTGACTTTCTTAGGCGTGTAGGCAAGCTCGAAGTCAAAGGACTGAAGGTACTCAATCCACATTCACTACCTCAAATTCAGATCATGCTGAGTGAAGATATAATTGAGACACTTGTGGTCAGTGAAAACCACAAAATTATCTCCCTAAAGATAATGTCTATAACAAAGTAAAGCATGAACAACTACAACCATCTTGAGATCATGCGTTGGGTAATTCCTCTCATGTGGCCTCAACTGTTGAGACCCATGCACGACTCCTTCCCCCTGCATAAGTACAACTCCAATCCCGATACCCGATGCATCATAGTATATAGTATAGATCTTGCCTAGATATATAAATACTAGTATCAGTGCTGAAGTCAACCTCCCTTTCAGCTTCTAAAAGGATGACTCGCAAGAATCTGACCACAAGTACTTCGCACCCCTCTTAGTCAGGCCCATCAGTGGCGCTACTAAGCATGAAATGTCCTATATAAAATGCCTGTAGTAACCAAAAAACCCTAGAAAACTCCATACCTCAAATAAATTCTTCGGATTCTCCTAGGAAACTATTGCTCTCATTTTCTCAGGGTCTACTAATACTCCTGTCTCTAAGATAATATGACCCTAGAAGTGAATTTGGTCCATCCAAAAGTGGTATTTTGAGAGCTTAGAATATAACTGATGATCTCTAGGTGTACTCAAAACGATCTCAAGATGTGTGGCATAGTCATGTAGAGTGTGATAGTACACCAATATATCATCCACGAAGACTACCACGAAAGAATACAAGTATGGATGGAACACTCGGTTCATCAGTGCCATAAAAACTGCATGGGTGTTTGTTTGACCGAACGGCATAACCACATACTCATATAGACTATACTTACTCTGAAAGGTTGTAAGAGGTATATCTGATGGTCTAACATGCAATTGATGATAACTAGATCTCAAGTCAATCTTAGAGAACACCTGAGCTCCACAAAGCTGATCAAAGAGATCATTAATCCCCATTAAGGGATATCGGTTCTTGATCATCAACTAGTTCAACTTCCGATAATCCACACAAAGTCTGAGGGTACTATCTACCTTGTTTTCAAATAAAACATGCAAACCCCAAGGAGAAGTACTGGGTTGGATGAAACTATTTTCTCCTGAAACTCCTCCAACTGCTTCTTAAGTTCCTGTAACTCTGGTGTAGCCATCCTATAAGGAGGAATGGACACCGGTACCGCTCCTGGCACAAACTCAATAGAAAATTACACCTCTATCTCTAGAGGAAAACCTTAAAATTCCCCTAGAAATACATCCCTGAAATGATCCACCACTAGAGAAAAGTCCATCTATGAAGTCCCCCGGTAATCCAGATACAGACTAGAAAACTGTGTTGTAACTATTACCAACCCATGATGCTCGTGTCCTGATTTTCTAGCCTGGACATCCCACTCAACCTTATGAAGAAGCAATCTTCCCTCTGGTGATGTGAAACTCACCATATGATGATAGTAGTTGAAAACAACATGAAAAGGAATTATCCATTACATTACAAGAATGACGTCATATCCCGTCATCTTCAAGACATAGTGGTCCCAAAAGAAGTGACACCCACCAACCTCTAGAGGGCACTCCTTGCACTATCGTACACTAACCGTTCTAGTCCCCAACAGAGTTTCCATCATCAAGATATCAGTAGAATAAAAGATACATAGCCCAAGGCTCCCCAAAATAGCAACAAATATAAAGCTATGAGAAGCCCCTGTATCAAAAAGAGCAGAAGCTAAAAATGAGGAAACTAGGATCATACCTCGAACTATAGAGAGTTCAGGATCCTGCTCCTACTGGGTCTACTCCACCACAAATTTCTATCTTGCACCATGACCCTATGACCCTTCCTAACCACCCTGAGCTAATCCACGCTACTGTCACTGAAATCCTGGAGATTGAATACCACGATCGCGACCTCCCCCTTCGCCTGAATAGCCAGAAGAACTCCAGTTCACTGACTGATGAGAAACTGGTGGTGCTGCTCTTGAATGTGGAGTCATAGAAGAACTCTTATCACCATCTACTGGTGAGAAAAACTAACAGAAATACTGAAGATGGCCCATTTTGACGCATGATCGGCACTCCATTAGATCTATCGGTAAATGTGGTCTCGTATGCTTGCTCTTCCCACACTGGTCACACACCACCTAGCTACTATAAAATGCCTCGTGTCTCCTTTTATTTCCACGCATAGACTCCCTGTGGAACTTCCTACTATCAGTAGGAGGGATACCAACTCTATATGTCGAGACGCCCTGACTCACAAATCAAGAATCCATCAGATTGTGCTCCGTGATCAATGCCTGGTTGACTATAGAAGTGATGGAAGTCAACTTGAACATGTTCAACAGAGATCAGATGTCGTGCCTGAGACCATCCTCAAACTTCCTTGCCAGAAATAACTCATATTATCCTAGAATAGACATGAAGTGCTGCAGCTCTGTGAAGTGAGAAGAAAACTCCATAATAGAAATAGTACCCTACTCCAGACTCATGAACTCTCGGGATTGATTGTCCCTTAAGGTATATGGGTATAATTAGTCATAAAAGGCACACTAGAACTTATCCCAAGCCATAACCTACTGGAATCCTTCCTGTGAGATCACATCCCACCATCTCTTGGAGGAGCCCTGTAGCATATATGTAGCGAGCTTCACCCTCCTCTCTGGAGGCATCTTTAGATGGTCAAAGATAGAAATAATGGCTTCTAAACAAGACTTTGTATCCTGAGGTCCTCCTTCCCCTGTGAAGGTGGGAGGATGTTACATCTATAAAACCAGTGTCAACTTTTCCATAGAAGGGGTATGATGTGGTACTCCTCATAAGGTCTGCATAAACCTCATAATGCCCTCTTGGAACTATGCATCAACACTTGTGTCTAGAATGACAGATGGTGCCAAGACTGGCACAACTGGAGGATCTTCTGGTAGTCCCTGATCATCCATATCTGGTGTCTGATCACTGCCCTGTAATTGGCGGAAAACCGGAGGATGTCTCAGTGGCATGACTATGCAAGTTCCAGCACGCACCTTAGATTAAGACTAACAGGGATTGAAACTTAGAAGTGTAAGAAGGGAACATGAGAAAGAAAGCTTTAAAGTTTTTCAAAATATGGATACATGACATGTATAATTCCTACAAGGCGTGTTCCCTTAAGCCTTCACATGGGTGTGTACTTCTTCCAACCCAGGTTGTGTAACATCCCATACACATGGAGTGTTGTCCTAACACACAGTGTGTACTTGAATCCTCTTCCCCTGCCTGATTTCTTTAACACAGCTGAGCCACATAGTTTTCCTAGAATAGAACTACATGGAATGTTAGTGCTTGAAACGACGTGTGCTATATGAACTTCATTGACCTGTGTTGTAAGTCACATCACTGGTTACACAGCTCACTCTACACGTCGTGTACATCCGGAACACGATGTGTTCCACCAAGATTTCTCAACCCCGTGTCTCTACCCACATAGCTAGTGACATGGTTAGAGACTACAAGGCATGTACATACAGTACACGACATATCCTCAAGAAGAACAGTTACTTCCCTAACAGAAGGACACATGGCGCGTATTCATTATTACACACCGTGTATTCTAGTTTTTTTCTGAACAGTAATCCATATAAACTACTTTAGAACCAAGAAAAAACACTAAAAAAACATTAAAGTTCCAAATTACGATCTTTGAGGGCCCATAATCCCCGCGAATCAATGTTTGGCACCTCATACATTTCATACACAAGGAAAACAAGGCAATGATTCCCCAAACTCTGATCCATGAATGCCTATAACACCTCAAGAATCAAAGTTTGGCGTTCATTCAAACTAAGTCTTTACACAATTCAATAAATTATCAAATAGTAGGTATTTTATCAAGGCATCTATCCCAACAACATGCATATCTAGCACAACATTTATCACAACAACCTGAAATCACTAATGAACCCTAAATTGGATGGCAAGCATGCATGAAATGTGATCTCTAAAAAGTGCCTAAATGATGCATGAGATGACATACTCTCATTTAGTTGGGTTTCAATAGAAATAAAACCTCAATGATATCAACAATAACAGCACAAAACATGTGAATCACCCAATGGTGAAATCAAATCAAAAGTAAAATTGAAAAACAAGAATAATCCCAATATACGAGGTAAATTGGCCTTTCCCTGTACACAAGTTAGCTACTCCCGAGCACAGCTTATTACCAAGTACCTATTCCTTATTACCCCTAGATATAGGCTCTAAACATTAAGTCAAGAATAAAATAATCCCTCTAATAACACTTTGTAATGTCCCGATTCTGGGATCTGCCTAGAGGTGCCACGTACTTGGTTGGTCAGATGGCCACAAGTGCATTTCCTAGAATGCTAGAGGCTGCCGACTAGCAGCGAGGACCTTGGGTTTGATAGTGGGGAATCTATACCCTCATTGGTAGAGTAACATAGTGGAAGTAAAATAGATATACAATAACGGAAGCAGCATGCAATAAATAAACAACAAAATACTGAAGAAATAAACAACTAGAGAACATATATATAATGATGCATGATAAATATGTCTAAGAAAGTAGCCAAAAAAATCACAATGCTGGAATACAATATTAAACCAAAGTACATAAGAGAAGAAAGTAAAAAAATACATAGCATCACAAGCCACAGCTTGGTCCCATTCTCCTCAGTTCCGCAGCAATCAAGTACCTAAAATAGAAGGGCGCTTGCCCTTATCTAGACCTGCGATAATATAATTTGTTTGGGCCCAAAAGAATGACCCAAATGGGGTGTGAGATGAATCCCAGAAGGAAACCACCCAAATATCTGTGTCTAATAGTCAGTGAATATATATGGAAGACAATAAACAAAATGAAGTAGTAAACAAGGAAGTACACATAGTAAAAATCCTACAAATTCAATTGCATTCATTTTTATATATCAAGTAAGCATCTAATAAAAAGTAGGTAACCATCTGAATAATACTCATAGCTTAACCCCTATGGTTCAACCAAACAAATATAAGCAACCCTATGGGAAGTACCCACAGTCTAACCTGTCTGGTCCAGCTTCTGCACAGACTCTCTGAGGAAGCAATCACCATCAAATCCACCTTTAGTTTCGTATCCATAACTAATAGGCACTCTAAGGAAGCACTCAACATCCAATTCCTTCTATGGTCCGCATCTAAGAACTACAGACACTCTGAGGGAGCACTTACGTCCACCCCCCTATGGTTTCACAATGTAACAGAAAAATAAACACTCTGGAGAAGCCCTCAATGTCTATTTTCCCTATGGTTTACTACATCGGGTTCTCACATCCATGGGTATGTTAGTCATGCAAAAACGATACATGGAAACCAAAGTAAACCTCAAGAACTACTTTTCTAAACAATCTATAGTATATCAAAGCATGTCATATAATAATCGCTCCATCCTAACAATACTTGGCATGGAAAGCAAAGCAGGAACCCAACAGGCAAAGCCAGACCAAACGGTCAAAAACAAGAAAACATGGGAAAAACATCCATAACATGGAAAATTAGCCCTATTCACAACAATTAACCTCTATCCAAACAAACAAGGCATAGAAAGTAATAATAGGGCTAAAACCATAAACATGCAATACCCTGTTCTTGGGTATTGAGCACTTTTGCACATAAAATTCAAATACTAACTAAAAAAAGGAACAAACCACCTACCTCAGTGTCATGAGATCGATATAATTGAACCTTAGACCTTGAATCACCCTATAACTTCATAGATTTACAAAAATGCAAAAAATGTTCAACTGAGGATATCTCATGAAAGAGGAGAAATCAGGAGATGCTATTCAAGAAGAAGGGAGAAATCACCGATGCATTCCAATGCAATAGATGATGGTCGATTCGAATAATGGATGGTGAGTCAGGGGCTCAGAGAAGATCCATGGCCATATGGATTCTCTCAGACAAGACGGGCAGAGAATAAGAATGTTCTGGCAATTAGACGCGACCCAAGTCCATTTAATGAAAAAAATGTACACAACATGTTCTTTAAAAGTACACGGCATGTACTTTCCTTTTCCGGCCTCTGCTTTAGGCAGTCTCCAAGTCACCACACACGGACATGTACTCGGTTGTCACCTAGCCAGTACACAGTCACCCGCAGCAACCGAGTACACGACGTGTACTTAAAGTACACAGCGTGTTCTCCTAAAATTTCCAGAAACTCCTATTTTTCTCAAAAACAATTTGAAAAGAAAAACGTACCTGAAAAGAAGATTTTGGTTCTTAAAAATACCATTACATGGACCATAGAGCCCTGAACTGAAAGCCTAATAAACATCCAGCCTATTGTGCTAGCTTGTCCGCTGTGTGTGTGCTCCACCGCTATTGCAAGCACCATCTAGAACACCAATATATTCTATCACCGATTATTCCCCCACCCACCATCAAAGTCAC
Source organism: Viscum album (assembly GCA_963277665.1). Classification (NCBI taxonomy): domain Eukaryota; kingdom Viridiplantae; phylum Streptophyta; class Magnoliopsida; order Santalales; family Viscaceae; genus Viscum; species Viscum album. Next base: position 514,139,484 of record OY728163.1, on the reverse strand, counting down.
TGACCATCCACACCCTTTTCTCTTATGGGTGGGACCCCGTATGCCTACACCGTGTGATCCTCGCACCAATGCTGCCAATCCATCAAGCCCACTGCCATCAAAACTATTGGCTATTTTACATGACAACCCTGACATTATCCACTATCCGCACCATTTTCCATTGATACTTAGGTTCCATGTGTCATGCTATGAAAACCTCCCACCAATGCTAACTTTCCATCTTTCTAGTTATTGAATCTGCATTGACCTATGGCCAGACATCACGTGTCCCCACGTCGTCAAGAAATCCCTCAAATTTGATAGAGTTATGGTTTTAATCCTGATACAAATGTTGGATTATGGGATATCTTACCACTAATTTTTAACCCCAGCTATAAAGAGAGTGTCATTTTATTATTATCCTTTACTTAAAATAATCTAAAGGTTAATATCCAAGGAAAATGATACAAAATTTCCATATGTTTTAAATCAAGTATGAGGATGTTCTATATAAACTAATACAATGAAATAAAGGCAAGTGTTGGATTGATTTTTAGACCTTATCCCCTTGTTTTTAATCTTGTTTAACCCATTTTAACTTTTATCATGGTGATAAAAGTTTACCATGATTACTATTCATTATGACCATAAATGAAATTGAACTTATATCCAAACTCAAAAATTCTGATCCCAAATATGGAATCCATTTTATAAGATTCAATTTCCATAAGTGGTAGAAATTAATTTCCATATAAGATTGCAAAATGAAATAAAAAAAATCATTTTTTAAAAATACATAATTTAAGATTAAAAATAATTTTATAAAAAAATAAAGCATAATGTTGATTCTCATAACATTAGTTGAATTATTTTCAATAAAATAAGACTCATTATAATTCAAAACCATATCCAAAATATAATTTTATTTTTAAATTTCTTTATTTAAACAAAAGAAATACCAGTTTTGCAAAAATTAGCATTTTCACTATTCACTAAAAAAACAATCTTTCCATAAAAATGTAAAAAATTTAATTTATGATAATTTTTTAATGATGATTTAAAAAAATATTTTTATTTTTTCAAATAAAATTTCTAAGAGTGGTATAAATAAAATTAAAATATCCACACACAAAATGAAATAAAAAACATTTTTGAAGAATAAAATGATTTTATCCTTATTCCATTCCTAATAACCATAATGAAATGAATGATAATTCATTTTATTAGATATATAATACAATAATTTAATTATATTCATTTATCAATAGTAATTAATTTAATATATTAATATAAAAATACATTGCACACATAAAAATATTTTTTTGAAAATTTATATTTTACCTTTAAAATATTTTCTATTCATTAAAACCAATTTATAATCAATGTATATTTTATTATTCATTTCCTCAAGGAAAAAATTTCTATATATATTTAATAATTTTATTATTTCTATTTATACCCACAAAACCAATAGTTAATTTATAACAATCATATTTAAATAATAATATTTCTATAATATTTGATTGTTTAATTAAGGAAGGTGTTGAGTCTACCACATGATATAAAACATAATATTATTTAAATAAAATACATTTTAAAATATTTTGGTGTTACAATATATCACATACTTACATGGATTTAAGGTACATCTCCAAAAATCTCCCACTTATACTAAATCTACATAGACTATGTGTTATTTCACTTTATATTGTATCATATACAATATCTTATAATCCATATCAAAAGATACTTTTGGATATATTCAAAAACAATTTTTTAAAACTATAATTAACACAATCTTGTATCACATCATATATAATACCTTGTAATTTCCCAACCAAAACTCATTTTTGATAAACTTTGAAAAAAATTTAGAGAAGCTCTATGAGTCAAATTCAATTTCCATTCATTCAACCAAAAAGTGTGATCCCACAAGACTTTATATCATTGAAAACAAATATAAATTCTAAAATTTATTAATTAAATCACATATAAGCCTCTGGAAAATCATAAACTCCATCCAAGTTATGAAGTAATTTAGTATAATCTCCATCAAACACATGTATATCTATACTTCTATCCACTAGCTACATCATAGGATATCATGCATTTCCATATGATCCCTTAATCTAAGATATTGAGAAACTAAAAGATATTGAGTATGAAAATCTTGTATAGCTACTCATATGTACTCAATTATCTGAGTATAGATTGACCAATTTGGTGAATACATCACATTCCATTCACCTTTATAGAAAAACATACCATGTGCCCCATACCTGAATAAATAAGCACTTCATATGTATTATCTAGGTATTATTGTACACTTCCTAAGTTCATCCAAATTAAGGGATTATATTACATACCAAATATATAAGAGGAAAAATTCCACCTTGGTTATGCTCTAACCGATGACATGATCAATAACATACCCAACCATCCCCTGATTATCTAAAACGTAAGGCATTCATAAGAAAAGTATCAATGTATGAAAGTTGTCATGCTAGGTATATCACAAACCTTAGGTATTGGGGACTAAAAATATGAAAAATAAACCCCTATTATACCAATTATATAGTGTATGAAACTCCATCTGGTGTATACTTAGCGGGTCATCTAGTTCACAAAACCCATTTTGTGCCTCATGAGCATATTCTATATCCTGATACAATAATCCTACTCTTGCTAACCATAAAATTTCATTAAAACCTATAATACTACATGATTAACATCAGATAGGGATAACTCGAAGTCATACTTTGAGTGGTAAATTTTCATTTCACTTCATAATACAGACACACACACACAACCAACATGAAAGAATGATAAATTAAAGGTTTAATTTTTTATAACATGATGCATTTTATAATTTTAAAATGTTTTTTTAAAACCATATATAAGTTCTTATTTACCATATCGTATATTATTCTAGACTATCTTTATGATTGTTGAACTTTTTGAATTTTTTTAAACTCATCACATCTCTATGTAATTCATGTCATGTCTTGTTATGACAATCTAATAAAATACACCCACTAAATTCTTTTAGTGAGTAACATCTATGAAGTAATCTAGATTGAATAATGGGAAGACATAGGAATAATATAACCAATGTTCAACTTCTTAAACATATTCAAATTCCTTAACTCCACAAAATCAAATGTTACAATATTAACTATAAAAACATATACCTTAATCAAACCATAATTATTAATTTAATTGAATTATCTTACATTATAAAGAACTTTTAGGTTTATAGTTTTAGAGAATTAGAAAAAAATATTATATATTAAACCCTTATAATAAAAAGTGGATACTTACACTCAATTCCTATTTTTTCCCACAAAAATATAATTATTAAATTTAAGCACTTGTTTTGTTCAAATCACATTCTCTTCTTTTAAGAAAAATTCCTATAGCAGAAAGATAGACATTTCTATGATTCCTAATAACCATTAAGACCTATGATTTTTTTTTAAAATTTGATATGAATGAAAAAATATAAGTAAGGGATTCAAAAAGTAAGGAACTTGTTAGTCCATTTTGAAAATCATTAAATCCCATCGAAAATATTCTATTTATATAATTAAACTCAAGCTCAAAATAATCATTTACTTAAAGAAAAGTAAAATTTAATTCTAAAAGAGTTTCATAAAACAAATAATAAGTAAAATTAATTCCATAACCATAATAATGAGGGTTTATTTTAAAATAATAGTACCCATGAATACATTTTCTTGAAAAAAATAAATTTCACCCTTAAAAGGGGAATAAAATTTCATTTAAAAATAAGATCATTAGATTACCTAATGAAATCAAAATAATTCATTGAAAAATAATTTTCAAGAATAAAAAAACCATGTATGTACCTTGAGACATCATAATTATATCACTCTTATAACCACTCTTACAAGAACTCTTATAAAGAGAATAACCTACTCAGTTAATTCCAATATATTTTCCCTAGAGAAAATAGCCATTACTCAATGAATTAGAGAGAAATATTTGGATCACACACCATCAAGAAAAAATTAAAGAAAAAAAACATATATAAACCAAAAATAATATTGAATTTACATCATAAAAATCATAAAATACCCTTTTGAACACATATACAAAAGTAATTTTGGTATTTATATAAAAATAAGGATACAAATCATTCCTTTAAAAAATCATAAAATGAAAAATCACCAGAAGAATGTGAAATGAAATATTCTTTGAAAACTAATAAAAATTGTATAGGAATATTCTTAAAAAATAACATTCATTATGATGGGTAATTATACCCATGTTGTATATGATAATTTGTTTTCAACGATTATAATGAAATTCAAAACATTTTGTGTGGAAAGTAATAAAGAGATTACTTTTAAACAATTTATAATAAAAAATATGACAAGAATAAATTACCTTAAAAAATAATATAAAATTTATAAGGATATTTGAAATATGGATATGGAGGAATAAATAGTCAAAATAAAACATTAAAAATTTTGAAACAATGTTTTAAAGAAAATCCATTACCACTTTGGTAACTTTTGAATCAAAATAAAATTAAATAATAAAACATAAAATGGATTTATAAAATAATTTATTTTTCATGAATTAATCATAAAATACATTCATATGGTTTTTTATACACCACAAAATGGAAAACATATGGTTAAAATGACATAAATCTAAACGAAAGGAAATTGATATTAGAAATCTATTACCGAAGACTTCCACTTAGTCACATGTGATCTAAATTAATTTATAATAAATTTAGTTTTATTATAAATTTAAAACATAATCATACTCATACATATCATACTATATATTATTCCCTTATAATTTATTATTACCCATTTAATAATAATTCTATGTGAAAATCTATATTTTGGGTTTTAATTATTTTGTTTCTCATGTATATTTTGGTTTGGAGGTTCCGTTCCTTTCACCCTGGTCATGGTTTTATCACTTAAATTTTTTTATTGATGATAAAATAAAAAAAACTTAGAGTATTATGGAGTCCCATGGATATTTAATTGAATTTATGGCCACATTTTTGATGAAATTCTCGAAATTTCCATTTTTTAGAAGTTTTGATTTTGTAGAAGGAATTGATTTTATTAAAAAAAAATATTTTTCTCCATTTATTAGTATTATAAAAATCATAATTTCATAATAATTTTATAATATTACCAATACATAACATTACTTAATCATTTATGAAATAATCATTATAACAATGTTCATGTTGGTGGTAAAACCTACCCAAATAAGAATGAGTTATAAGAACTGAATGAGTAAGAATATGTTATTTAATAATGATAATATAAATTTTATAGAATATTTATATATATATATATATATATCATATTCATTCATTAAATTCAATCCTATTACTATCCATTTGAGGCTGTAATGAAAAAATAAATACATCACTTCGTGGAGGAAATAGTTCTCACGTATACACAAGCAACATTTTCATTTTCCAATTGATGAAAGAGTAATATGGTGTATAAAATATTATATTTTAATAATAAAAATTATGTATTAAATATAATTTATATATGTTAAATACATCATAATAACCAACCATGAAATTTAGTGATGAAAAATGAAACACAACGCTTCGTGGTGGTGGTAGTCCACACGTACACATGAGTGATGTTTTCATTTCCCATAGCATAGAGAAGATGATGAAAAATGGGTGTAACATAAACATAATAAAATTTATTTATATTTTATATATTTATTTATTAGACCAACATAGTTATGACATGTTTGAATGTGGTATAATAAGGAAAAACTTGAAAGGACTCAGTTAATAGTTATACCTCTTATTTGGAAAACATTCTTTATCATACACTTAAATCCTTATAGGTTGTTTATTTTGTGAGATCAAAACCTCTAGGTTGTGGATAGTAATTTTGGGGAGATATTTAGGTATATATTTTTCAAGATAAATTTCTAAAGTGGTGTGAGGAAGTGAGGATAATAGGTTACCTTTTTTAATTTAGGGGAGTATCACACTTGTAATTATTCTTAATTTTTAAATATTATAAGTGTACTAACCATTGTAAAGTGTCACTAAATTAAATTTCAAATATAATGTGATAATTGAATAAATAACCTCATAAAATAATAATTAATATGATATTTTGTGACTGTATCAAAAAGTTTTATCCTTAATTAATCCATTTTCCCCGTTTACCACGATGCCAACATTTTTATAAAGGTTATTATTAGTAATGAAATAATTTAAATTGAAACCATTATTAAATTTAAAAATATTAATTACAAATATTAAATCCATTTTCCAATATTAATTTTTTATAATATTCAGAAATTAATTTTAATATAAGTGCGCAAAATTCAATGAAAAACAATTTTTAGAAAAATGTATTTTAAGCATAAAAATGAACTTTTACCAAAATAAAATAAAATAAAGATTTATAAGGAATTAATTTTACTATGTTTAATAAAATGGATATTATTTACCTATAAAACAATATCCAAAATGTTACGAGACTTTTAAATGACTTTATTTAAATAAAGAAAATGAGAGTTTTGCGAAAATTGACATTTTTCCTAATCAATCAAAAATCAATACTTTTAGAAAAATAACAAAAATTCACTCTAAGATAATTTTGACATGATAATTTCAAAATTTATATCCATATTTTCAAATAAAATTTATAAAAGTGGTATAAATGAATTATAATATCCATTCAAAAAATTCAATAAAAATCATATTTGAGGAAAATGCATTTTTAATGTATAAAATGAATTAATTCTCATTTATTACCTAATAACCAACATTAAATGAATGTTAATTAATTTTTATTGGATATATAATATAATAATTTCATTATAATCATTTATCAATAGTGATCAATATATTCTCTTAGGTGAAAAATACACTACACACATACAAATAGTTTTATAAAAAATATCTCATTTACCTTGAAAATATTTTATCTTCATTTTTATAAAATTCATAATCAACGTATGATTGAATATTAATTTTATTAAGGAAATAATTTCTACAAATATTTTATAATATGATTGCTTATATTCTTACCAGTTAATTCAACCACTAGGTTATAACCGTCATATCTAAATAATAATAGTTTAATAGTATATCACTGATTGTTTTAATCTTAGTATTGTGTCTAGTAAATAAAATAAATAATAATATTAATTTTAAAACAAAATATTTTAGTGTTACATTCTCCCTCCTTAAATAAATTTCTTCATCAAAATTTTAATTTAATTGTCCTAAAATGATTTTTTCATAACCTAGTAATAAAATCATATATAGATTTTATCGTGAACATTAATTTATAGGTTAAGACTAGAAAAATTGTTATTTCATAAATTATTATAACTCTATTAGACTGATACTTGTAGATGAGTTTGTAAAATTGTACCTTGATAGTATAGTTTTACTTTCCACATAATACTTGATAGAAATTATTTCCCCATATAATTAGAGATTTTAAGAAAATATACAAACTTTATTTATTTACACTTCATAAGTAGAGTTTCATCTTTCATTTGTGCTTTGATCAGTTTTGAATTCTATCTCACCTATTACTCTAAAGAACTAATATTCATGATGAATTTTTTATTTCTGAATTACTAAAATCATATTCCAATAGATCATGTGATAAAAAAAGGATATCAAGATATTCCTCCTATTTCTAGTTATTTACCTATAAAATCTTAGTTAAAGTACATTCTATTTTAATTTTTATTGGGTTTTTTGAGTTTGAAAGGTGTAAAAGGTGACCCAGAAGTTTTTATAAATGAACGGGGCTAATCGCTAGCTATGTGATATAGTTCACACTATGAATAGAACATTAATTATGTGAATCAATCATAGGATGAAGAAATTAATGTTCGGTTCCAAATGTGAAAATAATTTAGGACATGAATTATTTTCATATCATGAATATCACTTTAAAATGAGGTGATGCATTTATCAGTGTATATTTCATCCTGAGAGTTCATATCATGAGATGGAAATTCATGATGTGAATTGTTTATATTCTAGTAGGTTTATATGATGCACATTAAACTCCCCTCTTATTCTCCTTTATCATCTATATCTTGAAACCTATGGATAATCTAGGGGATTTTGGGTGGATTCAGCTCTCATGGGATTCTCCCTTGGGTGCTTTGATCTCTAGGTTGGTTGGTTTCCCCTTCTTTGAAAATTATGATCATTCTATTCCTATTTTCTTAATTATTTTGGGAATTGGAAGTGGTCTTGGGCTGTATTTATGGGATCTATGATCATAATATAATGATTATTTAATCTATTATTAATACATTATGTTATTTTATTTTAGAGGTCAGATCTTGTGGGTTATGGTGTGACACATGAGAATCTTAAGGTATATATTGATTTTACTTCCCAGATAAAATTTTTGTTTAAAGAAATCAATTCTAATATGTGAGAATCATTTTTAGGTCCTTCGTTTGTTGTTCTTGCATCCCTTTATCATGGATGTGTGTGTAGATCCCATCACAGTTGGTGTACAACCAAAGTTTCAGGTAGTAGGTTCCATCTATAGCCTATGTTCTGTAAAACTTGAGTGATATTTATTTGTTAAATGTTTTTCTAAATGAATTTTCATGATTTATTGATTTGTGTGTGTAAAAAGGGTTTCTGAGAAAATATAGTTTTCCCCTCATTTTTGTGAAAGAAAATATATTTTCAATGTATTGTTAAATAGAAAACGAAATGGGGTTTTTAATATTGTTTTTTATTAATAAAGGGTTATTTGGAATTGGTTATAAAATTTTAAAGACCATTGAAATTGACTTTATGAATTTCACTCATGTGATTCTTGGGTACTTAGGTGAAATGTGTAGTATTTTCCCTCATCCAAAGGTATTTTAAGGGGGTTCAATTTATAGGATTCTCTTCCATTCCTAGACCATATATTCATGGGATCTAGGAATTTATTTAAATTATAGGGAATTTACTTTCTAGGATGTTCCTCTATTTCTAAGACTTTATTCATCGGTTCTAGGGACTTGATGAGTGCTATGATATTTGAATGAGATTGAGGTATGAGTGGTCAAGCTACCTTATGTTATCCTTAGGGTGTTTTCATTTGTGTGTTTTTGTATACTACTGATTCTATATGAGATTACAAATGCTTTGATAAATGTAAATAGTCATTTGAAATATTCTTTGAAACAATTTTACTTGTCTTGGTTTAGAATTGTGAAAAAAGGAATATTTTTTACTATGATTTTGATATAAAACTGCTTAACTAATATCATTCCCTATTTTCTTTTTATTTTATCATGTTGGGATTATTTTATAGAGAATTTATATATAAAATCTGGGTTGGATTCTACTGAGATAGTTTATATCACACCTTGAAAACTTCCTTGGGGGATGAGTAGACCTTGTTTTATCTGGTGTAGGAAAGCGTAAGGTGCCACAGTGAGGCAGTGTGGTTTATGTATAATGGTTATATGTAGTTGGGGTGAGATGGTTGGGGTTTTGACCATATATCAGATGGAGTAGTAGTTAATATTCATTTATATCCTTTCTTTTGGTTGTTTTTAGGACACATGCTTTGGTTTTTATCCATTTTATTTTGGGTTTTATCAATAACATTGGTAATCTTGGTTATGGAATATTTATTTATGGTCATTATTTCCATTGAATGTATATATATTCCATGTATCTTGTTTTAGGTTGGGTGAAATCAATCTCTCTTTTTTTTATTCCCAAGTGCTAGTTGTCATCCCATGGAGATTGAGAATTTACTTCGGATCTTGTCACAGTTTGGTTCAGAACCTAAATTTATTCAAGAATTATAATCTTTGTATATATAAACATACCTTAATAATGAATAAAAAACACTAAGGGTTGATATCCCAAAGACCCGGTTCAAATCAAAATAAGAAGGACCTCAAAGTCCTTCAAAGAGCTATCTCGGGTGCCTAATGTTTAAGGGAGAAAAGTTAAAGAAATGGATATTTATAGGGTGCCTTTATATTTATATCTATACATCAAAATAAAAGATTATTACACATCCTATTTGACCATGATATAACCCCACAAATTATAGCATAGGATTCTCCCACTATGCTGTAGGATGGGTTGTAAGACATGGGACTACAACGTAGGGCTTGGGACTTTGTTGTAGCCCTTTGGTTGAAACCATTCCTGAGATCCATGAACCTTCATACGCCAAAAATACTATTTACCCAGGGAGGTGCTGTAATATAGCTTGAAAAACCATTCCTCAAGGGATTCATATTTGGTAGAACTAAATAAATCCTACCCCATTGACACTATGATGTGGCCTCCTCCTCTATGTCATTGGGATTACTCAAGTAGAGGGCTTATGATGCATCCCATACTCCATGATGTAACACTTCCCAAAATGGTAGTGGTATCAAATATTCTCCCTCTTGAGCATTATGGTACAACCCAATGAAGGAAATGTAGTTATTCCAAATATGGTATTAGCTTTGAAAATCCTCCTCTTAGTCCTTATTCCATAACATGTTGGACCATGCCATATCTAGTATCACCATGCTACATCATACACCTTCCATATTGCAACCCCTACTAAAAACCAGAACAACTTCATAAAACCCAAGATCACCTCAAAATATTCTAGGACTCACACTTCCAACTCTTAAACAATAAAATAGATTATACCCAAGATTTGAGGGTGAATAATTCTACCCACTTTAAAATATTTTTGTACCCAAAAAGTTCTCATGATCCTAGAATCACAAAAAAGATAAGTCCACTGCTACCTCACCAATGATTCGAACTCCCACATCTCATGGATATCTCATCAAAAATTCCATAGTACATGGACTAAAGGAATCATTTTACAATGTAGTACCTTATCTTGATGATCTATAATCTGAATTAGATTTTCAATCATAGTGATGTCATGTTCATGGCCAACCTCATCCCAGTCAATCATGTGGGAAGGATCTGGTTGATATCTCCCCAACTGGGAAACATAAAACACATCATGAATCAATTTCAAAGAAGACAAAAATTTCACAACCTGATACATTGAGGCCTTCCTTACAGGTGATAAGATGAGTGTAAGTACCCAAATCCAACCTCCAATATGCTTGGGGCTAGAGACTATCACTGAGTAAACATATAACACACATGGGATGAATTATACTAATATACTTGTACACATGAACACATCTACAAGACCATATAATGATGAAATGTAAAATAAAAAAACTGATACTAATGCATTAATAACATCTATCTCACAATCCTAGTATGAAAAAAGTGTACTGAAAGCGATGATGGGGGAAAAAGCCTAACCAAAATCTACAAAGAGTCCAAACTACTAAAAAGGAGGGTACTACTGTCAAATGAAATGATCAGTCAATGCCATGGTCTTTCTAGCCTAATATAATCTATGCCTATGCCCAATCCTCCTAGGACACCAAAAAATGGCATGTCGTTTGTATAACACATGACATGTGTAGGAAAATCACATGTAGGGGTGATTATAATAATACCCATTAGAAAACCATGAAATCACTTGGTAAAAAGAATCAAGTGTAGTAAACTCAACACAAGATATGTCAAAAATATAAGATACATAATAATAATAGAAAAACCTAGATATAATAATAATAGAAAATTGATCACAAGAAGTCCTCAACCAACACTACCATCCAAAATATTTTTCTCAAGGCTTCTAGGTAACACTCATTCTGAGATTACTCACTCCACAACCCATGCTATCACTGATGATTCTCTTCCAAGAGGTCGTGATCATCAAGAATCTCCAAATAAGGACACAATGGATCTCTGAACATCTCATCATCTAAGTTGGGTATCACACCTAGGGCTATTTGGGGATGCATAAACCATATTGAATTGACCTTCTAGATAAGGGATCAATGCCTTATGCATGGTGGTAACACTAATACCATGAACCAGAAACCCCACCTAGGAACTATAGAGGATTACACCATGATCCGAAAGGGGGATACACCAAACTTTATCTGAATCTGAATCCATAGTGGGGATCAAAATCTTGTTATGAAGATGTAATGGCACATAGTACCATTATGGGGAGAGACCAAGGTATCCCACTCAACTAAAAAATCATATACTGAGGATATGAAGGTATCCAATCCATGTTAGGGTAATTACATGGCATTTATTGGTTGTATATGGTGTTTCTTGCTAACCCCTTACCAGCCCATGTATCAATGTCTCACACGACATGTAAACCTCTATATAAATGGAGTGTCCCTTATGGGAAAATAATGTGTATAGATTGGAAGAAGCCCTTCCTGTACCATATTCCCATGCACATGTTGACCTAACCATTCTTTCGTACTTTGGGCCATGCCCATGTACTACGTATGTGTCTGAGTATCGGTCTATGTCTTTATACTATACATGTGCATGTGTGCCTCGCCATATAAGTTCCCATGTAGTCCTAGAGCACACACAAATATTACATCCATGGGACACACAACATGGGATAGGTGTCACATGGTGTGTGATATTAAACTTCCATAGAAACCCTATCTCCACATCCAAGGGTCCAATATGGAGTGTATCTCCAAATTACATGCCATGTACCGTGGTATTTTTTAAAATCCCTTGGTTCTTTTATGAATCTCCCAATTCTATTTCCTCAACCATCGATATTACCCATGGATCACATATTAGGCTTTGTTCATGCATCACCATCACTGGTGATTGGAATATAGCCTTTGATCCAATCTGAAATTTATCCATCGAGCCACACCATTTCCATACTATGTCACTATCACACATCCAACTTGGAAAAATGGGAACCACTGATCTCTATCCTCCTACAATCACCCATAGTAGTCTTCAAATCTTGATTTCATCCTTGATCATGAACCAAACCCATGATATTGATATGTTGTAACAAAGAATGGTTGCATAATAATTGAATACTGAGTATTTATCAAACTACAAGATAAAAAAATTACCCATGATGAATGTTTAAAGAAATGGAAGAGAAATCAAAGAAACATAAGAGTTGAATAAAATTCATCCTTGTTCAGGATGTAATAAATCCATTTACATTATAATAATTAATGAATTAACAAAAAAATAATCAATAAAATGTAAAATAATCAACCGTCGATACACGAATCAATTCCTATTAGTATAATTGATCTAGATTCAACATGGGATAAACAAACAAGATGGATTCACATAAATTAAATGTCATTCCTCAGGTTGGATCAATTTGTGATGAATATTGGTCACAAGTCAATGTCATTGGAAATATCCACCACCTCCATTGGTGAAAGGATCCTTGATCATGATATCAATCTATTATTATTGGCCAAATTCTCCTCTAATGTTTCCTCTCACAATATTAGGTTTATAAGACTAACCCTAAAATTGTGTTATAAATATATATTTATAGAGGGTTCCTAGGTCATTGAAGCAATCACTTAATAAATAAATAAAGAAAGAAAGAAAGAAATAAATTTATTCTTTGAACCCATGGAAATATTGTCACAACTAACCAAGAACCATTGTGACCCTCTCAAATATTTAAAAGGTCATCAATCCTTGGTAGTGGATATTTATTATTCATATTCATTTAGTTTAGGCATTTTTAATTCTCACACAACATTAATATCCCATCCATATTCTTGGTGAACAACACTGGGGATTCCACGGGGGAAACACTAGGTCTCACAATGACTTTCCTTAGTAAGTTATTCAACTTCACCCTAAAATATGAAATATATATAGGATCCATCTAATATGATGGTGTAGATTGTAGGGTCATCCCAAAGTGTCTGTTGATGCATAAGTCTATTTATTGGTGGGAAGGTAAGCCTGAAACACACTCAGGAATGAAGTCCTAAAACTCCATTATCACTATAGGAAACTGGAAGCCCATAACATCCACTAATCCAAGAAATATACTACAAATTGGTGAGTAATTGGTTTTATCCTCCTACTCATGATCCCATCATGAGAATCCTATATTTCTTTATCACTTGGAAAGGAAAACCATGATTCATCTTCATGAATACACCACATCCTCCTCATAAAATAGTCAATCTAGGCATGAACTATGGATAAATAGTCCATTCCTAAGATGAAGTTTTATGGACTCATCACTACTATAAAGATATCCCATACGAATATCTCACCTCCAAGAGTTAGATCACACTATTAACAAAAGTGTATGATCACGGAGTCACCTCTGGTTGAATCCTCCAAGAATAAGGGTTGAGCTATGGGCTCAAACAAAATCTCTAAGTCACAAACCATAGAAGTATAAATAAAAGAGTGTCTCACAACTATATCTATCAGTACAAAAAATAATTTAGAAAAAAAATATATTATACCTTTAATCATATTTTAATCCTTGAGTTCATAGGCCTCCAATACCTATATCTATCCTTTTCCTTGACCACCATCTCCTTGAGCCTGGCATTGACCACCTAAGGGTGGTGGGGGAAATAGGTCAAAATGACTTCCACCTAAAACTACTCTACCCACTCATCTACCACGTCTACTTTCCTATGGACCTCCTTGATCTTACCTATTTCTCAACCTAGGTGGTCTAACAACCATATCCCTATCAACTATGCATCGGGTCAGACAATCTCAAACAAGATGTCCCTAATAATCGTAAGAGAAGCACCAAATCTCCCTAGGCTAACTCAAGCCATCATGGGAGACCTGAATTGTTGATCCTTTATCCTAGGATAATATCCTAAATCATCTTTCATTACTAGATCCATGTGACTACCATTGGATACCTGACTTATAGGAGGATCTCCATTACTAAAGCTCTCTCAAGCACTCAAGTATAGGTGGGAATAAAAATAGATATCATTGTACCCTTGATATCAATGCACATGCCCTTATTAAAGGTTTGTGAACTTAATAAATAATCTCACACAAAATACAAATAGTACAACCACATGTCATTAAAGCTCACTAAATACTCTTCCATTTTCATACCACCCTGTAGTAAATGAAAAGCTACTGGATGTGCACTGATCACAACATTGTCAGATAGAACTCCTCCCTATAGAGATAATCAAAGCCTGAATAAGAGATAACTCTCTCATTATGTGACTGATTCACCAGAATCCACCATCACTCAATGGATCCCTAGAGAAGACTCACTATAAGGACCACCATTAGATATGTAGGTGTCATTATGAGGTGGAAAACTTGATTAAATACCTGTTTCAAGTCCTTAGCTACATGGGGGGGTCCATCTCACCCCAAAACCTAAGAGGAATCTACCTATGAAACTCATGTAGTACACTCAGCCTTTTTGCATCCTACGTTTTTACTTCTATAACTATTTGTAGATTAATGTGTGGTGTCATAACTGGAAAACACATAGAGGTACCACCTCCTATAGAGGC
Organism: Viscum album; assembly: GCA_963277665.1. Lineage (NCBI taxonomy): Eukaryota > Viridiplantae > Streptophyta > Magnoliopsida > Santalales > Viscaceae > Viscum > Viscum album. The sequence goes on along the minus strand of OY728163.1, from coordinate 514,124,094 downwards.
CCCTATACTGAAGCCTCATCACTTGGCGTATCATCCTCAGATCACACATTGGAATCCTGGTTGGATGTATTTATAGAGGAATTTTGAAATAAATAATATACACCACAATCAATGAGTATATCTGGGGATATAACTCATGAAGTACATGGAAACAAAAAACCATTCCCATATAATTCATTTACCAATGTTTTCTCTATAAATAATTCTTATATGTATTGAGTCAACAAGTAGGTCATTAGAGTCCCGATGAATGGATATGTCGGCTGATGCACTAACACTGGAGTATCTAGCCAGAAATATGAACTCGAATCACTTTGTCACCATTACCATAAATCCCAAACCAATATCACAGCTAGACAAAAATATATGCTTCAGTACTAAAGTAAAATTGAATGTATTTGATAACAATCTATCACAACCCAAACCACTAGGTATTTCCTGAATGGTGATAAGATGAGTGTGGCTACCCCAATCCCGACACTAATAGGAAAAGGGATAGAGACTAATGATGAGTAGGAATATCACACACATGGGAGGCATTATCCTAATATTCATGTACACATGCACACATCTCCAATCCCATATAATGATGAAATGAAAAACAATACAAGTGATACCAATGCATGAATAACATTAATCCCATAATCAAAGTATGATAAAAAGTTTTGAAACCAATAAAGGGTCCAAATACAAGCCCAATAAAAAACTAAAAAAGGAGTCTAACTTTCTCATAAGTAGAGGAATACTATCAAATAAAATGAATGATAAACACCTTGATCTATCTATCCTAATTTGATCTTCACCTGCTCCCAGTTCTCTTAGGACATCGTCAAATGGCCTATCATCTATATATGATATGACATGTGTGGGAACATCACAATCAGAAGTGAGTATAACAATACCCCATTAGACACCTCAAAATAACTATGCATAAATAATCAAGATTAGTAAAATCAATACAAGATATATCAACATGATGAGAGACATAACAATAATAGAAAAACATAGATATAATTAGAATAGACAAATGTCCTCAAGAAGGTCTCAACCAATAATGCGACCCACAATATTTTGCTTGAGGCTTATAGGTAATGCTTGTTTTAGGAGTACTCACTACACGATCAATGCTATCACAAATGATTCTCTTCTAAGAGGTCATGATCATTGAGACCCACCCAGTAAGTAGTCATTAAATCTCTAAATATTTTATTATCTAGGTAGGGGGTCACTCCCAGGGCTATTAGGGAACACTAAAAACCCTACTGAATTTATCTAATAGATATGGGATCAAATCACTATGAATGGTGGTCATGTTGATACCATTAACTTCATCTAGGAATGATAGAGAATCCCACCCTAGTCCCATATGGGGATATATCGAACTTCATCTAAATATAAACCCATAGAGGGGATCAAAATCCTATGCCAAGGGAGAAATGTCACACTGTACCCCATGGGAAATGACCAAGGTATCACGATCTACTAAAACTTGTCTATATTAAGAATATGAAGGTATCCAAGCCATCTTAGGGGATGTACATGGTGTGTACTGGTGGTACATGATATGTCTTTCCAACCCCTAGTCTTCTCGTGTACCAATGTCTCTCATTGCATGTAATCCTCTATATACATGACATGTACCTTAGGGGTACTGGTTGCGCCCAAATTTACCCTACCGGTAAAAGCGGTCGTTGATGTACAAGTAGGGATCGAATCCACAGGGACCGAAGAAGAAACCTTGAGACACTTTGATTAGATGCGGGATTGGCTATGCAGTGGCCAACATTGGATTGAATTGATTTGAAGAAATATTGATTTAATTTAAATAACAAAACAAATAAAATTACTTGAATTAAAACAACTAATTAAGGTGAGCTGATCCTAGGTTGTCTCTTGGGCTTTATTGGATGTATTTGTTTTTCATTTGACTTTCTGTTCATCGGTTCAAGAGGTATCCATTAAATGAAATAATTCCTCAATATCATTCTCCGATTTAATCAATACACAATTTCAAGGCTAATCACCAATTCACTTAGAGGATCAATTAAATGAGCACTTCAAGGAATTAGATCGTACTAGCACTCAAAATGTGTCGTCGTTAAATTCGGTGAAGATAAAGAAGAAGATAAATCAAAGAAAGGAACTCTTAAAATAAAGAACAAATTTAAGAATTTAAGAACATCAAATAACATTCAATCCAACTCATGCAACTCCCTAAGATCAAACCATAAAAGGTTAGCCCTCCATTGATGATATTCTATCAATGGAAGTGGGTAATTGACTTAATGAAGCGGGATTGAAGAAGAAAGAAAAAAAACATTAATCAAAATGAACACTCCACCGTTGTGTGATGAATTCACAAGTGCGGGTGTGAATAAATTCACACTACGATTCAACAGTATCAACGTGTAAAAAAAAGGAAAAATAAAAGTGAAGAAGAAGAAATTTTATTAAAATACTAAACGTGAATGAAAAACTTACATTAGAGAAATTGACAATGCCATTACAAAACGAAAGCGGGAAATTACAATTGAAAGAAAAACTTGGATTCAAAGGAAAATGTTAGATGATTATTCCCTTCACCACCAGCTCCTTATATAGGCATATTAGGAGCCTTATTTCCACCCCCAACATTAAATTCACCCCCCAACAATTAAGAGAGTCAAAAGGAGGGTAATGAATAAAAAGGAAATTGACATTTCGAAGTTGACCCGGAAAACTGTCCAGATTCGTTCTCCATTTTGACGTGCACGTTTGACACTTCATATGGCCGAATCCGAAGGTGTCATAAATATAAAATATCTTCTTCCATGTGTCTTCTAGAAGCTCTCAACATTTCAGGACATTTGGCTCAGCCGTTTGAAAGTTATGGTCGAAATGGTGGGACGAATATCTGTGAATTAATGACGAGTCCACCATTTAAATCTCAACTTCAGATCCCTTTATCATCATGAAAACATCAGAATTAGCTCCGGACACAGTTGAATAAAATGATCCTCATATTTGTATCTTTCTACTGTATAAAGTTGAGCTTCATTGGGCTTGGTGTCTGGGCCCCACATTTGTTTGATGGGCCTTAGGCCAATTATGCTTTTTCCAGCAAGTTTCTGCCTTCAGGCGCAAAATTCTCCATCTTCCTTTGAGATTCATCCATCGGACCTAAAAGATAAAATGTTCCAAACAAAGTGATCAATCATATCCCAAATTTTCAAATTAAAATGATGAATATTTTAATTTCCACAAGCAAATTATTGAGTGGTCCCAAATTGACATTTTAAGCATGAATTGCACAATGATGGGAAATGAAGTTCAATTTCTGAATTGGACTAAAATTTATGTTTATGAACTTTTAAACACATTAATATTAAGATCTTAACAATGAATATTAGCCACTTTCAGTGACTAATCACACCCCCAACTTGATTTTTGCTAGTCCCGAGCAAAATAAATTACAAATATGAAATCCAAATCCCCTTTTCCAAAAACATTTAAATACACATTACTCACCCAAATATCTAATACCAAAAAAAATTATTAAAACCCATCAAAATCATTTAAAACAAGCTAGGTCCATAAGCATATCCCAAGCCCAAGCCCATTCCTTTGTTCAAATTCATCGCCACATTTCATCCAATTCCAATTAAGCATGATAAAGTGTTGTGCATCATAAAAGATATGGGGCACATTTTATTGTTCAAGGGGAAAAAATGGAAGCGCTAGGTGGGAATCACATTAAACCTTAAGATGAGTATCCATTTTTTTTTTAATTTGTTTTTTGATTTTTTTTAACCACAATAGATATGAAAAGACTAACTCTGGGCAAGACAACTATGGAGTCACGATCCCCAAGTGCCGGACGCCACGCATATTGTCAATTTCATGCTCTACAATAGAGATATAAAGCCTAACTCTGGGCAAGACAACTATGGAGTCACGATCCCCAAGTGCCGGACGCCACGCATTTGGACAAAACATTGCTCTTTGTGGTCATTTTTTTGTTTTTTTTTGTTTTGTTTTTTTTGGATACTCAAATTAAACTAAAAGTGACCCCAGAACCCTATGCTATAATGAAAGGGACCCAAGAACTCAAATTTACACCCACGATCCAGTAGACGTGCATTGTGGCATTTTTATTAATAGGATGAAATTGTAAACATTGAAAAATCACATCGGACAACCGCACTTTCCAAAAACTATGCTCATGAACTTAAACTTGCATTAAAATCAGAATCAAGGCATGAAAAATTTATTTGATATCCAATTTTTGAGTTTGCAATGTGTGTTATCATGTTTATGGTTAATGGAATTTTTCTTTTCATGCATGTTTTTATTCACAAAAAAAATCATTTTTTTATCCCCCCCCCCAACTTAGAATAACACTGTCCCCAGTGTTTAAAGAAAAGAAATGTTAGAAGGGGGTAAGAGAGGAGTTCAATGAAGAAATTTAAAATAAAAATCATGGAATAAAGTCACCTGGTGGTTGATGATGATAGCGCATTCTAATGTCTCCCTTCAATCCTATGTTCGAGTCTCAACAGCTTTGATGGTGGTGAATGGATTTTTATTATGGCTTACGACATGTCCGTTTATTTTTTTAAACCTATAAAAACATAAAAACAAAACAAAACAAAATAAACTGATGATACATTGTCTTCTTTATATTTTCTGGGTAAGGTGTTACTCAGAGATTACACCACGTGACACGGATGAATATGGCGCTCCCCTTTCATAACCATCCTTACTCATAAAATAAGAATAGGTCAACAATTTATGGTAATTTATTATATGAAAAAGAAAATGATTCAAAATGATTAGAAAACATGAAAACCATGGGTTGCCTCCCATGCAGCGCTTTTGTTTAACGTCGTTGGCTCGACTTTTACCCCCCAACTTATCCAATTCCAACTTTCAGCATTTTAATTAACCCATCTTTCTCCACTTCAACTTGATTGAGATTGATTATTTTTTTAGAATCTTTTCCTTTTATAAATCCATGTTCTAAAATAAATCTGAAGATACAAGGAATGTCAGAAATGGATGATCTAGTTGCATTTTTTGTCTTGCCTAAGACGTCAATAAACATTCCCAATTTTTTAGTTTCAAGAGGATAATAAATTGATATTTCATGGTATTTGTTATCCACATTTAAGAGTGGGGAAGAAAGGAGAAAAAATTTGAGTTCAGGTTGATAAAAATTTACAAAAGAAGAATGGAAATTTGAATCAAAAACAGTTTCTTCTCCATGAAATTTAGAAATAATTGGTTCATTTTGAAATTTTGATTCCTCCCAAAAATTTTCGTTTTGAATATCGGGAGTGGGTATAGACTCAGTATTTGTTAACTCTCCCAATGGTTCAATGATTGGTGATTCTAAAAAATCATTTTTGGTTCAATATTCTGGACATTCAATCCTTGAAAAATAATTTCCCTCTTGTGAATTCATGAAATCAATTTCATCCTGATTTAAATACTCATCAACAATTCCTTCATGTTCTTTATCTTGAATTTCAACATTACCTGACCAGATATCTTCATTATCCAACTCTGTATTCCAAGATTTTAAAGTGGGTTCTTTACTAAATTCACATGAGTTATGTGGGAAACAAAAATCTTCTATAAGTGATGTGGAAAGGTCATCCTGAGTGGGAATGGGTTCTACCCATTTTGAGACATAATCAATAGCTAAGAGGATGTAGAGGTATCCCTTAGAGTTTGGAAAAGGCCCCATGAAATCAATTCCCCAACAATCAAAGATTTCAACGACTAGAATGGGAGTGAGGGGCATTTGATTCCTTTTGGTAATGGATCCTAATTTCTGACACTGAGGACAACTTTTACAGAATTGGAAGGAATCCTTAGTAAGGTTCGGCCAGTAGAAACCACTTTGTAGGACCTTTGCAGTGGTTTTCATTGTTGAAAAGTGGCCTCCACATGCCTCTCCATGACAAAATTTTAGAATGGACTCTTGCTCAGACTCAGGAATACATCTCCGGATGATTTGATCTGGACAAAACTTGAAGAGGTAAGGATCATCAAAAACATAGTGTTTTACATCAGAAAGGAATTTCCTCTTAGCTTGGGTCCCCATGAATTTTGGAATGTCACCCGTCACCAAATGGTTTGCTATGTCAGCATACCAAGGGCAATCACTCACTGAATAGAGGTGCTCATCGGGAAATGAATCAGACACAGAGAGGTGGTGTGAGTTGTCTTTTAATTCCATCCTAGAGAGGTGATCAGCTACAATATTTTCAACACCCTTTTTATCCTTAATGGTTAAATCGAACTCTTGAAGAAGAAGGACCCACCTAATCAATCTAGCCTTGGCATCTTGTTTTTGAAAAAGGTATTTTAGGGCTGAATGATCAGTGAATACAATGATGGGTGATCCTAAGAGATAAGACCTGAATTTCTCTAAGGCAAAGACAACAGAAAGCAACTCTTTCTCAGTGGTGGTGTAGTTTATTTGTGCATCATTTAAAGATTTTCTTGCATAAGAAATGACATGTGGAGTTTTCTCACACCGTTGTCCTAAGATTGCTCCTACAGCGAAATCACTTGCATCACACATGAGCTCAAAAGGAAGTTTCCAATTTGGAGATTGCATGATAGGTGGAGATATAAGAGTTGACTTGAGTGTAGAGAATGATTCCTCACAGCTTTCTGTCCATAAAAATGGAGCATCTTTTACCAATGGATCACAAAGTGGTCGAGAAATAGAGCTGAAATTCCTAATGAACCTTCTATAAAAACCAGCATGTCCTAAGAAGGACCTCACTTCCTTAACAGTTTTAGGAGAGGGAAGGTGACGGATGATTTCAACCTTAGCTTTATCAACTTCAATCCCTCTACCAGATACCAGATGACCTAGAACAAGTCCTTCCCTTACCATGAAATGGAATTTTTCCCAATTTAGTATGAGATTCTTATCCTCGCACCTTGAAAAAACATTTTCAACATTTATAAGGCATCCCTCAAAAGTATCCCCAAAGATGGAGAAGTCATCCATGAAGACCTCTAAAAAATCCCCCACCATATCCGAGAATATTCCCATCATGCACCGCTGGAAGGTACCAGGGGCATTACATAACCCAAAGGGCATGCGTTTGAAGGAAAAAGTGCCAAATGGACAAGTGAAGGTTGTTTTTCCTTGATCCTCTAAGGATACTTCGATTTGATTATACCCTGAGAATCCATCTAGGAAGCAATAGAATTGATGACCCGCCACTCGCTCGAGGACTTGATCAATAAAGGGTAAGGGGAAATGGTCTTTCTTGGTACAAGAGTTGAGCTTCCTATAGTCAATACAAACTCTCCATCCACTACTGACCCTTGTTGGAAGCATCTCTCCATCCTTGTTGGTTATTACAGTGATTCCAGCCTTCTTTGGAACCACATGGATTGGGCTAACCCACTCACTCTCAGCTATAGGATAGATGATACCGGCTTTTAACAATTTCAAAAGTTCTTTTCTCACTACTTCCATGAGATTAGGATTGAGTCGCCTCTGAGGTTGACTACATGGATTTGACTCAGATTCAAGAATAATTCTATGAGTCCCGATAAGTGGGCTAATCCCAGGGATATCAGATAGGGTCCATCCAATGGCTTTCTTGTGTCTCCTAAGAACATCTAGAAGCATCCTCTCATGATCGGCTTCAAGGGAGGAAGAAATGACAACAGGAAAGGATTGATTGTACCCTAAGTAAGCATACTTTAGTGATGAAGGTAAGACTTTAAATTCAAGATCATATTGGTCATGACTTTCCAAGAATGGTTGAGACTTTGTATTGAACTTAGTTTCTTTGTTCAGATTTCTTGACAAAATTGGTTCCTTGTGAGCAGAATTTTCATCCACTAAATTTTCCAGAGTAGTGTCATGAATGAATATGGACTCAATGTTATTGATTTCAACCATGGTATCATTTATTGGTGATTCTAGAAATTCATCAATAGAGCTGTCTGAAAGGGATTCAATCCAAGGAGGCAAATTTCCCTCATGTGAATAAAGAAAATCAATCTCTTCTTGACTTAACCATCCTTCTGTAACTCCTTGATGTTCATTGAGTTCATTATCAACACTACCAATCCAATTAACCTCATGGATCTCTTCATCATCCCCAATTTGAGAGTTTGCATTTTAGATGTTCAAGTCTAGACTCATGTTCCCAAAGGTGATGGTCATGTTCCCATTTCGGACTCGGATTACAGAGTTGATTGTTGCAAGGAAGGGACGACCAAGTATGATTGGGGTTTTCTCCCTAGGACCTAAGCTTGGGTGATTGTCCAGAACAATGAAGTCAGCTGGGTAAATGAAATTTTCAACTTTTACCAAAACATCTTTTAAGATCCCCTTTGGAACTCGAACACTACGATCAGAAAGTTGAAGAGTGACAGATGTGGGTTGGAGTTCTTCGAGCCCTAACTGACAGTACATGGCATAAGGAATGAGGTTCACACTAGCACCTAGATCACACAAGGCTTTGACAAATTTGTTCTCTCCTAGTTCAACATTTATGTAAGGGCATCCTGGGTCTTTCATCTTAGGAGGAATGGACCCTTGAATGGTGGTACTCACATTAGCAGCCAAAAGGACTTGGTTTTTATGTGAGAATTTTCTTTTAAAAGTGCACAAGTCCTTAAGATATTTTGAGTAGGAAGGTATGGTTTGGATGGCATCGAGAAGGGGAATGTTCAACTTGACTTGTGAGAAGATTTCCCTCAATGTTTCACTCAATTCAGGCTTGGTTTTCCCCCTCATGCGTTGAGGAAATGGTGCAGATTGTGGAGTCGTTTGATGAAGTGTTGTTTCATTCACATTATTATCAGTTTCTTCAGTTTGATCTTGTATTTCATTTGAATTTTCATTAGATTTTGAAGCTTCACAAGGTTTCTGACTTATCTGTTCAGGTTTTTCAATTGATTTCCCACTTCTTAAAACTGTCACAGCCTTTAGTTGTTCATGAGTTGTTTGAGTGAAACTTGTCTCTCCCCTTGATGTTTTTTGTGGAATGGCTTGTGTGGGCATGGGTGCCTTTCCAGTTTTTATGGTTTGAAGTTCTTGTTTAATGGATGAGAATTCTGAGTTCATTTTGTCCATTTTTTTACACAATTGTTCTAGTAGGCTTTGTGGAACATTTTGGGTTGGTGCTTGAGCATGTGGGTTTATTCCAGGAGGATACTTTGGTTGTTGGATAGGTTGTTGATATTGGACATGAGGATTTTGGAATTGGACCGGTTTTGGTTGGAACTGATTATGAGTTTGAAAGTTTTGTTGAGGGTATTGGTTGATACATTGTTGTTGTGTTGGTTGTTGATTGTCCTTCCAACGAAAGCCTGGATGGTCGTTTTACCTTGGATTGAAGGTGTTCGTGAATTGTGGCTTTTGAAAGTTCATTGCATTAACTTCTTCTGGTGGTCCTCCTAAAAGAACATCCTTGATGGAAGGAATGGTTGGACAATTATCAGTCTTGTGGTCATTCTTGTCACAAATTGTACAAACAAGCTCAACAGTTTGGGTTTTGTGGACCTTCCTAAGATCAATCTCCTCAACTTTCCTCGTGAGTGTAGCAAGTTTTGCTCGAAGGTTTTCTTCTTCTCCAAGATTGTACATTCCACCAGATTTGGGTGGCTTCTCATAGTATGGTGATGTTCCCCATGTTTGGTTTTGTTCAGCAAGATTTTCTAGATACTCGTAAGCATCATTTGGGGCTTTGTTTTTGAAGGTTCCATTACACATCATATCAATGAATTGTTTGTTTCCGGGACCCAACCCTTCATAGAAAATTCTCACTTGTTCTGGGATTAAGAAACCATGGTGCGGTACCATGTTTAATGTGTCCTTGAACCTTTCCCATGTTTCGTAGAATGTTTCTCCCTCTCTTTCAAAAAAGTTTTGTATGCTCTTTTTAAGTGCAATTGTTTTGTGATGGGGGAAGTATTTTTTATAAATTCTCGTTGAAGTTGGTCCCAAGAGTGAATGGATGCTGGTCTCAAATTGTTTAACCAATTCTTTGCTCGGTCCTTAAGGGAAAAAGGGAAAAGTCTCATTTTAGCAGATTCAATTTGATTTGGTGGGCACATGGTTTCGACAATGTCATTAAATTCTTTAACATGAAGGTAAGGCATCTCAGACTCCATCCCATGAAAGGTTGGAAGGTGGTTCAGGACATGGGGTTTGAAAACATATTGGGCATATCCTATGTTATCATGCCTAATGCATGAGGGTGCATTGGTCCAGGTTGGTGTGAGGTAGTCATTCATGGTCGGGTCTGCAACAATTCCCAAGTTAGGGTCCTGCCCGTTATTTTGGTTCCCTCCCCGGTTTATGATTTGGTTTTGTGGGAGATTCTCCATTGTATCGAACTCAACGTCTGAATTTGGAGTATTAGGAAGATTTGGATCTAAAGGAAATAGACCTCTTTTAGTGCTTGAATCCCCAGCCCTAGGAGTATCCACCCTAACTAATCTGTTTGAGTTATCGCGGGTGTAGGCGGACATGCGCCAAAAGAAAAAAAAACGAGAAAGGGAAAAGATAGGAGAATTGGGATGAGAATAGAAGAATGGGGGTAAGAAAAGAAGGTTTTTGGTCTAAGGAACTTACTTGGTCCCCGGCAACGGCGCCAAAATTTGGTTGCGCCCAAATTTACCCTACCGGTAAAAGCGGTCGTTGATGTACAAGTAGGGATCGAATCCACAGGGACCGAAGAAGAAACCTTGAGACACTTTGATTAGATGCGGGATTGGCTATGCAGTGGCCAACATTGGATTGAATTTATTTGAAGAAATATTGATTTAATTTAAATAACAAAACAAATAAAATTACTTGAATTAAAACAACTAATTAAGGTGAGCTGATCCTAGGTTGTCTCTTGGGCTTTATTGGATGTATTTGTTTTTCATTTGACTTTCTGTTCATCGGTTCAAGAGGTATCCATTAAATGAAATAATTCCTCAATATCATTCTCCGATTTAATCAATACACAATTTCAAGGCTAATCACCAATTCACTTAGAGGATCAATTAAATGATCACTTCAAGGAATTAGATCGTACTAGCACTCAAAATGTGTCGTCGTTAAATTCGGTGAAGATAAAGAAGAAGATAAATCAAAGAAAGGAACTCTTAAAATAAAGAACAAATTTAAGAATTTAAGAACATAAAATAACATTCAATCCAACTCATGCAACTCCCTAAGATCAACCCATAAAAGGTTAGCCCTCCATTGATGATATTCTATCAATGGAAGTGGGTAATTTACTTAATGAAGCGGGATTGAAGAAGAAAGAAAAAAAACATTAATCAAAATGAACACTCCACCGTTGTGTGATGAATTCACAAGTGCGGGTGTAAATAAATTCACACTACGATTCAACAGTATCAACGTGTAAAAAAAGGAAAAATAAAAGTGAAGAAGAAGAAATTTTATTAAAATACTAAACGTGAATGAAAAACTTACATTAGAGAAATTGACAATGCCATTACAAAACGAAAGCGGGAAATTACAATTGAAAGAAAAACTTGGATTCAAAGGAAAATGTTAGATGATTATTCCCTTCACCACCAGCTCCTTATATAGGCATATTAGGAGCCTTATTTCTACCCCCAACATTAAATTCCCCCCCCAAAAATTAAGAGAGTCAAAAGGAGGGTGATGAATAAAAAGGAAATTGACATTTCGAAGTTGACCCGGAAAACTGTCCAGATTCGTTCTCCATTTTGACGTGCGCGTTTGACACTTCATATGGCCGAATCCGACGGTGTCATAAATATAAAATATCTTCTTCCATGTGTCTTCTAGAAGCTCTAAAAAGTTCAGGACATTTGTCTCAGCCGTTTGAAAGTTATGGTCGACATGGTGGGACGAATATCTGTGCATTAATGACGAGTCCACCATTTAAATCTCAACTTCAGATCCCTTTATCATCATGAAAACATCAGAATTAGCTCCGGACACAGTTGAATAAAATGATCCTCATATTTGTATCTTTCTACTGTATAAATTTGAGCTTCATTGGGCTTGTTTTCTGGGCCCCACATTTGTTTGATGGGCCTTAGGCCCATTATGCTTTTTCCAGCAAGTTTCTGCCTTCAGGCGCAAAATTCTCCATCTTCCTTTGAGATTCATCCATCGGACCTAAAAGATAAAATGTTCCAAACAAAGTGATCAATCATATCCCAAAATTTCAAATTAAAATAATGAATATTTTAATTTCCACAAGCAAATTATTGAGTGGGCCCAAATTGACATTTTAAGCATGAATTGCACAATGATGGGAAATGAAGTTCAATTTCTGAATTGGACTAAAATTTATGTTTATGAACTTTTAAACACATTAATATTAAGATCTTAACAATGAATATTAGCCACTTTCAGTGACTAATCAGGTACACAGTGTGTATAGGCCAGATAAAACTTTTCCCATGATGTATACCCTTTATCATGTACACCTAGTCATGATCATGTACTTTAGGCTATGCCTCTGCACTGTGGATGTGTCTGAGTAATGGGCCATGCCCATGCACTCTGTCCATGACCATGTCCTTGGCCATGTATGTGGGTATGTACTCCTAGAGTACATACCGATCCACCATCCACGAGACATGCAGTGCATGATAGGTGTCACATGACATGTGATATTTAACTTCTGAAGAAACCCTAGTGTCATAGCCAAGGGTCCCACATGATGTGCATCCTCGGATTACCCACCGTGTTCCATGTATTTTTCAAGATTCCCATGGTTCTTCTCTATATCTCTTTATTCCATCACTTCCACCATCAATATTTCCCATGGATCCCAGATTATGATTCGGCCGAGCCTCACCGTTGATGGTGACCGAAATCTAAGCTTCATTACACTCAGAAATCACTCTATTGAGAAGCATTATCACTACATCACACCACCATCACACATCCAACCAAGAAAAAGGGGAACACCTGATCTCAATCCTCCTATGGTCACCCACCACTTTCATCACACATCGATAATACCCTCAATCACAAACTGTACCCACGATATCAATCCGTTTCACTGAAGAACAGTCACACAATTATCAGATACAAGGTATTTTTCAAAGAGTGGGCCAAATATGTTGCAGGTGATGAATGTGTTAAGAAACAAGGGCCAAATCTAAGAAAAAAGGTGAGGAATGAACCTCATCCATGTTCATGTTGTCCTTGATCCATTTTTGTTAGAATAAGAATCAAATTAATCAAAAAATTACCAATCAACCATAAAATAATCAACCGTTGATGTGAGAATCAATTCTAGTTAGTACAATTGATCCATGTTCAACACGGGATAAACAAACAGGTTGAATAAACAAAAATTAAATGTCCTACATCAGTTTGTATTGATAACTGATGAAGAATGGTCACAAGTCGATGTCGCTAGGGAAATCCAAATCCTTAATTATAAAAATAATCTTCAATAATGATCTTCATTCATTTTCATTCACCAAGTTCTCCTATAATGAATCTAAAAGGGCCTCAAAAACCTCAGTACCAACTTACCCTGCTTAACCAATTAATGGTGTCCCAAATGAGGTGAAACTTTGAGAAAAAAAAAGATTACCAACCACAAACTCGAGAGGAAAATGATGGTGGTTTTCATAGGATTTCTAATGACTCTGTATTATGGTAAATATATTTTGAATCAATTGTACCTTTACCATCATCTTTTGAACAGGGCTTAGTCTAACCAAGGATCTCTCTCCCAGTTCTTCCCAGAATAAAGGAGATCTACATGTCCACCCATATAATGATTCAATCTTGATAACTATTTTTATAGGTAAACTCAACTAGAGGAAGAAGATTTTACCTATAGCTTCCAAAGTCAATAACACATTCTTGGAGCATATCCTCAAGAATCTAAATAGATCTCTCAATTTACCCATCCATCTACAAGTGATATTTCATGCTCAATCTCAACTGGGAACCTACCTCCTCTTAAAAACATCTCTAAAACCTATATATAAACCTCAGGTATCTATTAGAGACAATCATAGAGGGGATACCATGAAGTTTCACAATCTCTCAGATATACAGGTGACCAAGATGTTCCACTACCATCATATACTTGATAGGGAGAAAAAGAGGCAATTTTATAAGTTGATCAATGATCACCCAAATCGTACATCTCTTACTAGGATCCCAAGGTGAACCAATGATGAAGTCCATTGAAATATCTTCCCAGTTCCTTAACAGATTGGGCAATGGTTTCAAGAAACCAGAAGGTCTCTAGTGCTCCACCTTAATCCTATGACAAGTTAGGAACCATGAAATAAAAGCTGCAATTGACCACCTCATACCTGACCAAAAATATTAATGTTTAAAAAAATGATATATCTTGGTATTACTAGAGTTTATGGACCATCAATATCTATTTCCATCATCCATAAACTCACAGACTAGAGAATTAGGAAAAACCAACCAACCCTAGAAGCCCAAGGAACCTACAAGAGAGTAAGACCACTCTCCTGAGGTCTCCCCACCATTTAGAATCTTAATAAAGTTCTATAAATATAGGTATTACACTTTCTTGAGCCTAACCTGCAAATAAAATGATGATTCATCCTTCACTAAAGCTAAGAACACCTTCCCACAAGCCTCTTCTACCCCCAAGATCATCTCAATGAATAAACTCAATAGACACCACTTCTCCACTGACTCTTTCAAGGCTTGAGTTAGTAATTTCCTAATCAACACATCAGCACCAACATTACCTTTCCATAGAGTTTATGAAATATAAAAATCAAAAGTATAGAGATACTTAACCTAACATCACTATCACATGTTTAGGTCCCTCTGAGTAAAAATATAATTTTGGATTTTATTATCAAAATACACTAGAAACCACTCCCCAAAGTGGCAGTGATGTCACATTTTGGGTGCATACATAAATTCTTCCAACTCATGATCATGGGTAGAAAATTTATTATCATAAGGGAATAACTGACAAGAATAATAGTCCACCACCAACCTTTCCTATACCAACACACAATCCAATCCCATACTCAAAGCATCATGGAACACATCATATAATGAACTCGATTCTAGAATAATAAAAACCAAATATAAAGTTAAACTCACCTTCAATTCCCCAAAATATCTCTAAAACTTATCATTCCACTCAAAATTGAAACCCTTATGAGTCATACGTATCATTGTAGATGCATGTTTAGAAAAGTCCCAAGAAAACCACTTGTAGTAACTAGGAAAACCCAAGAAACTCTAGATCTCAAACACATTTCTAGGATGTTCCCAAGACATTACTACCTATACCATTTTAGGATCTACTGAGATACACCTATTAGATATAAAATTCTCTAGAAATTTCATTACTCAGATCCAAAACTCACACTTGGAAATTTTACCATTAAATCAATGTTCTATCAAGATCCTAAGGATGAATGCCAAGTTATCCCATTACTCATCCCATGACATGGAGGACACCAAAATATCATCCAAAAACATGACTATTAATGATTCCAAAAACTTATGAAAGATTTAGTTCATTAATTCCAAAAATACTATAAGAGAGTTAGTGAGACAAAATGGCATAAATAAAAACTCAAAATGCCAATACCAACTCATAAACACTATCTTAGGTATTTGATCCTCTCAAAATCTCAATTAATAGTACTCCAACCAGAGCTAAATATTAGAAAACCAGTGATCCCCTCTGAGTTGATCAAAGAGATCGTCAATTATTGTCAAGGGATAATTGTTCTTAACGGTCATCTAATTTCACTTTTGATAATCAATTAAAATTTTGAGGCTTCCATCTACCTTCTTAAAAAATAGGGTAGGTGAAGCCTAAGGTGACATACCTAGATGAATGCATCCCTTTGACTCAAGATCCGTAAGCTAAAACTTTGGTACCATTAACTTAATAGGTTCTATATGATAAGATGTATTAGAAATTTTCATCATACTAGGGAGTAGTTCATTAGTAAACTTGAACTCTCTTTGTGGCGGTGACCTTGAAAGATCATCAAGAAAGACCTTAGAGAAAAAATTTACTACTGTGGGAAGTGAATTACTCAAGTGAGAGTCAAAAAAATCTAGGAAAATATCTGATAAATGGCATGATATCACATGAACATAAGTTATAATAGGAATTTCCCTCCTAGATATAGAGTTCAACTCACCCTAAAAGACATGAGATAATCCATCGGAAGATAAAAACTAAACTCAATGATGATAACTGTCGATTTAGCCACTAACACAAATCATCCAACCCATGATGATAATTAGGTTGAAGATGTCAAGATACATAACTAGGAAATCCTACACCACTTTTATGTCGACTAATATCACCCGACATGTGGGACATTTGAAACATTGTTTGCACCACTTTCCTAAAGTCATGGAAACATCCATCAAGAATGGTATAAGATCCAAACACAATCCCAATACGTCAAATAACTTGTATGATATGGAATAATGAGTAGAAAATATATCAAACAAAGCTAACATCATAGAAGATAAATACCATACCTCTAATTGTAGTTGGTCCTACCTCAGATTCCTTAGGTTCATACTCTACTATATTCAGACATCCAGTCTTAGCTTTTTCCCGAGCCATCTTAGCCGCATGAACATTCCCCTTGGCCTTAGGAAAATACCCACCACCCTAAGAATCATAAAAAACCTTAAAACTATTTATGAATGTGCATTATTATTTTTGATTACATAGGGAGATTGTTTTTCCATGTGCAAGTTTTCTTTTATTTGACTACATGTACTTTTTTATTTAAAAATATTTCTGTATTTTGATGATTTATTAAACTTATGTGTATATATTTATGTGATTAATATAACGTTGGATAGATAATATATTTATATATATTTAATTAGTTTATGATAATATCTTAAAATTAGTTTTTATTTCTCTAAAAATTAAATTATGTTGCTGCTGCAGTTTTAGAAACTCTATAGTTTCAGTTTTAAAAACATTATCTATTTATTTTATTATAACTTCTATGAATATTGGATTTTCATAAAACATAGTTTTATATAAATCCAAAAAAATTTATCTTGATTTATTTAGTTTACATCAAAGTCTAAAAGGTCATTTTTATGGTGATTAAATTATTTGAAGTTATGATTTGATTTTCCATAACTATAGTTTTTCATAATGTTGACCAAAGTCTGAATGAGCTATTTAAAGATCTTAAAAATTCATTGAAGTTTGTTAAAGTATGTTGTCCAGTTTTTCATGAATAGTGAAAAGTATGGTTCATCAACCCTACATTACTGTTAATCATCTCTATTCTACATTACTGTTCCTGAATAGTGCAATGTATGGTTCATCAACCCTACATTACTGTTCATCATCCCTATGATAAATTATTGTTCATCATTCCTATGTTATTATTCAACATCCCTATGCTATGTTACTGTTAATTATCCCTACTCTATGTTACTATTCATGAATACTGCAATGTATGGTTCATTAAACCTAAATTACTATTCATCGTCCTGATGCTACATTAATGTTCATTAATAGTGAAAAGTATAGTTCATCACACCTATGTTACTATTCATTCTGAAGTTACTATCATTCAATACATTTTTTTAAATTGATTTTCTGTATATATATGTATTATTTTTAAATATTTTTTGCTAAAAAAAAGTATCCTTAAATATAAGGTGTATAACTGAAGAGTTTTTAATGTTTTTGGTAGAACATTTAAAGAGGAAAATTAATAATTTTTAAACACCTTTTTCCATTAATTTGGAGGTTTGAAAATCGATTAAATTCAAAATTTTGAATTTACTTAGGGATTGTGATTCCTATTTTCAGGAACTATTTTGACTAAATTTAAATTGGTTTAAATGGATTTAAATCTATGTTTTAAATCATTTATCACTGATATATTTCTTGAGATAATTTTGGAAAATTTATTGAAATTATTTTAATTTTTTTAAGATTTATTCTACATGAATAAAGAGGCAACAATGCTTCATTTTTCATGGAGATATTTATGAAAGATCTTTACTCAATTTATTTTTAATTTCCAAAGGAAGTATAGATTCTGCAAATACTGAATATTTATTCCGTATATATATCATTCCTTCTTCCAAGTTATCAACACACAATACGATATCAAGATACAAATTGCAAGTTACATGTTATCATTTTTGATACTCTGTTTTTTACAAATAATGTGCTATGAACTTTGAACCTATTGTGCATTTGCAATGTCCTAAAACAATTTTTTTCATAACCTGTATGTTCTCTCAAGGGCTGAATTAATTCTAGTTCGAGTACAATTTCCTTGATGAGACGAGTCTATCTAATCCTCAAAAATTAGTACCTATGCTGTAATTTTTTTATCATTCATCTCGTTATGTGTCTATAACACTATTTCTTATCTTTCACATGCACTATATTTTTTATATTTATGTTTTTTAACTCACAAAAAAAATTATTTGTTATTTTGTTTTCTTGAGTTGTGACTCCTGGATTCTAATGTCAGGATCTTAGGGTTGTGGCTCCCTGTATCTAAATTCAGGACTATTCGGGTTGTGACTCCCTCTATCTAAAGTCGTGTTTTAAGGGTTGTGACTCCCCACACCAAAGTCAGTTTCATGTTTATCCCTCTATTGGAAAAAGATTTTGTAATTGGGTTATGATTATACCATAAACATCATTTTCTAGTTCACACATATCTCTCACCGTGTAGAGAGATATAATAGTATAAGTAGGCCCACATCGGACTGAACTACTATAAAAATATCCTTGAGTTATTTAAGTTTTACATTTCTAAATAACCATAATAATTAAATTTGACAATTAATTTTATTAATCAATTTATTTGATTAAATTTTTTAATCTATTCTATTCACCCCCTCTAGACTATCTTCCATTACCCTATCCGACCTAACAATTGGTATCAAAGGGAAATCCTTTTTAGAAATGATTAGATCTATTATTATCTATTTGATACTTTTCAATTTGTATTAAAGGATTATTACTTTTGGAATTATCAAATCCCTCTATAGATCTTGCTTTGATTTTATTTGTGTTAACATTTTTCTAGACCTTATACTCTAAGGACAAGATCTTATAAGATGGAAGGATTGAACCATAATGATGCTTGGAAGCCTAAAAAGCCACCACACTTTAATGGTAATGATTATGGATACTAGAGATCCCTAATGGAGGATTACTACAAATAGTTGAGAATTGAGAACTGGTCTATCATATCAAAATAGTACACACTACCTGAAGCTGACCCAGATACTATTACAAAAACTGATGCTACTAGGTATGTTTTAAATTAAAAAGTTATTAACATTTTATATTGTGATATTAAAAAGAAGTTTTGTATCCATGTTTATTATTGTAAGATAGCTCATGAAATATGGAAGATACTAAAAGTCACTCACCTTGGATTAGATAAATTAATTCGAACCAAACTTGGAATACTTCATGTTGAGTATCAAGACTTCAAGATGCGTGAAGATGAAATAGTAAATCAAATGTTCCAAAGATTCACAAGCATTGTGAATAGAATATATTCACTTGGAGAATATCTAGAAAACCCAGTAATTGTTGAAAGAGTCTTACGATCATTACCAAATAAATGACATGACAATAAATTTTACATTGATGAAAGCAAGAACTTTGAAGAATACACCCTAGATGAATTGATTGGATCACTACTCCAATATGAACTTGAACTAAATAAAATAGTTGCTGAGGAGACAACATAAAGAAAAGTGTAGCTTTTAAATCTATGAATGTTGTTTCTATTGAATCTTTTGATTCTGATATACAGAATTTTGAAAAAGAATATGTGGCTCATATTGGGACTGAAGTTTACAAAATAATAAAAAAGAAAGGATTCAAAAACCAGTTTAAAAAACCCATAAAAAGAAAAATATAAGGGAGAAAAGAAAGGTGATACAAATTATAATGCTTTGGATATAACCTGTTATGAGTGTAGGTAGAAAGGGAATATCAAATCTGGTTTTCCCTAACTAAAAAATAAATACAAATACAAAAGGAAGGAAAAAAGGCATTGATCACTAGTAGGAGTTTTACTCAAGAATCTAATTCCAATAAACAATCTAGAAATGAAAAATAATCTACTAACTTGTGCTTTATGTAATCACTGGGTAAAGTTTGTAATTATTATTTTTTATTCTGAATATTCAGATTCTGAATTTGATTATGAAAACCCCAATGTTTTTGAATTAAATAATTAAATTGAAAGATTATGTAAATATTTTTTCAAAGATTCTGATTTATATAATAATCTTATAGAAAAAATAAGAAAATTGTTTCTAAAAATAAAATAATTTTTTAATATAATGAGAAACTAAGTAACACTGCTTATTCTTCTTCTCATTCAAAATTTTATGAAAACTTGAAATCTACTTAAGATTGGAATAAAAATTTGAAAAATAAAGTTTAATGTCTTAAACAAGGTTTTTCTGATTTTATTCAAGGTCATGAAAAATATCACGAGATGATGTATTTGATAAAAAAAATAAAAAAAAATTTGGTTTTGGTTATGATAGGAGATTACTTAAAATGTATAAAACCTATTTTGTTAAAAGTAAAAATTGTTGTACTTCAATTGTTACTTGTTTTAATGTGGCATGAAAGGTCAATATGTAAATGATTATTCTATTAGATTTAAAAAATCCTTTAGATTTAAAAAAAATATATTTATAAATCCTTATTATCTAAAGTAACTTAAAATACATGTTTAAATTCTTTATTGGTACCTAAAAATTGTATAACAAATCCCATTGGGATCAAAGTAGCTTGGGTACCAAAATTGTCATGTAATTGATTTTTGTAGAAAAAATGTCTTGGATGTCTCAAGAACGATATATGGTACATGGATAGTGGATGCTCTAGGCATATTACTGGAGACCCATCAAAGGTTTACTACTTAAAACACATACGGTGGAGGTACCATTACATTTGGAGACAATTCCAAAGGTAAAGTAAAAGGTTTTGGTAAAGTTGGTATTACAAATTATACTTTTACTTCTAAAGTTTTATATGTTGAAGGTTTAAAACATAATTTAATTAGTATATCACAATTTTGTAATGATGGAATGGAATTTAAATTTCAAAATGATGAATTTTTTGTTTTTAAAGGAAATTATTTATTATTTTTATACTAACCGAAAAAATAATATTTATACTATTTATTTTTCTGAACTAATTGGTCTACATGTAAAGTGTTTAAATGTTTTAGAGAATGACACCATCCTTTGGCATCGACGCTTAGGTCATGTTAATTTCATATTGATACATTATCTCTCAAAACATGATAATGTGTTACAACTTCCTTCCAAAAAGAAAAAAAACTTCATTTTTGTGATGCTTATGAAAGGGAAACAACACAATTTTTTTAGACCCATCAATTAGATTAGTACTAATAGACCTTTACAGTTAATACATCTTGATTTATTTATTCCCACTCAAATTTACAACCTCTATGGAATGAAATATACCTTAGTTATTGTTGATGATTATAATAGATTTACTTGTGTATACTTTCTTTCTAAAAAAAGATACATTTTCTAGATTTACTGCTTTTTATAAATTAGTTTAAAATGAAAAAGAATGTATGAATATTTATATTCGTAGTGACAAAGGAGGTTAATTTCATAATTTATATTTTGATTTTTTGTGTGTGAAAAGAATGGTTATTTTCATAATTTTTCTACTCCTAGAACACCATAAAAAAATGGTGTTTTCGATCAGATTAATAGAATTATTATTAAAATGGATCAAACTATGTTGAGTGAATATAATTTTCCTTGATATTTTTGGGATGATGCGATTTTTTCATCATGTTATATTTCAAATATAATTCTTATTAAACCTTGGTTAAAGAAAACTCCTTATGAATTATTCAAAAATAAAAAACCTAAGGTTGGTTACTTTAGAGTTTTTAGTGGTAAATTTTTTATTTTAAATTCAAAGGATAATTTGGATAAATTTGATGCTAACAGTGTTGTAGGTATTTTTATTGGTTATTACAATAATAGTAAAGCTTATAGAGTTTATAATAAAATAACTATGATTATTTATGACATGTTCATGTTATGTTTGATGAAAATAATGTTAAATTAAATTATGATTCTAATGTTATTAATGATGAGTTTAGAGATTTTATTTTTGGTGAATAAATTCATCAAGATAAGAAAAAATCAATTTAGGGGGATCATACTCCTTCTCAACTAGATCCAAAATCCTAGAAAATTCAAAAATATCATCCTGTTGAAAATATATTGGAAATGTTAATTTGGTTCTTAAAACTATAAATTCTATTTTAAATTTTTGTGCCAATTCTGCTTTTATTTCTAATTTTGTTCCTTTTAATGTTCATGATTCTTTAAAATATGCAAAATGGATTGTTGTTATGAAAGATTAATTAAACCAGTTTTTTAGAAATAATGTTTAGACTTTAATATAATTTCTTGAAGATAAGAAGGTAATTGGAACTAAGTTGATATTTATAAACAAGCTTGATGAATCGAGATAGATTGTCAAAAAAAATCCATAATTGTTACTCAAGGATACTCTCAAGAAGAAAGTATATACTTTGAATATATTTTTTCACCTATTTCTAGGTTTGAGGCAATTATAATTTTACAAGCCTTTGCAAGTTTTAAAGGTTTTAAATTATAACAATTGGATATAAAAAGTGTTTTCTTAAATGGTTTTATAATTTAATAAGTTTATGTTACTCAACCCCCTGGTTTTGAAAGTGAAAAATTTCCTAACCATGTTTTTAAATTATCTAAAGATTTATATAGTCTAAAACAAGCACCTCATACTTGGTATGAAAGAATTTATTTGTTTTTGTTAAAAAATGGTTTCAATAAGGGAGATATTGATCCAACTGTTTTTATTAAAATAAATTCTAATGATATTATATATGTTCAAATTTATGTTGATGATATAGATTTTGGATTATCTAGTGAAATACTATGTAAGGAATTTTCTTTTTTTTATGTCTTCTAAAATTGACATGATTTTAATGGGAGAATTAAAAATCTTTCTTGGACTTCAAAATTTTCAATGAAAAGATGGAATTTTTATTAATAAATCTAAGTATGATAAAGAGTTAGTTAAATATTTTGGTCTTGATTCTACTAAATCTATGAAAACTCCTATGGGTACTAATTGTAAATAAGTTATGGATGCATTTGGTAAATATGTTTCTTTTAATGTTTACAGAGTCATGAAAGGTAGATTACAATATTTAACTATATCTAGACCCAATATCATTTTTAGTGTTTTTTATGTACTAGATTTCAAGAAGATCCTAAAGAAAGTCATATTAATTCTATCAAAAGAATAATTAAATATGTTAAAATAACTATTGATTATGGTTTATTTTATTCAAAATATAACTATTTTGATTTAACATGTTATTATAATTCTGATTTTAGAGGATGTAAAATTGATAAAAAAAAGAGCATCACGCATGCGTCATTTTCTGGTAAAGAGTTTAATTTCCTAGTCATCTAAGAAAAAAATATCAGTTGCTTTATCTACTTCAGAAGGTGAGTATAACTATGCTACTAGTAGTTGTGACCAAATTTTATGGATTAAGTAAACCTTATGTGATTTTGGTGTTTATCTTAATAAACTACCAATTTATTCTGATAATACTTTTTCTATTTATATTTCTACAAACCCTTTTCAACATTATATAACAAATAATATGGATATTAGATTTCATTTTATTATAGATCATGTGAACAAGGGTGATATTGTTTTATAATTTATTTCATCAAAAAATCATCTAGTAGATATTTTTACAAATCCTTTAGAATCTGCTCAGTCTGAAAAAATTAAATTTGATCTGAGTATGTTATAATTTTATCGTTATATTACTGTATTTGGGGGGGGGGTCAATTTTTTTTATTTACAAAATGGGGGAGAGATATTTTGAGAGAGATATTTTGGGAGAAAATGGGGAGAAATAAATTAGTTTTAAATGTTTTTAAATTTTTTTTAATTGTTCAGAGGTTTTAGTTTTTTAATCAAACAAAAAGGGGTATATTATTTGGGCATGTGAATTCTTTTGTTTGATTACATGTGGAGATTGTTTTTCTATGTTCATGTTTTCTTTTGTTTGATTACATGTGATTTTTTCGTTTAATAACATTTTTTTATTTTGATGATTTATTAAATTAATTATATAGATTTTTGTGATTCTTATCACATTAGATGGATAAAATATTTATGTACATTTATTTAGTTTATGATTATATCTTAAAATTCATTATTATTACTCTACAAATTCAATTAAGTTACTGATGTAGTTTTAAAAACTCTACAGTTTAAATTTTGAAAACTTTATATATTTATTTTACTGAAACTTATATAGATATTGGATATTCAATAAAATTAATTTTATAAAAATCTAACATATTTATCTTTATTTATTTATTTCACATGGACGTCTAAAAAGGCTGTTTGAATGGTGATTAAATTGTTTGAATTTCTGATTTTATTTTCTAGAACTTTAGTTTTCTAGAATATTATTGCTTCCATTTTTCAATGATATTTGGAGTATTGGATGTTGGATTTATTTGATTCTTGATTTTTTGGAAAGATAATAAGTTTTTATACAAATAAGTCTTCTTGACCAAAGTTTGAATCATCTATTTAAATCCCATAAAAATTCATTGAAGTTTATTAAAGTATGATGTTCATTTTTTTGTGAATAGTGAAAAGTATGGTTCATTAACCCTAAGTTACTGTTCATCATCCATATGCTACATTATTATTCGTAAATAGTGAAAATTATTGTTCATAAACCCTACATTACTATTTATCATCCCTATGCTACATTACTATTCATCAACCCTATGTTACTGTTCATATTCCCTACATTACATTACAATTCATGAATAGTGCAAAGTATTGTTCATCAACCTAACATTACGGTTCATCATCCCTATGCTATGTCATTGTTCATCAACACTACATTACAGTTCATCATCCCTATAATACATTATTGTTCATGAATAGTGAAAAGTATAGTTCATCAATCCTATATTATTGTTCATCATTCCTATGCTATGTTACATTTCATAAATAGTGCAAATTATGGTTCATCAACCCTACATTACTGTTCATTTCAAAGTTACTATTCATTCTGTGCATTTTTTTAAAATTTTTTTTCTGCATATATTTGGATTATTTTAAAATGTTTTTCTACTATAAAATTCTCATTAAATATAAGGATAATAATCAAAGAGTTTTTAATATTTTTGGTGCAATATTTAAAGAGAAAAATTAATAAATTTTCAATGTATTTTTTTCATTAATTTGGAGGTTTCAAAATTGTTTAAATTCAAATTTTTGAATTTACTTACAGATTGTTTTTCTTGTGTTCATGAACTGTTTTAACTAAATTTAAATTGGTTTAAATGGATTTAAATCAGTGTTTTAAATATTTCAATGTTGATATATTTCTAGAGATATTTTTGGAAGAGTTATTCAAATTATTTTAAATTATTTTTAAGATTTATTCAACATGAATAAAGAGGAAAAAATGCTACATTTTTCATGGAGATATTTATGAAAGCTCTTGACTCAATTTATTTTGAATTTTCAAATGAAGTAGAGCTACTAAAACTCATAAATATTTATTCCCTATATATATATATCATTCCTTCTTGCAAATTATCAACACACAATATGATAACTAGATTAAAATTAAAAGACTCATGTTATCATTTTTGATACACTATTTTTTACCAAGAAAGTGCTTTGAACTTTGATCCTATTGCACATTAACAGCGTCTTGCAACAATCTGTTTCATCACTTACATGATCTCTCAAGGGCTAAATTAATTCATCTTTGACTACAATTTATTTGATGAGAATAGTAAATCTAATATTTAACAACCAGTACCTACGCTGTAAATTTTTATCATGATTAATCAGGTTGTGTGTCTGTAATACTATTTCCTATCTCTCACATGCACTCTATTTTTCTATTTATGATTTTGTACACAAAATCATTATTTTTTGTTCTGTTTTCTTGGGTTGTGACTCTCAGATTCTAAATTTAGGATCTTAGAGTTGAGACTCCCTATATCTAAAGTTAGGATTGTTCGGGTTGTGACTCCCTATATCTAAAGTTGAGTTGTTAAGGTTGTGACTCCCCACACAAAATGCAGTGTCGTGGTTATCCATCTACTAGGAAAGGATTTTGTAATTGGGTTATGAATCCCCCATAAAACCATTTTTAGTGCACACGTATCTCTCACTGAGTAGTGATGTATAAGAGTAGTGGGAGACCTACTTCATACCAGACTATTATAAAAAAAATCCTTTCATTATTTACTTTTTCTACAAATAATTAAACTTAATAATTAACTTTGATAATTAATTTTATTAATAATTTTTTTTGATTAATTTTTTTTAATATGGTATATTCATCCCCCTATAGACCATCTTCCATTACCCTATTCGAATTAACAAAAACCCTTAGTGAAAGTGGATCCATCCTTACATACATGGGATATCCTACCATAAAAACTGTTGAGTTGACCAGATTATCCAAAATGATGACAAGTTTTGGGTTCTTCCTTGAAATTTGTTTTGGTATGACCATGCCTTCCACACTGATAGAGAATAACCCATGGTTATCCTAAAAAATCTCCTAAAACTGCCCCCAAATAAAATAGATCACCCTTTAATTTCCTCTTCTAGCTAGCAGATACACCTCGTCCAATTGTTGCAGCAACCGAAGCTCCATCGATACTGGTTTCCCTAAATATTCATGCCTTATCCATACCCTCTTTTTTGACAAACTCAAAAAAAATAATAAAGAATAAGAGAATCAGTATTATGAAGATATTGACCCTCAACCCCATATCAAACATCCAAGATTTGAGGTAGTCATTAATGACGAGATCTGGTACTTGGTGAACTAACTCACTAAAATGGGTGGAATAATCTAAAACTGTATGCTCCCTCTACTCCATGGTTAGAAATTCTATAGTCTTTTCCACAAGCAATGTCTCGGGGTAAAACTTATAATTAAATATTTTCTTGAAAGTAGTATAATTAAGAACCTCATGCAACATAGTTTTCATGATAGATTTCCATGATCACATTCTTGGACCCTTAAGCATGCATTTGGGGAAACCTACCTTAGATTCATCTAGAGATTTCAGAAAATGGAAGATCCTTTCATTCCACTCAAGTCACTATTCATATTCCTAGGGCCACTTATCACTACAGAATATGAGTGTATTTTTTAAGTAAATTTTGAGCCATGATTCACCACTCATACCCTATGTCTAATACCCACTCGAACCAAAGTCTAAATATCATGGACAACCACTTCCCCCAAAGAGGTGTCCACCATAGGATTTCCCTGTAGAACTTTTCTCACAACTCCCTCACTAGAATTCAAAATTGCTATTCTAAGAGGAATTTTCTAATTAACAAAAAAGAAAATAAGCAATAACTTTTAAATCAAATTTCAAAATCAAAGTACCAACCTTAAGAATATGTTCCAAGATCTTTAATAGGGAAGAATTTAAATAATTTAAAAATTATATGAAAAAAATAAAGTAACATGTCTGTTTAAATAAAATCCATATCTGGTTCATTTAAATAACCTCAAACACAAAGTCTCATGCATGAAAAAATTTCCCTAACCATCCATCGTAACTAATGTTTATACATGTAAGTGAGCTAGCTAGGAACCCACCCACACCTATTATCCAAATTTTTATGGACTTAACTACTATCTACCAAAGACCTTGAACTAAACCTCAGTATTATCATAACTTTTCAAGATAGTTATTCTATTTGATACTATTTTTTAATAAACCAACCTGATTCAACTAGAAAAGTTATCCAAGAAGGTCTTCCATAAGATGAGTAACATCAAAACATCCCGAAAAATTCCCAAGTATAAATCAATGAATCAAAAAAGTATACAATAAAATAAAGATTACACAACCATGATACATAAATCATCAATCCAAATGGTTAAACCCAAAATAAAAAAATATTATCCCAATAATGAGCCTATATGTGACCATCCATCACCACTAAACCATCCTACTAAATGAATCTGACGACACTCAAGATAATCCAATAAACTACATTATTCCCATCACTTTATTTGTGTCCTAAAAAACTACATCTATAAATGACCAAATGAAAAATTAGGGTGTGAGCTCAATGACCAGTATAATTTTACTAAATAACTTATACAAAGTTTGATACCATGAAAATATTACCTATAACTTTAAAAAAAATCCAGTTTACAAAGAATTTTTCAAAATATAAAACCATTTTATAAAGAATCCCTTAGTATTTTTAAAAATCTGATCAAATTCATACAACAATAAATATTACAAGTATATATAAGAAATAATGCGAGCATAAGAAAAACCATCCATGGGTGCACCATAAGATAAAAAAGTGAGCAGTCTATCCATAAAATATACCATCATGTGTAAAACTAAGAATAAATGAAAAATCACACAATTTGGGATTTATACTATAGGAATATATAACAATACACATAAAGAAACACTAATCACTATAAACTTATCCAAACATAACGTGAATCCTATTGATATCTATTGGTTCGAAATAGTCGGAATGACTATAAAGAAGACACAAAGGGGGGGTGAATTTTTACCCTTTAAAATATTTCACAGATTCAAAGAAATTCAATTATTATGGATTGATCTTTACTTCTCTCTTAAAGAATAGAAATAATTAGAAATAAATAATGAAAAGAACACAATGATGTATAGTAGTTTAGGGCACAAAGATCCCCTAGTTCGCTCCACCAACGCTCTCTCCATAAGTTCAGTGATTTTCAC
Organism: Viscum album; assembly: GCA_963277665.1. Taxonomy (NCBI): domain Eukaryota; kingdom Viridiplantae; phylum Streptophyta; class Magnoliopsida; order Santalales; family Viscaceae; genus Viscum; species Viscum album. Next base: position 514,095,233 of record OY728163.1, on the reverse strand, counting down.
TAGACAGGTCCTCTTATTACAAGACCTCTACAACTGAGTACAGAAAGTTGACACATTTACAATATGGATTTTACAAGGAATTATATTTATTTTATAGGCAATTGTACATCCAAAAATTAGTCTGAGAAGTTAAAACCCCTTTACCTCCATGACTGAATCCGAGCATCTGAAACTCCATTAAATCAATAGAGACTGATTTTATTGGTAACACATATTTTATCATAGTTAGGACAAATTTTGACATATGTGTTTTATCTTCAATAACATAAAAGATTAGCAAATAGATCTTCAATATTTATATAGGAATTACTTAAATAGTAGTAGTGAAAACACTAGACATATGAATAAACATGTATTTCTCCAAAGTGTAACTCTGTAAAATTCTTTATCAAAATTTCAGAAGAACATTTAACAATAAGTTATAGCTACACAAACAATAATAGCAATAACTAAATCAAAACATGCATGTCTCTGAAGTCTAGATATGAAGGAAATGACATGTTTTTATTTACAAGTACACAAATTTTCTTTCCAATGTGTATATCTATATGTTGTGTTGTCATTGTTGTTGTTTTTTATTTAAAAGATGACTATATCTATATTTATACTATGGGTTAAACAGATCTAGGTTAAAACACTTCCTCAAATATCGTATAATAAGTCTTGAATATTTGAATTCAAAATCATTCAAAAGAGTTGAAACTTCCTATAAATATAAGAACGATTTAATCTATTGAATACTAGACTTTGAATCAGTCATAAAATATCTTTAAAATGATATTTACTTCTTTCAAAACCATTACTGAAAACAAAGATAAAATCTTTAATTTAAAACTCTATCACTTACCAGTCTAATGTAGTGTTCCTTCATGTAGTGACAAACTCTAAAAGTACAGTTGAAAATGTACAGTTGTGTAAAAAATTAGGGATGAAAAACCATATGTTTATTCCTTAAAACATAGTGTTTCTTCCAAATGCAGGGTTGTTGATCAATAATTTTCCAACAACATAGGGTACACGATCCATACATGTTTTTTCCCCAAACATAGGGTTTCCAAACCATATGTTATGCTTAGAAATGTATGGTGTGAACAATGTTTCCAAAATACTTTCAAACACATCTAAAATACTTTAAAAAAATATTTCCCATGGATCAATGACCTGTAAATGCTTCATGAATAAATATTCTAACAAAAACAATTCTCGAAATTCACTTCAAAGCAACTTTATTAGTAGAATAAATGTGGGTGTTTGTGAGAATCAAAACCGAAACAAAATTAACAAAATTATTGAATCAACATATGATCAACAATCATCCCATTCTTTTATGATCACAAAACCCATAAAACTATAAAATATATATTAATATTAAAATAAATAAGATCACATAAACTTCTCAACAAACTCCCCTTTATCAACAATCTCATAAATTTAACCCTTAAAAATTTCAAAATTAATTTATCATATCATAAATTTCTCCCTTATAAATTTATCTCCCATTTTGCGACATAAAAAACATTATAATAAAATGTAGTAATTAAAATCCCACTAAATTCATGCAAGAATAAAAAACCATGAGAATTTCTAAAAAATTATTCAATGAATAATAAGAATTTATAATGAATGTATTTAAACATTCAATTCATTCCATAATAGAAAAATATTTATTATAAATAACCCTGGTTCATAGTATAATTTAAAAATATATTCAAGGAATTAAATAAAATATTTCAAATAATTTAATATATCTTTTTCACATGTCATAATGAAAAAATATTGAATTTATTAATAGTATTTTATTATTCATATCAATTGACAATTTTACCATGTATAATGAAATTAAACATTTTAGAACATGCTTATACATAAGATAACTATTTAAGAGTATAACTTTCAAAAAGAAATTACAAAAAAAAATTATAAATCATATTTAATGCTCACAATTATTTTAAAAAATATTGACATTAAATAATCTATATAAATGAAGAAAATTAAGGATGTTAAGAAGGATTACACGGACTATCAAAACTTTCCAAACTTCAAACATTTTCACTTAAATCTGATTAAGCTCTTGAATTTTATTCTATTCTACTTTTAACATATACAAATATTTGATATAGTGATGAAGAAAAAACTTATTCAACCAAAATCTCTTTCAGATTATCAAGGATCACCTTAGTAACAACTCCCCTTCTGAGTACTCCACTTGACTTAACATTTCTACATTAAATGCTTCAATGACTTCTTTTAAGATCATACTTTCTTTGACATCATGATACTATTTTTTTAATGTATCAAAAAATATTTTTTTATATAGACACATTTTGTAGATATTTATATGAATTTTTAGACGCATTCATATCAGCATGCAACTTTACTATTTCATCATTGAAGGTTTTTACTTTAAACATGATTTATTCAAAAGATATTCTAATTTTAATAATTTTAGAAAATAAAACTTCTAGTTCTTTACAACAATGAATAAATTTATAGTTTCAAGAATATTCTTTAAATGAATCCTTAACATACAAAACCAACTATTATATTAACATATTTGAATATGGATTACCTTTGAATCTATTTTGAGAGCGACTTTTCTCTAAACTTGAATTTATTGATTGCTTCATGTTTTTTGGACTAATTTGATAAATTTTTAAACAAGATATGTTGAAGAAGAATAAGAAAAAACTTAAATAAGATTTTAAAAAAAATATTCTAGGATTTTAAATAAGATGATTCATTTTGTTCTAGTAAGTTACAGACAATGATTCACGTTATTTAGTTGAAAAATACAGAATAATTGTTAAGAATTTTAACTTTTGAAAAGACATTTTATGTAAGAAAAATATTTTTTAAGAAGGTGTTATATAAAAAAATAATTTTTTTAAGAACATGAAATTAAAAGAAAAAAAATAAGATTTAAAATATTTAAACAAAGAATGCAGTTTTCCATAAACCTATTTTGAATATTTTAGTAATTTAGTTATAAAATTATATAGATAGGTTTAAACATTTAAAATTCAAATAGGAAAGAAGTATTTAACATTTTTAACATAAAATATATCTCTCACCCTATATAAAACAATTAATTAAATAAAACACTTATATGGTAATAAAATACATCCTAGGACATTAGTTTAAGTTCTAAGTATTCTTTGATAATGAACTACTTTGTAGTTAATCACTACTTTGTTACAATAGTATTTCCATATACTCATTAGACAAACAATTAATGATTTAATGATATATTTCAGTTGTGTATTCCTAAAACACGTCAAATGGAAGTTCCTTTTGGCAGCTATATTCTTTTGGGTCTGGTAGTATTAGCAAGTAAGGTTTTAGGTAAAAAATTTGTTTATTTTTTGAAGAGATTCTACTATTATAGTTAAGTTATTATTATGAACAATAAAATTTATTAATACCAAAAAATCAAGGTTTTCTAAAGAAAAATTAAATTTTATAATATCTATTTATACCACAATAAAAACATTTAATAGTTGAAATTTTTTCCAATTTAGGTTAGGAATAAAATAATTCCTGTATTACTTTATCATTTCATCATTACTATATATTCCAAGTTTTTCTTTATGAATTTTATTTTTTATAAGGATTTGATTCAAATATTTTTATCTTTTTATAATCATACTAGAAACTTTTTTTAATGTGTCAACTTCATATAATAATTTACTAATTTTAATATCACATAGATCAAATGAGATTTTGGAAGAATTATATTTTAAATCAGTAATTTTTTTGACAAGCTTTTTTTGTCTAATAAAATATCATCATAAGATTTTATAAGTATTATATGATTTTATTTAAGGATTAAAATTTATATTATAGTATAAATAAATACTTATTTAATTCATTATAATAAAGTTTCTTAGAATTAGAGTTTTGAGAGTGAGAAGATTACACCACATCAGTATGAGTCACAAGACGTACCATTCGTTATTTTTGTTAAACCTTAGAATTTGTATAAGATTCATCAATTGAACTAGAAGAATCACTATCGGTATCTTTTATAATTTTACTAAATTTTATTTTATAATTGTATTTCCTTTGAGGTTTAAAAAGAGGATAGTTAATCTTTGTATGACCTTTCTATTTTCATTCACAAAATCTACTTTCCTTAAGACCTTTATTTTATTATTTATTTTTTCAAAACTTTTAACAAGATTTGATAAATATTTATCTGTATCTGGATGACTTGAATCAAATTATTCATCCAAATAGTTTTGAGATTATTTTTTTCATATTTGATATGCTTTTAGCTTCATCTTATATCCTGTAATCATAAATCATCAAGGTTACAATTAGTTCTTTCATTTCAAAATATTTTACTCATGTTGATTATCATATAGTATCAAATCTCACATTCCACTTAGAGGGTAAAACTCTAAGTACTTTCAACACTTGATCTGATTGCATAACTATATCTCCCAAAGAAGAAATGTTATTGACAATTTCTGTCAATCATTCATTCATCTGAGTGATATTTTCATCTTCATTTATTATAAAAGTATCAAAATTTTACTTTATAGTAGTATACCTTAATTTTAGGGAATGTTTAGTCCATTAATCATTAATATTGACAGTTTTCCACATTTCATGGGTAGTACCACATTAATAAAATAGATTAAACTCATCAGTCACTAAACCACAGACAATAACATTCATTACTCTTGAATTAAGATCATATTATTTTTCTTGATCATCATCCCATTTTTTCAGATCTTCCTTAGGAATTTCATAAGGCTTAATAACATTTAAATAAACTCTTATTCCAATATTTTTTTAAATAAATAACCATGAAAACTTTATATTATCCATAATTATAACTATTAAAGTAAGGAGTGCGGATCATTGAAATACCTTCTTTAAGATCATCCATTTCTAGATTTTCCTTCATCTAAATCATTAACTCGGGCTTGTTAGATCCAAAATATACCTTTGATAAAACTTATTGATATTGAATTGAAACGAAATTTTTAGGGATTTTCAAGAAGAAAATATATTAATAAATCCCTACCTATAATACCATTTGTTGGTATTGAATAGAAGAAACAAAATATTTAAGAATTTTCAAAAATAGATATATAGAACTAGAGCCTAACTTTTTGATACCACTTGTTGGTATCAAAATAAAAACCATAATTTTCAAGGATTTTCAAAAATAGAATATTCCAAAAGAGTCATTCCCTTTGACACCACTTGTTGGGTCGGATTGTTCTAAATGAATATGATGAAGACACAAGGGGGGGTGAATTATGATCCATTAAAACATTTGACATATTCAAATCAATTCTCTTATTATGCAGTGATTCATTCCTTCTCTCTTAAGGATGGTCCAAAAACAAAAATAAATAAGGAAAAGAACACAATGATTTATAGTGGTTCAAGACACAAAGATCCCCTAGTCTACTCCACCAAATCTCCCTCCATAATCTTGGTGATTTTCAATATATAGGTCCTCTTATCATAAGACGTCTACAACTGAGTACAGGTAGTTGACACTTGCACAATAAGACTTTTACAAGGACTTATGGTTATTTTATAGGGAACTGTAAATCCAAAACTTAGTACAAGAAGATGAAAATCCTTCACCACCATGATTGATTATAAGTATTCAAAACTCTAATAAATCAATAAAGAATGATTTTATTGAGAACCCATATTTTCTCAAAGTTTTAGTAGAAACTGGAAGGTGTGTTTGATCTTTAATAACATACATCATCCATAAATAGATCTTCAATGTTAAAATAGGATTTCTTTAAACAACAGTAGAGAAAACACCATATAGATGAATAAACATGTATATCTTCAAAGTGTATCTCTAAAAAATATTTTTTTCAAACTTTTAGAAGAATATTTAACAATAAGTTATAAAATCAATGAAAATAAAAGCATCAACTAAATCAAAACATGAATGTCTCCAAAGTGTAGCTCTGAAGGAGATGACATACTATTACTTACAGAACACAACTTTTCATTCCAATGTATATATCTATATGTTATATTTTTATTATTGTTGTTTTTTATTCATAAGATGACCATATCAATATTTATATTTTAGTTCAAAAATCTATAGGTTAAAAGGATTCCACAAATATTTCATAATATGTCACAAATATTTGAATTAAAAAACATTCATGAGAGTCATAACATCCCATAGATATAAGAAAAATTTAATCCATTGAATATGAACCTTTGAATTAGTCATAAAACAGATTGAAAATACTATTTACTTCCTTTAAGACCATTGTATAAAGCACATATAATATCTTTAATTTAAAACTCTATTTTTAACTAGTAAAACATAGGGTTCTTTCATGTAGAAAAAAACTCCAAAATCATGGTTGACAATGTATAGTTATTTAAAAAAGTAAGGTTGATGAACCATACATTTATTCCTTAATACATTGGGTTTATTCCAAACATAATGTCGTTGATCATTAATTTTCCAACAATGTAGGGTACATGATCCATATGTGTCATTCAAAACACTGGGTTCCCAAAACATATGTTGTGATTACAAATTTAGGGTATGAACATGGTTTCTAGAATACTTTCAAACACATATAGAATAATTTTAAAAAAATTCCCACTAATGATATGTAAATTATTTTTGAATAAATATTCTAATGAATATTATTTTCACTTAAAAGAAACTTTATTAGTAACATAAATTTTGGAATTTGTGAGCATCAAAACGAAAAATAAATTAATGAAATTGTTCAATCAAAACAGGATCAACAATATCAAGTCTTACCACAGTCTGTCAATACCAACAAAATATTAATATAGTGGGGTCACACACACCAAGGATACATATATAACATTACTAAATTAACCTAAGGTTCCCAAAATTATATTCTTGAAAAAATCATTTAAAAAACACAATCATATTTTATAAAATGTTTTCATAGTAAATAATCACCACTCCCAATATTTAAAACCCATTTTTTAGTAAAACCACCTTCATGGTGCTTTATTAAACATAAAAAAAATCCAAAAACCTTTTTAAAACATGTATCTCTTTACATAGAGACACATTGATATCAAATAAATCCATTTCATAAAACAAACTAAGTAATCCATAATAAATCCCTAATAAAATCAAGTTATTCAAGAGTTACAATCTTTGTATAGAGACACCTACCTCAAGAATGAAGATAAAATACCAAGGATTAATCTCTCAAAGATCAGGGTCTAATCCAAACAATAATGGTCTCAAATGCCTTCAAAGTGATCTATGAGGTGCCTAAAGTTCAAGGAAAAAAGTTAAAGAAATGGATATTTATATATTTCCTTACTATTTATATCCATACATTAAAATAGAATACCATGATATAACCTCTCATACCATGCCACAACACCCCACATTACGACTCTAAATCCCCACACCATTCCACATGATGGGTTGTCTCATGAGGTACTATGATGAAGTGATTGTAACTAGGCCACAATCCTTCGATTGAAACTTTGTATGAGATCTAATACCCTTCACACACCATATATACTATTTACTCGAGGAGGTATTACACTACAACCTAGCACACCATGCTATAAGGGTGTTAGATTTTGTAGAACTAATTAAATCCTACCCCTTGAAAACTATGTTGAATCATCCTCCTCCATGACATAGAGATTTCCCGAGTAGAGGTCATACACTGCATCCCATACTCCATGGAACAACCATACCCAAAATGGAAGTGGCACCGAATATCCTACCTTAGGGGAATTACATCCAAACCTAATCACCATGACATGACTATAAAAAATATGGAAGTTGTTGGTTAGAGTTTATCACTCAAGAGGGGGGGGGGAATTGAGTGTCTATAAAAAATTCTATTAAAAAAATATTCCTATAAGGTTTCACCAATAAATTTAAATACATACCAGTTAATCAAAGTAATACAATTATGAAAGTTTTACTGTTTAAATAACTTCTTAGAATATTTATTAATTATCAGTAATGTTAATAGTAGTTATTAATATTACTTTTGAAGTTGTTATAATAAGGAAAAAAATTATACCTTCTTTCCAAGATTAACTATCAAAGTGAATTTAGTGAATTCTGATTTAAATAGTAAAATAGAGAAAACTAAATTTAAACAGTACAACGGATATGAAACAAGTGGTTCAGTCTCAAGCTGAGACCTAATCCACTATACTTGGTGATCACCTTCCACTATGCAGTTTAAATAAATAAACTTGATCCACACCCTGGATCGGAGTTAACAACAGTACACAGGACTGTCCAGGTCACACGACCTCTTCCAGCGTTCTACGTGGGTATGAACTACTAAGATATACATGGACCTCTTCCACACTTATCCATGGGTATACAAAAGCATCAAAATATGTTTTAAGAAAGATATCTTGTATCCTTCAGTTTAACACAGGAGACAGTTTGTGTTATTATATAGATACACACACTTCTCAAAAGATAAGAAAAATGATACACAACAGAGTGAAGATTATGAGATAGGTTTAGAAGTGCTTTGAGTGTTTTTCTATGTAGATCTAGACTTTTGAGATGAGACAGATGCAGAAATAGAGTCCTCGTATGGAAAACACAGTGTCACAAGTCAGCTAGATTGGCAGGTGTTCTTCGTGGTGAATATGTCATCCACTCTAGGATTCTAGTATGATTTGTGTGTTCCTCAGTAGTGTTGAGTTGTATGTGAAAATTCTCTCTTCAAAAACCTCTATGAGTGTTTTCTTTGTTGTTGTGCTCACACACTTGCTTCACGTTATTCCACTTTCATGTATATACTTTTTTTGGGCCGCACTACTCTTTTATCTTAGAGAATATGTGTTGGAGTCGATAGGTTGCATTTATTCTGCACCTTGTACCTCATACTGTCAGGTGACATGTCTACAAAGAAACAATTATTATGTCAGTGCATTTAAAATATTCAAATATGACCGTTAAAGATTAAATTGAAAATCAACAAAACAGATTAAGAAACAGTGTCATAGTTTCTCTGTAAACAGTGTCTCTATGAACTGGTGTCTCCTTTAAATAGTGTCTGGATTGGTAATAGTGTTTGGATGGTCATGGTGTCTGGTCATAGTGTCTGGTTCACGATGTCTGGTTCATGGTGTCTAGGTCATGATATCTGGTTCACGGTGTCTGGTTCAAGGTATCTAGGTCACGGTGTCTGGTTCACGGTGTCTGGTTCACAGTGTCTGGGTCACGATGTCTGGTTCACGGTGTCTGGTTCACGATGTCTGGGTCATGGTGTCTGGTTCATGGTGTCTGGTTCACATTTTCTGGTTCAATTTCCAGAAAAACATAACTGGTGGCAAACTTACGGTGTCTTAGACTTAGCCAAATATTTGTATTCAAACTTAAGCTGTGATACTCATAGAATGGATTAGACTTAATCATTCATCATAAAAATCATTATAAAGTAAATCAAGGATAGTGTACAGTAATAAAACTGAATGTATAGCACTTAATATCTTTGGACAGATTTACTAAACAATTGTATATTTGATTTGAGATAGATTACATGAGATTAAAAAGTTTTATAGACTGAATATGATTTGTGATCATTAAAACATGATAAATACATGAGGAGTCCAACAATCTCCCCCGTTTTGATGATCACAAATCATGTGTATTTAGAGTGTATATTTGTTCAAAATATATATTCCCAATGTTCATATGACATATATATATTTCTCCCCCTTTTGGGATTGTCAAAAAGAGTGAATAAGAAAAGAGAAGAAAAGTCCATAATGCATTAGATAAAAAGTGTTTCAGTACAAAGAGTAGACAACAAAACAAATGCAATAATATTCCTATCAAAAGAGAGTATTCACTATTATTCATCACTGGTTGGTCTTCTCTTTTCCCTTAATAGCAGGATCAGAAGAAGAAGCCATAAGAGTAGAGGTTGAGGTAGAAGGAGGGAGTGAACTGGTTGATAGGGAAGGTAAAGTAAGACCTTCAAATACATAAGGGGCCAATGTAGGTGAAATAGAAGATCGTGACAACTATTGGTCAAGGATTACAGGCCTGATCTGACTTAGGGCTTGACTGACAGACATAGAAGTAGTGGATAGGGTAGAGGTGAAGGTAGGAAAACCAGATCTCAGAGGGGCAGCCGTATGAGAAACTTTGGCAGTTCTCTGTAAATGAAGATAGGGACTCAAAAGCTTGATAAAATCAACAATGATCTCCCCATCATACTGCATGGATTTTTCAAATTCATCCTTGTTCTCCATAAACTTGTCCAACAGACAAGTGAACTCTGTGAGCTTTTGAACATGAGTCTTGAAGGTTTGAGTAACAGGAGGAATCCTCAGATTTTCCACAAGATACTTGAATTGATTTTTCATATCATTATTAGAGAAGATCCGATTGAATTAGAAGTACACTTTCTTTGCAATTTCTTGCTGAGCATCATTATAAATCTTTGAATAAATTTTCACCAAATCAAGAACTCTATCACTGTTCTTGATAACTTCAGATAGAGATTCTTTATTAAAACCACTAAGCACAGTATGAAGTTTCTCTTTGACCACTGTTCGAAATAGATCACTATCTAAGGAAGGATGATAAGATTTACCAGAGGCATTATAAGTAGTGACATCTAAGGTAAAATATTTTAGTTGATTGGGAACTTTATGAAGGCACCCCTTATACTCATCAGTTAGCTTGTTAAGACCAACAACAAGCTCACACATCTCTTTCACTATTTGTTTGTTTCTTTCAGCACCTTTTCATCTAATGAAGCTAAATGAGGTTGAATCAGATAGGAAATATCTTGTGGTGTTTGAGGAACAAAAGTTTCAATAGGAAGATAAGCAGGCTCTGATCTTGAATTCATCACTTTTTTCATTTCTTCAACCATACTTCTTAGAGTCTATACTTCATCACTAAGCAGTTTGTTCTCAACTCGGACTTCCTGAATTTCATGAATCATTTTGGGTTAAATCTGCCAAATGAATTTTTCCAATAACAGTGAAACATCACTTTAACTTAGATTTGTTACAGGGGATGGTTGGGTATTCAGGAGTTTTTCAACGCCATCCAAAAGGTTTGCTCTAAATTCTTTCAGGTCATCTTTATTCACCATGTTTGGAGGTTCTGGTTAAGGCTCCAAGATATAAGCTGAGACAGGATCAGGTTCTTGGGCAGAAATAGCTTCAGGAGCATATGCCATTTTCAACTGAAACATAGTAGAAAGGTCAATACCTTTTACTAAGACTTCTTGTGAGTCATTGACATCATAATAACTAGTATACTTATACCATGTGTTCAGTGAGCTTGGATCAATCGAATTTGGCACTACAATAGATTCCAGATTGGGGGGCTTCTCCCGCTAAACAGGTGCATCCTTCTCAAGACTCAAGGACTTAGGACCTTGATTTATTTCCAAAAATTCATCCCTTATTTCCTCAATCATTTCCTTTTGATCCAATTGAAAGGCTTGATCCATTCTCTCTTCATCAGAATGAATGACTTCAGGAATAACTTGTTCCTCTAGGAGTTCCTCAAAGGTAGCTTCTTGCATAATAGGAAGATCTTCTCCTCTATTATCTTCTAAAAGATCCTTTTCTATCTCAACTATAACATATCCTTCCTCTAAATTTGGTTGTTCTTCCAAATCAGCAACATCTTTAGAAACATGTATTTCCTTCTCAATTACTATTTGATGAGTAGGAGTATTGTCTTCTTTATCAAGAACTATTTATCTAGGAGGTAAAACAACATCTTCTTCTTCTTCTTCTTCATAATACTCAAAAAATTCATCTGTTACTAAACCAGGACCAGAAATACCTTTTGGTCTTGAAGGATGTTCCACTAGATTGAACTTTTCATAGATCTTATCCTTGTCTTCCACCCATGCCTTTTTCCAAGGATTTGAATTGATTTTCATCCTCTTTAAAATAACTTTTGAAAGATCAAACTCATAATCCTTGATAACTTTTTAATTTGGTCCAACCAATCCTTTTTCATGTATCATGGCTGAGATAAGCCGAGAATAGAATAGGGAGGTTGACTTGGATGTGGTCTTGATCAATTCACACATATGGTGTATAACATACTTACAAAGATTTATCTTATGTCCATTTTTCATGAGATGAATAAAAAATATGTCCTGATATTTAATTACAACAAAATCATTTTTTCTAGGGCTAATCAAGTTCTAAATAAACTTAAACAGAAGTCTATATTCTCCATCTAGTTCAACAGCAATGGATCTCCTCTTGGTTCAATTTCTAGTTAAACTTTTCAACACATCTTCCAAAACAAATAATTCACTTAGAGGTGGAGGACCTACCAGGTAATATTCACAAATACCTTCATGAGGTATCCTAAGGCATGCATCCCATAACCTTGAAAAAAAATGCATCTTTGGCCATTTATCCAACTTGTTACAACATATACACTCTCTGAATCAAATGAAAATTGTACATAATGATAAAATTGTGCAACTAGCTTCGAGTAGATAGGTCTATCTTCTTTTTCAAACCAACCTTTCTATTTCAATAATTTCAAAACCAGAGACTTACTCGACAGAAGCTAGTTAGGTCATATCTCTTTCTCATGTACTATAATTCAGATCACCTTATTTGGATTCAGAGGACCCTCGGGTGCTAACTTAGGCACAATCTTCTTCTTCTTTGAACTGTGTTTCTCGGGAGTCGACGATGAAGGACGTTTCATCTTGGGAATTCAATGAAGGTTCGAGAGAGAGAAGGGTTGAAGAGGGGTTATGGTAAGAGAGAATAGAAGAGATTTTAAGTGAAGAATGAGTGAAACTTCTTTTATTTTATCATTTAGGAATACCAATAATCGAAAAAACAAAAGTGTGGGAAAGAAAAGGGTTAAAATAAGTAATCACCATGATACAGGTTCTAATTTATAAATAAAATAATAAAGCATTCTTATGGTGAGATAGTAACTAGTGTTCACAGTGATACAATAACAAGTTTTTACGATGAGAACATAAACATGAAACAGTAAGTCTTAAGACAACAAAATATGAAACTATAAGATATGAAACAATAAGATATTTAATTAAGGTTTATTATACCTAATTCATGTATTATGTTTTCTATTATTTCAAAATTTAATGGTTTGGTGAATATATCTGCAAGCTGATATTCAGTTCTAATGAATTCCAAAGTTATATCACCCTTTTGATAATGATCTCTCAAAAAGTGATGTCTTACATCAATATGCTTTGTCCTAGAGTGAGAAACATGATTTTTCGAGATATTAATAGCACTTTTGTTGTCACAATTTATAGGTACCTGCTTGAATTGATATTTATAATCTAGTAATGTGTGTTTCATCCATAAAATTTGGGCACAATAACAACCAGTAGCTATGTATTCAGCTTCTGAAGTATATAATGCAACATAGTTTTGTTTCTTACTACACCATGATACTACTGACTTTCTTAAAAAGTTAAATATTCCAGAGGTTCTTTTTCTATCTAACATACAACCACCAAAGTTATCATCAGAATAACTAACTAATTAAAATTACTTTCCTCTAGGATAGAATAGTCTTAGATTGGGTGTATGCTTGACGTATTTGAAAATTATCTTAACATCATTTAAATGAGACTCTTTAAGATTTTCTTGAAATCGAGCACACATACACACACTAAACATAATGTCTTGTCGACTAGCAGTTAAATAGAGTAAAAGTTCAATCATTCCTCTATAAGTGGTTTGATCAACATATTTTCCATCTTTATCAAGATAAAACTTACAAGTGGTACTAATTGGAGTGTCACTACCTTTAGTTATATCCAATCCAAAATTTTTTAGAATATATCTAGTGTATTTTCTTTGATTTAAAATAATACCATCACTATTTTGAAATATTTGAAAACCAAGAAAGAATTTTCGTTTACCCATTAAACTCATTTCAAATTCTTTTTGCATCATTTTAGAAAAATAAATACATAAATAATTTCTTGAAGATCCAAAGATAATGTCATCTACATAGATTTGAATAACTAAAACATCATTGGAAATTCGTTTTATAAAAAGGGTAGGACCATTTATTCCTTTTGTAAACCCTTTGGAAATAAGAAAAGTACTCAGCCTGTCATAACTAGTTCTTAGAGCTTGTTTTAAACCATATATAGCTTTTGATAATTTAAAAATATGATTTGAAAAATGAGGATTTGTAAAACCATGAGGTTTCTCAACAAATACATCATCAGCTATATACCCATTTAGGAATTCACCCTTAACATTCATTTGATATAGTTTGAAATTCAGATGTGCTGCACAAGCAAGTATAATTCTGATGGCTTCAAGTCTAGCTACTAGTGAAAATGTCTCTTCATAGTCAATTCCTTCTTCTTGACTATAGCCTTGTGAAACCAATATTGCCTTGTTTCTAACTATATTACCAGCTTCATCTACCTTATTTCTAAACACTCATTTAGAGCCTATGGTGAAAAGGTATCTTCATAGTCAATTCCACTTTCATGTACATACTGTTTCTAGGACACACTACTCTTTTATCTTAGAGTGCACGTGTTAGATCCAACAGGTTGCATGTATTCTACACCTAATACCTCATAATATCAGGTTACATGTCTACAAAGAAACATTAATTATGTCAGTGTACTTAAAATCTTCAAATATAACCATTAATGATTAAATTTAAAATTGACCAAATAGATTAAGAAACAGTGTAACAGTTTGTTTGTAAACGGTATCTCTATGAACCAAAGTCTCCTTTAAATGGTGTCTGGATTGGTCATGGTGTCTGGATGGTCATGGTGTCTAGTCAGAGTGTCTTGTTCACGGTGTCTAGTTCAAGGTGTCTGGGTCACGATGTCTGGTTCACAGTGTCTAGTTTATAGTGTCTGGGTCACTCTGTCTGGTTCACAGTGTCTGGTTCATGGTGTTTGGTTCATGGTGTCTGGGTCATGCTGTTTGGTTCACAGTGTCTGGTTCATGGTGTCTGGGTCAATGTATCTGGTTCATGGTGTCTGGTTCATAGTGTCTAGGTCACTTTCCAGAAAAACATAACCGGTGGCAGACTTACGGTGTCTCAAACTTAGCCAAATATATGTATTCAGACTTAAGTAGTGATATTCATAGAATGGATTAGACATAATCATTCATCAAAGAAATCATTATAAATTAAATCAAGGATAGTGTACAGTAATAAAACTAAATGTATAGAACTTAAGATCTTTGGATATCTTTACTAAACAACTGTACATTTTATGCGAGACAGATTACACAGGATTAACAAGGTTTATAGACTGAATAGGATTTGTGATCATTAAAACATGATTAATACATGAGGAGTCCAAAAAAGTATATTTGAAAATCCCCTCCACATTTTTATGTTGTAGCCTACAAGACCAAACCATATCCATCATCACCATTACATAGCATGTACCCTCTACGACGTAGCCCCTACTAAAAACCATAAAAATTTAAGAAAACCCAGATCACCTCCAAAAATTCTGAGACTCACACTACCAACTCTTAAATGTTAAAACAGAGTTTACGCAGGAATGGAGGGTTTCACATTGTAAAATAAAATTTAATTTACTTTCTCATTTAATGTTTAATATGTTGTTCTTTGAGTTCGAGAGGTGTTAGAGGTGACCCAAAAAGTTTTTCTAAATGAACATAGTTAATTGATGGCTACAGGAGCCAATTCACACTCTGAATAGTATATCCACATCATGATTGAATTTTAGTAATAATCCATGAATTTTAATTTTGTGACATGAAAATAATTTAGTATTTTAATTTTATTCACATCATGAATATTTATTTTAGGATTTTTAAATGCAGTGACATGTTTCTCTATGTATAATCCTTCTCATGAGTTCACATCATGAGATGGTAATTCACAACATGACTTGTTTATATTCTAGTGGTTTTATACAATTATGATATTATTCTTTTATTCATAACCTTTTAGCTACCCCATTTACTAATTTTTAAGGAAAAGTTCATAATTGGTGTGAAATACCCATCTTTTAATATTAAATATAATTTTTGGTCATTATTTTAATTAATCCAGATTCGAGTCAGTTTACCATTTTAATCATAACTCTTACATCTCTTATCTAAATTATACATTTTTAGGATTCCTTATTCAAATAAATACAAATCATACAATTGGATCATTGTATAATTCAACAATTTGAAAGTATATATTGTCCACACAAGAAGGACCACCAAATCTCTGATGAAAATTGGACCATCCATGATGATTGATTTTTTATTATCAATAGATAAGCCCAAATTTGATGAAACTACATAATATGTTCTAGTATATCCAAATAAATCCCGTATAAAACTTTATGGCCCAAATAAACTAATAAGTGTCTCAATTGATGCATGAATTCCTGCCCACAATTCTGTTCAAGATTTTAAAACAACCCACAATTATTGACTTTGGTCCCAATATATAATTCCAATTGAGCTATAATTTTCTGGGAAGAAATTAAAGATATAGGCAAAAAACTTTTCAAAATAAATGGTTTAGATTTTAGGGTATATTTATAGCCTAAAACCCATTCATATTGTGGCCATTGAAAAACTCCAGATAAAACTGGACAACAACACATGGTTTAAGAAAATATCCATAACATTGGATCCAAAAGTCCAATGATCAAAAAATTTGGAGGGTGGAATTTACACATCCATATAAAAATTTTAGGAATAAGATATCTCAATATCCACATGTCTAAATGGTAAAATTGGTGATCCAACTTGAATGACAGTTCTGGAATGAAAAATTGTCCACCACCTTGGGCTATAAATACACTCCCCTATTCTCCTTTCAAGAGATTCACATTTAAGAGAATAGGAGGATACATTGGACTGAAAAAATCCTTTCAAAAGTAATGGTAGGACCTTCTAAACTCAATTTTCAACTTTATATATCTGTCCTCCTCTCTTTTTTTCTCATGTTCTTTGTGTTCTCATTATTTTCTAATCTCATAAGTGTTTGAGTTGTAATTTGGATTAAATATTATTGAAATTATCTTAATCTTCTATCATATTCAACCAAAATATGTAGTGTATTATTATTTTTCTTAATAAAATTAATATTAAGTTGAAAACCCTTTCTTGTTCACTTCCTCATTCAATCCAAAGTTTATGTTTTACTTTATTCACCACTTGTGTGTGTGTTCGGTGCATGACTATTTTCTTATATCATCCATTTTTATTATTATGTTTACTCATCATCATAAAATAATTAAAATGTATTTTTAAAAATATCACTGGATAAATTAATCATCCATTGGTGTGAGTCATAATTTTGTGATGTTAAGTGATTTAACGCTTTTGTTCTTTAAATATTCTTTAGGTTAACATTGTGTATGTTAAAAATTAAAATGTATTGGATTAATGAAAAGTTTAGTTTAACATATGGATTTCATGGATTATTGGAACCATAAATACACTTCTATAATCAAGAATTGATTTAGATCATTACCCTATTTTAGGGTTTTATTAAAACCTCAATTTTTATGAATTATGATCAAAATCATCTTGTGAAGTGGAGGTTAATTTAATGAAATATATCAGAAAGATCAAGGATATCATAAAATTACATCCCCAATAATGAAATAACCCTAATAATTATATTTTTTTTAAAACTAAATTCGTCCATAAATAAATTTAATAAATCTATGAAATCCAACCACAACTCTTAAAATACGAGACAAAAACAATTGACTCCAAAAATAGTACCATCTTCGAGGATTTCACCTAAGTATCACTATACACATTATAGTAGAGAACTTAAGATTTTAACGGTTCATAGGAGAAAACTAGATTTAATTAAAATGGTTCCATTTCTGAGTATGATGTGATAGGTACTTAGTAATTTTTTTTGTTAAAAAAACCAAAAAACCCCAAAATCAAAAAAATAAAGAAAAAAACACAATGAAAAACCTGTCTTACTCATCATTTCAAAATTTATATGAATGCATTGCATCCTCCAAAACAATCCATTAGATATTTTTGACCATAAAATTGAGTGAAATCTTCCTAAATTTAGGATTAATATTAGGGATAATCAACTCGCTCAAGACCCACTCATTTTCCATGAAATCATTCTGGATATGGACATTCCTAGGGAATAAATACTTGAAGAACTTGCTACCCTTGATATGAATTACCAACCACTTAGTATTCAATATACAAATATTAAGGCTAATTTTTAAATCAAATAGGGTTTGATACATATTTTTTCTCATTTACATGGACTAGTTAGTAAAGATCCTCATCTACACCTAAAATAATTCCAAGTGGTGTGCTCTACCATGATACCTAAAGGGGTTTCTAGAGAACAAATCTAACATTTAAAATTTCCTTTATCAATAACTGAATTTTCTAAGTCATTACTATATTACCTCACTCATGGTTCTATAAACACAATGAATTACATGAAGTGAATCTTATTAGAGAAATTATTCCCCTCATATTCAACCACTTCTATCTGAAAGGAAATTAGTGGTATCTATTAATTCCATAATGAATCACTCCATTAGTACTAGGAGAGGTTCAAAAAGATTGTGTAAACATTCCCACACCACCAAATTCATGACTATCTATTTATCCAATAATTCTATGGGTGGTTATTGGATATGGAACAAAACCTCATTGATACTGCAAGTGGTTATTCTCTTGTTTAAAAAACACCTGCAGCTTCACGAGACCTCATAAGAAACATGGTTGCAAACATGAAACAATTCCACACTCAAGAATGTTCTCAAGTAAAAAAAGTCAAATAGAATCAATACATAGAGATCAATAAGATTATTGAGTGTACGAGTGAACTTATAGGTATTTTCCGACAACTAGATGTGGCTTCCAAATTCTTAACCTCATCTTCTCTATAATCTATATTCCCTAGACTTATTGAAAACTATAGAATTTTTAGCTCACCAACTCACCCAACTAACACATGTTCACAAATACAAGAATATCCATCATATTATTCTAGTCCAATGGAGCCCAATGTAGTATATTCTCAGTGTAAAATCAACCCTTAACTATTAGTTCTGTTCATTATAAAATCCAACCAACCACAATTTTATCCCTTATCTTCTACTTATAACCCATGCTTAAGTTATAGAAATCCCTTCTCTCATCCCCCTTAGTTCCCTCCTCAAAATCCAAACCAATTAAAATTTGGTCAAGGTGGAGGTAACTTTAAACAACCTTATCCTTTTGTTCATCAACATCAAAGGAGAAATCCTCCTCTTACTCCTTCTATTGTCTAATATCATAGTGATTCTTCTCAAATCCCAATCTAATATAAGAACTTTCACATGAACCCAAATCAATGTAATCCCAATATGGGACCTACCTCTTCTTCTAAAAATATATGGGAAATAACTATGGAAGATCTTGAAACATTCACCCATTTTTCCCTTAAAAACATTGAAAATAATTTTTTTGACTTGTATCCCACCTAAGTCAACAAAAAAAAATCCAATTCTTCCCAACTCCCATCTCAAACATTGACCAAACCCAAGGGTAATATAAATGCAATTTCACTTCGATCTGGAAATAAAATCTCCATGCCACATGGTGAATCCTCTAAATCCCATTTAAATGTTTAGATGTAAAAAAAATAAAACAGATCCAAAAAAAGAAACTAAATCAACTCCCTTATCTCCTTCCATTATTCTAAGGAATCCAATTCCTTCTCCTCAATCCATCTTTAAGACTAAAAATCCATTTGATCTTGATTTTTAAATGATTTAAATCATTATAAATCTTTAATATAACATTACCCTCTTAGATTCCATAAAAAATACCTAATTATAAAAAAATTCTTAAGGAAATGTGCACCAGAAAGAGAAAAAATAGCATAAATAAACAAATTACAACCCAGCAGTCTATTCCCATAAACTGAAAATATCTAGGGACCCTTAAAGTTACATGTCAAATAGGGATTTACAACATTAATGATACACTCATATACCTAGGAGCCTCAATAAATATCATTCCCAAATCCATCTTCTCCAACCTTGGTCTAGGTACCTTGCACCCAATGAGTTTTGTCATCTTGTTAGATAATTGAAGCACTGATAGTCCAAAGGGAATAATCAAGTATGACCTTATTTAGGTCAATGATCTTATCTTCCAAAATATTTTTTATATCCTTGGTATTAAAGGTGAGACATATTATTCTTAACCCCCCATTATTCTAGGAATATCATTCCTCATGATAACTAAAACTGAAATTGATGTCTATATGGGCATATTATCCATGGAATTTGGTGACCAACTGGTCAAGTTCAATATTTTTATAAGCATGTGATAACCATAGGAGAATCACTCTGAATTCTCTATCTATACTTCTTAATAAATTTTAGAGAGTGGATTGAATACCATTCCATCATGTTCTTCCCATTTTAATGATAATGGATTTTGTGAAAATTTCACCTTGATTAACAAAGTAATAAATGGATAAATTGATGGTGACCTTTCATTTATTGACTCCACCAGTCTAAAGGATCTTGAAAACTTTTTATAATCCCATATAAACTCTGATATCTACTATTACACCTTGGACAGTAATGATGAAAATAAATCAAAACCAACTAAAATCCATTCCTTTATTCCTAAGTTTTTTTTCAAAAAAATGAAGGATGAAACTGATCTGAAACCCCCTCCTTCATACCTAAAGTATGCATTCCTTTTCCATGATCACTCTTATCCTGTCATTATATCTATTTCACTTACTAAAATTGAGAATTCCAAATTGGTTTTGGTGTTAGAGGAAAATAAAAAGGCCATAGGTTGGACCCTATATGACATACTAGGAATCAAACCTTCCCTTTTCATGCATCACACCAATTTAGAAGAATCATCAAAATCAATTAGAAAACCTAAAATAATAATCAATCCACTCATACTTGATGTAGTTATGTAATAGATAAACAAGATTCTTAAATCTAGTATTATTTACCCAATTTATGATAGTAAATGGTTTAGTTTGATTCATGTGGTACCTAAGAATAGTGGGATAACTATTTTCACAAATGAAAATGGATAGGTGGTCACAACTTGAGTGAAAAACAAATGGCATATGTGCATCGATTATCAAAAATTGAATGTTAGAACATGAAAATATCACGATCCACTTCCTTTACTTGATAAAATTCAAGAAATATTGGCATAAAAGACACATTATTACACTCTTTATGGATACATTAGTTACCTATAAATTCCTATCACACCTTAGGACCAAAAATACAACATTCACTTTCCCCTTTGGAACATATGCATATAGGATAATGCATTTGGCATTTTCAAAGATCTTGAAACATTCCATAGGTGTATGATAAGTATCTTTTTCAAATTCATTGAGAATTTAATGGAGTTATTCATGGACCAATTTACAATTTATGGTGATTCATTTGAATCTTGTTTGCATTCACTCTCTCTGGTCCTAAAAAATTGTGCCAAATGTAACTATGCATTAAATTTTAAAAAAAATTACCTTTATGGTTTCAAATGGGATTTTTCTAGGATACGTAATTTCTCAAGAGGGTATTAAAGTCAATCCTAACAAAATTTTGGTAATCCAATCACTTCCTAAACCAACATAATTTGATACATACATTAATTCCTTGTTCATGGATATTTCTATAGGTGATTTATCCATAATTTTAGTAGGATTTCCCTCTCACCCACTCATCTACACTAGAATGATGTTACATTCCATTTTGGAGATGTGTTTATAAAGATGAAAATTCCTCCTAACAAAATTGACTCTGGATTATTCAATCCCTAACTCTTCAAAGAATCACATGAGTTTTTTCAATCATGTCCCACTTACTAAAAGTTTGGAACAATTTCAAAAAGAGATAAGATGCCCTAAAATATTTTAATATTATGCGAGATATTCAATGTTTGTGGAACTAATTTCATGGGACCCTTCCCACCTTCTAGTGGATTCTCCTACATTCTTCTTATAGTCTAATATGTTTCTAGGTGGGTTGAGGTGAAACCCACTATAAAGTATGATGTACATATAGTTTTTGAGTTTATGAAAACCCACTCTTTCCATCAATTTGGAAGTCAACATGCCTCAATAAGTGAATTAGGAGCCCATTTATATATTTGAACAATAGAATATATTTTTAAAAATAATGGGGTTGTACATAAAACATAAACTACATATAACCCCCCCAAAAATGTAATGGCTTATATTTCTAATAGAGAAGTGAAAAGAGTACTTGAGATAATTGTTAAGCCCACAAGAAAAGACTGGCCTAAAATACTTGGTGAAACACTTTGGTCTTATCAAACTACCTATAAAAAACCCATTGGGATGTCTCCTTTTAGGATAGTTTTTGTTAAATAATTTCATTTACCATTTTAAATTCAACATAAGTCATTTTTGGATATGATCAGTTGTAATTTTGATTCTGAAAAACCAGGTGAAGAGAGATCATTGAAGTTGAATGAACCAGATGAGCTTTGACTTGATTCTTATGAGAATTCTAATATCCATAGAGAAAATATAAGTAAATACATGGCAAACACATCATTTTTAAGGTATTTCATGGAGGTGAAATGGTAATGCTATTAAATTATCAATTTTAGCTTTACCTAGGTGAGCTTAATTCTCATTCAGTAGTTCCTTTTATTCTTACTAATGTTTACCAATTTGGTGTAGAGAAATCACAAGACCCCTCTTCCAAAATAACAATCATATTTAATGGACATTGGTTAAAGAATAACCATGAGAGGACACATACCTGAATAACTACAATGAATTCCACTAAATCACCAAATTTTAGACTCTACTCACAATTTAATGGAGATGAAAACCCACCAAATCCAAATAAGGGGGAACCTATTTCCCTTTAACTCTTGCTCCCTATCTTCCTCCACCTTCTCCTAATCTATTTTTATCTCTATTTCTTATTCTTTATCTCTCCTTCTCACTATCTCTCTCATTTTTACCACTTTCTTCATCCAATATATTTTCTCTTTTGTGCGGGTGTGTTTTTTTAGAAGCAATAAAATAAAATAATAAAAAACAAAAAAACAAAGAGTCATGATTAATCAATATTAAATTTTGAAATTTGGTCCAACCATTTTGGGGATTAAAAAACTTCTCTTCAAATCAAAAATCTTATATTTTTATCATAAACTTAGATAAATAATTTTTTCCTAAAACCATCAAGTTTTGAATACTAAATTTTTGACTGGAAAATATTTTCCCCCTATTATGAGGAACAATTCCAGCTTTCATGCCAAGGTCACCTAGTACCATATTTTTATATCTTTTGTTTTCACCCCTCGATTATGAGTCTTGAGTTTGTGGGCCTTTGAGCTAAAAATTCTATATAGGTGTGTATTAATATGATAGAGACATTTTCTGAACCACATGAGAATCAAAATAACCAAATAGCCTCCCCTTACCCTTACATTAATCCTTCTTTTGAAAGCCCCTTCCATCCTATAAAAACCATTTTTATTTATAGACACATTAGAAGACAATAACCATATACCACCAAATATCGATATTTATTTTCATTGCATGATTTATTGAAATTTATGTGTGGGGTGAATGGATTTCATTTTGGGAGAAATTTACTTTATTTTTAGTGTGTCGTCATATTCTTAAGGTAAAGAATCCATTTAATCGTGGTGGAGATGTTTCCTTTCAATGAGGTTTTGAAATGTATATATGTTTTTTTCATTTTGAACAAAAATTATTTTAAAAGTGTTCAAAAAATGAAAAAAGTGAAAAAACAAAAAAAATGAAGAAAGAATGTGTTGTGTTTTGGGTTGATCAAAAATCACTTTTCCTAAACCTTTGATATTTTTATAACTATTACAATTACTATTTTGAGGAGAAAAAACCTTTTTTGGGATATTATTGTGAGATTTTTTCCAAGTTCAACTTATGAAAAAAAAGATAAAAAAGGACACTTGCATCATCTTTTTTTGTGTTGTTGGGAGAAGTTTTTTGTTTTGTACATATTTCATAATTTCATCCTCTTCCAATTTTTTATCTATTTTTTTTATTCCTTCACACATTCATTCCCTTGTAAATATTTTCTTCCACAACCTTCCATGTCACATTTCAAAAAAAAATCATTGCTTCTTACTGGCTCGTGTTTCTCCCCTTTTCCCTTCCTTTTTGAAATTATATTAATACCATCATTTAGCTAATTAACCCGCCCAAAAAAATACCACTTGATTTTTGTGTACTTTATAATAGGTAATGTAATATTAAAGCTCTTTCAAACTCTAATATTTTCACTTTTGGTCAGTGAATGAGTGAACATTCATAAAAAAAATTACATCATCTTTAGAGGAGTAAGTTTTGAGTGCACACATTTTACAATTCAAATTTTGAATATAAAAAATGAATTTTATTAACACATGTTTGTAATAAATTTTTTAGTAGTAATTATTTATGAATGAGTGAACTATTATTATCCTCCCCTGATTGGTGAAAACAAAATTAATATTTGTTGGAGAGTGAAAATGATATTGTTCAATTTTGTTTTTATTTTTTTGATCACAAGGACAAGAACACGACTAAGTGTGGGGGATTTGATGTTATTCATTTATTAATAACTAATTATCTACCCCCTTTACTGATTTTCTATGAAATAACCATATTTTAATATTAAATATTATTTTTGAGCATTATTTGAATTAATCAAGATTCAATTTAGTTTACAATTTTAATCATAAATATCACCCTAATTATAAAACTTATGTTGTTATTATTTTTTATAATTAATTTTTTAAATTAATATAAATCATACAACTAGATAATTGGATAATTCATCAATTTGAAGGGCTATATGTGCCACAAAAAAGGCCCACTAAATCTATGAAGAAAAGTAGACCAACCATGATGATTGAAATTATAGGATCAATACAGAACCCCAAAATTGATTAATCTACATAATATGTTCAAGGATATCCAAATAAATCTTGGATAAAAAATTTATTACCCAATTTAACCAATAAGTGACTGAATTAATGCATGAAATTCCACCCCACAATTTTTTTTGGGATTTAAAAATATCCCACAATTCTTGACTTTTATCCAAATATATAATTATAATTGAGATGTAATTTTTTGGGCATAAATTCAAGATATAGGCTACCAATTTTTTATAATAAATGGTTTGTATTAGAGGGAATATCCCTTGAATAAAATCCATTCACATTGTGGACATTAAAAATTCTATATAAAACTAGAAAACAACACATATTTTAGGAAAAAATCCATAACTTTGGATCCAAAAATACAATGACTGAAATATTTGGAGGGTGAACTTTCCATATCCATATACAAAACTTTTAAGAAGAATATATATCGATATTCAACTATAAATACACTCCCCTTTTCTCCTTGAAATATACTAGAATTTTAGAACTTATGAGGATAAAACTTTAAGACAATATCCTTTAAAAATTATTGGGAGGACCATCTAAACTCAAGTTTCCACTTGAGATACATTTCCTCCTCTCTTTGTTTTCATGTTCTTTTGTGTTCTCCTTCATTTTTAATCTCATAAGTGTTTGAGTTGTAATTTTTTTTTAAATATTAATGAAATCATCTTAATATTATATCATATTTATCAAAATTATTTTGTGTATTATAATTGTTCTTAAAATAATTAAAATTAATTTTAAAACCCCTTCTCTTTCACTTCCTCATTCAATCAAAAGTCCATGTTTAACTTTCTTTCACCACTCATGTGTGTGGTCGGTGCATGAATCATTTCTTGTCTCATTAATTTAATTATTCTTTTAAATCATCGCCATAAATATATTAAAATATATTAATAACCATATCAATGGCTAAGTAAATCATCCATTGGGGTGAGTCATAATTTGGCGATGTCAAATGATTGTGAGATTTTGGTCGTTAAATATTCTATAGGTTAACATTATGTATGTTAATACTTAAAATGTAATGGATTAATGAAATGATTTGTTTAACATGTGGATTATATGGATTAATGGTATCGTAAATACCCTTCCATAAAAAATTATTGATTGATATCAGTACCCTATTTAAGGCTTGTATTGAAGCCTCATTTTTTTAGGAATTTTGATCAAAATTGTCTTGTAAAGTGGGTGTTAATTTTATGCAATATATCAAAAAGCTCAAAGTTATCATAAAATTACATCCCCAGTAATGAAATAAACCCAATTATTATAAAATTTGTTAACCTAAATTCATCAATCAATTAGTTTAATTAATCTCAACAAACAAACCCCCCTCTCAAAATACAAATAAAAAAATCAACTCCAAAAATAGTACCATTAATATAGATTTAACCCGAGTGTTTCTATACACATTTTAACAAATAACTAGACCTTTGAATGGTCAATAGGTAAAAATAGACTATTATAAAACTATACACCTGACTCCTCTCTTATTAACCTTTCTCCTCTCTCTCTCTAAAACCTAGGGATACTCCTGGATATTTTGGGTGGATTCATATATTTTGGGTTCTCCCTTTGGTGCTTTGATCTTTGGGTTGTTTTGTTGCTCATACTTTAGTAAGTGTGATTATTATATCTCCACTTTATTCATTTATATAGGAATTGGTAGTAGTGTTGGTCTATGTTTATGAGATCTATGATCATATGAAAATTATTCTCTAATACCTTCTAGATTTTTTGGGTGATTGTCTTTTAAAGGATTGATCTTGTGGTTTATGGTGTAGCACATGATAATATTGAGTTATGTGTTGATATAACTTCTCCACATACCATTTTAATAATGTGTCTTTATTATAAGATGTGAAAATAAATGATAGGGTCTCCATTTATTATTCTTAAGTCACTTTCCTACTAGTGTGAGTGGATCCCATTATAGTTGTTGCACAACCTGATTTTCAGGTAGGTGGTTATATCTCTAGACTATGTTGGGTGAACCATGAATGATCTTGATTTTCTAAATGGTTTTCTAAATGACCTATAATGATTGATTTATTTGGGTGTATAAAAAGGTTTTTTGATAAAATATAGTTTCCCCTTAATTTTGGAAAATAAAAATTATTTTCATAGCATTGTGAAATGGATTGTGAAATGAGGTTTTAAGAATTTATTTAATGAATAAATGGATTTTTGGAATTTTTTTTGAAATGTTAAGGTCATTTTATTTGATTTATTATACACATGGATGCCTTGGATACATAGGTGGAAGGTGTAGTATTGGGCCTCATCCATTGGTATTATGAGGGGGTTCACTTTTTGGGGTGTTCTTTTATTCCTAGACCTTAGATTCATGGGTTATAGGACTTGATTGAAATTTTAAGGGGTTAAAATTATAGGGCGTTTCTCTATTAACTATACTTGATGTTTGGGTTCTAGGTAATTTATGTGCACACTAGTATTTGACTGAGATTGAGTTATGGGTGATCTAGCTAGCCCAACTTTATTTTATCCATGGGGTGTTTTTCATTTTTTTGTTATCCTATACTAATGATTTTATATGATATGATACATGATTTGATAAATGAAAATGGATTTTTGAAATATGTTTTGAAACTATTTTACTTAGATGTGGTTTGGAATAATGTGAAAAGGGGAAACTGTTTACCATGCTTTTGATATAAAACTAGTTAACTGATATCAGGCCTCATT
Organism: Viscum album; assembly: GCA_963277665.1. Taxonomy (NCBI): domain Eukaryota; kingdom Viridiplantae; phylum Streptophyta; class Magnoliopsida; order Santalales; family Viscaceae; genus Viscum; species Viscum album. Next base: position 514,067,600 of record OY728163.1, on the reverse strand, counting down.
TTATTTATATTTGAGAATGTTAGTATTACTGTATAGAGACTTGATATGGAACAAAATGGTGAGATTATACTGAGCCTCTTTAGCTCAAACCATACACGCTCCCTTGGGGTGTGTAGACCTTATTTGTTCTAGTGTAGGAAAGGGAAAGGTACCACAATGAGGCAACATGGTTTATATATGATGGGTATGGGTAAATAGTGGTGATATGATGAGGTGTTACCCACATATCACATAGTGTAGTAGAGGATAGTCCTTTATTTCCTTTCTTTTAGTTGTTTTGGGGATATGTGCTTTGGTTTTTATCTATCTTCTTGTGGGTTGTATCACTACCAATGGTACTATTTGTTATGGAAAATTTCTTTATGGTTTTTTCCCTATTTATGTATATATATGCCATGAATCTTATTTTAGGTTGGTAAAAATGATTCCCAATTTTAATTATTTGATTCCTGGGTTCTAGTCACCTGTCCATGGGGATCGATAATTCCCTTTGGGTCTTATCGTTGTCTAGTTCAGAAACTAATTGGATGGGTTTTATGGGATGGGTCGTAACATTAACAAAACCAAAATAGTTAGAATAAGATAAGATAATACCCAATAAAACATTATTGAATATGAAAAAACAAACATTATGGGAGACAATGAGGATTTTAATGATTGATCAGGGTAAAGTCGAGCTAACATAGGCCTAAAGAAGATCCAATGGTTTGGATTTGAGAAATTTTAGTCTTTCAAGAAACACCAAAGTTTCACGAAAGGGTGTTAGAGCATAATGAAACTAAAACCTCAATAAATATTATAATATTTCACAAAAAGTATCTTCTGGATTCCATGATTCTTATAAATACACCTTCCCCTCACCATTTTTAGGGGATCTGTCATTTTGATTTCTAGCAGAATCTCTCAACTCACGAAACTCCAAACTTCTTGAAACCTAAGACACAAGGATTAATATTGGTGGTGATCCTTCATGAGTGAACTACCATGGGTTCTTTAGAGAATAGGATCATGGTAGAGTCGAATTTTATGAAATACCACACCTTCCACACCAGAAGAACATGTTTTGCACCTCACAAGATTCTATGAGGCCTATTCCTTTCACAAAACTCCTTCCATGGGTATCGAAACACCACCCTTGTACGGGGAACTTACATTTTATGAAATTATCAGGTTTTTGAACACCTTAAACTTTATGAAACCAAATCCATAGGCCCCTAAATTATTCCTTATTTTAGAATACATAGCTTAATGATAGTTTAGTTCCCATGGGCCCTTCAATCATTCAAACCAAGTTTATCTGTGCAACCCCCATTCACACGACTAGTATCTTGGAACCTCATGACGAAGAACTTTTTCCAAGCATAGTATAGGAACCCAATCAACTTTTTATCTAATTAATAGGCACCCTCACATTGGTACCCTAGCCTACTTCTTGAAATAGGTAGTGTATATGCCTTTTTCTCTCCAAATCACCTGCATAATAGACATGTAAGCCCCAACTGTGGAATCCTAAAGGAAAACAGACCATAATTTCCCTTGGTGAGAACATGTGGGATCCAAGGATCCTTCTATAATACTACCTTTATTGGGGATGATAAAGTACATGTGTAAGCCCCAATGACGTCTGAGCTACAAGATTTTAAATTGTATAGCGCCAACATCGTAGCCGCACGTCATTAAACTATATGACAACATTATTATCATATGAAACTAAAGTATGGAATTACCTTTTTTATGAGCAAGGATAACTCATGTTATTAGCATGATATGACACCCCCATATTCTGGGAAGATTCTACTCATAATCCCTCTCACCATTCCTTTTTTTCACTCCTTTTGCGACACAAGCATCCTTATAACAGGACATCAAACTACATAGACCTGTCCTGCCACATGACATTAAAATTTACTATCAAACTATGTTAGTTTTTATTCCTATATCACAATAGGGTGTGTAGTATTCCTCGATGTTCAATCCTGATATCCCAACATCACCACAAACCTATTTTCCCCTCAGGAGGTGGTAGCTCCCTAGACTGATCATCTCAAATGGATGCATAATAAAACCTTCATATGAAGAAGTAAAACTTTAATCTAAAATCATCATAAATAACATCCAAATTTCAACTTAGATCCTACCACCAATATCTAAACCATAAAACGTTTTAAAATATTATTAAACAAATTTGAAATCCAAAAATCATAAATATTTGATCATATATTCTTCCAAAATCAACATTAATTTTATTCTCAAACATCATTAATCACTCTTACTGTTATATACTAAAATATTAATATACCTTAATTTAATATTATTCAAAATATATTTTTCTCAAAATAATATGAATCATCATGAAACTCTAAGAAAAATTTTATTTAGTCTCATTTTGGTTTAATATTTAGTTATGTTTATAAATGTTCCTTATTCATTTACCAAAAATTCATAAACATTCTAAGAAAACACATGTCACTAAATTAGTGATGTTTATAAACAAGAAAAAATTAACCCCATTAAGAAACATTTATAAATTAATTGTGTTTGTAAATGTCTCTAATTTAGCGGTATTTATAAATGTCACTAATTTATCCATGTTTATAAAAAATTTCTAAAGTAACCACATATCATTTACCTATATTTTTTGAAAAAATGGTTAAATGGACTTTGAAAACATTGGAAAATTTAAGTTAATTATTATTTTTAAAATCTTTTTAATAGTTACTATTTTTAAGGGCTATCCTCACCCCCAAGCCTAACAGTGCCCTGCCCGACAAACCATCCTTAACGTCACTACCTCAACTAAACTTCAAACCACACATCACATGCCACCTATCCTTAACCTCAGGATAGAAAATATCTTCTCATGTGTAAGCATTGGTTTTACATTTTTTCACCTTTATAAATGTACCTAATTTATTTACCAACATTTCGTAAAAACACCGAGAAAACATGTTTCTCTAAATTTGTTATGTTTATAAACACAACTAAACTGTCCTCATTTATAAATGTTGCTTAATTAATAAATTTATAACCATATCTAATTTAGAGGTGTTTAAAAACGTTGTTACCGTAGCTACACCGCAAACCACACATCGCAAGCTACCTCACCTTCACCTCACGATAGAAAATCTCTCCTTGCATGTATAAACTGTTAGCTCACAAGAATCGAACTTGAGACATATGTGTCCCTCATCCACTGACCGAACCAACCAATCTAAATGTAGTATCTTCTAAATATGCACATTACACTATATTAATACATATATTGATATATTTGAACATAAAAAATTAATATATATCTTCTATAAATATAATTATATATATATATTAATATATATATATACACAAATTAGTGTAATTATAATTATAAATAATTATATATATATATATATTATTTATATGTGTGTTTTTATATTCATGTATGTTTGTACTTATATATATATATATATATATATATAATATATTAATAAATGTTATACATTTATATATAAATTAACATATTTTTTATATATTAATATATAAATTAATATATTTATTACTATATATTAATATAAGTGTTATTATATGTTGGTATAAATTGATATATATATATATATATATATGTGTGTGTGTGTGTGTGTGTGTTATTAAATATATATATATATATATACATACATATTATCATGTGTTATTATATTTTAATATTTATTATATATATTTAAATGTTATCATGTGTTATTATGAATTAATATTTATGTTATATATATATATATATATATGTTATTATCTTTTATTATTTATACACGTTCATAAAAATTAATATATATTCTATTATATGTTTATACACATTATCATGTGTTATTGTACATTAATATTTATGTTATATATTAATATATAAAATAATATATTTTTTATTTTATATATATATATATATTAATATATAAATTAACATAAATACATATAACATTATATAAATATACTTATATTCATTAATAATAATGTATTCAATTGTCATTAATTTATTATAGTTATGTTTTAACTATGTTGTTTGTATGTTTATTTGTATGTATATAGGTTTGTTTATATTAAATTTATATAAATAAAATTTATTTTTGTGTTATATAATACAATTATATGTGTAATACTATTAAAATGTCAATATATATAATAATATAAATATATTGATAAATTTATATATTCATATATAGATTAATATATAAATTTATGTGTGTGTGTGTGAGTTATAATAACAATCATTTATATAGTTATTATTTATTTATTTATAAGTCTATATATTAAAATATCAATTTACACACACATAAATATATATAATTTAATATATATATATATATATATATTATAAATTAACACACACACATTAATATATTTATATGTGTGTGTATATATATGTATAAATTATTATAAATATATTTATAAATTTATTTATTTATATATATTTTTGATTTTTAATATCATTACATATATATTAAAATATTTAATAGGTTATAATCAATGATCATCTATTTAGTTTTTATTAATTAACTATAATTATGTTTTGACCTTCTCGTGTGTGTGTGTTTGTATGTATCTGTGTATATGTATGTATGTGTGTGTCTATATATATATATCAATTTTATATGAATAACATTTTAAAAATTTTATGTAATACTATTATAAATATATACTCACATAATAACTTTAAAAATATTATTTAATCTTGCAACATTTAAATCATAATTAAAATAAGAGTTAGCCACATTTCAAAAAACACTACTAATTAAAAATTAGCTACATTTTAAAATGTGGATAAATTAGCCATGTTTATAAACGTGGCTAAATTCATGATGGTTTTAAACACAAATAAATTATCCATTTTATAAACACAACTAAATCAAACATGTTTTTCAAAAATGTGGCAAAAAAAAACGCGACTAAATCAAAATTTAGTCACGTTTTCAGAAAACACATGTAATAAAACGTCATCAATAGCCATTTTTTATACTGTGACCCAAAACCACAACAAAATCATATATAATTCCAAAAATTATCTTTTATCTTTATTCCTCAGATAATATGAACCGCTTAGATATAAAAACCACACACTAGTCGATATGTATCATAATCTTAAAATATGAGTAAACTTCACCAAAAATAACATGAATCAACCGGTCATTAAATCACTTATCAATTCTCAAGGTTACCAATAATATCCAAATTAACTTTTCAAAATAAATCATCCCTTTATCCCAACTATTATCTCATTAATAAGTACATATTAACCATAAGGGTTATCTATCCCTCAATCATGTGTTCTTAAATAAATATCTCAAAAAATATCACTTTGTCACAAAATCACTTTTCAAGTTTATTGATACCATGAAATATATGAATCAAAAATAAAAATTACATAATTATAATTATATGTTTCAGGACCCTCATAACTTTTATAATATTCTATAACATCATTGATTAAATACCACTACATAATCATCAAAACCCAACACATAAATACTTTAATCATTCAACTTCCTTTGCAAACCATTAATGAAGATACAAAATCTTATTCCTTAATACTTATTTCATATAATAAAATATATTAATCATGTCATAAGATTAATAAATATTAATAAAATATTTTTTTTTCTAATTTTAACACAATGAATACTATTAAAAGAATTCACACCTTTTATATGTTATTTGTAGTTTCCTCATATTATTCCATATAAAATTTAATTGTATGACCTTGTTGATAAACTTCTCAAGATTTCAACCTAGGAAATCAATTTTCATAATTCCCATACTCCCAATAATTAAAACATCTTCCTTTTCCTTTGAGACATTTCCTTGGGTACTTCTTCTCACATTCTAGACATGTAGGAAATTGAATCCTTTTTCTACCATGATCTTTATCATTTGAACTTTCTTGAAACTCAATTTTTCTATTATTTAGTATTTCAAAAATTCACTTAAGTTTTGATTTTTAATCATAACTTAATATAAATGGTTAGGTATAATAACAATATTTTACACTATAGTTTCTATTATGATTGTCTACTCGTTTGAAAAACTATCACAGTGTCCTTGTCACGAACCAATCCGGGTCGACCCTGAACCGGTCACCCGGGCCGATCCGCAGCATGGCCCAAAGGGCATTCCTAATCCCCACGAGATAAAAAATAGTGTTAGGAATCAAAATTTAATCACTGGGAATGATTTGGACAATAAAGATAAATAAATAAACTATAATAAATAGAATAAAACATAATAAATAAACAACAGGAAAAGAAAGAACAAATAAAACATGACTAACATGTCCAAGACTAAGACTCCATGTAACCCTATGGGTTACTCTCCGATACTGAAACCAAACATCTCCCAAGGTGATCCGAACCAGAGCTGGAACCTGCAAGAGAAACTAAAAAAAAGAAAACACTATAGGCATGAGTATTAAAAATCAGTTGGTAGGCCCAACTAATCAATTCCCAATGCACATTATTTAAATAAAGAAAACATTGATTTCAAGTTTGAAATAAAATCTATAAATATATAATTTTCAACAAATTTCATTTTTAAGGTAAACAAATCACAATCATAATCCATTTCCCTTAAGTTTAAAATAAGGTGCAAGGGGAGGAAGAAAAGGAGACCAAGAAGGAATCATTCATTTTTCAAAAAAGTGTCAAAGGAAAGAGTGATTGTTAATTTAAAACATTTTTTTCTTAAAAAGATCTTTAGAAAACCCCACATTTACAATTTTACAAGAAAAAACCAAAACTAAGAACAATGGGCATCACTTCATATAGCGAGGGGAATAGTAATACCCCGAATCGCCTGAAAGCCTTCATTTTTATTGATTTTTGATAACCCCCTTTCAAGGGATGAGGGGGAACCCTTGAAAGTCCCATAGGGTTAGAGATTACATGGCCCATAGGCTTAGGAGATTACATGACCCGAAGGTCTTAGGTAATTCAACCAGAATATCTACAAGGAACTGCCCCTCCCCAACAACTGCATCATGATAGTATCTCTCCACCTTTTCATGGCTGTTTGGAAAGGCTTACCATGCAAGCACAGGCTGGTCTTAATGGCATAGCCATACCCTCTCATTCTGACAAATCCATTTGGCTCTACTCTGGTGAGTGCACCTTCTTTGAATCCTCTTCTGGGGATGCTCCTTTTTGTAGTGTGTCTGGGGAAACTGCATATGGCCCAAAGGCCTTGAGGTGGCCTGAAAGCCCTAATGACCCAAAGGACTGGGTGGCCTGAAATCCTTAAGGACTCCAAGCCCAAACCGGTGGCCCAAGGTGAATAGTTTCAGCTACTATAATACCGAATAGTACCTGCTACAGTGCCTGCTACAATACTCGTACAGTGTACAGTTCTGCTACAGTGCCTGTACATTGTATAGTTTTGCTATAGTACCCGCAAAATGTACAGTTCTGCACAGTACTACTACAGTGCCTACTACAGTACCTACTACAGTACTACTACATTACCCCCGTAAATATGCCTCTACCTGGTTTTGAACCTGGGTATTGTGGATGCACTTAAGGATACCTCACCAACTGGGCTGAGGCTCATGTGCAAGGGCAATTGTACTAACTATACTAGTGTCAAAGGAACACGAGAAATCCTAGGAACTCAGAGGAAAACCAGAATGTGCTAATACATGTGACTCATCCTGAATGTGTGCCTACTCTATTGAATACATAACTCCCAAATACTTGTTGTTTCCTTACCTGGCCTAACTGAGGGGCTCAATCCCTTAGTAGAGCAATGTCTATACTAAGGGCCACTAGCCAGTGTGTGGACTAGACCAGTGCCAGAATCATTCTCAGTAGACCAATTTGCTATGCCAGGTTCCCATGTATAGTTATCAATAGGGTGTGCCATACATTTCAAATAACAAGCCACATATATATAACCGAACACACAACACAACTCCACACCACCCCAGCCACCTAAAGGGTAGTCCTTGCCTTAAGACAATAATTATACAAGTAAGGTCCCATACCGAGGACTCTCCCATCTCATGATCAATCGATGAGGCAAGAGACCCAACCCAAGACGTGTTTTCCAAAATAACCATTCAAAAGTGCCAATCGGGCCTTTACATATGAAATACTCTAACATTTATCAAATCCTTTAGAAAACCAATTCCAGATCAAATCCAAACTTCATTTTACATAAACCTGGCCAAATAGGCCCTTCCGCCAAGTGTTCAATAGTTTTCACATTTTAAACCATTTTATGAATAGTCATACATAGGTTATATGTAAGGGTTGGTGTCCTCAGAACCAACTGTTTTGTACTTTGATTACATGAATGTTCACTTATTATATATTGTTCATTGTTCTGCATGACTATAATATAATAATGTCCTGGAATATTTTTTTTCATTAATAAGGTCATAGCAGATCCCCGCTATGATGATAACCTTGAAATTCTATAATAATATTCTTTAATAAAGTTCTTGCGGTTGGATGACATACTATGATAGGACACATAGTATACAGACCATCATGTGCGAGTACTCATAAGAAGACGAGACTCACTCTCAAAGAGTTCGCACTTGGTAATCTCCAAGATGAGAGATTATTAGAACAGACCCGCCAATGGCAATTCTACATGTCTTGGTGTCATTGGACATTGATATCTACGAGTGTGTGTAATGGTCCTTAGACTGGAAGATTATCATTAACTCATATCATGACTCACGCACTTAGATTTACTGACGAAAACCGTCATGCAGACAGTTGGCGGGAAGTAGGGTACGTTGGGTGCGTTACGAGTGACATGTTGTTAATGGATAAGTCGAGGAAGGATTTGTCCCTTCCATTTATGGAAGTTGATATCTCAGACCTTTGATTGAAATAGAACTGTCGCATTAAATTCCATGGCCATGGTGTGAACGATGAGTTTATTTTAGGTAGTCAAAGAACGACAGATCAAGCATATTGGTTTATGACACTTCCATGAAACCTGCTTGATGAGATATTGAGACAAAGGGATTAAATTACACAATAAGCGTTCGTATGAGGTGATACGTCAATGCAGCGTCAACTTCTTTCTCTTGGGTGCCTTGACCCGTTGCTAGACAGTAATCTTGGACTTTAGGAAAGCCTGCCTAATGCCAATGAGAAAGAGGCCTAGAGGGTCACACACTAAGTGTATCCAAGTATCTCAAGTTGAATAAAGATTATTCCCGTACGTGGTTTAATAATTATTCAAGGAAACCTAAGTTGTTTTAAATGATGGAGGAAAAATAAAATAAAACAAGTACACGCCGTGTATTATTAAATGTACACGCCGTGTAGTTTTTTTTTTGGAAAGGAAATGAATAAATAAAAACAAGATATACACGCCGTGTACATTTAATATACATTCCGTGTAGTTTTCAATGAAAAACAAGTACACTCTGTGTATTTATTATTACACGTCGTGTAGTTTTTCCAGTCGGTATTTTGAGGATATAATATTGTTTTAAATGATATTTATTATAATCAGTGTGGGCGCATGTCAAGGAATTATTTATTCGACATGGGGTTTTAAATAAGAGTCAATGAAATAAATAAAATGCGTAACACGTTTATTTATTGTCATAACTCTATAACACCACACACCCGACTATAAATATCCTCACAACCCCAACTCTTTTCCAACACACAAGATAATCGTTGTGCACAACATCTCTAGAGAATTCTTTCAAGACCGAAAGAACCTCTTCCTCCAAGAACGCTCTCAAGACCGAGATAGATCCTCTTCCATCGGATCAAGATGATCTAAGGCGGACAACGCAAGCAAAGGCTTTTCCACGCTAGCACCCGGAGAATCCTTTGGCGATGTCCAGAGATACAAGGTACACATGTGGATCACCGCTAGAGGGAGTCTACACTTGGATTCTATGACGCAACGACGGATCACATCGACAACGTGATCGAGAACATCAACGAAGAAAGAACACCCAAAAGGTATTTCTTTATAATTAATTAAACTAACTATAATCAACCTGTAACGATCCTTGTTTGTGGTTCCGGGACAAACCATCTTCTTTGTCTTTTTCTGTGATTCGATCTGTGGAGACTGGCGTTTATCATCGTATTGATCCTGGATTGATCATTTCTAATGAAAAAAAGCCAAGTGGGCACATCAACCCATGCGCTTCCACTGTGCCCGGAACCTTCAAATGGTATCAGAGCGAGGTTACAACGTTGATTATAGTTATTTAATTTTCGTTGATAATTTACGCATTCATATTTGATTCAATTAGAAATAAATCGTTCTATAAATCTGAATTAACAAGATCTATTCTTCCTCCTTCATTTCTCAATTCATATAAAAAAATGACCTTTTAATTTTAATTTTGATTAAAATAAAAACGAGGAAATCACCGGAGGAGCCTCTCTTTCTGTCTGTACAACACGGGATTACATGGCGTGTAATTAAAACTACACACCGTGTACTTAGGTTCAACGAACCGGCACTGGTCTGCCAAACCACACCGTGTGAATTGATTATTCCTAAGTTTTAATCATGCCGTGTTGACCAGAATAGAACGGCACGTGGAAACCGGAATACACGGTGTGTATGTTGGAACAACACGCCGTGTAGTCCGTTCGAACCAGGTGAAACCATGTACAAAGATAAGCCGCGTACCGCGTACACGAGATCGTCAGGCCGGTTACTGCGTAACAAGTAAGTACACGCCGTGTATGATTCATCTACACGCCGTGTACTCTAAAATTTCCAAAGTACAGAAAACACGCCAAAGCCCCGGCGTGTACTTTGGATAAATGGTGAAAAGAAAAATACACGCCGTGTAATTATAAACTACACGCCGTGTACTTTCCAGAAATGAAATTTCACCAGGTTTCCTCCAATGTAAAAAGACCTGTACAAGGAATATGGATGAGAAGAATCTCAAGGAAATTCGAAAAGGAATTTAAGATAAATAATTGATTAATTATAAGATCATAATTAATTGAATTCGAGCGCGTCCTATCTTAAATAAATGAACGATTGAAAGAATTTGAATTCTAAATATGCATAAATGTCGTTACATACTATGGATGATCATGATCTAGACCAAAGACCCTTTGTATATGTATGGTTTCATTTAAATTTATTTAATTTAAATTTTTCGGCCTGCGAGCATTCTTCCAATAAAATGTAGGGCCTACGTGCCCATGGTTTATTTAATGTAAACCCATGTAATGGAGGATCTCCCAAGACAGAGGAGACGGTTCAAATCCTGAAGCTGAGGAGAAACCGACATAAGAAGATACAAAGGTGGACATGTGGGAGCTGAAAAACACGAACCATCAGGTTCAAGGTGTTTTCCCTAGGTCAGGGCTAGCTTATCAAAACCGCTAGATAAGCTAACCAAATAGAAGCTCATGATCATGCCATCTTATTTTATTTCTGTCTGATTTCATGGTTTATTTATTATGTATTTGTTGTCGCGATCACATAATTAATAAAATGAACAAGCATGCAAATATGGAATAAAATAAAAACCGGACTATGCATAAAAATTATCGGAACATGGTTTGTCACTTAAGCAAGCATCACTTAATATTAACAAGCATGTGATAATGCAAAAAATCGCATAAAGAATAAAATCCATCAAATACCATATTAAGTCAGACCAAGCCTTCCGTTACTTGATTAAGGGAAAGACTCAATAAAACTATGTGTTGGACCAACCCTTGTTGGGACACTTACTTTTATAAAGGAAGCCCTTATGAAAGGTTTCAGGTTGACTTAACCATATTACATCAAGAGAAGTATCCCTTGCTAGACTTGATGTAATATTGGAGGCAAGAGTTGAGGAAATCCAAGTCAGGATTTCAGGATTGGGGAGTCCACTCAATAGATCAAGGAACTGTAAGCTCACAGTTGGCAAAGACTTTCCTACCTAAATACCTTCAAATATCTTGACCAACCCTTGTTGGGGTTATGAGAAGGGGAATATGGATCCTTTCCACTAGAATGTCAAAGCAACTGGACATTCCGAGTTTAATGGTGAGGGCCATTGGGACTTGATAAAATAGTGGGAGACATAATAAAATTTATTATTTCTCATAAAATGTAATAAAGAAAGTACTGATGAATATGCTCTTTTAATTTGTAGAATTAATATGACAAATACATCAACCACATTTTCTCTACGATCAATTCTGGATAAAGAGAACATCTTCACCGGTAGTAACTTTCAGGAATGGTTTAGGTGCCTTCAGGTTATCCTACACCATGAAAAGAAGTTTTACGTGCTGGAGTCCTCACTTCCATATTCTCCTGCCCCAGGGGCGAGTGATGAAGATTTCCTAGTCTATGATCAACATTTGAACAATGCTCTCGACGTTCAATGTTTAATGTTGTCATCTATGTCTAGTGAGCTCATGAAGTCTCATGAAGACATGGATGCCTACAGCGTGCTCGAGCACCTACATGGTTTGTACCAGGAGAGAGTAAGACATGAAAGGTTTGAGATCTCCAAGGCTATGTTTCAGAGCAAGCTTGGAGAGGGTGCCCCAGCTGGGCCTCATGTAGTCAAGCTCATTGGCTACATTGAGCGCTTGGAGGTTCTAGGGTTTAAACTCCCTGAAGAACTGGGTACCGATCTCATTCTCGCATCACTCCCCCAGAGCTTCTCAAACTTTGTTGTGAACTTCAATATGAACAACATTGAGAAGTCTTTGTCTGATCTTCTCATCCTCATTCTCCAAGTGGACACTGACATGAAGCGTGAAAAGCCTTCTGTCCTCATGGTGAATAAAAGGAAAGGGAAGGTGAAGAGCTTTAATCCCAAAGCTTCTTCAAGGCCTTCCAAGAAAAGGAAGATCAAAGGGGAGGCAAAGGAACATGATGCTGTTTGTTTTTCATGTGGCAAGAAGGGCCACTGGAAGAAAAACTGCACCCAGCCAAGGAAGCAAGGGGAAGCTTCAGGTGCGTTTGTTATCGAATACAATCTATCTGTTTCTACTAATTGGGTATTAGATACTACTTGTGGTGCTCACATCTGTATCCAAATACAGGAACCAAGTAGATTCAGGAAGATTGATCGAGGGGAGGTAGATCTATGAGCAGCCAACAGAGCCAGGCTCACTGCTGTAGCTGTCAGATACTACCACCTCACATTGCCTACCGGGACGGTCTTGGTTTTGAAAGGTTGTTATTATGTGCCTTCTGTTACTAAAGACATTATTTCAGTATCCATATTAGATACTGATGGATTCATATTCAAGTTTTGAAATTAATGTTTCTACTTTTATAAAGATGGCATTTGTTTTGGTAGGGCACATTTATATAACGGCCTTTATGTGTTAGACAACACAAACCAAGTAATGGAAATCGATAACAAAGTTAATTAACATGACTCATACCACACCCAACTTTGGCATCATCGGCTAGGTCATGTCAATGAGAAACATTTGACAAAATTACATCAAGATGGGTATTTAGATTCTTTCGAACTAAAACCACTTGGTGTATGTCATACGTGTCTACAAGGCAAAATGACCAAAGCCCCATTTAGTGGGAAAGGTGAAAGAGCTAAAGAGCTTCTAGAATTAGTTCACACAGATGTGTGTGGACCATTTCCAGTTGAATCAAGGGGTGGGTTCTCATACTTCATAACTTTTACTGATGATTTTAGTAGATATGGATATATCTATTTAATGAGGTATAAGTCAGATTCTTTTGATCGGTTCAAAGAATACAAGAATGAATTTGAGAACCATCTTTTCAAGAAGATTAAGAAACTCTGCTTAGATAGAGGAGGAGAATATATTAATCAAGACTTAATTGATTTCTTACGGGAGTTTTGGATTCTATCTCAACTCACTCCTCCTTACACATCGCAGTGGAATGGTGTAAGTGAAAGGAGGAACCACACCCTGTTGGACATGGTGAGATCAATGATGAGACATGCGAGTCTTCCATTATCCTTTTGGGGATATGCATTACAAACAGTAGTGCACATACTAAACCAAGTACCAACTAAATCGATAAAAGGTATTCCATATGGATTATGGAGTGGACGCAAAGCCATGTTATCGAATTTACATGTGTGGGGTAGTGAAGCATTTGTTAAGGCCTCTTCAGGTAACAAACTTGCACCTTAAGGCACAAAGTGTATCTTTATAGGATATCCCAAGGAAACAAGGGGATATTACCTATACAACCCCTCAGACAAAAAGGTTATAGTGGAAAGACACGCCATATTCCTTGAGAGGGAGCACATCTCCAAAATATATAGTGGGAGCGAGATAGACTTCGATGAAGTCGAGGCTCAAGATACACATGAGTTGGTACAGGAACAGATTCCACAAAGCCCCATGGAAGAACAATCTGTTCCAGAGACACAAGAACTGCGTAGGAGCACGAGAGAGGTGAGAGAACCAGAATGATATGGTTTTCTTGTCACCAAGGATGGTGACTCATTATTGGTTTACAATGATGATCCTCTTACCTACAAGGAAGCAGTTGAAGGCACAAACGTTTCCAAGTGGCAAGAAGCCATGAATTCTGAAATGGATTCCATGTACCAAAACCAAGTCTGGATTTTGGTAGATCCTCCAGTTGATGTAAAGCCTATTGGTAATAAATGGTTATTCAAGAAGAAACTGGACATGGAGGGGCAAGTCAGCACCTACAAGGCATGAATAGTTGCAAAAGGTTTTAGACAACATTAAGGAATTGACTATGATGAAACCTTTTCACCGGTTGCAATGCTGAAGTCCATCAGAATCCTATTGGCCATTGCTGCTTACCATGACTATGAAATTTAGAAAATAGATGTCAAAACAGCTTTCCTTAACGGGAACCTCTAGGAAGATGTCTACATGACACAACCTGAAGGGTTTGTGACTCCAAAGGATGCCAACAAGGTATGCAAGTTGCATAAATCCATTTATGGATTAAAGAAAGCATTAAGGTCATGGAACATTCATTTTGATGAAGTTGTTACAGAATTTGGCTTTGTTAAGAATGAATGTGAGCCTTGTGTCTACAAAAGGTTTAGTGGAAGTGCAGTCGTTTTCCTAATAGTATATGTTGATGACATATTGCTAATTGGAAATGAAGTACCTGTCTTACAGTCAGTTAAGGCATGGTTGCATAAATGCTTCTCCATGAAAGACTTGGGCGAGGCGGCATATATTCTTGGGATCAAGATCCATCGTGATAGATCCAAGAGAATGCTGGGATTGAGTCAAATTACATACATTGACAAGATACTAAAGAGATTCAGTATGGAACAGCTCAAGAGAGGATTGTTGCCAGTGTCACATGGCATTCATCTTTCCAAGAAAATGTGTCCTCGGATACATGAGGAAAGAAAGAGGATGGTAAGGATCCCTTATGCATCCGTGACTGGGTCAGTCATGTATGCTATGCTATGTACGAGGCTAGATGTTTCTTACGCATTAAGTGCGGTAGGCAGATATCAAGCTGATCCAGGAGACCGCCATTGGATAACAGTCAAGACTATCCTTAAGTATCTGAAGCGTACTAAGGATATGTTCCTGGTTTATGGAGAAGATGAAGAACTAGTCATCAGAGGACATGTAGATGCTAGTTTCCAGACTAATCAAGATGACATGAAGTCACATACTGGATACATCTTCAGTTTGAATGGAGGTGGAGTGAGCTGGAAGAGCTCAAAACAAAGTGTGGTGGCAGATTCTACAGCAGAGTCCGAGTATATCGCAGCTTTTGAGGCAGCTAAAGAAGTAATATGGAAGCGAAGCTTCGTCCAAGAGCTGGATGTTGTACCGAGTAGTAAAGATCCTATCACACTCTGTTGTGATAATACTGCAGTGGTGGCACTTGCAAAAGAGCCAAGGTCACATCAGCGGACAAAGCACATACCTCGGAAGTATCATCTCTTGGGGGATTTTTCTCAGAGAGGTGAAGTTGTAGTGAGCAGTATTTCCACGGAAGACAACGTGGCGGACCCATTGACTAAAGCCTTGACTCAGCAGAAACATGATCATCATGTGAGGTCTAGCGGACTAAAAGTCGTAGGCAGTTGGCTCTAGTCCAAGTGGGAGTTTGTAAGGGTTGGTGTCCTCAGAACCAACTATTTTGTACTTTGATTACATGAACGTTCACTTATTATATATTATTCATTGTTCTGCATGACTATAATACAATAATGTCCTGTAATATTTTTTGCATTAATAAGGTCATAGCAGATCCCCGCTATGATGAGAACCTTGAAATGCTATAACTATATTCTTAAATAAAGTTCTGCGGTTGGATGACATACTATGATAGGACACATAGTATACTGACCGTCATGTGCGAGTACTCGTAAGAAGACGAGACTCTCTCTCATAGAGTTTGCACTTGGTAATCTCCAAGATGGGAGATTATGAGAACAGACCCGCCAATAGCAATTCGGCATGTCTTGGTGTCATCAGACATTGCTATCTACGAGTGTGTGTAATGGTCCTTAGACTGGAAGATTATCATTAACTCATATCATGACTCGCGCACTTAGATTTGCTGACGAAAACCGTCACGCAGATAGTTGGCGGGAAGTAGGGTACGTTGGGTGCGTCACGAGTGACAAGTTGTTAATGGATAAGTCGAGGAAGGATTTGTCCATTCGATTTATGGAAGTTGATATCTCGGCCCTTTGATTGAAATAGAACTGTCGCATTAAATTCCATGGCCATGGTGTGAACGGTGAATTTATTTCAGGTAGTCAAAGAACGACGGATCAAGCATATTGGTTTATGACACTTCCATGAAACCTGCTTGATGAGATATTGAGACAAAGGGATTAAATTACACAGTAAGCATTCGTATGAGGTGATACGTCAATGCGGCGTCAACTTCTTTCTCTTGGGTGCCTTGACCCATTGCTAGATAGTAATCTTGGACTTTAGGCAAGCCCGCCTAATGCCAACGAGAAAGAGGCCTAGAGGGTCACACACTAAGTGTATCCAAGTATCTCAAGTTGAATAAAGATTATTCCCGTACGTGGTTTAATAATTATTCAAGGAAGCCTAAGTTGTTTTAAATGATGGAGGAAAAATAAAATAAAACAAGTACACCTCGTGTATTATTAAATGTACACGCCGTGTAGTTATATTTTGGAAAGGAAATGAATAAATGAAAACAAGATATACACGCCGTGTACATTTAATGTACACGTCGTGTAGTTTTCAATGAAAAACAAGTACACACCGTGTATTTATTATTACACGTCGTGTAGTTTTTCCAGTCGGGATTTTGAGGATATAATATTGTTTTAAATGATATTTATTATAATCAGTGTGGGACCATGTCAAGGAATTATTTATTCGACATGGGGGTTTAAATAAGAGTCAATGAAATAAATAAAACGCGTAACGCGTTTATTTATTGTCATAACTCTATAACCCCACACACCCGATTATAAATATCCTCACAACCCCAACTCTTTTCCAACACACAAGAGAATCGTTGTGCACAACATCTCTGGAGAATTCTTTCAAGACCGAAAGAACCTCTTCCTCCAAGAACGCTCTCAAGACCGAGAGAGATCCTCTTCCATCGGATCAAGATGATCTAAGGCGGACAACGCAAGCAAAGACTTCTCCACGCTAGCACCCGGAGAATCCTTTGGCGACGTCCAGAGATACAAGGTACACGTGTGGATCACCGCTAGAGGGAGTCTACACGTGGCTTCTACGACGCAACGACAGATCACATCGACAACGTGATTGAGAACATCAACGAAGAAGGAACACCCAAAAGGTATTTCTTTATAATTAATTAAATTAACTATAATCAACCTGTAACGATCCTTGTTTGTGGTTCCGGGACAAACCATCTTCTTTGTATTTTTCTGTGATTCGATCCATGAAGACTGGCGTTTATCATCGTATTGATCCTGGATTGATCATTGCTAATGACAAAAAGCCAAGTGGGCACATCCACCCACGCGCTTCCGCTGTGCCCGGAACCTTCATTATATTCAACACCAAAGCAACTTACAAATATACTTTTGAAATACCAACCACAATTTGAATGTCAAAAAATCATTTACAAAACCAATTCACGCCTTTAGAAATCATGAACTACTTGGAAAAGCCAAACGGGCAATTAACCATCCTTGGTGTGAAGAACCTAACAAAACACACCACACTTCTATAAAAAAAATACATTCTCAAAACCATGCACACTCACTTCGAATGTCAAATACCATCTGGGAAACCCATTTAAGGAAAACCAACCACCTATTTAAATCCAAAATAACATTTATAAGATCCAATCGGTCATTTGATAAATGCTTAGTTTTCACAGCACAATCCGACCACTTGAAAAATGTCAAACGAGCCTTACATATTTTCCTCAAACCAACTATTCTCATACATAAGTGCAAAAATCCAATTTTAACCCAAAACAAATTGGAAATCCATTTGAGAAAATTTCAATAAGCATTTTCGTAAACATCACAAATATATTTTTAAGACCAAAAAATGATTCTTAATTTTTTTAACCATTTGAAAGAGCCAACAATGTTGTCAACCAAACACAAAGCATGCATCATTCTTTAAATCCACATCACACATTAAAAGCAATTAGAAAAAACACTTCATTTCACATATAAAAAATATTATAAAAATAGTACATTACTAATTTAATAACTAAGGAACTGAGAAAAACAAGAAACCAATAAAATCATGAATTTAGGGGAAATGTGCAAAGGGTCCTACCTCAACTGGAAGCTCAAACATGACGACATGAATCGCATCACGCTTGCACATAAGTACCCACAAGTTGATTACTATGACATCATAGGTTTACCTCACCAACACGCTGCAACAAACACAAAGCATCTATAAACATAGAAACACTAAATTCAAATAAAAAAAATGAATAAACAACAAAAAACTCACCTTCAGTGGCAGGAATTTATCATGCGCCCAATTTAGAACAAGGCGCGTCTGTGGCTGGTTGCACGAACAATGATAGCACAGGAGCTGACAGGGCTACTCGTTCCACCTCGGATGGACGACGAGGGGCTGCGGGGTGCCGGAAAGGTCGCCGGCAGGGGGCGCGAGGCCAGGAAGGGAATGCGGCTGATCGAAGGGAACATGAAGGGTTAGAAGGCACGTGAAAAGAGGGAATCAGCTGGTCAGAGCTGTATGAAAACCGAAAGATGGTCCGACCGGTCGGTCGCTGGCCGGAAAAGTGGCTGGCAAGGTCGGATGGCCACTGGTAGGGGTGACGCCAGCTGAAAAGGGAGCGACTGTCCGAGGGTGCATAGCCAGAGGCCGGATGACAACTGGATGACAAGGGCAAGGTGCTGGACGAGGGCACTGGGCAAGGGGATGGATGCACAGAGGGAGTGAGAGGTGATGGTTGTTGGGGCTAGTCGGCAGGCTGAGGGTGCGACCAGCAGGGAGGGAGTGCGGTGGTAGAAAATATTGGGCAGTGTGGGGGGAGCTCGATGGAGGGTGACGTCGGACGGAGAGAGAGAAATGCGACACTACTGGTGCGGCAAGGTTAGAGGCGGAGAGCTGAAGGGCCAAAGGGCAGGAGGTCGGGTGTGCTGAGGGTGACAGAGACCTGCCGGGGGGGCTGAGGCTGGGGTGCAGGTGGGAGTCTGGGTGTGCGGAGCTGGGGGTCAAGGGCGTAGCGGCGCGGATTTTTTTTTTTTTTTACGTTTTTCTTAAAAAAAATTTCTGAAAAACGGCCTAGGTCAAAAAAAATTTTAAAAATACGCTACAAAGGCGGCATCTGCGATGCCGCCTTTGCTCCCCCGCGCCGCCTTTGGCCCGGATCGATGACATGGCAAAGGCGGCCGGGAGGAGGCCGCCTTTCGGCTCAGGGTAAGGCGAAAGGCGGCATCGCGGAAGCCGCCTTTGGCCATACGCAGAGGCGAAAGGCGGCTTCCGCGATGCCGCCTTTGCCTGAAGTCCCTATAAAAGGGCGGCCACCCCCCCCCCTCTCCTCACTTCTTCATTGCAACTTATCTCTCCAATTTGCTCTCTCTCTCTCTAAATTTTTTTTTGCTGTGCGAGCTTTTACGAAGCTTCATTTAGAGGTATGTTTCTTTATTTAATTTAATGTTTTTATTTAATTAATTTAATTTTGTTTAGTTTTAAATCTTTCATTTGTTAAGCAGTTTAGGTAGTTCTTAATATTTGGTTATTTAGTTTTTGTAATTATTTATATATAGTTTTAAATAATTACTGTTAGGTAGTATAGATTAACTTAAGATTAAGTATTTAGAAATTTTGGTAGCTTAAAGATTATGTGGTTATCTACGCAATTAAATTCCTGTCTGGATACAAACAAGTGGATGTGGCTCTGGCACAGATGTACATAGGGGTAAAACCCGAAAACACTGCTTCGAGCTAGACTCGAACGGGAACTGGTGCACGATAACGGGCCTTGCTACATCCTGGTTTGACACTCCCGGGGAATATGCTTAAGATGATTCATATTTTCTTTATAAACTACTAAAATTTCTAAGAGAAGAAAAATAAAATCAGTATATTTATCAATGATAAATGATAAATATAATTTTATAGAATGAAATAAGGATATAAGAATTAACGAATTAAAGTTATTATTAGTTAATTATAAAATAATAGAATAATTAATGATTAGTTGTTATTAGTTAATTTTAGAATAATTAATAAATAACATAGGATTAAAACATGAATTCATATAATGATTAGCTAACGATACTAATGATCAGTATATTTATCAATGATAAATGATAAGTATAATGTTATAGAATCAAATAAGGACATAAGAATTAACAAATTAAAGTTATTATTAGTTAATTATAGAATAATAGAATAATTAACAATTAGTTATTATTAGTTAATTTTAGAATAATTAATAAATAACATAGGATTAAAACATGAATTCATATAATGATTAGCTAACGATACTAATGAACATATAAAGTGAAATGAAGAAGAACAAACAAACTAAATAAAAAGGCGCTCTAAAATTACATTCTAATAAATATCATATGGTGAAACATCAGTAGCATAGTTTATGGTATAGAAAGGCGCAATAAAATTACATTATAATAAACATCATATCGTTAAACATAATTGTTAATATTTTGTTACACTATCATAATTTTGATGAAAGAACACATTTTTGACGTAGAGAGCCATGTATGCCTGTGTGTACTGTTATGGGGAGATTATTCAAACTGAGCAAGGAGCTTCTTACAGTACACAACCAATTACGGTGGTTAGTACAGTGGATTGTGTTACCATAAGTGACCTTCAAGAGAGAATTCATGTTTCCTTAAATTTGGGACCCGATCAAGAGATAATGTCTATGAGCTATAGACATTTGAAATTTCCAACAACAATGTGGCATATAGCTTGTCCATTGGTTGCTGATGCGCAGTGGGTCCAAGCAGTTAATTTATTTTCTCAACGGTTAGATGGTACCATGATGGAGTTATACGTTGTTGTTGCTACTGTACAACAACAACGTCAACTTGTACAAAGACGTAGAAATACAAGAGTGGTTGAAGACAGTCTACCTCATGACATTGAGCCTATTCCAAATGATGCAGCAGAAGAGGACAACCTAAATGATCTTCCGGATATACATGTCAATCCGACTTCTGATGAGGAGTTTCGTAATGATGGATCGGATGGCGACAACAGTGCTGATGAGGAGGGACCAACAAAAGATAGAGAGGAGGTTTTGAGAAATGCAGTTGTTGTACATCAACCTCGGTCAATAAATCATCCACCATTATTTTCATCTTGGTCAGAAGCAATGACATGTGTGCCTGAATTCGATAATACTGTTCTCACACCGGCAACTGAGTTCCCTGGAGTTGTACCAGATAGGTTTAGTGAGGTGGACAAAACCTTATATATTGGAAGGAATTTTCCCAGTAAAGATGCCTTAAAAATCACGTTAAAGAGATTTCATATTGAGAGAAACTTCAACTATGTAGTTCACGAATCATGCCGTAGTAAATATGTTATACGGTGCGTGAAGTATGGGGATGATTGTAGATTTCGCTTAAGGGATATTCCAGACATTACCTTTGGAGGTTGGAGAATCTCAAGGATTGAGGCGACTCATAGTTGCGTTCAGCCAAGTCTCACACAAGATCATACTTCATTGGATGCAGAATTTGTGTCATCTATTGTTGTTGAGATGATTAGGACATGCCAAGATGTTCCAATATCCCTTGTGCAAGAGAGGATTCTACAGACATTCGGTTATAAGATTTCCTATAATAAGGCATGGATGGCGAAACAGAAGGCAATTGTGAAGGTATATGGTGATTGGGATGACTCATATCGAGTATTGCCGCAATTGCTAGCCATACTGAGGCATCATAACCAAGTTGTCTTCCATCTGGATACAAACGAACATGTGTCTCCTCATAATCGACTTGATCCATCTCGTGTTCAATTTCATCGGTTGTTCTGGGCATTCCTTCCTTGTATCTCTGCATTTCGTTTTTGCAAACAATTTATTCAGATTGATGGAACATTTCTGTATGGAAAATACAAGGGCGTATTGTTGATTGCGGAAACCCAAGATGGAAACCGTTCACCTCTTCCGCTTGCCTTTGCCATTGTAGAGAAAGAAAACTATGAATCATGGAGTTGGTTTCTGGCATGTATCAGCAACCATTTCACCAACATTCAGGGAGTTTGTTTGATATCTGATCGTCATCGAGCAATTAATGAGGCAATCAATGCAGATCCTGATACATGGAGATACCCAAATGCACATCATCGGTTCTGCATTAGACACATTGCTAGCAATGTACATAAAAAATTCCACAACGAACCGATGAAGAAGGCAATCACGAGGCTTGGTACGTATTTTATTCATTCTGTTTTACTGTTTCAATATAAATATAAAATCAATTTATGTGAAATATCATCTACGTTTTGTAGCATATGAGTCAGACCAACGATGATTTGAAGAACGTTTTGAACAAATTCGTCAGGCTAATCAAGAAGTTTATGATTATATGATGCGGATTCCAAAAGAGAAATGGACATTGACATACGACGGGGGAAAGAGGTACGGACACATGACGACAAACATTGTGGAGTGCATCAATGGTATCTTCAAAGGACTTCGCAAGCTACCTATAACCGCATTAGTTCAGGAGACATTATATCGATGCGTGAAGTACTTTGTGGATAGACAAAAACTAGCATCAGACAGAATACATCAAGGGATAAGATATGGAATACACTTTCAACGAGAGATTGAAAAAAATATTGAAGAAGCTTCTGGTTATCACGTATGTCTATTTCGAAGAGAAGACTCCCGATTTGAAGTTCAAGAGCGTTCAGACCCCATCACAAATCACGTCGGTGAAAAAATGGTGGTATTACTGGAAACAAGGCAATGTCAATGTGGAAAATTTCAGGCCTTACGGTTTCCATGTACACACGTCATCGCAGCATGTGCCTCTGTGAACATCTCATGGGAAGCATATGTTGATCCAGTGTACCAGATGGATATCATTGCCAACTGTTATGCTGCACCATGGACACCTATTGGGGAGTATCGTTATTTCCCAATACCTGAAGGCCAGCCGATAGTGATACCTGACATGAATCGGTTACGTCCTCGTGGGAGACCAAAGGCGAGTAGGATGCGTAATGAGATGGACTGGCCTCAAGAACAAGGGCAGAGTTTGCGATGCACAATATGTCATAAAGAAGGTCATAACCGGAAGCGATGCCCTAACGTTGTTGGGTCGACTTCACAGTCTCATTCATAATGATGTATTGTCTTCATTGTGACATTCCCATATTGTGAACTAAATGTTGTTATCTCTTTTTTAGAAAACTGTTCTATAACAAATTTATAGTATCATAATAATTAGCATAAGATATTGAATACATACAATTAGATAAATTCTAAAAACATCATTACTAATTGACATGGTTTATCTTAATCCAATCCATAAGTAGTTAATCACAAAGCTCCCCCAAAATATGTGTAACCAAATTCAAGACTCAATATTTTAGATAACATAACTTATTTCATATTAATATTCATGCTTTAAAGAAATAACTTTGAATATGAAATAATAGAATTTATTTCAAAACTCCGAAAGCGGAACACTTAACCCATATTGAAATGTGTATGTCAGTTAACCCATTAACATGTTTCCCGGACGTTAATATTAAAAATTTTAACCCTAAACCCTCCAACCTAAACTCCAATCTAAACATGCAGGATATTTTAGAAAACTGTTCTATAACAAATTTATAGTATCATAATAATTAGCATAAGATATTGAATACATACAATTAGATAAATTCTAAAAACATCATTACTAATTGACATGGTTTATCTTAATCCAATCCATAAGTAGTTAATCACAAAGCTCCCCCAAAATATGTGTAACCAAATTCAAGACTCAATATTTTAGATAACATAACTTATTTCATATTAATATTCATGCTTTCAAGAAATAACTTTGAATATGAAATAATAGAATTTATTTCAAAACTCCGAAAGCGGAACACTTAACCCATATTGAAATGTGTATGTCAGTTAACCCATTAACATGTTTCCCGGACGTTAATATTAAAAATTTTAACCCTAAACCCTCCAACCTAAACTCCAATCTAAACATGCAGGATATTTTAGAAAACTGTTCTATAACAAATTTATAGTATCATAATAATTAGCATAAGATATTGAATACATACAATTAGATAAATTCTAAAAACATCATTACTAATTGACATGGTTTATCTTAATCCAATCCATAAGTAGTTAATCACAAAGCTCTCCCAAAATATGTGTAACCAAAATCAAGACTCAATATTTTAGATAACATAACTTATTTCATATTAATATTCATGCTTTCAAGAAATAACTTTGAATATGAAATAATAGAATTTATTTCAAAACTCCGAAAGTGGAACACTTAACCCATATTGAAATGTGTATGTCAGTTAACCCATTAATGTTATATTTACATTTTACACTTACGACTCATTTTCTTTGTTTATATGCAGATGGATGATACCATACTACTCACTCAGCAGCCTACCCATATTTCGCAGGCCGTGTTAGAGGGTCATCCAGATCGATTTGTGAAGGTGCGTCGAGCGCACCATTTTCATCACATGGAGCCTCCACATTCCATTAGACCTTACTTGCGCCGTGCTGGCTTCTATGGCCTTGCCGTATCAGATTTCACATTTGTAGATCATTACCTACTTGCTGCCCTCGTTGAGAGATGGAGACCAGAGACACACACATTCCACTTGCCTGAGGGGGAGATGACCATCACCCTCGAGGATGTCGCAGTTCTTCTCGGTCTTCCTATCCAGGGGAGACCCGTTATTGGACCCACTCATGCAGCTTGGCCAGACCTTGCTCAACGCTTGTTAGGCGTTGATATTTTGTCCGACCGTAGGGCTACAGATGGATCGTCCATATCTATGCGTTGGTTGGAGTCGCAGATTCCACATTTACAGGATGATGATGATGAGCAGACCGTCATGCGTTACGCCCGTGCATATATCTTACGACTCATTGGTGGGACCATGTGTACTGATCACTCGGGGATGCACGTGCATATGATGTATCTACCCCTACTAGAGGACTTTGATCGGGCTGGGACGTACAGTTGGGGATCAGCCTGCTTGGCATACACGTACAGATCATTATGCAGACTATCCCATAGGGACCGTACAGGTCTTGGAGGATGCGTCATCCTTATTCAGATGTGGGCATGGGAGCACATCCCATCATTCCGCCCTGACCTTGCTGGTCCACCGGTCGAGATGGAGGTGCTGCATGACGCTCCGCGTGGACGCTGGTATGATAAGTCATTTCTATTGGTTTTTTTATTCTACTATGAGTTATTGACTATAATTTCTCATTATTTGTCATTATCGTTGTATTTTACAGGTGGTGTCAGCGACACAATTTCGACGTGGTTCCGAGACAGCATTTGGGCGTATATCGGCTACAGTTGGACTGTCTCTTACCTGATCAGGTATGTATATACAATCTATCACTGTCTAACATTTTTAATAATAACATCAATTTTGGTTTTTAGTTGGGTGTTTTTTTGACAAAATCACTTGTCATTTCAGATTTCATGGCTTCCATACTAGAGTATTATGGACCAGTTTCCAGCATACTGCACTGTTGGTCTTGAGGATGCTATGGCTGTAGTGCCCCTCATTCACTTTCATATTATTGAGTGGCAGCAGCCTGACATGGTCATGCGCCAATTTTTTCGTACTCAGCCGATTCCATTACCATCTAGACAGACAGACAAGCTTCATGGGATGAAGCTGACAGGGAGGCAGGATGATGACTGGTCCCAATTACATGCGAGTTTTATCGACTGCTGGCACAGACGTGCAGAGTTACGTATTCAAGGTGTTCCTACAAATCGATTCTCTCTTTCAGAGCAGGTTGACTATGCGCCCTGGTATAGACTAAAATCTATACTGTATCTTACCCAAGCTGGCATAGAGATGCAGAGGATGGTAAGTTAATAAATTCCTATTACTTTGTTTATTGAATTATTTTCTAATTCCATTTGAATCTATTTACAGGGAAGTCACACAGAGCAGCTTGTTCGCATGAGCGATGAAGAGGAGGAGGGGGTCTTTAGCCGGGCAGCCGTCCATGCTACAGCGCTGGAGGCGAGGGCATCTTTTCATGCGCTTTCCGAGAGCATCTTCACGCGTCTGGCTCGGAGACAGGAGGTTCCTGCCCCAGAGGAACATCCTCCAGCTGCTGCTGGTGCTGAGGAGCCACGACCACGGCGACGTAGACAGCGTCGTGCTGCACGTGAGGCATCGCCTGTTCCACAGGCAGAGGTCGGGCCTCTAGTAGTCCAGGATCAGCCTATTCAGGATGTGCCTCAGGTGGCATGGGATCCGTCTTTCCTGACAGGATATCCGCAGTTCTCTCCATCTTGGGTTCCAGATCCTTCCCAGCCTTGGATTCTAGAGCCGTCGTCGTCTTGGGGTATAGCTCCATCACAGGCTTCGTTCCCCTCTGCGATGGAGGCAGGTCCTTCTACCACCCTAGTGGGAGAAGGATCTGAATGGCAGTACGAGATGCAGTTGACAGCTCCTCCAACTGACACACAGATGGAGGATGCGACAGTCGACGTTTCAGTGCCCGAGGATCAGCCTTCTCCAGGTCATCAGACTCCACTGCGCACTCGACGCGGACGTCCTATTCGCAGACCACCATGTGGGACAGAATCTCCTCGCCACAGACATATGCATTGATTGTACATTATTGTTTACATGTTTTATGTGTACTGAAATCAAAATACTATTTTTACTTGTTGGTCAGAGTGGAATCTCAGGAGGGGGTAAATTAGGTTTTATTTATATATATTTATATAACCATACGAACATAATAATAAAACATTAATAATTACTAATTACCTAATTTCAGATTATATAATTAATAATTCTATTACTAATTAACTATTTAATTAGTATATAATTAATATTTATATTACGAAATAACTAATTAATTAGTATATAATTTGTAATTTGGTAATTAGTGTTTATTAATCGTTAATTATATAATAACTAATTAGTTAATTAGTAATAAAATTATCAATTATATAATACTTAATTATTACATATATAATAAATACTTAGTTAATTAGAAATATAATTAATAATTATAACTAATTAATTAGTAATTAGTAATTATTAATTAGTTAACCAGTAATATAAATATTTATTATAATTATTCATTATAAGAGGGTTTGCCCTGAAAATCATTCTGCATTTTCGATGTGGAATTCAGGTTCTATCTTTACTGTGCAGTAGATTCTGCATTTCCGATGTGGGATTCTGTTTCAAGTACGTCACTTTGAAATACAATAAAAGATAAACTATAAGACCAACATAAATGAAACTTAAAACATGGATTAAACATATAAAAAATAGTTTAAAACAAAAGCAATTTACAAAAAAATGTTAATGAAAAATAATTTATAAGCTTTCAAAACCGCCTACTTGAAACTTAAAAATGTTTCAAGTACGTGACTTTGAAAGACTGTAAAATATAAACTATAAAACGAATATAATTGAAACTTTAAACATTGATTAAACATATAATAAATAGTTGAAAACAAAAGAAATTTCCAAAAAAAAGTTGATGAAAAGTAATTTATAAACTTTCAAAACCGCATACTTGAAACTTAAAATTTTTCAAGTACGTCACTTTGAAATACAATAAAAGATAAACTATAAGACCAACATAAATGAAACTTAAAACATGGATTAAACATATAAAAAATAGTTTAAAACAAAAGCAATTTACAAAAAAAATGTTAATGAAAAATAATTTATAAGCTTTCAAAACCGCCTACTTGAAACTTAAAAATGTTTCAAGTACGTGACTTTGAAAGACTGTAAAATATAAACTATAAAACGAATATAATTGAAACTTTAAACATTGATTAAACATATAATAAATAGTTGAAAACAAAAGAAATTTCCAAAAAAAAGTTGATGAAAAGAAATTTATAAGCTTTCAAAACCGCATACTTGAAACTTAAAATTTTTCAAGTACGTGACTTTGAAAGACCATAAAACATAAAATAGAAGACCAATATAAATGAAACTTAAAACATGGATTAAACATATAAAAAATAGTTTAAAACAAAAGCAATTTACAAAAAAATGTTAATGAAAAATAATTTATAAGCTTTCAAAACCGCCTACTTGAAACTTAAAATTGTTTCAAGTACGTGACTTTGAAAGATTATAATTATATTACTAATTAACTAATTAATTATTATATAATTAATAGTTATATTAATAATTAACTAATTATTTATTATATAAGTAATAATTAATGAGTAATAATTAATAATTAATAATTTAATGAATAGCTATAATTAATATTTATATTACTAATTTACTAATTAATAATTACTAATTACTTATTAATAATTATTAATTACTAATTACTAATTATAATGAATAATTATAATAAATATTTATATTACTAATTAGCTAATTAATAATTAATAATTACTAATTAATTAGTTATAATTATTAATTGTATTTCTAATTAACTAAATATTTATTATATATGTAATAATTATATTAATAATTAATTATTATATAATTAATGATAATATTACTAATTAACTAATTAATTATGACATATTTAATTATTAATAATTACTAATTAATAATTAAAAATTATAATGAATAAATGTAATTAAAAATTATAATGAATAAATGTAATTAAAAAATAAAAATATATATTTTTAAGAGAAAGGCGGCATCCGCGATGCCGCCTTTCACCCGTAGCGCAAAGGCGGCATCGCAGATGCCGCCTTGCCCCGAAATGCAAAGGCGGCATCCCGGATTCCGCCTTTGAGGTGCAGTTTTAAAATTTGTTTTGCCGGAAGCGTTTTCTGGAAAAAAAATTTTTTTAAAAACGTAAACAAAAAAAAAATCCTAGCGGCGCTGTACGCATGGGGTAAGGTGGGGGGCGACAGGATTAGGATTAGGTTTAGTTTTGTTTTTGTTTTCTTATTATAATAATAATATTATTACAATAATAATAATAATAGTAAAAATCATAATGATACAAATAATAATAATTATTATAAAAATAATAGTAATAATATGATAAATACAATAATAAAAATGAATAACAATAAAAATAATAATTATAAATAATAATAATAATACAATAAATACAATAATAAAAATGAATAACAATCAAAATAATAATTATAAAAACAATAATAATAATAATAAAAATAATAATACAACAACAATAATAATAATAATACAAATAATAATAATAATAATAATAATAATCAAATAAAAATTTGAATATTAATAATAACAATTAAAATTAAATTACAATTTATTAATAATTATATTAATATCAAATTTTAGATAAATAAAAATATTATTAACCATTCTAAATAATAACATTATTATCTAAACCATAATTATTTATTATAATTACATTTGAAACATTTTACTTATTTCATTTGCACAAAACATTATTTCTTTCGAGTGATATACATCTGCATGGCACCTGAACCGATCGTGCGGCTACCTTCCATCGTACGGTGACGGTGCATGGGTCCAAAACCCACTAAAAAAATCAAACGTCAAAAGTTTTAGACCCGTGCTCATCCCTCAATTTGATGAGGTTGACTGAAGCCATGAAATAATAAAATAGAAATAAATATGAAAGTATGTGTGGGATAATTCTCCTCACCACGGACACTTTATGCCCCCAAAAAGTCACCAAACCAAATAACAGACAAAACAAGAACCCATGCCCGAATGAAACCAAAAGAAACCACAACACAAGAGAACAAGAGAACACAAGAGGGTTCTCCCCACCATAAGAACTCAACTAGTGCTGAAATTTAACACTCAAACATACCACCCCGAGAAGGTGGGGGGGGGGGTAACTGTGGGAACTCCCAACCGATCCAAACTAACTTCTATAGCTCAAGCGGAACAATACCTCCGTTGAAACATGTTAATCTCAACCCAAACCAAAAAACCCAAACACTAGAGAAAAAACTCCAGGGAGAACATATCCCAAGCAGTGAACCTGAGAATACCTACAAACATCCATTCTTCAACAGGCACTTACATCTCCAAATGAAGACAACTAAACCAAGATCAACCCAGACAAGGGCCAAACACACTTTTAAGAAAAATGCATGACTCAAAAAACCATAATCAGACAAACAAAGCCATTTGGATTATAATAGAACATGTCTATCATAAATCCATGATCATAACATGAACTTAAAATGATGTCAAAATTTTAACAGTAGAAAAAAAAATGAAAAGACTTAAAATGTCCTACTTCCAACACAAAACACAAAACCCGAACTGAGGCTTCATACCCCCGACAACTCATGACTGCGTGCAAGATTCACCCCAAGACCTGCTGCTGGGGCTATATTGGCTGAAGCATCTTCTACCTCACAGTTAGGCAATGGAATTCCCTGACCACATCTTCTTCTTCAGGAGACGCTTCCTGCAAAACTTCTCCAAGTGACCCAAACAGTCGCAACGATGACACGTCTTTGGAGGGATGCGACATGGCGGCTTTACATGCCCAAACTGGCCATACTAGTGGAACACCACTGAATGGTTTGATGAAATGGAAGCTAGAGACACTACAGAGGACTCTTTAGAAATAGGTCCCTCTGGCACACACTACTCTCCAGATGGGGAACCTTCATGAGCAACTAGATACACTAGTTTTCCAACCATCTACGCTCCAGAGACCAACTCAGCTAGGAATGTCTCATCCACTATATTTTCAAAACTATGGTCTTTAGAAAGGAGGACCTCCTCCTTGACCTCTGGATGAAGACCCCCAATGAAGAGTGAAGTCTTTATCGATTCCTCTGACACTTCTTCTGGAGAATATGACACAAGTTCCTTGAAATGGTCAACATATGCTTTCACCATCCGTTGGCCTTTTTGAATACGCATTAGCTCTTCCCTTTTATTCATCTTCACCTCCTTAGGTATAAACCATCAGACGAAGATGAATTTAAAGAAATCTCGTGTCTTCCCAACTTGTATTGATGGAAGGGAAAACAAATCCCATTCATCTAGTACCAAACCATCGAATAGACCCAAAACGGCATGCACTTTGACAGTGTCGGGTGTTCCAAATACCCAGAAGATGTGCTTGACCACTGCAAGCCACTCTACTGCTTCTAACAGACCCCGATCACCATGAAGGACAATCAAAGTCCAAAAAGGACAAAAAAACTAGGAATGAATTATCAGAAACCTTGGGGACCTTTCTGGGTGGCATTTTCAGAACAACATATAAAACACAGAGCCAAAACCAATATCAAGTCGAAGAAACACTATTGAAAGTGCCTTCATCCAAAAACAACCAGCTCAAAAAACCAAAAAATACAAACACAACCCAAAATTCCTTTTTCAAAATCCCCTTTTCATTTTATATATTAAAACCACCTTCTTTTAAGTCCACTTTTCAAACTAAATTTAATTTTCCTAAATCATTTACCTTTTTTTTAAATCAGTTTAGAGAAACAAGGTCAAGCCTTTAATTCCAAGTACACACCCTAGTAATCCCATGAACCGTTGCACATGTTTTCATATGCTTTCATCCATATGCTCCAACAAACACTTCCCATGAATTCCCTCACATGTGAAAACATTCATAAAGAGTACCTGAGGTTGCACCCAAACCATTTCTCTACCAATTCTAGGAAGACACCAAATTTTTAGACCAAGAGCTTTCGGTTTTAAAAACCCATTTTCCTGGATTTAAATCCATTTAAAAGAAATCATTCTTATTTCAAAAACCCCTTTTCATTTTCAAAACTGCACTTACACCCACCAGAACCAAGAAAACACATAATTTGCATCAAATTACCGAAGTGGGGGACTAGTATTCATGCTTAACCTGGCGACATGGTAGTAGGCCATGCCCCATGTAAGCACAAACAACTAAGAGGAACTTAAAACGTGTAATTGGACTCCACATGGGTCACTACTCCATGTGAAATCATGATATAACATCGTCTTGCCTCCATTATCATCCCACAATCCAAAACAAACCAGAATGAGACAAGGAAACAATTCCCAGACTACCCCTGGTGACTCGAGGTTCAGAATAGGAAAGGGTTCATGACGTCCTTCCCATACCTACCTCTCGAGCCCCGACAGTCTTAATCTCCATCTAGCGGACACCCAAAATACAAGGGCCTCCTCTGATACCATTTTATCATGAACCAACCCAGGTCGACCCTGAACCGGTCACCCAAGCTGATCTGCGGTATGGCCCGAAGGGCGTTCCCAATCCCCATGGGCTGGAAACTTGTGTTAGGCATCAAAATTTAATCACTGGGAACAATTTGGACCATAAAGATAAATAAATAAATGAGAATAAATATAATAAAAAAAGAAAAATAAAAGATAGGAAAAGAAAGAACAATCAACACACGACTAACCTATCCAAGACTAAGACTCCACATAAACCTGTGGGTTACTCTCCGATACCAAAACCAAACATCACCCAAGGTGATCCAAACTAGAACTAGAACCTTCCAGAGAAACTAAAAACAATAAAAAACTATAGTCATGAGTATTAAAACTCAGTAGGTAGGACCGACTAATCTATTCCCAATGCACATTCTTTAAATAAATAAAAAATTGATTTTAAGTCTGAAATAAAATCTATAAATATAGAATTTTCTACACATTTCATTTTTAAGATAAACTAATCAAAATCATAATCCATTTCCCTCAAGTTTAAAATAAGGTACAACTGGTGGAAACAAATGGAGACCAAGAAGGAATCATTCATTTTTCATAAAAGTGTCAAAGGAAAGAGTGATTGTTTGTTTAAAACATTTTTTTATTGAAAAGATCTTTAAAAAACCACACATTTACAATTTTACAAGAAAACACCAAAACTAAGAACAATGGGTATCACTTCATATAGTGAGGGCAACAATACTAACTATAATAGTTTCAAAGGAACACATGAATTCCTAGGAACTCAGAGGAAAACCATAATGTACTAATACATGTGACTCATCCTGGAGGCATGCCTACTCTCGATGACGTCATAACAACCAAATGCTTGGTGTTTCCCTACCTGGCCTAACCGAGGGGCCCAATCCCCTATCAGAGAAAAGTCAATACTAAGGTCCACTAGCCAGTGCGTGGTCTAAACTAGTGTAGCAATCATTCTCAATAAACCTCTTTGCTATGCTAGGATCCCATGTATAATTCTCAATATGGTGTTCTATATATTTCAAATAACAGACCACATATATATAACTAAACACACCACACAACTCGACACCACCCCGGCCACCTCAAGGGTAGTCCTTGCCTTAAGATAATAATTATACAAGGAAGGTCCTATACCAGGGAGTCTCTGGTCTCATGATCAATCGATGAGGCAAAGACCCAATCCAAGAGGGGTTTTCCTAAATAACCATTCAAAAGTTCCAATTGCGCCTTTAACTATGTAATACTCTAACATTTATCAAATAATTTATAAAACCACTTCTAGGGAAAATCCAAACTTCATTTTACATAAACCTATCCAAACAGGACCTTCCCCCAAGTGTTCAACAGTTTTCACATTTTAAATCTTTTTATGAATAGTCATACATAGGTTATATTCAATACCAAACCAACTTAAAAATCCACTTTGGAAACACCAACCACTATTTTAATGTTAAACTATCATTTACAAAACTAATTCATGCCTTTAGAAATCATGAACTACTTAGAAAAGCCAAATGGGCACTTAACCATCCTTAGTGTGAAGAACCTAACAAAATACACCACAATTTTATAACAAAAATACATCCTCAAAACCATGCACACCCACTTAGAATGACAATGACTGTAAAGACCCGCAAATTTCAAGGAAATTTTTTTTTCTTAATTTTCTTTGGAATTTTACAAGAGCGCAGCTTCAGACGGCACCTGATTCCGAGGCCCGGTGTGCCCGGAATCAATTTCCGAAGTTTGGCTCGGGTACGTTCAGTGAACGGACGAGCGGGTTTTTCTATCTTTTGAACCGGTGCCCGGAATCAAATTCTGAGGGCACCGATGAAATCGCAGCGCCGGTATTTGCTTAGAAACGCCTCTTCCGGAGTTGCGTTTGCTCAGACGTGGTTTTTAAATTTTGCGGCTTTAAGTCAGAAATAAAATAAATTTGTGCGACAACTTTATTTTATTTCACTTAAGCTGCTTGGAAGCCACTTGAAGCCACTTAAAGGCGGGTTGAACTGTGTTGAACTGGATAGGATGCTATCCAGAAATATCCTACCCCCTTGATAGGATATTTGTGAGGTGGGGCCCGCACGAGCCCCGCCGTTTCTTTCGCTAAGTAACGCACCCGCGAAAACCCGTCAAAGAAACTGAAAAGTCAACCGACGCGTTTCTTTAATTCTTAACAGACCATTTAAATGGGCTGTTTCTTTCGTGAATTAAATGGGCTGTTTCGCTCGTTGAATTAATTCAACGAATTAAATGGGTCGTTACTTACGCGTTTTACGTTTGTTGGCAAAAATAATAAAATAGACAAACTTGTCTATTTTGGAGGATTGCTATCGTTGTGCAATTCCTCTGAGCCTCCACCCTCTCCGCGAAGAACGCGAAGAACGCGAAGAACGCGAAGAACGCGAAGAACGCGAAGAACGCGAAGAACGCGAAGAACGCCGAACCCGGAAGTCGACGACGCCTTCGCCCGAGACGTTCTTCCGATCTCCGATCTCCGATCACCGACCATTCGAGCTCGCCGGCTCAACGCCGGTTTCCGCGATGACGCGACACCTTCCCGCGACGACGCGACGATCGATCTCTTCCGCGGCGATCTCTTCCGCGAAGAACGCCCGCGCTCGACGATCATCAAGGTAGGGATTTATTTTGGAAAAGTTACCCCTTTTTAAATTTTCTCGTGAACGTTCTTGAAAATTTAAAAAGTCGGTTTCAAACAAACAATTTTATCTTTAAATAAAATTGTTGGATCATGTGTTGATCATCTTTTTCTTTTCTCCCATTGATTATGGCTAACGCGGAGGGTGCGGGTCTAACGAACAAGACCCGACAACCCCCCGCCGATCTCTTTTGTTGTGCGGATATGGAGGACGACGACAAACCGCGCGGCAGGGGCGATCCGTTGATTTCGCAGTGAAGGTCGGCATCCGGGAGGGGCATCGGCGCAGACGGGAGGCAAAACGGGCCACCGGAGCATCTCCGGCGGCCCGCGGAAGGCAGCGGCGGCGCGGGTCGCCGGCGCGGCGGCGCCGGCGACCGGAGGCGGCGGCGCCCGGCGCGCCGCCGTGGAGGAAGTCCGCCGCGGCTGAAGCCGCGGCGGCGGTGGCGGCCGGTTCCGCGGCCGCGCAGAACCGGGAACGGACGCGGCGGCCCGGCCGCGTCCGCGTGACAGGCGGCCCCCCGCGGGGGCCGCGTTTCTTCAAATGCCGCGGGTCAAACCCGCGGCGGCAGCCTGTTCGGCCGCTCGGCCGAAGCCGAGCCGGCCGGTCCAGTCGGCCGGGCCGCGCCCAGGCCGAACCGGACCCGGCCGAGCCGGTTCGGGCCGGTTCGGGCCGGCCCGGTTCGGGCCGACCCGGTTCGGCCGACCCCAGGGGGGTTCGGGCCGGGTCGCCCCGGGCCCAGAACCCCCGTTTTCGGGCCCTCTTCGGTCTTTCGCCCATATCTTGGGCCTGGGACCTCCGATTGACGAAACGTCAGCGGCTACGCGATCCTTGGATCAAGACGGTCGTTTCGGTATATTATACTCAAGGTTTCGGAAGACTTTTGGTTCGGCCGGGTTGGTTCGTACACGAAACCAACCGGGCCCTCGGAGCAGAAACGCTCATAACTTGAGCTACGGACGTCCGATCGACGTACCGTCAGCTGTGGTAGTTTCCTCTAAGTGAGACGGAACTTTTGGCATGCTCCGCCCGAGGATCGGATACAGGCGGAGTACGGTCGGGTTGGTTTTGCCCTAAAAACCAACCGGGCCCCTGGGACGAAAATGCCAATAACTCTCAGACCGGGCGTCCGATTGACGCGCCGTCTGTCGCGTTGAGATCCTGTTGTCGATACGGAACTTTTGGATACATCAACTTCGGACTACGTGTCAGTTGATGTATCAACCTCTCGGCTCGTGGAGCGGACCCTCCTAAACGAGCTCGCTGCGTGCGGGAACCCTAGCGCTGGCTGTGACTTCGACGACAGAGCAGAGATCCTCCGTGGACTGCGACGACGGCAGAGCAGAGATCCTCCGTGGACTGCGACGACGGCAGAGCAGAGATCCTTCGTGGACTGCGGCGACGACTGTGCAGAGATCCTCAGTGGACTGCGTCGACTACTGCACTCAGCGATCCTACGTGGATCAGTGCCCGATCCTGTGTGGGTCCTACTACCGGTTCTGTGTGAGCCACTGCCTACCGGTTCTGTGTGAGCCATTGCCTACAGGTTCTGTGTGAGCCCGATCCTGTGTGGGTCTTTTGCGGGGGTTAGTACCTATCGATCCTTCGTGGGTCCGACGACTTAGACGGATCAGTGATCGTCTTTGACGTCATCTGAAAAAGTATACCTGGTTGAGCTGAATCTTATGTTACTCTCCTTTGTGGATTGTGTTGGACTATCCTATGTGGATTTACTATTTACTCTCCTTGTGGATTTGAGTCTTGCTTTCCTTTGTGGATTGAGTTGTTCTTGAGCTCGTGAGCAGAGCTAGAATTGGGGACTTAGGTATATGTATGGGCATATACCTAAGTCGAGTCAGATGTTACTTCGTGATTGCATCTTTCTTTTGTGCTATATCCTTTGTGGATTTCGGGAGACCTTCGGGGGTCTCGGGGTCCTTTCTGAGTAGCTTGTACTCACCCCTGCACGGGCTATGCCCGCACCTTGTTGTGTTGGTTGCAGACGACGGACAGCGCTGATCGCGGTTGGGGCGTGGAGCAGGACGATACCTGGAGGTGGACCACTGGGCGGGACGTGCTCGGAGCGGACGTGGGACCCGAGGAGCCTGGAGGCTATCTGTACCCACCCTTCAGGTGGGATTTCCAGTGGACGACACGAGGCCGCCGTCTTTTCTTCAGTTGCTGTACTTTACTTTTCAGTTGTACTTTACAGTTGGGCTTGTATTTCCGGCCCCCTTTACTTTTCTGCACTTTACTTTCCGCTTGCTGACTCTGTGTGGTTATTACTTATAAAGGCAATGCCTTCCCTGTTTACTGGGATTTTACGCCTTGGTGCTAGTCGCCAGCCCCTGGCCTATGGAAGGCGGGCTTGGGGTAGTCACGGCACGGGCCCCGAGGACGGGTCGTGACAAATTGGTATCAGAGGTGGTCGGTTCTACCGCAGACTCTGATCGTCCTTTATTTCTATATGAAGCAATAGTGTTTAGTGTATTGAGTGTGGTTATCAGTTCAGGGAGCCCAGTGTTGGTGCGGCGGCCGACGTATCCGTACACCAGGACCCTGACTCCTGATTTCCGACTTAATGCATGAAAACATTGATTGCGTGTGTGTTTCGAGTTTTCTTTGTGATTACTTGTGTCAGCTCACCGGGTATACTGATCTGCTTTATGAAAGTCTCAAGTTTTCCTTGTGATTACTTGTGCCAGCTCACCAGGTATACTATTCTGACTGTGGTGCTCTTGTTCTCCTTTTCAGGATGGCCCCGCGACGACTGCCAGCTAGGGTTCCGAGTGTAGGGCGCGACGGCAGCCCACCGAGCGACGAGGCCTCGGTGCAGGGCCCTTTGCCAGCAGTGGCACCGGCGGTAGCCTTACCCGCCGAGCCACCGATGCTTCCAGTACCAGACGCTGACGATGCACGTCGCCTCAGGGCACTGCATGAGTTTCAGAGCTGGCGACCGCCCAGGTTTCGCGGTGAGGCGGACCCCCAGGCCGCTGAGGACGGGCTAGAGGCGGTGGTACGGATCTTCAGGCTAGTGAGGACACCAGCGGATCTCATGGTGATTCTCGCAGCGAGCCTCCTGCAGGCGGCGGCAGGACGATGGTGGAGCCTGATGCTCCAGGTTCACGATGAGGCATCCTTGCTCTGGGCGGACTTCGAGAGCCTCTTCCGCTCTGAGTTCGTCCCGGCCACCCTCCGAGCGGTGCGCATCCAGGAGCTTCTCCAGTTGCGCCAGGGCAGCATGACGGTCGCTCAGTACGCGGCGAGGTTCACGGACCTATCTCGCTACTCGACCGACATGGTACGGGACCCCTTCTTCCGGGCCCGGACCTTCGAGCAGGGCTTGCGACAGGAGATTCGGGCGTCGCTGATCTCCCTCAGCATTCCGACCCAGGCGGGAGTGCTGGAGCGAGCCCTCCTGATCGAGAGCTTCCTGGCAGAGCCTTCTTCAGCGGCGAGACCTAGCGCAGGGCGACAGGTAGCTGAGTCTTCGGCAGCAGGTAGCCGACGGATGACTCTCGGGTCCGGGCAGACCAGACCCCCACGCAGACGGCCTCAGGACACCGGCTCAGCAGTGCGGGGCACACAGCGGAGTGCCAGCCTTCCGAGAGGCAGGCTGTGCTACTCCTGCGGCGGGCAGGGTCACATGGCTCGTGACTGCCCGACCCGCCGATCAGAGGAGCAGCAGACGGTGGAGGGGCCACCCAGGCAGAGGCAGAGGGTCGACCGTGGCGGTCCGCAGGGAGGAGGCGGACGAGGCAGAGGAGCTGGCCGAGCAGCGGGTGGTGGGCGACGCTTCCAGGCTCTACCCCCACCACCACCAGGAGGGCCACCTCGACCACAGGGAGCTGGCGGGCAGGGACAGGCCCAGCTCCAGGCAGTGGAGGCCTACGACCCCGACTTGCCAGAGATGATTCGAGGTACGATCTGTGTCTATTCCACCCTTGCTGCAGTACTTATAGACACAGGAGCGAGTCACTCTTTCATAGCCTCTGCCCTTGTTCGGAGCTCGGAGATTCCGACTGAGCCGTTGGCTCGATCCTTACGGCTAGAGACTCCTACGGGAGCAGACTCGATGATTACGCACTGGTGCCGGCAGTGTGAGCTTACTCTAGGAGGCGAGAGCTTCGGCTGGGATCTCCTTGTAGCGGCGTCGAGGCCTTACGACGTCATCTTGGGCATGGATTGGCTATCCACGGTTCATGCCCAGATCGACTGTTTTAGGCGCAAGGTGCGATGTGTTCGCCCCGACGGGAGCAGGTTTACCTTCACCGGCGAGAAGGGAACCTTTGCAGCACAGGATGGACTTCCGCGGAGGAGAGTGCAGCCCATCTCTCATTAGTTGGCTAGCCTCATCCTAGGAGCAGTGGACGTGCGGAGTCCATCTTTTCCTGCAGTGGTGGACCAGTACGTAGACGTCTTTCCCGACGACGTTCCAGGGCTACCTCCTCGTAGAGAGGTAGACTTTTACATCGACTTGTACCCCGGGACAGCCCCGATATCTACTCCAGCATATCGGATGGCCCCCGCCGAGCTTCGGGAGCTGCGGGTACAGTTGGAGGACTTGCAGAGCAAGGGGTTTATCTGACCCAGTGTTTCACCCTGGGCTTCCCCGATTTTGTTCGCCAAGAAGGCGGACGGGAGCTTGCGACTATGTGTCGACTATCGTCGCCTGAATCAGGTGACGGTGAGGAACAAGTATCCGCTGCCACGGATTGATGACCTCTTCGATCAGCTCAAGGGAGCGCGGTGGTTCTCGAAGATAGACCTCCGGTCAGGCTATCATCAGCTCAGAGTTCGAGACGAGGACGTGCAGAAGACGGCCTTCAGGTGTCGGTATGGCCATTATGAGTTCTTGGTTATGCCGTTCGGCTTAACCAATGCTACAGCAGTGTTCATGAGCCTCATGAACAGGATCTTCCAGCCTTACCTCGACCGTTTTGTCGTGGTCTTCATTGACGACATTTTGGTATACTCGACGACTGAGGAGGAGCATGCCTACCACCTGCGAGTTGTGCTAGACACGCTCCGAGAGCACCAGCTTTATGGCAAGCTCTCAAAATGTCAGTTCTGGTTACGTGAGGTCCATTTCTTGGGACACGTCATCTCTGAGGCGGGAGTTGCAGTGGATCCCGCGAAGATCGAGGCAGTGCTAGCTTGGGAGCCACCCAAGAGCGTGACAGAGGTGCGGAGCTTCTTGGGCCTAGCTGGATACTATCGGAGATTCGTGCCAGACTTCTCCAGAGTTGCGGCACCACTCTCAGCGTTGACGAAGAAGGGGAAACCCTTCGTGTGGTCAGACAGATGTCAGCAGAGCTTCCAGGAGCTGAGGCAGAGGTTGACCAGCGCACCTATCTTGAGGTTGCCTGAGGAGGGAGTTGGATACGTAGTTTACTGCGATGCGTCAGGGACTGGACTCGGGTGCGTCCTGATGCAGGAGCGGGCCGTGATCGCCTACGGATCACGTCAGTTGAGGCCGCATGAGCAGAACTACGCCACTCATGACCTGGAGTTAGCAGCAGTGGTCTTCGCTCTGAAGACTTGGCGGCACTATCTGATGGGCGAGCGCTTCACAGTCTTTTCTGACCACCAGAGTCTCAGGTATATCTTCTCTCAGAAGGACCTGAACCTGAGACAGCGGAGATGACTTGAGTTCCTCCAGGACTATGACTTTGAGATAGTCTATACTCCTGGGAAGGGGAACGTGGTAGCCGATGCCCTCAGCAGGAGGACGGGCATTCAGCTACTTGAGGAGGCGACGGAGCAGCTAGCCTCCTTGCAGATATCCTTCGTGGATAGAGACGGAGCAGCCTTTCTTCAGTCTCTCACAGTCTCTCCTCCACTTCTACAGCGGGTCAGAGAGGCTCAGCGTGGGGACGCTGACTGTGAGACCCGGCGTGCACTGATATCCTCAGGTCAGGCGCCTGATGGTTTCTCCCTTGGAGCA
Organism: Viscum album; assembly: GCA_963277665.1. Taxonomy (NCBI): domain Eukaryota; kingdom Viridiplantae; phylum Streptophyta; class Magnoliopsida; order Santalales; family Viscaceae; genus Viscum; species Viscum album. The sequence goes on along the minus strand of OY728163.1, from coordinate 514,026,249 downwards.
GAGCACGACATCCTTTTCAGAGGACGTACCTTCGTACCAGTCGCTTTACGAGAGGAGGTGCTGAGAGAGTTTCACACTTCTCCCTTGGCGGTGCATCCCGGAGTGGCGAAGATGTACCAGGATCTCAGACGACAACACTGGTGGCCGGGCATGAAGAAAGCTGTGGCAGAGTTCGTTTCGCGATGCCTCACCTGCCAGCAGGTGAAGGCAGAGCATCAGGTACCAGCAGGCTTGGTACAGCCCTTGGAGGTCCCGGAGTGGAAGTGGGACGGCATATCTATGGACTTCGTGACTGGACTTCCACGCACTTCCAGAGGTCACGACTCCATTTGGGTGATTGTCGACCGACTCACCAAGTCGGCACACTTCTTACCCATCAGAGAGCAGGGCTCAGTGGAGAGCTTGGGACGTCTTTACGTCCAGGAGATCGTACGGCTTCACGGTGTGCCATCGTCTATCGTCTCCGATCGAGATGCTCGTTTCACTTCCCGGCTTTGGAAGGGGTTGCAGGAGGCGTTCGGGACGCGGCTCCATCTGAGCACAGCCTTCCACCCTCAGACGGATGGTCAGACGGAGAGGACCATACAGACACTCGAGGACATGCTCCGTGCATGTGTTCTCGACTTTGGTCGCAGCTGGGAGGACCACCTACCCTTGGTGGAGTTCGCGTACAACAACAGCTACCACTCCACCATCGGGATGGCACCATACGAGGCGTTGTACGGCAGACCCTGCAGATCACCGTTGTGCTGGACAGACCCTGGGGAGTCAGCACTCGTGGGACCAGAGATGGTCCGAGCCACGACAGAGAAGGTCCAGATCATCCAGGAGAGGATGAGGACAGCTCAGAGCCGGCAGAAGTCATATGCTGACAGGAGGCGGAGGCCACTAGAGTTCGAGGATGGCGACCACGTCTTTTTACGTGTCTCACCTCGACGTGGTTTACGGAGATTTGGCCGAGGCGGCAAGTTGTCTCCACGCTTCATCGGGCCTTTCCAGGTCCTCAGCAGGATAGGAGAGGTGGCTTATCGCCTGGCTCTACCACCTCAGTTGCACCGGGTGCACGACGTCTTCCACGTGTCTCAGCTGAGGAGATACGTGCACGACCCGACGCACATCATCGACTTTGGGGAGCTGGACGTGGACGATGGGGCGACTTTTGCGGAGGTCCCAGTAGAGATCGAGGATCGACAGGAGCGGGTCCTACGTGGGCGGTCGATTCCTCTTGTGCGCATCAGATGGCAGCACGGGAACCTCCAGGAGAGCACTTGGGAGCGGGAGGCTCAGATGCGTGCTCAGTACCCCCATTTGTTCCCCTAGTTTTTGATGTATCTTTACGGGGACGTAAAGCCCTGAGGTGGGAGTAATGTAAAGACCCGCAAATTTCAAGGAAATTTTTTTTTCTTAATTTTCTTTGGAATTTTACAAGAGCGCAGCTTCAGACGGCACCTGATTCCGAGGCCCGGTGTGCCCGGAATCAATTTCCGAAGTTTGGCTCGGGTACGTTCAGTGAACGGACGAGCGGGTTTTTCTATCTTTTGAACCGGTGCCCGGAATCAAATTCTGAGGGCACCGATGAAATCGCAGCGCCGGTATTTGCTTAGAAACGCCTCTTCCGGAGTTGCGTTTGCTCAGACGTGGTTTTTAAATTTTGCGGCTTTAAGTCAGAAATAAAATAAATTTGTGCGACAACTTTATTTTATTTCACTTAAGCTGCTTGGAAGCCACTTGAAGCCACTTAAAGGCGGCTTGAACTGTGTTGAACTGGATAGGATGCTATCCAGAAATATCCTACCCCCTTGATAGGATATTTGTGAGGTGGGGCTCGCACGAGCCCCGCCGTTTCTTTCGCTAAGTAACGCACCCGCGAAAACCCGTCAAAGAAACTGAAAAGTCAACCGACGCGTTTCTTTAATTCTTAACAGACCATTTAAATGGGCTGTTTCTTTCATGAATTAAATGGGCTGTTTCGCTCGTTGAATTAATTCAACGAATTAAATGGGTCGTTACTTACGCGTTTTACGTTTGTTGGCAAAAATAATAAAATAGACAAACTTGTCTATTTTGGAGGATTGCTATCGTTGTGCAATTCCTCTGAGCCTCCACCCTCTCCGCAAAGAACGCGAAGAACGCGAAGAACGCGAAGAACGCCGAACCCGGAAGTCGACGACGCCTTCGCCCGAGACGTTCTTCCGATCTCCGATCTCCGATCACCGACCATTCGAGCTCGCCGGCTCAACGCCGGTTTCCGCGACGACGCGACACCTTCCCGCGACGACGCGACGATCGATCTCTTCCGCGGTGATCTCTTCCGCGAAGAACGCCCGCGCTCGACGATCATCAAGGTAGGGATTTATTTTGGAAAAGTTACCCCTTTTTAAATTTTCTCGTGAACGTTCTTGAAAATTTAAAAAGTCGGTTTCAAACGAACAATTTTATCTTTAAATAAAATTGTTGGATCATGTGTTGATCATATTTTTCTTTTCTCCCGTTGATTATGGCTAACGCGGAGGGTGCGGGTCTAACGAACAAGACCCGACAACCCCCCGCCGATCTCTTTTGTTGTGCGGATATGGCGGACGACGACAAACCGCGCGGCAGGGGCGATCCGTTGATTCCGCAGTGAAGGTCGGCATCCGGGAGGGGCATCGGCGCAGACGGGAGGCAAAACGGGCCACCGGAGCATCTCCGGCGGCCCGCGGAAGGCAGCGGCGGCGCCGCGCCGGCGACCGGAGGCGGTGGCGCCCGGCGCGCCGCCGTGGAGGAAGTCCGCCGCGGCTGAAGCCGCGGCGGCGGTGGCGGCCGGTTCCGCGGCCGCGCGGAACCGGGAACGGACGCGGCGGCCCGGCCGCGTCCGCGTGACAGGCGGCCCCCCGCGGGGGCCGCGTTTCTTCAAATGCCGCGGGTCAAACCCGCGGCGGCAGCCTGTTCGGCCGCTCGGCCGAAGCCGAGCCGGCCGGTCCGGTCGGCCGGGCCGCGCCCAGGCCGAACCGGACCCGGCCGAGCCGGTTCGGGCCGGTTCGGGCCGACCCGGTTCGGCCGACCCCAGGGGGGTTCGGGCCGGGTCGCCCCGGGCCCAGAACCCCCGTTTTCGGGCCCTCTTCGGTCTTTCGCCCATATCTTGGGCCTGGGACCTCCGATTGACGAACCGTCAGCGGCTACGCGATCCTTGGATCAAGACGGTCGTTTCGGTATATTATACTCAAGGTTTCGGAAGACTTTGGGTTCGGCCGGGTTGGTTCGTACACGAAACCAACCGGGCCCTCGGAGCAGAAACGCTCATAACTTGAGCTACGGACGTCCGATCGACGTACCGTCAGCTGTGGTAGTTTCCTCTAAGTGAGACGGAACTTTTGGCATGCTCCGCCCGAGGATCGGATACAGGCGGAGTACGGTCGGGTTGGTTTTGCCCTAAAAACCAACCGGGCCCCTAGGACGAAAATGCCAATAACTCTCAGACCGGGCGTCCGATTGACGCGCCGTCTGTCGCGTTGAGATCCTGTTGTCGATACGGAACTTTTGGATACATCAACTTCGGACTACGTGTCAGTTGATGTATCAGCCTCTCGGCTCGTGGAGCGGACCCTCCTAAACGAGCTCGCTGCGTGCGGGAACCCTAGCGCTGGCTGTGACTTCGACGACAGAGCAGAGATCCTCCGTGGACTGCGACGACGGCAGAGCAGAGATCCTCCGTGGACTGCGACGACGGCAGAGCAGAGATCCTTCGTGGACTGCGGCGACGACTGTGCAGAGATCCTCAGTGGACTGCGTCGACTACTGCACTCAGCGATCCTACGTGGATCAGTGCCCGATCCTGTGTGGGTCCTACTACCGGTTCTGTGTGAGCCACTGCCTACCGGTTCTGTGTGAGCCATTGCCTACAGGTTCTGTGTGAGCCTGATCCTGTGTGGGTCTTTTGCGGGGGTTAGTACCTATCGATCCTTCGTGGGTCCGACGACTTAGACGGATCAGTGATCGTCTTTGACGTCATCTGAAAAAGTATACCTGGTTGAGCTGAATCTTATGTTACTCTCCTTTGTGGATTGTGTTGGACTATCCTATGTGGATTTACTATTTACTCTCCTTGTGGATTTGAGTCTTGCTTTCCTTTGTGGATTGAGTTGTTCTTGAGCTCGTGAGCAGAGCTAGAATTGGGGACTTAGGTATATGTATGGGCATATACCTAAGTCGAGTCAGATGTTACTTCGTGATTGCATCTTTCTTTTGTGCTATATCCTTTGTGGATTTCGGGAGACCTTCGGGGGTCTCGGGGTCCTTACTGAGTAGCTTGTACTCACCCCTGCACGGGCTATGCCCGCACCTTGTTGTGTTGGTTGCAGACGACGGACAGCGCTGATCGCGGTTGGGGCGTGGAGCAGGACGGTACCTGGAGGTGGACCACTGGGCGGGACGTGCTCGGAGCGGACGTGGGACCCGAGGAGCCTGGAGGCTATCTGTACCCACCCTTCAGGTGGGATTGCCAGTGGACGACACGAGGCCGCCGTCTTTTCTTCAGTTGCTGTACTTTACTTTTCAGTTGTACTTTACAGTTGGGCTTGTATTTCCGGCCCCCTTTACTTTTCTGCACTTTACTTTCCGCTTGCTGACTCTGTGTGGTTGTTACTTATAAAGGCAATGCCTTCCCTGTTTACTGGGATTTTACGCCTTGGTGCTAGTCGCCAGCCCCTGGCCTATGGAAGGCGGGCTTGGGGTAGTCACGGCACGGGCCCCGAGGACGGGTCGTGACAATGACGTACATGGAAACCCATTTAAGGAAAACCAAGCACCTCTTTAAATCCCTAAAAACATTTATAAAATCACATCAGGCATTTGATAAATGCTTAGTTTGCACAACACAATCTGACCACTTGAAAAATGACAAAATAACCATACATATTTTCCTCAAACCAACTATTCTCATACATAAGTGCAACAAGACAATTTTAACCCAAAACACATTGGAAATCCATTTGAAAAAATTTCAATAACCATTTTCTTAAACATCACAAATATATTTTTAAGACCAATACATGCTTCTAAATTTTGTAACCATTTTCAAGAGCCAACAGGGCTGTCAACCAAACATGATGTGTGCGTCATTCTTCAAATCTACGTCACACATTCAAAGAAATAATACAAAACAATTCATTTCACATAGAAAAAATATTATAAAAATATTACTTTATTAATTTAATAACTAAGTGATAAAAACAAGAAACCAATAAAATCATGAATTTAAAGGCAATGTGCAAAGGGTCTTACCTCGACTCGCAGCTCAAACATAACGACACAACTCGCATAACGCTTGCACATAAGTACCCACGAGCCGATGACTACGACATTGTAGGTTTACCTCACCAATACGATGCAACAAACACAAAGCATCTAAAAACACAGAAACACTAACTTCAAATAATCCAAACGAATAAACAATGCTAAACTCACCTTGACACTGGTGAGGTGAGACTGTGCAAATCCAAACTACTCGCCTTCGGCGGTGGGCGTTTATCATGTGCCTAGTTGAGAACAAGGCACACATGCAACTATTCACGTGAACGAAGATGGAACAGGATCCAACGGGGCTGGTTGTTCCTTCTTTAAAGGACGACAAGGGGCTGTGGGGAACCATAAAGGTTGCCGACAAGGGAAAACATGGACAAAAAGGGAGTGCGACGGATCAGAGGGCATGTGATGGGTCAGAAGGCGCCTCAAATGGGGGAATCAGCTGGTCAGAGCTACACGATGACCAAAAGAAGGTCTGGCATATCATTCAATGACTGGATAAGTTGCCGGTAAGGGTGGAGGGTTGCCGGTAGGGGTAGCGCTAGATAAAAATGAGGAAGTGGTCAGAGGGTGTGTGGCTGGAGGCCTGACGACGGCTGGATGGCGAGGGCAAGGCGTTGTGCAAGGGCGTTGGGAGAGGTATTGGATGCACAAAGGGATCGAGAGGTGGTTGTCACTGGGGTTGGTTGGAAAGCTGAGGGCGCAACCAATAGGGAGGGAGTGGGGTGGCAGAAAATGTAGGGCAAGGTGGGGGGAACTTGGTGGAGGGTGAGGTCAGATGGGGCGAGCACGGTGCGACACTACTGGTGCGGTGAGGTTGGAGGCAGAGGACTGAAGTGCAGGAGGCCGGGTGTGCTAAGGGCGACAGAGACCTACAGGGGGGCATGAGGCTGGGGCATAGGTAGGAGTCTGGGTGTGTAGTGTTGGAGGTCGAGGGCATAACGACATTGTGCATAGGGGGTAAGGTGGGGGATGGCGGGATTAGGGTTAGGTTGAGTTTTATTGTTTTCTTATAATAATAATATTGTTACAATAATAATAATAATAGTAAAATTTATAATGATAATAATAATAATAATAATAATAATAATTATTATAATAATACAATAAATACAATAATAAAAATGAATAACAATAAAAATAGTAATTATAAAAAAATAATAATAATAAAATAAATACAATAATAAAAATGAATAAAAATAAAAAATAATTATTATAAAAATAATAATTATAATAACAATAATAATACAATAGTAATAATAATAATACAAATAATAATAATAATCAAATAACAATTTGAATATAAATAATAACAATTATAATTAAATCACAATTTATTAATAATTATATTAATAGAAAGTTTTAGATAAATAGAAACATTATTAACCATTCTTAATAATAAAATTATTATCTACACCATAATTGATTATTATAATTAATTTTTAAACATTTTACTTATTTCATTTGAGAAAAACATTATTTCTTTCGAGCGATAGACATCTGCACGACACCTGAGCCGATCGCGCGGCTACCGCCCACTATGCGATGACCGCGCATAGGTCCGAAGCCTGCTAAAAAAAATAAAACATCAAAAGTTTTAGACCCGCGCTAAACCCGCACTTCGAAGAGGTTGGCCAAAGCCCTGAAATAATTAAATAAAAATAAACATAAAAGTCGGGGTGTGTCAGTCCTTCATGCCCATTTTTAACTTGGTTTATTACCATTCAATTCATAGACTAGAATCAAAATTGTTAGTGTGAGTATATAAAATTATAATAAACCATCTTATAAATATAATAAATACTATAATTTCCTCAACTATTAACATCATAACCTCTAAAGTTATCTAAAATCTCTCTGATGCCAAATATTACAGCCCAAATTAGCCCATAATTATGAGTTTAATAGAAAAGATTGAATTTTATTATATTTACATGACATTTTAGGTTTATAGTTTTACTGAATTATGAAATAATATTACATATAAAACTGTTACAATAAAAAGTGGAAACTTCCACTTAATGTCAAATTTTCTCCACAAAAAACATGATTCTTAAATTTAAACTCATGTTTCATTCAAAACATGTTCTCTTCTTTTAAGATGAATCCCCATAGTGGAAAGATACACCTTGATATAGTTCATACTCATCCTTATGTCCTGTGAAAAACATTTGAAAATGTGGGAGAGAACAAAAATCTTAATAATGTGTATAAAAAGAATGAAACTAGTTAGTCCATTTTGAAAATTAGGGAATCCCATAGAAAATTTTTATTTTATATAATTATCCTTGAGCTCAAAATAATCACTTACTTACTCAAGAAATCAACTTCACATCCCAAAACATTTCATGAAACATATCATAATAAATCTTAAATTCAATATCATAATCATTACAGTTTCTTATAAAACATGAGTACTTATGAAAATATTTTCTAAAAAACACAATTTTTACCCTTAAAAGGGGCATGAAATTTCCTTTAAACATAAAATAATTAGTTTAACTTATGAAATAAAAATAATTCCATTAAAATTATTTTAAATCATATAAAATTCATGCAGGTACATTGGGAAACCATCTTCATGGAAATATTATAACCACTCTTACAAATGGAATAACCTACTCTGTTAATTCTAGCATATATTCCCTAGAGAAAAAAATCATTACCCAATCGATTAGAGATCTATTTAGGTCTCACTCATCATAAATAAAAGTCTTTAAAGACCAAAAAATATATAAAACAATTATAATATTAAATTTCCATCATAAAAACTCATAAAATATTCTTTTGAACACATATACATAAGCAATTTCAGTCTTTATATAAAAATAAAGATAAAAATACCCTTTCCTTTGAAAAATCATAAGACAAAACATTACTCAAAGAATTGGAGATAAAATATTCATTAAAAACCCATGAAAAATTATAGTGGAATCTTATTATAAAATATTATTCATGACAATGGGAAATTCTACTGATGCTAAATATGTTAAAAAACGTTCTTTTCACACTTTATACAGAAGTAAAAAATGTGTCGTGTGGAAAATGATAATGAGACACCTTTAAAAAATTTATATTAAATATCAAGGACAAAATAAAATAACCTTAAAAATCATAGAACATTTATAAGTACATTTAAAATATGTATATATAATAAAAATGAGTCAAAATAAAACATTAAAACTTTTGAAATAAGGTTTTAAAGAAAATACCTTTCCACTTTGGTAACTTTTGAATCATAAGTAAATTGAAGAATAAAATATCAAATAAATTTATAAACCATTAGAATTTTTCCGGAATGAATAATAAAAGGAATTCATATGGTATTTTATACACCATAAATAGTAAAACATTTGGTGAAAATGACATAAGTCTCAACTAAAGGAAATTAAGATGAGAAATCCCTTACCTTGGACTTCTAATTAGTCTGACACACTCTAACATCCTATATAATTATTTTTTTATTATAAATATATAATATAATCATAATAATACTTATAATACTATTTATTATTCTATTATAACTTCATATTACCCATTTATTAAGAATTATTTGTTAAAATCAATATTTTATGTTTTAATTGTTCTGTTTCTCATGTATATTTTGGTTTGGCAGTTCTAGTAATTGAAATTTTTTCATGGTTTTATAACTTATAGAATTTACATGATTACTAAATATATGTGTTTAATATTATTATATAGTTTCATTGATATTTCATGGAACTTAGGGAAATTGTTTTGATGAAAGCCTCAAAAATTCCATTTTCTATAAGTTTTGATTTTGTAGAAGGAATTGATTTTACTAAAAAATATAAATATATTTGTTACCATTAAATAATCTTGAAAACATAATAAATTAATAATTATTAAATAATATTAGGATTAAATAAAATTCTTTCATCATTCATAACATAAACATTATTACAATAATCACATAGGTGGTAAAATCAACCGAAACAAGAACGTGTTATAATGACTGAATGAGTAAGAATAAGTTATCTCATATTGATAATATAGATTTTAAATAATATTAATCATCTTATATATATATAATATTAATTTATTTATTTGAATATGTTGGATCGATATTGATGTAAAAATAGACTAGTGGGGGGGATAATAAATCAGAGTTTAATAAATCTTCAGTGAGTGTAGTGTATAGATATATTATGAAGCATAAATAGTAGAAATGAACACAGTATTTTTATAGTGTCATAGATAACCAAGATCCTATAACACTCATCAACCTTCTCTACTCCATGAGAAGATTACTACCTACTAAGAGAAATTGACTTTTAGAGGTGTGATAATCTATTAAAAACACTACCTTTTACAATACCCAGAGGTAGAAAACAGACTTTGTCTAGGAGTCACAACCCAGTCTGGACCTGAGTTTTCTTTAGGAGTCACAACCTAGGAATATTTCTTTTGGGTGGTTGAATAACCAATTATAATGATTATAAATAGAATAAAGAAAGATTACATGATGAAAAAAAGAAAACAAAGAAAAAAAGAAAATAAAGAAAACAAGAAGATGATTATAAACAGAATAAAGAAAGATTAAATGATTATAATTATTGGGAAAAGCATAAACCAATTATAATGATTATAAACAGAATAAATAAAGATTGCATGATGAAAAAAAGAAAACAAGGAAAACAATAAGATGATTATAAATAGATGAATAAATTTTTGTTTGATGATATTTGATTGGGAAAAGCATAAACCAATTATAATGATTATAAACAGAATAAAGAAAGATTACATGATGAAAAAAATAAAACAAAGAAAACAAGAAGATGATTACGAATAGATAAAGAAATTGTCGTTTGATGAGATTTGATCACTAAAATAGTATTTTATGGAAAATTTTTAGTATTTTTATTATCACAACAATGGAACAAAAGTTGCAGTGATTCTTGATCGTATGTGTAGACAGATTGTGTATCACCATGTGTTGAATAAACTGTGTGAATTTTAATTTATACCTTGACCACATTCCAATGGATTGATCCCACATGATCATTTCCAAGATAATCTAGTCACATCTAGTTATCTAATTATTTTATACCTTGATTTAGTGAATAACACAACTTAATATTATCATTACCTATATTTTTAAATACCACAATCATTATCATAGAGTTCACACACTCTTCTATTTATGAATGAAACTCATTAAAACCATTTCTAATATATTATTTAGGAAAATGTTTTTTTTAAAATAATTAGAATGATATAAATCACTCGCATGAACTTGAAAAATTCAATATCTCAAAAAATATTAAAACATGGTATAATAGAAATAAAATGAAAAAAATTATTTTCATACAAGATTATTTGATAAATTTTAATACAACATTTTATGGAAAATATTTTATAATACTTATTTAATATTAAAATGAATAAACTAGTAAAAAAATTAATCAAACTTACAATAATTCAAATTATTAAATACTACACAAACAGAGAATCACAAATATTATACTGCATGTGTGCATGTATATAAAAAATATTCTCATAATGTTTAAACAAAAATGCAATTATATTCTTTAACAAAATATAATAAATAAAACAATAGTTAATTTTTTATTAATAATTAAAATTTTAAACTGTTATAAAATAAAAGACGACCAGTGGTATTAAAATATTTGATTTGGATGTATTAAAAAAATAAAATGGCGGTAGAAAATGATTTACTTGGAGGTAGTAGAAGGTTGCTACCACTAATAAGCTACCTTACAAAACATAAGAGAGGTACTACCATTGCTGGTAGAGAGTGGTGGTATCATCGCATGATCTTCCATCGCACGATCTACCATTGCACAAGCTACCATTGAGTGGTATTAGGGATGACACCATCATAAATGATCTACCATTGAATTAGAGTAGCGGTGTATATTTCTCTCACTGAAGAATCGGATGAGGTACCATGAAACATTCTGGGGGAGCTACTACCACATGGTGCTTCCATAGGGAACTAGTAGATACTTCTATTTCTGAAGAAGGTAAGATGCTACCATTACAAACTTATCAAAATAGGGTGTAAAGGTGAGTCATGGGGAGGAAAATAAGATGGTCGGAGATGGTTGAGCTCAAGCATGTTATTGGTGTAGCCATTGTTGCTGCTTGTTTGAGATGCTGAAGTGCTATAAGGAAGATGTGTTGGAATAACTCACATCATATATATTTTTAATGATATTATAATGGTATAATAAGGGATGAAATTTTCAAATTTATGGACTTTGACATTTAATTAAATAAACACCCATGAAAACTATTTTATCCCTATTTCAACAGTCTTGTGCATACCAATTATGTCTCAATCACAATTCTAGAATGTTCCTTCAAAACCAATACTAAAGAGAGAAAAAGAAAAGGATATAAATCCTTTTAATTGGGAGATAATCAAGGAGACTCAAATACATAAGTTCAATGGATCAAGGTATGTATTTTATTTATCTATGTGATAAGTACATATTTTAAAGATCCTAAATTAAATAAAACTAATTCACATGTGGTGTTAGATCAGGTTATGAAATCAATTTTTTTCTATATTTAAATTTTTTATTTGTAGAGTTAAATTAAGAATCAAAAATCTAGATTACATTCTTCAAGCAATGAATTATATTTTATTTTTCTTTTTTCTTTTTCTGATAATCAGTTGTGCAATTTGTTTTTAAAATCTGAAAGTTACTATGCATTTTTTTGGGAATCCCAAAATGCGGTATCGATCCTCGTGTATTTTAAAAATTGAAATATACTTTTATTTATTTATTAGACTGTTCTCTCCTTATGGATTGCATCTCTCTATTTATTTATTTTTTATTTTTTAAATATGTATTATGTTAATTTTGTAATTAAAATTGTTTATTATTACAATTATTGAATGTTGATGTGCAATTTTTTTGGGAATCCCAAAATCACTACCTCTCTCCTCATGCGTTTTAAAATTTTAAATCTACTTATATTTATTTATTTATCATGATGACCTCTCTTTATGTGGTGCATCTCTTATTATTATTATTATTTAAAGATGGATTATGTTGATTTTGTAATTAAAATTTATTATTATTACAATGATTGTTAATATTATTATTCAAAGATTGATAATGGAAATTTTGTAAATAAAATGATTTATAATTATTTGAAATGATTATTATAGTTCTAATTTTGATCCGATATATATATATAATTTTTCATTATTTGAAATAAATATTGTAGTTTTAAATTTTATACCAAAAAAAAATTAAAGAAAGGGTAAACAAAATTTGGATTTAGGTTTGTTAAAATTTATATGTATTTATAACTATGTTATGATTATGATGTTTTATATTTGGAACATTTCTGCATGAGATTTGTTAATCCTCCAAGTGGTCAAATCATTAAGCTAAAATTGTTTCAAAATTTTGATAAAATTATATATATTTATTGATAATAAATTTGATACTATTATGATATTTTATGAGTAATTTAAATTTATTATTATGAGATATTTATTAATTTCCAAAAGGAAATTTTTATATTATTATAATTTATGAATATAATTTTTGGAAATATATATATATATGCATTATGAGATTTATTTATATATCCAAATATACTAAATAAATCTAATTGATGCATATATTATTTCAAAATAAAGTTAATTTAATTAGTATCAATTATGTTTCTTTATTAGTGTATCACCAAAAGGAGAATAATAATACACATTTATATTAATTTTTTTTTTGAATCAATGTATTTTTATTATTTCAAAGAATTAATTTTAATCATGTAATTATTTTAGTTAGTTTTTCATCTTCATTGTACTCACAAACATTGATTGTTCTGATCTTTAATGGATTAAATTTCTCTGATTGGAGTGATAAATTAAAATTTCACATTGGTGTATTGGATATTTATTTAGAACTTGAGTCGAGAAACCTTCTACTATAACAGATGAAAATAGTGATGATGATTGATTATATTATACAACATGGGGAAATTCAAATAGATTAAGTTTTATGTTCATAAAAATGAACATAGAAAGTAACATCAAGTTTGGTCTCCCTAAAACTGAAAGTGCTCAAGAATTTATGGAATATATGGGAGATCGATCTCCAACCACTGAAAAATATATTTTCATGGCATTAATGAGTACATTGACCACCATGAAGTTTTGTGGTTCTTGTACTATGTATGATAATGTCATTGAAATGATAAATATTTCAGCAAGACATAAGTGTTTAGGAATGGAAGTGGATGAAAGTTTCCTTATACAATTTTCTTAAACACATTAGCATCTAAGTATGGACCATTTCAAATGAACTACAATAACATTAAAGATACATGGAATGTGAATGAATTTCATAGTATGATACTTCAAGAGGAAACACATTTAATGAGTCAAGTAATCCACTCCAATCATTATGTGCATCATCAAGGAGGAGAGAAGCATGGTATAAAGATGCATGAAAAATTACGGGTCCATTGAAGGTTAATGTGTTATCTAGAAAGAACTAGAAGAACCCAAATAAAGATAAATTATATTTATGTGGGAAAGTTGGAAATTTTAAAAAGGATTACTTGAAATGAAAGTCTTTGTTTGAAAATAAAGGTAAGAAAAAATGCTTATACATGTTATGAATCAAACTTAGCTGAAGTTTCACATAATAAATGGTGGATTGATTCTAGTTGTATGAATCATGTTTCTAATATGATTCAGGGACCCCTTTTAACCCAAATCACATGCCCAAATGAAAATTTCATATTTATGCGGAATAATGTTAAGGTTATAGTTGAAGTTGTTGGGACTTACTGTTTAATCCTTGAAAGTGGATATAGTTTGTATTTATTTGAAACCTTTTATGTACCTAGTATATCTATGAAATTGGTATCTTTATCAAAACATGATGCTGCTAGATACACTTTTAATTTTGGGAATGAATATTTTATTTTTTTTAAGAATACACACATGATTGGATCTGGTTTATTGTATGATAGTTTATATAAACTAAATCTTGATAATATGTATGTTGAAATAGTTTCAACCTTGCATCATAATTCTAGTAATAAATGTGGTTTCGTAAATGAAAAGTATGCTTATTTATGAAATAAGAGTTTAGGTCATATTTCCAAAGAAATATTGGATAGATTTATTAAGATTGAAATACTTCCAAATTTGGATTTTACCAACTTAAACATTTGTATGGATTGTATTAAAGGAAAACAAAAAAAACACACAAAGAAAGGTGCCACAAGAAGTACTCAACTTCTTGAGATCATACATACCGATATACATGGACCTTTTGATGTCAATTTGTTCGGTAAAGAAAAATACTTTAGCACCTCTATTGATTATTTTTCACATTATGGATATGTCTATTTATTGCATGAGAAATATCAAGCAATAAATGTCTTGGAAATTTATGTAAATGAATTTTAGTGGCAATTAGACAGAAAGGTGAAAGTCATAAGGTCTGATGGGGATGGTGAATATTGTGTAAGATTTGATGAAAGTGGACACCCTGGTCCATTTTTAGTGTTTCTAGAAATTCATGGTATATATGCACAATACACTATGCTAGGTACACCACAATAAAGTGGTGTAGTGGAAAGGTGTAATAGAACATTAATGGATATGGTTAAAATTATGTTATGTAATTATTCTTTACCCTCATAATTTTGGATTTATGCTTTTAAAAATTCCATATATTGATTTTATAGGGTTCTTAGTAAAGCAGTTTCAAAGACTCATTTTGAACTTTGGACTGGTAGGAAATCTAGTTTAAGACACCTATATGTATGGGGTTTTCATGAAGAAATAAGAGCATATAATCCACAATAATGAAAAATGGATGCAAGAAAAATCATTGGACATTTCATTAGTTATTCAGATAAATCAAAGGGGTATATATTTTATTTTCATAATCATAGTATTAGAATCATTGAAACTATAAATTATAGATTTATCAAGAATGGTGGATCTAGTGGGAGTGAAGTTTCACAAAATGTAGAAATTAAATAATTTAGAATTCAAGTTCCATTTTCTTGTATTCCAACTTCACATGTTGTCGTTACTAAAATTATTGAATCACAAAATAATTATATAGAATAACAAATTTTTTCCCAAATTAAAAATGAATAAATGGTTGAATAACCATAATAAATAGTGTTAAGAAGATACCAAAGGGAAATAAGGTCAATTATTTATGATGACTATGTGGTATATATATATGAAATGGAAAGTGATCTTGGAATTGATAATGATCCAGTTTCATATTCTTAAGCCATCAAGTGTGATAATTTTGATAAATGGATAGATTCCATGAAAAAAAGAAAGTATGAAACATTATGGAATTTCCTAAAGGATGCAAGAGAGTTGGATATAAATGGGTCATCAAAACCAAACATGACTCTCTTGGTAACCTTGAATGTTAGAAAGATATACTTTTTTCTAAAGGATTCACTAAAAATGATGGTATAGACTATAAGGAAACCTTCTCACCTATTTATAAGAAATATTCATTCCGAATTATTATTGAATTGGTATCTCAGTAGGATTTAGAGTTACATCAAATGGATGTTAAAACAACCTTTCTAAATGGAAACTTAGAGGAAGATTTATACATATATTAACCAGTGGGTTTTTTCCATTCAAGGAAAGGAAAGCATGGTATATAAATTAAATAATTCAATATATGGACTTAAACACGATTCCTAATAATGATATATTAGGTTTATGATACCATTATATCTTTTGGATTTATGGAAGGAATTATTGATCAGTGTATATACTAGAAGTTCAATGGGAGTAAATTTATATTCCTTATTCTATATGTTGATGAAATATTGCTTTCTAGAAATTATCTTGGTCTATTATATGAGACCAAGAAATTACTCTCTAGTAATTTTGTAATGATAGAAATGAGAGAAGCCAAGTATGTGATTGGAGTTGAAATATTCCATAATAGAACTCATGGTTTATTGGGATTATCTAAAAATTAATACATAAATAAAATTTTAGAGTGGTTTAGGATGGAAAAATGTTTAACAAAATTGGTTCTAATTTAGAAAGGAGATAAATTTAATCTCAATCAATGTCCCAAAAATTATTTAGAAGGTAAATAGATGGAAGGAATTTTTTATGCATTTGTTGTTGGAAGATTGATGTATGCTCAAGTATGTACAAGACCGGATATTATCTTTGTATTTGTTATGTTGGGAACATTCCAATGTAATCCTAGACTGGATCATTGGAGAGATGCAAATAAAGTTTTGTGATATTTCCAAGGAACAAAGGATCACATGCATACTAATAAAAGATACAATTATCTTGAGTTTATTGGATACTCTGATTCATAATTTTCTAGTTGTTTTGATACAAGAAATTCCACTTTTGGTTATGCATATCTTCTCGGTGAAGGATCAATATCATGGAAAAGTGAAAAGAAATCGGTTATAGATGCTTCAACCATGGAAGCTGAATTTGTAGCATGATTTGAATCTAAAATTCAAGGTATGTGGTTGTAGAACTTTATTTCAGGACTTGTAATTGTCTAAAATATCACACATCCTTTGAAAATTTATTATGACAATACCACAATAGTATTCTTTTCAAGGAATGACAGATATTCCAATGGTTCTAAACATAGGGAATTAAAGTACTTTACAGTTATAGTGGAATTTCAAAAATGTAAGGTGTCAGTTGAACATATTAGCACAAATATTATGATTGATGATCCTTTGACAAAAGGGTTGCCCCCCAAGACATTTATTGGACATGTTGAAAGTATGGGAATTATTATTGAGTAGGTTTCATTGTATGTATTGATTGTTATGATTATTACAGTTGACACTTGGACTTATAAATGTTTTTATCACGTCGTCTTTTTTTTCAAAATGTATACATAATTGAATTGAATAATGATAACATGAATAGTATTAAATAAAGACATTATCATTGGGATAATTATATATACCCCATTTTAATTATTATAGAGAAAATATCCATATTTAAGTACATTAAAGGGGGTATATTAATAGAGAATATACGACCACCATGACTCATGTAGACATTATCCTTAATTATGATGAATGTTTTATACATGATAGAATATATATATATATATATATATAAATGAGAATAATGAATGATTGTATATTAAATATAATAAAGTAATAGCACACGAGTTAAGTGGGAGAATGTTGGCATAACTCACATGATTTTTTTTTAATATTAATATAATGGGATATTGAAGGATAAAATCTTCAAATTGACGGACTTTGACAGTTAATTAAATAACCAATGATGAAAAAAGTTTTATCCCTATATAAAGGGTCATGTCCTTTTCAATTATGTCTTAATCAAAATTAGAGTACATTTTATAAGAACCATTGCTGAAGAAAGAAAATTCAAAGGATAAAAATCCTTTTAAGTGGGAGAATATTAAGGAGACTCAAATCCAGAAGTTAAATGGATCAAGATATGTCTTTTATTTTGAATTTTATTTATCTATTTGATAAATACAAATTTTAATGATCCTAAATTAAATGAAACTAATTTTAAAGATGGAGATGTGTGTGGAGAAATAGGTAGTTTGGAAAAAGGGGTGGTGAAGTGCCATATTATCATCTTTCGTTTTTGGGGTAGTTTACAAAATGCCACATCAAGGGGCATTTTTCACCCTTACACCCCCTCCTAATATATCATATATATTTATAATATATATATATATATAATTATGTTTATTTATAATTGAAAATATATATTTATAATTATATTTATAAATAAATAATTTTAATTATGTGAATATATTTATAAATATATATGAAAAAATATGAAATTTTTTATAATTATATTTATTATTATATAATTATAAATCTATATATATATAGTTATAAATGATTATTTAAAAATAAATTTAAAATATTTTTAAACATATATTATTATAAAAAAATATTTATAACTATATAAATATAAATATATTTGTAATTATATAATTATTAAATTATATTTACCAATAAATTTAATATATATATATTTATATATACAAATGTATTTGAATTTATATAATTAATATAATTAATAATTAATTATATAATAAATATTTAATAATATAATTACTATATTTAAAAATTTAAAATAAAAACAATAAATGTATATAATTATAAAAAAATAAAAATGTATATAATTATAAAAAAATAAAAATGTATATAATTTTAAATTAATATAAATAAATATAATTATAAATAAAAAAATATTTATATAATTATTAATATATATTCTATTAGGTGTTCGGGGTACAAATACATCAAACACGCACACATGCCCACACACGCCAAGGTCAAACCCATTCCATAGTGCCTTAGGGATAGACCAGACTGTATATCCTAAACTTATTTATATTAAATATATATATACATATATATATTATATGAGGTTCTAGTAGGGAGAACATGAGCCTCAACCCAGTTGGTGAGGACTCCTTAAGTGCATCCAAGAGACTCAGGATCAAATCCAGGTGGGGGCTAATTTTCGGGTACTATAGCAGTACTGTAGTGGGTACTGTAGCAGACACTGTTTGGAACTGTAGCTGCCGGGAATATGCCCCCGTCTGGGCCTTTGGGCCACCGATTTGGTCCCCGAGTCCATTAAGGGCTTCGGTCCACCTAGTCCTTCGGGTCAGTAAGGCCTTCAGACCACCTCAAGGCCTTCAGGCCACCTTAAGTGAAGATGAAAACCAGAAAACCTACATGGAACAAGCTTGAGAATGAGGAGGAGCAAGGAGCTTTCACCATATGAGAAGCTAAACAGATTACAAGAATGAGAGGGTATGACACCTGCCATCGGGATAAGCCTGTGCATGCACGGGAAAGCCTAGCCAAACAACCATGTGAAGGTGGAGAGCTAATTTCACGATGAAGATGCTGGGGAAGAGTAGTTCCAAGTAGTTAGTCTGGGTTGTATGTATGTTTGAAGCCTATGGGCAATGAATTCCTCTACGGCCTATGTAAAGACCCGTAAAATTCAAGGAAATTTTTTTTCTTAATTTTCTTTAGAATTTTACAAGAGCGCGGTTTCAGACGGCACCTGATTCCGAGGCCCGGAGTGCCCGGAATTAATTTCCGAAGTTTAGCTCGGGTACGTTCAGTGAACGAACGAGCGGGATTTTCCTAACTTTTGATCCGGTGCTCGGAATTGAAATCCGAGGGCACCGATGAACTCGCAGCGCCGATATTCGCTTAAAGAGACCTTTTCGGGAGTTGCGTTTGTTTCGGGTTAAAAGTTAGTTTTTGGGAGATTTATAAAAAAGTTGAATAAAAAGTGTGAATTCTTTTTATTTTATTTTTTGTAAGTTAAGTCCTACCAAAGGGAGTTGGGAGTGGGACCCACATCCACTTAACCTCCCTTGGAAGGATTAAGTGAGGTGGGGTCCACACGAACCCCAACTCCTCAAATTCTCTCAAAACCTCCCCTTTAACTCGTTTCATTTAATGTTGTCAACTTGAGTTACTTAATTAATTAAGGGAGTTAAACCCTTTTTGAATTTCAAACCATTGAAATTCTTGTGGTTAAGTTATGTAATAATATAAGTTAAAGCTTATATTATTCTAGGGGATTCTTTTACCACCTTGGGAGGATTTCTTGAGAGCTTTGGAAGCTTTTCTTCTTCTTCTTCAACTTGACGAAGAACACGAAGAACGCCGTTCTTCAACGAAGAACTTCTTCGCCGAAGAACACGGTCTTCCCGCGACGCCATATCCGCGACGTGACGTACTTCTTCCGCATCATCTTTTCCGCGACGAACGCCATCGACAACGACTCTTCCCCCGACGTCAAAGGAATCGACACCGATATTCCACGACTCCGTCAACGTGCGACTATCAAGGTAGGGGTTCTTGAGTTCGTTGTTTCCTTTTTATTTGACTTTCCTCAAGACTTGACGTAGAACGCTCAAGATTCCGACGAAGAACGCCGCTCCGCTCTTCTTCGTCTTCGGTGTCAACGAGAGAGAACACCGCACCTTCCTCGGACAACCTTCGTCGGCGTACAAGGATTCGCCAACGACGTACCTCTTCGGACGCGCCTCTTCATCGTTGAATTTGACGAACGACGACCGCGTCGCCCGACCTCCGCGACGTCGTCTTCCGCGGAACGTAGAACGATCTTCGAACCTTATACCCGAGGTAGGGGATGTTGATTTAATATTTAATTATCTCATTCTTGCTCGTGGTTCGTATGACTAACGTGAGGATGTTGTTTATTTAAAGTTGCGTTATTAATTTAACGTGAGGGGGCCGGACCGTACGAACACGGCCGAACCCCCTCCAACGTTCTTGTTTGTTCTCGCGGGTGGAAGCAAGTGGCGTGGTGCCGTCGCACCACGCGGTTGATCGTGCATATATTTTACGTGGCGCCGTCGCGCCACGACGAGGAAAAATCTTCAAGAACGCGACGCCGTCGCGCCGCGTTGAAAGAAATCATGGCACGGCGAAAGGGGCGCGGTGCCGTCGCACCGCGCCGGATGACGAACGCCGCGGCCGGTTCCGGGCCGCGGCGGGACGAGGAGACCGCGGCCGGTTCCGGGCCGCGGCGGAAGAAAAGACCGGCGGCCGGGCCGCCGGCGTCGGAAGCCGAAGAAGGGGACCGGAAATTCCGGTCCCGTTTGAGAAAACCGGCCGGCCAGCTGGCCGGCCGGATGTCTTTAAAACCGGGGAATTTAATTCCCCGGCCACCCCATAAAAACCCCCCTCTTAAAGAGGGGGGGGGGGGTTCTTGAAGGAGGGGGGCAGCCGGCCCCCCTGGTTCCCTTAAATAAACCGGCCCCCACGTGGGGGCGGTTTCAATCAAGGGCGCGGCTAATGCCGCGCCGTTTTTCCAGGAACCGCGGGGCTTAGCCCCCGCGTGCGCAGCCTCGCCGCGGCCCGCCGCCGCCGCGGCCCGCCGCCGCCGCCGCCCAGGGGGGGGGGGGTCGGGCCGGGTCGGCCCGGACCCGGACCCCCGCGTTTCGAACCAGATTTGGTTTTTGGCCCATAACTTGAGCCTCGGACCTCCGAACAACGAACCGTCTGCGGCAACGCGATCCTTGGATCGAGACGGTCGTTTCGGTATATCGCACTCAAGGTTTCGGATTACTTTGAGTTCGGCCGGGTTGGTTCGTTCACGAAACCAACCGGGCCTTCGGAGCGGGAACGCTCATATCTTGAGCTACGAACGTCCGATTGACGCACCGTCAGTCGCGTTGTGTTCCTTTTAGTGAGACGGATCTTTTGGCATACTCTGCCCGAGGTTTGGACGCAGGTGGAGTACGGTCGGGTTGGTTTTGCCTTAAAAACCAACCGGGCCCCGGAGACGAAAATGCCAATAACTCACAGACCGGGCGTCCGATTGACGCGCCGTCTGTTTCGTTGACTTCCTCTTGATGAGACGGAACTTTTGACATACTCTGCCCGAGTTTTGGATACAGTCGGAGTATGGCCGGGTTGGATTGTACTCGAAATCCAACCGGGCCCCTGGAACGGGAAAGCTAATATCTTTCAGACAGGACGTCCGCTTGACGAACCGTCAGCGGCGTTGGTGGTTACGTTGAGTAACGGTCCCTTTGAGTTTACCCTATGGGAGTTTGGGGTACAGTTGAGATACGGCCGGGATTGGTTTCGCTCACGAAACCAACCGGGCCCCTGGGACGAATAGGCTATTAACTCACAGACCGGGCGTCCGATCGACGCGCCGTCTGTTGCGTTGAGACCCCTGTGACGAGACGGACCTTTGAGACACTTCTTCGTGGGACTTTGAGATAATTGGAGTATCGACCTGTAGCTCGTGGAGCGGACCCTCCCAGTGACGAGCGTGCGAAGTACGGAGACCGTGTAGCTGGCTGAGACCTGACGACTGCTTGACCGACTCGACTTGGAGTGAGTCGACTAGCCCAGTGGACGGAGCACTACTTTCTGAGGTGCAGACCCATGGCGGACGGAGCACTACCTGTGTGACAGTGCAGACCCGCGGTGCTCGTCCGGAGAGTACCTCAGCAGGCTACTAGGGGGTGTGCACTACGGAGTTTGGGTGACATACCTCGGCGGGAAGCACTACTGTGTTTGGGTGGCTGGCCCGCAGTACTCGACAGGAGGAGTACTTCAGCAGTCTTAGGTTAGTGAGCAGTACCTCGGAGTCGTGACAGGACCACTGTACACTCTAGAGACGGAGCTCTTCAGCAGTTACGGTTTCGATAATGAAAATCCTGGTTTGAGCTGAGACTTTGACCTTTGTGTTTCCTCATGACTGAGATGGGTTACTTGATAACTTAGGTATATGTATGGGCATATACCTGGGTAGTGGTTATCCGTTGATCTCATGATTCTTGTGTTTCCTCATGACTGAGATGGGTTACTTGATAACTTAGGTATATGTATGGGCATATACCTAAGTAGAGTTTATCTGTTGTGATCTTCTTGTGGTTATCCTTGTTGGTTTTAGTGAGACCTTGAGGGTCTCGGGGTCCCTACTGAGTATCGTTATACTCACCCCTGCACGGTCTATGCCCGCACCTCGTTGTGTTGGTTGCAGACGACGGCCAGTACTGGCAGAGGCCGAGTGTTCGAGGACTGGACGGTACCTGGAGGTGGACTATACGACGTGGCGGTACCCAGAGGCAGACCACTGGGCGGGACATACTTGGAGCAGACGGCGGGACCCGAGGAGCAGAGGAGCTATCTGTACCCACCCTTCAGGTGGGGTTTCCAGTGGACAGCTCGGCGTAGCTGCTTTACTTTTCAGTTGTTGTTTTCCCTTTCGAGTTGTACTTTACAGTTGGGCTTGTATTTCCGGCCCCTTTTTACTTTCCGCACTTTTAGTTGTACTCTGTTTTTGCTTAGTGTTACTTTCCGCTTGCTTACTCTGTGGTGTTTGTTTACTTTACAAAGGCAATGCCTTCCCTTTTTACTGGGATTTACGCCTTGGTGCTAGTCGCCAGCCCCTGGCCTATGGAAGGCGGGCTTGGGGTAGTCACGGCACGGACCCCGAGGGCGGGTCGTGACAAATTGGTATCAGAGGTGGTCGGTTCTACCGCAGACTCTGATCTTTCTTTCTGTGAAGCAATAGTGTTAAGGGTACCGAGTGTGGTTTTCAGTTCAGGGAGTCCAGTGTTGGTGCGGGCGGCCGACGTATCCATACACCAGGACCCTGACAACTGATTTCCGACTTTGTGCACGAAAACACTGATTGCGTGTGTGTTTTCAAAGGTTTTTCCCCCTTAAAACAGCTCAAACCAGGTCAGCTCACCAGGTATAATCGTTTGATCGTGTTACGTTGTTTCTTTCAGGATGGCCCCACGACGGCAGCCAGTTAGGGTTCCGAGAATCGAACGTGACGACAGCCCACCGAGCGACGAGGCCTCGGTGCAGGGCCCTTTGTCAGCAGTGGCACCGGCGGTAGCTCTACCCGCCGAGCCCCCGATGCTTCCAGCAGCAGCCGCTGACGATGCACGTCGCCTCAGCGCACTGCATGAGTTTCAGCGCCAGCGACCGCCCAGGTTTCGCGGGGAGACGGATCCCCAGGCTGCAGAGGACTGGCTGGAGGCAGTGGTACGAGTGTTTAGGCTAGTGAGGACACCAGCAGACCTCATGGTGATCCTCGCTGCGAGCCTACTACACGCAGCAGCAGGTAGGTGGTGGAGCCACTTGTTTCAGTTTTGCGATGAGATGAACTTCGCATGGGAAGACTTCGAGACCTTCTTCAGGGTGGAGTTTGTGCCAGTATCTCTACACCCCGAGCGTGTACAGGAGATTCTGCCTTTGCCGCGTGTTTTTCGATCAGAAGCCGAGTCATCTGTGGGCAGTAGACAGATGATGCAGAGGTCCAGGAGGACCAGACCAGCAGTTGGGCGATCTCGGGTTTTAGGACCGGTGGTGCGGGGCACCCGAGGTGGGGTCAGAGCCAGGCGTGCCAGAAACGGACAATGTTACTCCTGTGGCGGAAAGGGTCACCTGGCACGTGACTGTCCGACTCCTCGATCCGCAGGCTTGGAGGGAGCCACCGAGGTTGAGGCAGCGACAAATGCTGGAGCTCTGGGAGCAGGTGGACAGGGGAGGAACTAGTGGATACGTCTTTTGTACTTCTAGTTCCATGTTGATGTTGCTTTTGTGTAGCGTCTTGTAATATGAGCTGCAATAATAAAAGACGCATACCTTTGTGATGTTTTCTTTCCTGTCCTCTTTTGTGATGTTACTAAGAGGTTCCAGTTGACTGTTGACTTGACCCTCACTTGTGAGACATCTACTGGAGAAGACCCAGTTACCACACACTGATGCCGACAGTGTGACTCAACCCTTGGAGGCGAGAGTAACGGTTGGATCTCTTAGTAGTAGCGTCGAGGCCTTACGACGTCATCCTTGGTATGGATTAGTATCATCCATGTTAGGATTGACTGTTTTAGGCAAAGAATGTGGTTCATCCAGGGGATGAGACCAGGTTTCTCTTATCGGCAAAGAAGAAATCTCGCAGCTCTTGTGGGACCAGAGATGGTCCGGGCCACGTCAGAGGAGGTCCATGTCATCCAGGAGCGGATAAGGACAACACAGAGCCGGCAGAAGTCATACGCTGACAGGAGGCGGAGGCCACTAGAGTTCGAGGATGGTGACCACGTCTTCTTGCGGGTCTCACCTCGACGTGGTATTCGGATTTTTGGCCGAGGCGACAAGTTATCTCCGCGCTTCATCGGACCCTTCCAGGTCCTCAGCAGAGTTGGTGAGGTGGCTTATCGCCTGGCTCTACCACCTCAGTTGCACCGGGTACACGACGTCTTCCACGTATCTCAGCTGAGGAGATACGTGCACGACCCGACGCACATCTTTGACCATGGGGAGCTTGACGATGACGATGGGGCGACTTTTACGGAGGTCCCGGTGGAGATAGAGGATCGACAGGAGCGGGTCCTACATGGGCGATCGATTCCTCTTGTGCGCAACAGATGGCGGCACGGGAATCTCCAGGAGAGCACATGGGAGCGGGAGGCTCAGATGCGTGCTCAGTAACCTCTTTTGTTTCCCTAGTTTTTGATGTAGCTTTACGGGGACGTAAAGCCCTGAGGTGGGAGTAATGTAAAGACCCGTAAAATTCAAGGAAATTTTTTTTCTTAATTTTCTTTAGAATTTTACAAGAGCGCGGTTTCAGACGGCACCTGATTCCGAGGCCCGGAGTGCCCGGAATTAATTTCCGAAGTTTAGCTCGGGTACGTTCAGTGAACGAACGAGCGGGATTTTCCTAACTTTTGATCCGGTGCTCGGAATTGAAATCCGAGGGCACCGATGAACTCGCAGCGCCGATATTCGCTTAAAGAGACCTTTTCGGGAGTTGCGTTTGTTTCAGGTTAAAAGTTAGTTTTTGGGAGATTTATAAAAAAGTTGAATAAAAAGTGTGAATTCTTTTTATTTTATTTTTTGTAAGTTAAGTCCTACCAAAGGGAGTTGGGAGTGGGACCCACATCCACTTAACCTCCCTTGGAAGGATTAAGTGAGGTGGGGTCCACACGAACCCCAACTCCTCAAATTCTCTCAAAACCTCCCCTTTAACTCGTTTCATTTAATGTTGTCAACTTGAGTTACTTAATTAATTAAGGGAGTTAAACCCTTTTTGAATTTCAAACCTTTGAAATTCTTGTGGTTAAGATATGTAATAATATAAGTTAAAGCTTATATTATTCTAGGGGATTCTTTTACCACCTTGGGAGGATTTCTTGAGAGCTTTGGAAGCTTTTCTTCTTCTTCTTCAACTTGACGAAGAACACGAAGAACGCCGTTCTTCAACGAAGAACTTCTTCGCCGAAGAACACGGTCTTCCCGCGACGCCATATCCGCGACGTGACGTACTTCTTCCGCATCATCTTTTCCGCGACGAACGCCATCGACAACGACTCTTCCCCCGACGTCAAAGGAATCGACACCGATATTCCACGACTCCGTCAACGTGCGACTATCAAGGTAGGGGTTCTTGAGTTCGTTGTTTCCTTTTTATTTGACTTTCCTCAAGACTTGACGTAGAACGCTCAAGATTCCGACGAAGAACGCCGCTCCGCTCTTCTTCGTCTTCGGTGTCAACGAGAGAGAACACCGCACCTTCCTCGGACAACCTTCGTCGGCGTACAAGGATTCGCCAACGACGTACCTCTTCGGACGCGCCTCTTCGTCGTTGAATTTGACGAACGACGACCGCGTCGCCCGACCTCCGCGACGTCGTCTTCCGCGGAACGTAGAACGATCTTCGAACCTTATACCCGAGGTAGGGGATGTTGATTTAATATTTAATTATCTCATTCTTGCTCGTGGTTCGTATGACTAACGTGAGGATGTTGTTTATTTAAAGTTGCGTTATTAATTTAACGTGAGGGGGCCGGACCGTACGAACATGGCCGAACCCCCTCCAACGTTCTTGTTTGTTCTCGCGGGTGGAAGCAAGTGGCGTGGTGCCGTCGCACCACGCGGTTGATCGTGCATATATTTTACGTGGCGCCGTCGCGCCACGACGAGGAAAAATCTTCAAGAACGCGACGCCGTCGCGCCGCGTTGAAAGAAATCATGGCACGGCGAAAGGGGCGCGGTGCCGTCGCACCGCGCCGGATGACGAACGCCGCGGCCGGTTCCGGGCCGCGGCGGGACGAGGAGACCGCGGCCGGTTCCGGGCCGCGGCGGAAGAAAAGACCGGCGGCCGGGCCGCCGGCGTCGGAAGCCGAAGAAGGGGACCAGAAATTCCGGTCCCGTTTGAGAAAACCGGCCGGCCAGCTGGCCGGCCGGATGTCTTTAAAACCGGGGAATTTAATTCCCCGGCCACCCCATAAAAACCCCCCTCTTAAAGAGGGGGGGGGGGGGGTTCTTGAAGGAGGGGGGCAGCCGGCCCCCCTGGTTCCCTTAAATAAACCGGCCCCCACGTGGGGGCGGTTTCAATCAAGGGCGCGACTAATGCCGCGCCGTTTTTCCAGGAACCGCGGGGCTTAGCCCCCGCGTGCGCAGCCTCGCCGCCGCGGCCCGCCGCCGCCGCCGCCGTCCGCCGCCGCCGCCGTCCGCCGCCGCCGGCCACCGCGCCGCCCAGGGGGGGGGGGGGGTCGGGCCGGGTCAGCCCGGACCCGGACCCCCGCGTTTCGAACCAGATTTGGTTTTTGGCCCATAACTTGAGCCTCGGACCTCCGAACAACGAACCTTCTGCGGCAACGCGATCCTTGGATCGAGACGGTCGTTTCGGTATATCGCACTCAAGGTTTCGGATTACTTTGAGTTCGGCCGGGTTGGTTCGTTCACGAAACCAACCGGGCCTTCGGAGCGGGAACGCTCATATCTTGAGCTACGAACGTCCGATTGACGCACCGTCAGTCGCGTTGTGTTCCTTTTAGTGAGACGGATCTTTTGGCATACTCTGCCCGAGGTTTGGACGCAGGTGGAGTACGGTCGGGTTGGTTTTGCCTTAAAAACCAACCGGGCCCCGGAGACGAAAATGCCAATAACTCACAGACCGGGCGTCCGATTGACGCGCCGTCTGTTTCGTTGACTTCCTCTTGATGAGACGGAACTTTTGACATACTCTGCCCGAGTTTTGGATACAGTCGGAGTATGGCCGGGTTGGATTGTACTCGAAATCCATCCGGGCCCCTGGAATGGGAAAGCTAATATCTTTCAGACAGGACGTCCGCTTGACGAACCGTCAGCGGCGTTGGTGGTTACGTTGAGTAACGGTCCCTTTGAGTTTACCCTATGGGAGTTCGGGGTACAGTTGAGATACGGCCGGGATTGGTTTCGCTCACGAAACCAACCGGGCCCCTGGGACGAATAGGCTATTAACTCACAGACCGGGCGTCCGATCGACGCGCCGTCTGTTGCGTTGAGACCCCTGTGACGAGACGGACCTTTGAGACACTTCTTCGTGGGACTTTGAGATACTTGGAGTATCGACCTGTAGCTCGTGGAGCGGACCCTCCCAGTGACGAGCGTGCGAAGTACGGAGACCGTGTAGCTGGCTGAGACCTGACGACTGCTTGACCGACTCGACTTGGAGTGAGTCGACTAGCCCAGTGGACGGAGCACTACTTTCTGAGGTGCAGACCCATGGCGGACGGAGCACTACCTGTGTGACAGTGCAGACCCGCGGTGCTCGTCCGGAGAGTACCTCAGCAGGCTACTAGGGGGTGTGCACTACGGAGTTTGGGTGACATACCTCGGCGGGAAGCACTACTGTGTTTGGGTGGCTGGCCCGCAGTACTCGACAGGAGGAGTACTTCAGCAGTCTTAGGTTAGTGAGCAGTACCTCGGAGTCGTGACAGGACCACTGTACACTCTAGAGACGGAGCTCTTCAGCAGTTACGGTTTCGATAATGAAAATCCTGGTTTGAGCTGAGACTTTGACCTTTGTGTTTCCTCATGACTGAGATGGGTTACTTGATAACTTAGGTATATGTATGGGCATATACCTGGGTAGTGGTTATCCGTTGATCTCATGATTCTTGTGTTTCCTCATGACTGAGATGGGTTACTTGATAACTTAGGTATATGTATGGGCATATACCTAAGTAGAGTTTATCTGTTGTGATCTTCTTGTGGTTATCCTTGTTGGTTTTAGTGAGACCTTGAGGGTCTCGGGGTCCCTACTGAGTATCGTTATACTCACCCCTGCACGGGTTATGCCCGCACCTCGTTGTGTTGGTTGCAGACGACGGCCAGTACTGGCAGAGGCCGAGTGTTCGAGGACTGGATGGTACCTGGAGGTGGACTATACGACGTGGCGGTACCCAGAGGCAGACCACTGAGCGGGACATACTTGGAGCAGACGGCGGGACCCGAGGAGCAGAGGAGCTATCTGTACCCACCCTTCAGGTGGGGTTTCCAGTGGACAGCTCGGCGTAGCTGCTTTACTTTTCAGTTGCTGTTTTCCCTTTCGAGTTGTACTTTACAGTTGGGCTTGTATTTCCGGCCCCTTTTTACTTTCCGCACTTTTAGTTGTACACTTTTTTTGCTTAGTGTTACTTTCCGCTTGCTTACTCTGTGGTGTTTGTTTACTTTACAAAGGCAATGCCTTCCCTTTTTAGTGGGATTTACGCCTTGGTGCTAGTCGCCAGCCCCTGGCCTATGGAAGGCGGGCTTGGGGTAGTCACAGCACGGACCCCGAGGGCGGGTCGTGACAGCCTATGGGACATGTAATACTTACACCTACGGTCCATTTAAGGGTTCCACCTCACCCCTTGAATGGTGGATAATCCAAAATTAATAAAAAATGAAGTCCTTCGGGTCATTGGAGGTTCCAGCAGGGCACCCCCTTCATCCCTTCAACCCTCTGCCGTTGGGTGGGGGCTTGTCCCTGAATCACCCATGCTGGCGTCTATTGACATCGACCACACCATCTAACTGCCAGTCCCAGAAGACACCAACCAACCTTGAATGATGCCACATCGGCACCATCACCTCCCCGTCGCCTGGCAGATCTCCTCCTCAATGCCATCGTCAATGGCCAGTCACCAACCCCCATTCTCAAGCAGGGGAAAAACCTTGAATTGTTTACACAAAGGTGATCCAATATGCTAGCACCATCACCCAGATCACCGGGAGCCACACTTCGCTGCTGGAGACTCCATCCTCTATCTGCACTAATCGATGAGAAAGGATTCTGACCTTCCCTAATTGAAGATTCTCTTCTAACATCCACGCACATCATTAGAGCCGCCCTTCTGCACACAATAATCCATCATCTACAGTCAGTCAGCTCCAAGCCAATGCCTCCCCTATCATTTAGTAATCACCCATCGGCTTCTCCTGTGACCCAAATTCAACCTCTACTAGCGTCATTGATGCCAACCAACAACATTACCCCCAATATAATTGGGTGTCAATAATACATGTAGTTGAGAGTTGAACTGATTCTGCCCATATGCACTAGAGAGGCCTTAACTAGTCAACCAAGACCTCATGTGCTATATAATTATAAATATAATAAATATATTAATTATAATTTTATAATTATGTAAATATATAATTTTATATTTATAATCATATATATATTTTAAAAAATATTATGTATATTTATTTTTAATTATATATATCAAAAAAATAATAACATTCAATAATAATAATACATTTAATGTTTTTCATAATAATTGATTTAATAATACAATACTTAAAAAGAAATATTCTTATAAATTATGTAAACTATAAATGTAATGTTTTTAAACAATAAAGTTTTCATCATGTAAAATAATTTTTGTTTACTATATTTTTGAGTTTCATTTCATTTTTCAAAAAATTATTATATCTTTAGTCAGTGTATCAAATTTCATTTAGATTATATTTATAATTTATAATTTTTATGCTTTCGAAGTCACATACATGAAATATAATAATTTTACAAGTATGTGACTTTGAAATACTATAAATTATAAAGTATAAATACAATTTAACTGAAATTTTTTATATTGAGTAAACTTATAATAATTTATTAAAAAATTTAAAGAAGTTTTCAAATAAAGTTAATGAAAAATAACGTTAATGACACGAAAATATCATCGTTTCAAAACAAAATAGTTGTACGTAATTTTTTTGACATTACCTTAACATATCAAAAGGAGATATATAACAACAGAATAAATCAATGTTGAAGGTATAAATCCCATTTGTATTAGTGAAAGGAATGTCATAATAATTTATAAGTACAACTATGATGTTGTAATAAAGTTTATAAGATATAAAATATAAGTACAATCTAAGTGAAAATTTAAACTTTTCAGAGTTTGTTGTTATTTATTAATAATTCCTTTAAATTAGTTTTTCTTTACTATATTTTTGATTTTTTTTAATTGTCTAAAACAAAAATTTATTGTCTAAATAAATAGGTTTTTAAATATATACAATGTGACATCATGATACATCAACGTTGATTCCCCTTAGTACCACAACCCGACGTATGAACCTCACACCCACTCAACGTCCGATATCTCTATCGCTTCAATGTCCTCGCTATCAGTGAAAGTTCCTCCTCTTGTGGTGACACGAGTGACTCCTAATGGTGTTGTGTAGAGGATTTCCCAACATCATATGTGGTGGACTTTCCAACATCATATGTGGTTTCATATGACCCCACAACTCCTAAAAATAGAGGAAGTGTGATATCAAAGAAGTCATCATCGATGGGAGTGGGGGACACCACAGGTTGTGTTACCACACCCAGCTCGTAGTCCACCACAATCATAGGATTCTATATATGTGGCACATAAGCATCTTTTGATTGTAAAATATCCTCAGTAATTTGTGCATGATCATCTCTCTATGGTGCAACAACATCTGCAGGAGCCTCACTTGGACGTCTATGTCATCACCTCTGCCATTGATGATGTCCTCATCTCTATGCTCTAGCTAGAGGTGGTGGTGGTGGTGCATCATCCTTATAAGGTAAAATAAAGAAATCATCATCCCCAAGAGCCTCAGTTTGAGCTTATGTATTGGGATATAACTATGGATCCTCATTAGAGAAACTCTCACATATGAAATTGAGAGGATTACTGGGAGCCACTAGTTTTTGGTGAACTATGTCCCGCCTAATAAATTCCTCATCTTGGCGATCTATGATATGTATAAGTGGATCAAGGCCTATAGAATAAAAATTAAATAACATTCAAATTAATATGAAACATGAGCTAAATAAATAATAAATATTAGACAACATACCAACTACTGAATGTCAATCCCATGAAGTGTAAGGTACTTGATTGTGTGTTATTGGTACCAATAATCATATTACCCCTAATCATCTAACTGATAGATTTCTATAGGATATCCATACTGAAATGTATTGTATTGGGAACGTATGTCCCAATACTCGATATAACATGCACAAAACTATGGCCAGTTTTTCATATGTCTATATGTAAGCATAATGGAATATAACCCATCAAATTATCATGGTGACATGGGGATATTCTTTATAAATCCACACCGGAACATGAATCAGTCTGGATGGTTCCACTCAATTATGTTTATGTGTATGAGTGGCACCAACACACCACAATCTCCAATCATAGCTACGTAGTATGGTGGAATCGATGCATAGAAAAAACCTGTATACGATGTCCATGAAACCAGAAATGTAAAATAAAGAAAGGAATTCATAAATTATCACAATAATGTTTCTAATATAACATTTAAATAACTTAAAAAATTAATAACAAAATTAATTTTTCTACAAAAATTTAATGTTTGACTTATATAAGCTGGATGTATAGTGTGAAATGTCTATCAAAATCTATACACACTCTGTCTTGGAGTATAGGAATAACATTGGTCCTGACTCCACCTGATTAAAAAGAAGTAATATGTAGTTTATTTATAAAATACATTAATAAATTTACTAAATAACTCAAATTAATGACATAAAAATTCAAAAATCCCTAAGTAAAGTCCCAAAATAGATGTAGTGGAAGTGGTGTGACAAATATAGGATCAACACATGGAAAATGCTCCAAAGACTACATTTTTACCATATCCATATATCCTATACTCTAAAAAACTAGTACAAATACATCTTTACAAATGTGATAATACAAAAAACTCCAAACTGCATCTACTGATGTATTACAGATCCTCAAGTAATGGTAGGTGCATCATGTGTACCAAGTTGGTGGAGTAGTCCACACACAAGATGCCTCAAATCAGTCACATAATATATGCATGTGATTTTTGAATAATCATGTCCCTATCTACATCATTAGGAATTATGGTTAAATGATCATCAATCCATTCCATGTGAAATTGGGAACCCTGGAGGACACGTGGCATTTCAACGACATCAACACCTAGTGGATGGTGTATGACTACACACTAATTGGCACTAGTGGAACTCATAAATACCTATCTATGGATGAGTATAGTGAGAATAAAGGTGAAATCCTCTAAAGTAATGGTCATATCCCCCTCATGGAGATGAAATTCATGTGTATCTAGCCACCATCTCTCAATCAATGAAATAATCAAGTGGTGATCAATGGTCTTGAAGTCGTACATGGTGACTCCATAAAGTCCAGCATGTATAAGGTATGAAAAAATAGATACTAAAGGTTCATTTTTTTGGAAATAATGTTCTCTGTAAATATAAATATGTCTAACAGGTCCCTGCACCAATGTGTCATGTGACACATGTGACTTCTGGGCTGATAATAGAGGCTTCTCCATCTGAAAAGGGTAAAAATTCAGTATAAGAGGTAAATTAATGTGATTTTTTTATTATTAAAATTATATTTATAAATTATAAAATTCTATTGTGATATTTTATTTTCAAACCTAAATGTATCACCAACATTTCATCAGCTAACATACCTAACTGCCATGTGATTTCATTTTTACCATTCAACTAACTTATGTTTTGAAAGAAATGTCTCTCATGTTCAACTAAAAAAGGATCTCTCTTATACCCTTTCAAAATAACTCTATTCATTTAAAAAAAATCATAAATACCATCCAATTTTACATATCCCCAAGCCTTCTTAGATGTTTGATAAACTCTTGTTCCAAGAAGGAAGCCTCAACCCTTCATTCTGATTGAACCTATATCAAGAATGATATAATTCATCAAATTACCTAGGTCTTCACTATATTTTTAAATTTTTTTTCTCATAAATAATATTTAAATTATATAACTCTTCGCTTACCCATTCATTAAAACAACATGTTATTGTTTAGGTAGGATGAAACACCTACATGAACAATTGTTAGGACCAATAGGGGCCTATATACCCTGAGAGGGGGGGGGGTGAATCAGGGTATGTGTATTCTTCTGCAAAGTTCTTTATGCCCCACTGGATCTTGACCTCTTTGTTACAAGGGTCACTTTGTTTGCACTTGTGTGGTTACTGTGATCACTTGTCTCCTTTACCTGATGATGATGCTTTGAATGCAATTCAGGGAAGTAAGCAGGCAGACACAGAGATTTTTACTTGGTTCACCGCTAAGGGCTACGTCCAAGGAGCATACGCTGACAAGTTGTCGGTTCATACCAAATTCCACTAGACTTCACTAGCTGTGGATTACAATGTTCAGGCTAGATCACTTCTATGCCCAGGCTCACTGCCTATACAATGTTTAGGGTCAGCTCACTGCTTTCCCAAGGGTCACTCCTTATTTCTCTCTCTCTAGCTCACTGCCGGTGGAGAGGATCATCTTCTTCCTCTTCCTAAGCTCACTGCTCTTGGAAGGGAGTCACTCACAGTTTATAGACCTGTAGGTCTCTTCATTTGCATGAAAGAATTCATCCTTAAATGATGATGGATGATCTGTTAATGTCCAAATTTCATCCACTGATGAATACCTCTTTGCGTCTGAACACTGGGCAATTACTTTGGAAAGACCTCCGCAAAGCACTCAACTTCGCTAGGCTCCCAATTTCGCGAAGCTCAACAAGCCTTCGCGAAGCTCCTGCCTTTTCGCGAAGCTCTCTCACGAAGCACTCTCGCGAAGCACTCTCACGATGCTCAAGCCGTCGCAAAGCAATGACCCTCGCAAAGCTAAGTAAGCCAATGCGGAGATCGCAAGTTTCGCGGAGCTACAATAGCCGCCGCGAAGCACCTCTTTCGCGAAGCACACTGGCTCCGCGAACCACCTTCGCAAATCGAGAGCGAATGATCTTCTATGAAAAATCTCTCTCTACTTCGCTCGAAGGGGTCAGACTCTATTTATAGGCGATTCCACCGACCCTCGTCCATTCCACGCGAAGTCAACGCCACGTCATATCAAATCGCGAAGCTCCAAAGATTCCGCCAGAATTCTATCCAAATCGCGAAGCACCACGGCACTTTGCCGTTCGCGAAGCTTGACATAGTCGCGAAGAATCACTGTCAACATACCTTCGCGACTTCGCCGCGAAGCTCCCTCGCGAAGCCCAACATTCCTTCGCGCCTTCTCCGTGAATCTCCTTCGCAAATCCCTTCACCGCCGTGATGTGCTTCAGCCTCTGCCGTTCGCGAAGCTTGACATAATCGCGAAGCATCACCACCTCCATTCTTCTGGCCTTCGCGAAATCCAATCCATGAATCCTATCTTCGCGAAATTCATGCCTTTTCCATATGAAATTATGATCTTCATAGAAATACACTTTTCGCGATGCTCACCAAACTCCAAATTTTGGACCCCAAAAATTTGGCAAACACTGGGAAACGACTCCACCTTGTACTGCTCTTTTGTACCGCCTCCAGATTGTCCTTTCCTTTGTCATCGTTCTTTGTGAACAAGGATTGTCAACAAATTCTTGGGAACTCGACAATTCTCCATGAAAACCTGCTTTGTCAACAAATACAATCAGCCCAAAAATACTGCAATGTTACCTTGAGGGATTTTTTCCCAACAATCTCCCCCTTTGGGTTTGTTGACAACTTTTCAAAACTCTGCTCAGAAAGATTTTCTGCACTTTGATACCTCACTGAGTCTTCTTCCAGTCGCTACCACCATTCGCCTCTTTCGATTCTAATAGCATTCAAGGATTCACTTAACACGTACTCTAAGCCCACATGAGCAATGCTCGGTGTGAGAAACAAGAGTAGTATGAAAAGTTCATCAATGAATCACTTCATGTCAGACCCCTATTGTCGATTCCACCCTGATACCAATTCTTAAATTGATACCAATTGTTGAACCACACTGATACCAATTGGTGAGTTCTTAAGTTGATACCAATTGCTGATAGTTGGACACTGTCTCACACCATTCCAACACCACTGTTCTGCTTTTATCACGATCCTCAGCTGTCGTGATTTCTATGCTTTGATCGAACACTTCTAGCATCGTCAGATTTGAAAATCTCCCCCTTTCTCATTGCTCCCCCTTTCTGGCTGCTCCACCTGTCAGCTTCTCCCCGTATCAAATACTATTTTCTCCCCCTTTAACAAACACTTTTCTCCCCCTTTGTCAACGAACCCAAAGGTCATTCCTTTGCAGTCTGTAACATAGTAGAGAACACATATCAGCACATTAGGGAAAAACACATCGTACCTCGAGGAGAGGGGGGTGGTCCCACATCCACACTATTTCAAGTGCGGGGAATCGACTGAACTACCAGAGCCAGTCGATGCCTCTCAAAAGCTTCCTTGGGTAAGGCCGTTGTCAGAATGTCTGCAACCTGTAGCTCTGTAGGCACGTACTCCAACTTCACGATTCCCTGCTCAACCTTCTCCTTGATAAAATGATACTTAATCTCAATGTGCTTTGTCCTTGAATGATGGACGGGATTTTTGCTAAGATTTATAGCACTTGAGTTGTCGCACTGGATTCTGATCGGAGACTTCACTTCAACTCCCATATCTTCAAGCTGCTGCTTCATCCACAATAACTGTGTGCATGCTTGAGTGGCCGCAATATACTCAGATTCTGCGGTACTTAATGAAATGCAATCTTGCTTCTTGCTAAGCCAAGAAATACACAATCCACCAAGATAGAAAGCACCACCTGACGTTGATTTCCTATCATCCGCTGAACCGGCCCAGTCTGCATCAGTATAGCCCAATAACTCTGTCTGAGATTTATCAGTATATGTCAAGCCGAAATCCATTGTGCCCTGGATATACCGAAGTATTCTTTTCAATGCAAGCATGTGGATTTCCTTGGGATTGCTCTGATATCTCGCTGCTTGGCATGTGGCAAAAACAATATCAGTACCATGATCTTGGTGCTTGTTTCAGCCAATATAACGCCTTCTTCAGCCTGAAAACTTTGTTCTCATCCTCATGAATGAGAAAACCATCTGGCTGCTCAATGTACACCTCTTATTCCAGAAACCCATTTAGAAATGCAGTCTTTACATCCATCTGGAACTCTTTGAACTTTCTTTACCCTGCAATGGCTAGGAATAATCTGATTGTCTCCTGCCTTGCAATCGGTGAAAATGTCTCATCACCATCTATTCCCTCTATCTGGGAGTCTCCTTTGCACATCAGTCGTGATTTTTTCCGAATCACTGTGCCATATTCATTCATCTTGTCTTAAAAGACCCATTTAGTCCTGATGACGTTTTTATCTTGTGGACTCGAAACAATCTCCCACATCTGGTTCTTCGCAATCTGATCAACCATTTTATTCATAGCATGAACCCAGTTTTCAACGTCAGCTGCATCAGCAAAGAATTTCAGCTCTACTTGAGGTAGGAAAGATGTCTGCTGTAGTGACTTCATTATTCTTGTTTGAACATGAGCTGCCTGATCACCAATGATATTTTGTCTATCAATTTCATCTCAGCTCTTTGGCTTCCCTGTAGGCACAAACTAGACACTTTTATGTTCACCATTGGTGTCTTCTTCTGAATCAGCATAAACCACTTCTGCTCTCCCTGTGTTGCTTTCTTCCTCAACACTTCCATCAAGAAGGTGTTCACTGACTCATTTTTTAGTGGCTTCATTTCTTTCAGCTACGTTTCTCAGATTTTTGTTGAGACGCCTTTGATTTTCTCTTTCAGCTTCTTGGTATCCTGAAAACAGTCAGCTGATACCATATTGATGGAGCAAATAGATAAGCATGAAATGCATTGTTATTACTGCTTCTCCCTATGTTTCTTTCTTCCCTCAATAGGAAAAACCTGAGCCAAGTCATCCAATTATTGCATTGATGGCTCTTGAATCTGATTTGGATATAGAATGCTCCCCCTGTGTTATGCAACTCTTCCAGTTGTTAGGCCCAACAGTTTAGACCCATAACATGTCTTTTCCTCCTACATCTTTTGTTCTCATATTCCACTCAGATTTGAGCTATTAACAAAATCTCTAAGCCTACTGAGTTGAAACTCAGTGTAGGAAACAAGAGACAAAGTTAACAACACAATCACATTCTATTGTGCTTTGTTGCTCCCTTTCTTCTTCAACGCTGGTACCTGATTTGAATCAATTGAAACTCTAGAGCATATCACATATCCACTTCGCATCCTTAGATTCCACTTCCCCTTGAATCGTATCTCCCTAGAACCTGAAACACATGCATCATCAGTTAATAGCATTTTTATACATAGGGAGAGGGGATGTTGTTTCTCAAATCCTCAAAATGAGGATAGTGGTTGATCCTGATGGGTCAACCCTTTGATTTTTTCTTGGAGGGCATCACACTCCTTTCTTGCTTCCTCCAGCTGCCTAGCCAACTTCAACTGTTCTGGCCATATGACTAGGCATTCATTGCCTACATTCTGAGCCTTTTTCTGATATGTAGATTTCATAGGCTCAACCTTTCTCACCGCTTGGGGTATAAACCTACTAGTACACATTTCCTTCTTTGAGGTTCTACCAAAATTCCATTTTCCTTGATTATTTCTCTGAGTAATAACCTCTCTTTTTGGCATCTTCCCTTTCTTCTTCTCCCATCTTAGGGGTCTTCCTCTTTCCTTCACTTCTCGCTAAGAAACATGACTTGTGAATTTTTCAATGCATTCTTTATTTATCACAACTAGAGTAGATCTCCCCGTAATCTTCCAGGTTTGTTCACATTCTCTCCTTGAGAGCGGTTGTGAGTACGACAGAGGAGGCGACTGATACACTTTTCGTTCAGATCCATGTGATTCTCCTGAGGCTTTAGGCCCATTTTCCAATTTACAACTTTGTCTTCCAGTGTACGATTTCTCATTAGACACCACTGGAGTGAGGAATCTCCTTTGACGTTCGTTTTCCTTCCCTGCCTTCTTCTTGCTGAAATGTCTTGCCGAATGCCCAAAATCAGAACATATGAAACATCTTCCATCAAAGACATACCTCATTTCGTCACTTCTCTGCTGAGATGTTGATGCAACTTGAGACCCTCTTTTGATATTGGGCTCCTGAGCTTCCTGACACATACTCAGTGTGTGTCCATTTCATCCACAGAAATAGTATCTGATGAATGTTTTCCTCAGAGAGACTCTCCTCTCTGATTTCTCCTGATGCTTCCTCTTCTTCTCGGATTTATTACAGTTTCTATTTTCACATCCTGAAATGTATTCCAGAGCCTCTGAACAGAAGCTTGATGTGTGGCCATGAATCCCACAGAAATAACACATGTCACCAATACTTTTTGTAACTGTCCACTTAGGCCTACCTCCAGCACCTATATGATTTCTTTCACATCTGGAACTGTTCTCAGCTCTCTTTCTATCATGAACGAAAGGGGATTCATCAAACCCAATACCAGTTTTTCCCAAATTGTATGGTCTTTAAGCTAAGAAAATTTGTCCCTGCCTCTTTTCAGAAATAGCAAATTTGCTTTTCATTTCATCATCACCAGTCGAAGGATGATCAAATAGCAAGTGCAGTGTATCCTTCAACTTGGTCTTATCTTTGGATTTAGACTTCTCTATTTCCTTCTTGACTTATTCTAGCTCTTCTACCAACTTTTGAATCTTCATATCCCTTGATTCAAGTTGGACATTAAGTTCTTCCTTGATAAGCTTCCCTCTACTCACCTCATCTTCTAGTTCATGCTTCAGCTTATCAACCATGTCATTTTGCTCCTTTACCTTCAATTTTTCTTGAGCGACAGAGTCAGAGCAACATGCATTCTCTTGTTGTAGCCTTTGATTCTTCTGAACTTCTGCAGACAACTGTGCTGCTAGATCATTATTTCTGGCTTTAAGATTCTGTGCTTCATCTCACTTTTGACTCTCTTCATAATCATCAGCCTTTTGTTTTCCTTTCATTCTAGCCATCTTCTGCAGCTCTTCAGCATTTGAATCATTCTTCTCTGTTAGGTCAGTAACTATATCAATAAGCCTTTGATTTAAGCCTTTTAGCTTGTTGACCTCAATCTCCAATCCCTTGATCCGGATATCTTTAGATTTGGCTTCTTCAGTGTTTCCAACGTCACTTGGAATATTAGGTTCTTCGATGCTTTTGAATTGATCTTTCACTTTTCTATTCAATCCATCGATCTCCCTTTTTTGTTCTTCAATCTTAATCTTATACTCACTAACCGATTCTGAGTTCTCTCGTGTTGATAACTTGAGTTTCTCAATTTATTCCATCAACTCAGAATTCTCTTCTTCCTGCTGCTGCATATAGAGTTTGGAATCATGAACAACTTTGTTGGATTTCTTTGTTTTTGCTCTCCAAACATCTATCTCCTCAAGATCAGCCTCCAACTCAGCTCGCATATCTATTATTCCTTCAATTTCTTCTTCTGTTTCAGCATCACTCTGATGATTATGTACTTCACTCATTCCAACATCATGATTGAGTGAATCAATCCTTTCCCTGTCAGATTCATCCAGACCTTCCTTCAGTAAACTGTTTGATTCTTTTAATTGAATCACAATTTTTCCATACACACTTCCACACTGAGGAATACCACCTAACTTCTGTTTCTTCTTGGATGTTGTTACCTTTGCCATGACTCACCGAGATAAGAGCATACTGATTCTTTAAACACACAGATCGACTACACCAAGTTAGAGCAAACAAATCTGATAAAAGCAACCTATCCCTATGATACCAATTATTAGGACCAATAGGGGCCTATATACCCTGAGAGGGGGGGTGAATCAGGGTATGGATATTCTTTTGCAAAGTTCTTTCTGCCCCACTGGATCTTGACCTCTTTGTTACAAGGGTCACTTTGTTTGCACTTGTGTGGTTACTGTGATCACTTATCTCCTTTACCTGATAATGATGCTTTGAATGCAATACAGGGAAGTAAGCAGGCAGACACATAGATTTTTACTTGGTTCACCGCTAAGGAATACGTCCAAGGAGCATACGCCGACAAGTTATCGATTCGTACCAAATTCCACTAGACTT
Organism: Viscum album; assembly: GCA_963277665.1. Classification (NCBI taxonomy): domain Eukaryota; kingdom Viridiplantae; phylum Streptophyta; class Magnoliopsida; order Santalales; family Viscaceae; genus Viscum; species Viscum album. The sequence goes on along the minus strand of OY728163.1, from coordinate 513,985,234 downwards.
CACTAGCTGTGGATTACAATGTTCGGGCTAGATCACTTCTATGCCCAGGCTCACTGCCTATACAATGTTTAGGGTCAGCTCACTGCTTTCCCAAGGGTCACTCCCTATTTCTCTCTCTCTAGCTCACTGCTGGTGGAGAGGATCACCTTCTTCCTCTTCCTAAGCTCACTGCTCTTGGAAGGGAGTCACTCACAGTTTATAGACCTGTAGGTCTCTTCATTTGCATTAAAGAATGCATCCTTAAATGATGATGGATGCTCTGTTAATGTCCAAATTTCATCCACTGATGAATACCTCTTTGCCTCTGAACACTGGGCAATTCCTTTGGAAAGACCTCCGCAAAGCACTCAACTTCGCTAGGCTCCCAATTTCGCAAAGCTCAACAAGCCTTTGCGAAGCTCCTGCCTTTTCGCGAAGCTCTCTCGCGAAGCACTCTCGTGAAGCACTCTCGCGATGCTCAAGCCGTCGCAAAGAAACGACCCTTGCAAATCTAAGTAAGCCAACACGGAGCTCGCAGGTTTCGCAGAGCTACAATAGCCGCCGCGAAGCACCTCTTTCGCGCAGCACACTGGCTCCGCGAACCACCTTCGCAAATCGAGAGCGAATGATCTTCTATGAAAAATCTCTCTCTACTTCGCTCGAAGGGGTCGACCTCTATTTATAGGCGATTCCACCGACCCTCGTCCATTCCATGCGAAGTCAACGCCACGTCATATCAAATCGCGAAGCTCCAAAGATTCCGCCGGAATTCTGTCCAAATCGCGAAGCACCATTGCACTTTGCCGTTCAAGAAGCTTGATGTAGTCGTGAAGAATCACCGTCAACATACCTTAGCGACTTTTCCGTGAATCTCCCTCGTTAAGTCCAGCATTCCTTCGCACCTTCGCCGCGAAGCTCCTTCGCAAAGCCCTTCACCGCCGCGATGCGCTTCAGCCTCTGCCGTTCGCGAAGCTTGACGTAATCGCGAAGCATCACCACCTCCATTCTTCTGGCCTTCGCGAAATCCAATCCATGAATCCTATCTTCACGAAATTCATGCCTTTGCCAAATAAAATTATGATCTTCATGGAAATACACTTTTCGCGATGCTCACAAAACTCCAAATTTTGGACCCCAAAAATTTGGCAAACACTGGGAAACGGTGCCACCTTGTACTGCTCTTTTGTACTGCCTCCAGATCGTCCTTTCCTTTTTCATCGTTCTTTTTCAACAAGGATTGTCAACAAATTCTCGGGAACTCGACAATTCTCCATGAAAACCTACTTTGTCAACAAACACAATCAGCCCAAAAATACTGCAATGTTACCTTGAGGGATTTTTTCCCAACAACGATGTTATAAAATATCCATCAATTCCAACATGAATGAGTATAATGAAATTAATAATAATAATATATTATATTAAAGAGTTATTTATGTTATTAATATGGTTATGAAAGTAGGATGTAAAAATGATTGATAATTATAAAGTAACTTGTTGTTATTGTCAAATTACTCAACACATTCACATCATGTATTCCATTCTCACAAACCATTATAATACCTTTCATCAAGTGAACATGGGAAGACATAAATCAATCTAGAACAATGATTATAAATCCATTAATAATAAAAGAATGATGATATTTTTATCAATGAACGAAGATCATCACCGCATGTGTATAAATTCCGGGATTTAGTTTTAAATTATTTTAACATAATTTTTTATTTGGAAACTGAAATCAACCCCCTCTTGACTGTTCTACTCAAACTAAAAAATGGTGATGATGAAAAAAATGATTACATGATCAAAATTTTACATTAACTGATAGAGTAAATGAATTTTTTTAACTAATAGATGATACCCCTATGTGTCTAGGGAAACGTGTCCTCATATAAAATTTCAGGAGGCATGTGTTGCACCTCCTTCCAGATGCCCATTCATTAGGCCAATCCATATCATTCCAATAATGAGTTGACTTTGGCCTCCATTTTTGTTGAAGACTAGTAATGTTCAATAGAAGCGTGGGTGTGCCATCAGAGAGCCTAAAATTATGATATTCCTCAATAGGCATCTATATAGAACTGCAACAGTCATTAATACTCTATATTCTATAAAGTATATTAATGAATTTCTCCCCAGATAAGTGTATGTAAATGCATGTTGTGATCACTTGGCTACAAGGATATAATAATGCCTGAATGTTTCCACATTCATAGTAACTCTTCTCCAGCAAAACAACTCACACATGACCATTTCTATAATCCATAACATCATGGGGCTCAGTAATCACAAATCATTTCTCTGTATGATCAAATTAAGTGTCTCAAAATGTTGCATCCTCTTGAAGAACTATATCTGGCTTACACCGAAAATAGTGACCATGGAAAATCCCTCTATTTAGACCCTCTTCATCCTACTTTCCTTGTTCTGAAAAATTATTTACTCAGTGAGAGAAGGTCTCTTTCTCCAAAACTATAATTTGCATTTAAAATCTTATAATATTTTTATATTATAATTTAATCTCTTCTAATTAACATATAATAAAATATTCTTAATTATCTACAATTAGTAATTTTTGAACTCCCTTGAAAATTCCATTTATATATTCCATGATGGTGGTCATCATATCTCTATATATCTTCCCATCATCATATTCCAATGACCATTTATGCTTTAAAATTTTCATCATGTAATCACAAAATCTTGGGTTAGCTCTATGAATATATTCAAGATGCTCCTCCATCATTTATTTTTGAAGCTTGTATGCTAACAAAAAAGAACTGAACTGGACACATATGAAAAACAATTATGAAAATTATTTTGAAAAAGGATATTCTTAACAATTTTTATGATTTATTTATTTATAGGATCATCCTTAAACATCTTTCACACATTTATAGAAATGTGTCAAATATAGTATCGATGATGGGAATAAGGTGGTCTTTATTAAATACCCTCAAACTGTACTACCTTCTTGATTTCTTGATGATAGTATAAAATAAGACAAATCCCTTCTATGCCCATAAAAAACTCTCCATGAAAGGCCATAATCCAGCCTCATAATGAGAAGTTCTCCTTCTCTATAATAGAAAATGTCAAAGGAAGAGGGGATCAATTATCATCTTGTGTGGTAGTAATCAATAAAGTTCCGGTATAAATTACATATGTAAATGTTCCATAAATCTACAAAAACTACTTTCAATGTCTAAAATCTTCCAAAGATGGTAAAATTTTCCAAAAACAATCTATCAAACACAACCATCGACTGATCAACTTGTTTTCATTGGTTAACATGTTCAGTAGTATGTAGCCGATATATCACTTGACTTTTTTGGATCAAAATATCCATAAGATATGGAAAAACTTGATAAGAGTCATCTTATTCACCACAAACTATCACAATTTCCTTCTATCGTGTCTCCCATACCTTCAATTAAGATATTTGATACCAAAAAATCTATTTGATTCCCTCAAGAACCATAATGACAAGAATATTTTGATATGATCATATCACTTCAACAATAATAGTTGAAACAAACTCAACATCTAATGAAGAGTGTTCCTATGAAAATATTGGGTTCACACATGCATGTGGAGTAAATCTAGTGATGCGCCAACTGTGAAAAGTGTATATAGCTCACAAATGTATATTATAGTTTGAATTATATTTGTCACAAAAAATCACACAATAAATTCTATTTGACTCTTCTAAAACATAGATGTAACATCTTTCAATGTGATATTATTCTATCAAATCTTTCATTTATTCTTTGATACAAACTCTCTTACAATATACATAAAACCTTCACCTGACACTCGATTTATGCCACTAATAATTCTTGGAAATTCTATACTAGGAGTAATAAATGACCAATCAAAGTGTGGAAAGTGATCCATGCCTTCGTTAGACCATTAATCCAATAGTTTATGTTAGTTCAAAGGTTAGTTGAACCTCATAGGAGTGGGCACAAACTATTCATCGACATGCTCTTCTTCTTAAAATTCCTCGTCATCTACTCATTATAATGTTTCATAATGATAAAAATTATCAAAAAGTGAATCTAAAGCATATGGAGGACTATCCATATAAACATAACTTCCTTTATGATAAATTGCAACTTGATGATATGAAACTGTGGATAAATGATATGATGGAATAACTACCATTGATGATTAAACTCATAGAGGTGTTATAGAATGATGATATGACATTGTATCATGAAGTTGTGATGGACCAACTTACAATTTCAATGGAACCTCCATTGTAGATATAGTTACATACAACTCCATCATTTGATTCTCAGGTTGATACTTAACCAATGACAGTATGTGTTCCCATTCCTTATCATTAGTTACTATATATGAAACATGCCACAACCTATCTTTAAATTGAAGATGTATATATATGATGGAATTTATCACTTGATTATCCAATAGTTTTAACATTCAATGTATTTTTTTTGAACAAATTCTAAAGTTATACAAACTCCATGAATATCCACATGCATCATATGCATGAGGTACATGAACACATCATGTAAAATCATAGAGTTATATGAGATTTGAAAACTCCACATGAGTAAGGCCAGAGCAACAAATAGCCAACCCAGTTCACTTTCCTATCCATGGAAATCCTCCAGGAAAGTATGTGGTCAAACCCAAATCCCATATACTTGGTGAAACTTTACTCAAGAAATAATTCAATTCATGAAAACTATAAAACTTATTATGCACAAAATATATTCAACAACTAAATTCAAGTTTATAACATCAATTGTAAACCGTGGTCAAGGAAGATAGAAAACCAAATTCATTATCATACCAAGAATGTAATGCAATGCTCTATTCTATATGTAATTTATCAAATACACTCTAGAATAAAGTCATTCATAATATAGAAAATGTATAGATATGAATAAAATATTAATTAATTATTTTAGTAATTATATGTAATTTTTATTGATTTTTATTAATTGTTAATTAATTTTTAACTCAAATTAAATAATACTTAATTATTAATTAGTTATTTGAGTAATTTGATTGAATTAATTACTAATTACACTTAACTAACTACTAATTACAATTAAGTACTAAATTAATTACTAATTCTAGTTAATATAGTTAATTACTAATTATAATTAATTAATACTAAGTGCCAAATGAAAAGTTGATTTTTGAAATGAAGATAAAAACGCCACTTAGTGTGGCTCTTTTACACCAATTCAAAAATGACACTTTGAGTGGTGTTTTTCTATGAATAAAATAAAAGAATAGAGCCACTTCATGCAAAATTATTCACTTAAAGAAAATCCCTAAATCAATTCCCTGAGATGATTTTCCATAAGGGCTCAAGTGTGACTCCTCATATGCTAGAGGATTTCGACTAGAAGTGGTGGTCTGAAGGTAGAACAGTGAGGATACTATACCCCTATATCAAAGTTCATAACCAGTAGTAAATAACCATGAAACATACACATCAGAGTACATGTAAAGAATAAAGAAACTGAAATAGAAGCATGTTGTAATGTCATGACTTTTCCCACCCAGGCCTCCATAGCCGGTGGAAGGCTGAGCCGAAACTACCCCAATCCTACCTCTATAGACTAGGGGCTGACAACATGTGCCAAAAATCATAAATAAAAATGGGAGGCCTTTTACTAAAGTACCTATATGCACACACCAAACCATATCCATGAAAATGTGCAGAGGAATAATAATAAAAGATGGTAATTTCAAGATTAAACACCATGTATGTAATAACCTCTAGGGAATATATAAGAGTGCGACAATGTAATATGAAAAGTAAAAGGAAAAAATATAAGGCCAACTCAAAAATATGTCCTAACCTAAAAAAAACTAGAAAAGAAATATTGAGAGAGCCTAACTCTAAATATCTAAACCCTGACCATTGTACATGGTTAAATACACTTGAGTAACAATGTGATCTTCTGAAATCACCCCCAACCTATCCATCATCTGCACGAGACATGACATGGGTGGGAAAAGACCATAAAGGGGTGAGTATATACATACCCAGTAGGGCATCCCAAAAACTGGAGGGGGGGGGGGGGAATAGGAGACATGATAGAAGTAGTCATCTCATCCCATGAAATATAGAAATAAAATCCAACAATAAATATATATATATATTATCATAAAGAAACCCATATAAGAGGGATAGGGGATTTACATCTCACATACCAAACTAGGATTATTATTCTACCTATAGTTATAAAGGCCCATCAATGATTCCCAACATCTCACATGTTTTTTCAAATAATTTAGGAGGGTCCACACCTTTCTCTATTAGGTGTCGACCCATCGGGGCCTTTCTGGTCAGTGGAAGGCCAAGCCAAAACTACACCAAGCCCACCTCCATACGATATGGGAATGTGACAAGCTCCAAAATACTTAACTAAAATAGGATGCATTTTCCTAAATTACCTATACTCATGCACCCAACCATCTCAATGTAGAAGTGCAGATAAATAATATAAAAACTATAATGTCTAGAGTAAAAAACGTGCATGTAATAACCTATAGGGAATATAGAATAACATGGAAATTAAATATGAAAATTAAAGGGAAAAAAATACAAGCCCAACCAAAAAATGATTTCCCAACATGAAAAATATTGAAAAAAATAATGAGAGATCCTGGCTCCAAATCGCTAATCCCTGACCACCATATGCTGTCAAATACACCCGGGTAACCCTATACGCCCCTAAAATCACCTCCAACATTTCCATAATCTGTATAATACATTCCATGTGTGGAAAAAATCCCATGTAGGGGTGATTATATACCTACTAAGTATGATTCCCTGAAAATTAGATTAGAAGAAATATGAGACATTATAAAAGTATTCAACTCATCCCAATCAAGAGGGGAACAAAACCCAAAAACAAAGACATACATATGCATATAAATAAAACTAGATAAGATAGAAATGAGATATATATCCCACATCCTAATAGAGTGTAATACCCAAAAGGTAGAATACCCATTCCCTAGTAAGATATGAGAGTACCACCTTTGTATCCGTATAATAAGTCTGGAGGACTTGCACCCTAGTACAATAAAGGAGTATCATCTTCATGTATATAAGACCTAAATCCTAGTGCGACATCTTCACAATGAGTATAGAGGACCCTCACCCTTGTATGAAATTGGAGTACTGTATCCATGGATAGAGGACCCATACCCAGGTGTGACAAGGGAGTGCTGCCTCTATATCTGCACAATGAGTTTGGTGGACCCACACCCTGGTATGATAGGGGAGTACCATCTCTATAGATAGAGGAACCATTAAATGATTCAATAGAGGATTGTCACCTTTTCATCTTCACAATAAGTATGGAGGACCCATGGACTAGTATGATAGGGGATTACCATCTCCATGGATAGAGGACCCATGAAATGGTGTGATAGGGAAGTGTTGCCTTTATAACTGATGAACCTTCCCAATCACTTACATCATCAAGAATTTCCTAAATAATTTTCATGATTATAAATTTTTTCATAATATCTTAAAATCAACTAAGAATTCCACCATTGTTTTATATATGGAAAACACCCAGGATATGCTACTTACGGGCCAAAATATGATTCAAAATGAAGGAGATATGAGAGGTAGAAGATTCTCAAGAAGTACATGATATGTAAGGTGGGTAATATAGAATGTGAACTCACTTGGAATCCTTACCATGTCATCTATATCAAATGGATTTTTGTCCATGTAGTACTCCATGGAATTCAAGGGTACTACACAGTCTATCTTGGCCACCAGGGTCCTACCTGTGTGATCCTTATCGCACTCGCGTCCTTCAGGCCTGGTATATGTGTCTAACCGTGTACTCCCAGAGTACATGCCCAGTGGCCAGCATCGGGTCACCAGACGTGTGGGGGGACCACATGGAACGTGATACTTATCCCAACTCAGAGACCCTAGTTCACATATCCAAGGGACTACATGTCAAGTGTTCTTCAGTCTATATGTCATGTAGTCAGGTTTTTCACAGAACCCATGAAATACCCATGTAGTTCATAGATTCAACCTTAATATTGTGATTATCATCATTTGAACACTTTAAAATCATTGGAAAACATCTCTGACCATCAATTATGGACCTTTGGTGGTTGGAAATTAGGTCCTAATCCTCCAGTCAAAGCTACTAACACCTTGTGCACCTCCCATTGCCATTTCCAAATGGTCCTAGATCCCAAATCCACATGATATAGCACCCACATCCCATGATCTATCTCGATCCATCAAGAAACCTCCAATGCATTCATCACATGTAAATCTACTATGAATTTGGGGGTTTGATCTTGGTTAAACCCTCCTACAAAAGCGAAACCATGACCCCTTTGGCCAACGGTGAAGAAAACAAAGAACGATGGTGTAAAGAACCATAAAAAGGGAGATAAACATGGTTGGACAAGTATTCTTGGAAAAAATTGAAAGTGGGGAATCCATAGTGAGATCATGGCATAAAAAATAATAAAAAATTGTATAAAAAATATTCATCAATTGGGATCATGCAATGGGTGAAAAAACACAAAATCAAAAGAAGATATTATACATGATTCAAAGATTTAATCACAAGGGGTAGAAAACCCCAATCGAAGAGTCCTACCTTGATTATAACCAATCATTGGTGAAGAATGTAGTAGCTAACGATAGAGATGACCTATTGCATTCATTGTGCCTCGATCCGCCTTGATATTGTTGTCATTCATTATTTGATCTTGATCCACTAATGAAGAATGATTTGAAACTCCTCCCAATGATCATAGGGTTATAAAGATAACTTGGAGAATTTCCATAACATCATATTTATAGAGAGAAATATGTTACGAGTATTAAATGAATGATTTAATTAATTCAGTTAATGCACCCACCAATGGCTACCTCATCTGAACATTTGATGTTAACCAACTTTAGGATGCAACTAGGGTAAAACCTATGCTTTGGATTCAACAATGGTCTCAAATTTCTCATCTAGGATACCATTAAATAGATATTACATTTTTTTTGAGAAACTATTCTTGAATGAGATAAAATATATTTAATAATTTTTTATAAAATTAATTCCAGACTCAATAATCCTTAGAATCGTGTTCTGCCTTAGTTATTGGCTCTGAAAATATTTCTTAATACATTTAAAATTATTAGGAGGCCAAAATAGAGTCTCTAAATATTTCCTCCTCTAATATTTTCACCCCCAAAAAGCTCAAACTAATAAAAAAGCTGAGGATACTAAGCATGTATCTAGTTCTCCCACTCCTAGGAGATCTCCTACATGTTCCCTTACTACCACAACACACAAAAGAAGGGAATGTTACAACCTTATAGGACCCTCTCCTATCAATCCTTGATCTCTATTGGGCGCTACATGAAATTGGATCCATTCTTGATGTCCATATTTCCCCAGTCAATAGTGTTCATAGGATTATCCACGCATCTCCTAAGCTGTGACACATTGAATATGTTTTGAAACCTCTCCAACTATGGGGGTTAGGAGAGGAGGTAAGAAACCTTGAAAACCCTATGAAAGATCTCAAATGGATTAATGAACCTTGGGGATAACTTTACCCCCTGACCAAATCTCTTCAATCCTCATCATAGGGAGACTCTCAAGAAAACATAGTCTCCCTGATCAAACTTTGAAGGCCTACAACATCAATATGCACAATATTTCTACCTGCTCTAGGATATCCTCATCTGCTTGTGGATCACATGGACCTTTTCAGTCATCGCCTACACCATCTCCGGCCTAAAAATAGATGGATCACGGATATCAGTCCTCTATAATGGTGACCTACAAGGTCTACCATGTAGGGACTTGAAAGGTTAAATGCTTATAGGAGAGTGATCACTATTATTATAACAAATATCTACCAAAGTTATGTGATCCATTACGGGAAAAAACGATTATTGCGACGGGGTATTTGCGACGAGTCTTATTCCCGTCGCAAAAAATCCGATTAAAAGGTTTTTTGCGATGGGATTATATTCCCCTCGCAAATGGTCAGTTATTTGTGATGGAAATACAGGGCCCATCGCAATTACAAGGGCGCGGTTTGCGCACCAAAACGCGGGAAGGCTATTTGTGATGGGTAGAAGGCTACCCGTCGCAAATACCCAGTGGTGGTAAATAGTATTTGCGATGGGGAAATTTCCCCGTCGCAAACAAATATTCACTCGGTATTATTGGCGACGGGGCCTGTCGCCAATACCGGCCGCTGTAAAGACTATTTGCGATGGGAACCGTCGCAAATACCGGCAGTGGTAAATAGGAAGTTGCGACGGGGATATCCACCCATAGCAAATATTGGCGGCGATAACTAGTAATTTTTGACGTGGATATTCGCCCGTCGCTAATGCTATGGCATTTGAGATGGCCCCGTTGCAACAACCCTTTTACCCGCCGCCCGTAATTAATGCGGGTGAAGGTATTTGCGACGGGCCCCGTCGCGAATACCGGCGGCAGTAAATAGAAATTTGCGATGAGGATAGCCGCCTATCACTAATGGTGGATATTTGCGACGGGCCCGTCGCAAAAGTCCTTTTACCTGCCACCTGTATTTAATGCGGGCGAAGGAATTTGTAATGGTATCCCGTCGCAATACCTAGTATTTGCGACGGTCTCCCGTCGCAAATATGACCATCGAAAATAATCTAACCTATATAAACACCCCATCCATTTTTTTCCATAACATTCAGATCTCCATTCTTTTCTTTCTCTCATTTTCAGTTCTGAGCAGATTTTTTTTTTGTTTTAATTTTTTCTTTTGAGAAGAGGAAGGAAGGAGTTAGAAGGTGCAGATTAGTAAAGGTATTTATATTTTTTTTAATTGTTAAATTATTTTTAATTGTTAATTTTATTTTTTTTAATAGAATGTTTAGCTATATAGTATAATTAGTTTATGTGCTTGTACCAAATAATCCATGCCTGGGTACGAACAAGTAGAGGCGGCTCTGGCATAGATGTACCTAGGAGTGAAAACTCTGACAAGGTGTTTCGAGCTTGAATCAGGGTAACCTGGTACACGACAACGGGCCTTGCTGCACTCTTGGTTCGACACTCCTAGGGGATGTTTTGGTAATAATTAGAAATAAATATATAATTATCAAATAATTAAGAAATAATTAGATTTAATTAAATTAATTATCAAATAATTAGGAAATAATTAGATTTAATTGATTAGAAATAATTAGGAAATAATTAAAATAATTAGGAAACAATTAAAATAATTAGGAAACAATTAAAATAATTAGGAAACCATTAAAATAATTAGGAAACAATTAAAATAATTAGGAAACATTTAATAAGAAATAATTAGATTTAATTAAAATAATTATCAAATAATTAGGAAATAATTAGATTTAATTGATTAGAAATAATTAGGAAACAATTAGTATAATTAGGAAACAATTAGTATAGTTAGGAAACAATTAGTATAATTAGGAAACAATTAGTATAATTAGGAAACAATTAGTATAATTAGGAAACAATTAGTATATTTAGGAAACAATTAGTATAATTTGGAAGCAATTAGTATAATTTGGAAGCAATTAGTATAATTAGGAAACGTGATTGACCGCTCATCTACCTCAATTTTCTTTTCTTTTGTGTGTTGAGGCTTGACAGGAAACTTCTGCCTCCATATGTAATATCTGCTTTTACTGTCAAAATTATCAACCTCCTCGCCAATATAGAGGTGAGGAGGTTTATAATTTTGACAGTAAAAGCACATATTAGATGTGGAGGCAGAAGTTTCCTGTCAACCTCAACACACAAATGAAAAGAGAATTGAGGTAGATGAGCCATCAATGGCGTTTATTTTTCTATTCAATGATTGATTAACCGCCCGACGTATATGCATATCTTCATATTTCTAATTAATAACATAATTAGTAACATAATTAGTAACATAATTAGTAACATAATTAGTAACATAATTAGTAACATAAATAGTAACATAAATAGTAACATAATATAAAATATTATATTACTCTAATATTAATAGTTAAATAATACATATAATATAATTATATTATTATTATATGTTTAATATTTATAAAAAATATTAATATTATTAAAATTATAATAAATTTATAAAATATTACAATTATCAATATTTTCAACAAGTTTTTCTTTATTCTTAACAGTTCAAATCTTAAAGGGTCGCCAATTTTCAGGTCATGCCCAATAAAAAGTTTGCGTCAACCATGTCCAATGTAAACTCTATAATTTTTCTTGCTTGGTTGATCACCTCGCAAGTAGCATTGCAATAGGATAACCCAAGTCATGTCTTTCTCATTACTTGTGTCATCCTATTGCAACACTACTTGCGGGATGATCAACCATGTAAGGACAATTATAAAGTTTAAATTGGTCAAGGTTGACCCAAAATTTTTATTGGGCATGACCTGAAAATTGACGACCCTTTAAGATTTGAACATGTTAAGAATAAAGCAAAATCTGTTGGAAATATTGAGATTTGTAATAATTAGTAATAATTACTAATAAAATTAATCAAAAATCAAATAAATTCAAGTACATGTTTATAAATTGGAACAATTTCTAGCGGATTGACGACCACCTTTTGTTCAACGTCTCATATCTTTGCTACTTTCTTCCATTGAAATCAGTATGAAAAATGTGCTCTAACGTATGTCAGAGCAAGTTTTTCATACTGATTTCAGTCGGGAGAAAGTTAAAAAGAGATGAGCCATCGGACAAATCAGAATAATTAGTAATATAATCTTCACAATGATGATTACAAAATTTAATTTCATTATTCAAGCATATTTCATTTTGCCAAGTATTGCTAAGTATTGCTAAATTAATAATAATTAGTGGGGATGATTACAAACTAACTGTTTCGCCTATAATTATTGGTAATTACTAATAAATAACTATAATTATGTTACCTCTTTTTTTAGGATATTGTTTCTTATATCAAATTATTTAATAAGAGTAATGGTTTTAAATTTTGTAGAAACATATATATGAATATGGAACAAGGAAATCAATATCAATCATTATCAGATGATCGTGCTTGGATAAATCAGCGCAGAAATCCAAACAGTTCTAGTTTAAATCCTGTATATGTTGATGGTGTTGAAGCTTTCTTATCATTTGCATCATCAAACCCAGAATTTGTTTCAGAAGGGACAATTAAGTGTCCTTGTAAAAAATGTGCTCTGAGAACGTTTGAGACATTTGACATCGTTGGGAAACATCTCTTGCGTTATGGTTTTCAATCAGATTATATTTTTTGGTATCAACACGGTGAACGTAGTTCCAGAGAAGATACTGATAATTTGATTTCGGATCCATCACGGTTTCAGAATTTAGTATATGATGTTGTAGGGTCATCCGTTCAATAAATAGAAATTGAGGATGATGTTGATTTACCTCCTGAGTTGGCACCATCTGAATTTGCTGATTTGTTCAGGTCTGCTGAGGATGCATTATATCCTAGTTACAAGATAATCAAATTAGAAGCAGTTGAAAAATTTATGGCTATTAAATCAGATAATGGAATGTCAAATAACTATTTTGATCAGATATTTTCTTTGGTTAAAGCACTGTTACCTAAAGGAAATGTGCTTCCTGATAATTATTATGAGAGAAAAAGAATCGTTCGTAATCTAGGACTTAGTTATCAGAATATCCATGCATGTTCAAACGATTTCATCTTATATTCTGGTGAAAATGAGTCGTTGGATAGTTTTCCCACATGTGGACAATCGAGGTATAAAGAAGCTCAATCAGGGAAGTCTGGATTGATTCCTGTAAAACAGTTGAGATATTTCCCACTTACACCCAGGTTACAGCGTTTATTTATGTCTCAGAACACAGCGACAATGATGTCATGGCACAAAACCAATATTTCAAATGGTAAAATCTTGATTCATCCATATGATGGCGATTCATTGAAACATTTTGATCAAGTGAATCCGTCTTTTGCTTTAGAATCCCGCAACGTGCGATTGGGTCTTTCTACTGACAGTTTTTGTCCATTTGGATCTTTTAGTAGTCAGTATTCCTGTTGTCCTGTCTTTATAACTCCGTACAATTTGTCTCCATGGATGTTGATGAAAGAGACTTATATCGTTTTGACATTATTAATCTCAGGACATCCGAAAAAGAATATTGATGTTTATTTGAAACCACTGATTGATGAGTTAAATTTATTGTGGAGTCATGGTGTTGGTACAGATGATGCTGCTGCAAAACAGAATTTTGTAATGAAAGATGCTTTGATGTGGACAATTTGTGACTTCCCAGAATATGGTATGTTATCTGGATGGAGTACACATGGTCCAAAATCATGTCCTTACTGTATGGGAGACAACAAAGAATTTATGCTCGTGAATGGAAAAAAACCTTCCTATTTTGACTGTCATCACATATTTATTCCAATAGATCATCCTTTTTGGAGGAATAAATCTCATTTCAGAAAAGGAAGAATTGAAAGAGATGAACCTCCAAAAATGATCTCAGGTACAGAGTTACAATCAGTTGTATTTTCATTACCTTCCATCACTTTTGGATCGACAATAAACCAACAGAAAATTCATGGTTTTGGGAAAGAACACAATTGGACAAAATGGAGCATTTTTTGGAATCTGCCATATTGGTCTGATTTGTTGGTCCGACACATGTTGGATGTCATGCATATTGAGAAGAACTGTTTTGATAATTTATTTCATACAGTTTTGGATACACCGGGTAAAACCAAAGATAATGTAAAGGCATGATTAGATCTTGCCCAAATTTGCAGGCGACCAGAACTTGAATTGTTTGAAAATGTCAGATCACAGAGATTAATGAAGCCAAAAGCAGCTTATACACTGACCAAAGAGAGTCGCTTATTATTTTGTCAGTGGATTGCAGATTTGAGACTTCTAGGTGGTTATGCTTCCAACTTGGGCAGATGTGTTAAAAATGGTCATATTACTGGATTAAAAATTCATGACTATCATGTTATAATGGAAAGACTTATGCCTATTGGATTAAGAGGTTTGTTGAATTCAAAGATTTGGGATTCGATAACAGATATATCATATTTTTCCGAGACATGTGTGCAGCGACAACAGACTACGATACACTAAGCAAACTGGAAGAAGCTATTGTTGTAATTATATGCAAATTGGAAAAAATATTTCTGCCGGATTTCTTTGACTCGATGGAAAATTTGATATTACATTTGACACATGAAGCAAAATGTAGAGGTTCGGTTCAGTTTCGATGGATGTACCCATTTGAGAGATGCATGCAGAAATTGAAGAAAAAAGTTCGTAACAAAGCATCAGTTGAAGGCTCAATTGCTGAAGCTTATTTGCAAGAAGAAATTGCTTTATTCTGCTCTCATTATTTTGAATCTGAATATCCCTCAAAATTTAACCGCATGGGCCGGAACGAGGGGAATGTTGATGATGATATGAACAATCAATTATCAGTTTTCAATCAGCCCAAACTTGGCTTGGGTGGAGTTCATGATAGATGGATTTCAGATGATGAACATCATAGAGATCATACATATGTTCTACTCAACTGTGAAGAAATGTCACCAATTGTACAGTGAGTTCTCTTATCCCTTATTCTATAGATTCTGTTACAGTAAATTAATCATATTGTATTTGTAGGTTATATGATGATCATATCAAGAAACAATTTCCACAAATTACAGCAGCTGGCTTAGAAGAACGTCGGCAAAAAAAATTTGCCTACTGGTTTCAAAAACTGGTACCATACATTCTTTTTTGGTTTTACATATAAAATCAATTTATTACTTGTAATAGTGATAAATGTTTTACAAATTTTCAGGTATCTGTACATGCTAATAAGATTGATAGTCGATTGCATATTTTGAGTAGCCCACCATCCAAAATGGTTAAATATTATAATGCATATGTGGTGAATGGTTATCGCTTTCGTACACGTGCATATGGGGAATCAAAGAAAATAACGAATAGTGGTGTTTGTTTGAAGGGATCACATCATAGAGATATTGAAGTTGACTTTTACGGCATGCTTGAA
Source organism: Viscum album (assembly GCA_963277665.1). Taxonomy (NCBI): domain Eukaryota; kingdom Viridiplantae; phylum Streptophyta; class Magnoliopsida; order Santalales; family Viscaceae; genus Viscum; species Viscum album. The sequence continues at coordinate 513,969,191 of OY728163.1, read as the reverse complement.
GAAATTATTGAACTGTGTTATTTGGGACAGAATTATATATCAATGTTTAAATGTCGATGGCTGGATACTGAGAGAGGCTTGCGTATTAATCCGACTCATGGAATTGTTGATATTAAACATAAAAGTATTCTTGCAGTAAATGAACCATTTTTATTGGCTCATCAGGAACATCAAATTTATTATGCAAAATACTGTGCTACTGCAAAAGAGTTGGATGATTGGTGGAGTATAATAAAAGTTAAATCTCGAGAAAATCAGTTTACTCAAACTGAATGTGGTTCCATAGAAGTGCAAGGAAATGAAATTTTTCAGGACACTCCTAAAAACACATATTTTTTACAAAGAGACATGAATATTGAGGATGACACCCCATAGTTAAGGGTTGATGATGATGATGTTGTCAATGACGTTACAACTGAATTTGAAATGACAAGAGATGATGACAGTGAAACTAATATGGAAATTGATGATGTTGATGAGGAAGATGAAGACATTGACATTCACAACTATGAAGATGATGATGAAGATGAACATTGACACAATAAAATGCTGGTTTGAATCATAAAAAATATATATCTATACATAATAGTTATTTTCAACTGTTTTCTAATAACAATCATTTCATGTTTCAGATGGACTCGGAAACGTTTCGTCAGTTGCTGGAGGCTGATCTCCCTATGGATGATGACGTTCTTGAGTCATCTGACCCTCAGGCAGTTGGCACTACAGGGAGCACTCGGAGGGGGCGTGGTCTTGCCAGACTGATGATTCAAGATCTTATCCCGGAGCGATGTCCACCTCTTAGATTCGATGCGCACACGCGGTGGTATGGTAACCTGTGTATTTTAGTTATCTTTCATTATAATTTATTAATATTCTAATTGTTATATTATTTGTTCTTTTTTCCACAGTTTTACGCATATAGCTATTGGACAGGGGAGCACTATCTTGTGCAATTATTTTTCTCAGCCCTGGCTCACTTGGGATCAGATTCCCGCTGATGTGCAGGCCGCCATGTTCGATCATTGGCTAGTACGTAATTAAATATTATTTATTTTGAAATTTAATTCATTAATAACTTTATATTAGGGTTTATGGTATCCCATCGACGAGAGCATGTGTTCCACTATCCACACGGCATGGGTGGTGTCTATGCGTGACCGTTTTCGTCAGTTTTTGCATAATTTGAGAAAGACGACTGTGAAGAAAGCCGGAGTGACAGAATTTGATGAGTCCTGTAGAGTCCACCGACCAGAGTACATTTTATCTCACATTTGGGATGGATTATGTACACACTGGTTGGGTAGTTGGTTTTAGAGGAGATCTGCATTGGGTCAACAGAATCAGGGGAGGCAAGAGGTGACGCATCGAGCTGGTAGTCGTACATTCAGTGCGCATAGAGAGTGTCTGGTAAGTACTTTTTTTTAATATTTTATACAACTTTAAATATAAACAATTTATTTTATATTCATATAGGAATCCGAGCAGCCCGATATTTCGGTGTACGGTGTTTATCAGAGGATGTACACTGACCCGACTACTGGAGAGATTAGAGGTGACCGCCATCGTCAGATTGTGGTTAGTATTATTTTCTTTTCAGTTTGAAAATTAAATTCATATAATCTTTTTATTATTTTAATTTCTAATTGAAATTTAAGGAGTCATATGAGGATGCAACCTCTCAGACACAGGCTGAGAGTCAAGACGAGACGGGTGATCAGACTAGTGCCCACCATTTTGATGAGACGACATGGATGCAGGCGACCCAATATGGCTTCGAAAAGGGCCGAGTAGTTGGTATCGACTCTCATTTGACTCCTGCAACTTATTATGGTACTACTGCGATGTCGGCGTCCAGCTTGAGAGGAGCTCGTGGAGAGAAATCATCTTCTGCCTCACAGTATCAGGAGCAACTGCGTGCTCAGAGTCAGCTTATAGAGGATTTGCGTCAGGGGCAGGAGCAGATGCGTCAGCAGCACGATGAGGAGATGCGTCAATGGCAGGAGCAGATGCATTAACAGCTGGATGAGGAGAGACATCGATATAAGGAGCAACATCAGGAGTATATGGAGTATATGCGTCGTCTGACTCATAGTTTAGGGATGAAGTTTCCTCCATCACCTCCTCCAGGTCCTCCTGGTCCTCCAGATTATCCACCCCCCCAGTGATTTTTTTAGATGTAATAAACATTTGAGTTCGTAGTTTGTTGTCATATTAACTATTTATAATTCCTCTTTCATATTGGTATGAATAGTATGTGATTTAATTTGTTTTTATTTTTTTAATATATTATTACTTATTAGTATTATTTTTAATGTCTGCTTATTTTAGTAATATTACTTATAATATTTTATATTTATTGTTAATATTGAGAAGTTTATAATTTTATAATTTTATAAATATTAATATTATTAATATTATTTTTTCATAAATATGTATGTTTATTTTAATAATAATATTATTATATTAATTTTTTATATTAATAATATTAGTATTATTATTATTTTTTGATATTGATATTTCATAATATATAATATTATATTATTTATATTCATATTATTATTATTTTTTGATATTAATATTTCATAATTATATTATATATTTTTATTATTATTAATATTATAATAATTTAATATATTTATATTATTAATATTAATATTATTATTATATATATAGTTTAATAATAGTAATATTATATTAATTTTTTATATTATTAATATTAGTATTATTATATTATATTATATTATTTATATTGATATTATTATTATTATTTTATATTAATAATTCATAATTATATTTTATATATTTTTTTATTTATATTATAACAATATAATTTTTTTATATTATTAATATTATTATTAATTTTATATAATATTATACAATTTGTAATAATAATAATAATTTTTTTAAAATATTTGCGACGGGAACATTTACGATGGGTATTCCCGTCGTAAATGTTTTTTTACTGTACCATTTGCGATGGGACGAATACCCGTCTGGAAAAACTTTCTGCGACGGTCCGTCGCAAATACCTTCGTCGCAAGTATTTTTTAAAATTTCACATTTCCGACGGGATTCTGACCCGTCGCAACTAATATATCTGCGACGGCCCGTCGCAAATACCTTTTTTATATATAAACAAAAACTCATTTGCGACGGGGGGAAAATACCGTCACAAATAAACTTTTTGCGATGGGACCACCGCAAAAACACCTATTTACGACGCTGTTTTCGGCAACGGGCGATTTGCGACGAGGCTCTGTCGCAAAAGACCTTTTGCGACGGGATCCCGTCACAAATAGCCCATCGCAAATATTCAGTTTTCCTGTAGTGATCCTACCTGCTCTGGCTAAAATCTAATAGACATGCCCTCAATATATTCTCCATCACCTGGATAGTTTGCTCAGTGTGCCCATCTGTCTGGGGATGAAAAGATATACTCATCCTCAATTGGGACCTGAATGTCTTATAAAGGAATCTCTATAACCATGAAAGGAACCACACATTATATTTAGAGATAATCATTGAGGGAACCCCATGAAGACATACAATCTCCTGCATGTACAACTAACCCAAACTCTCCACCAAAATCTGCTCCTTGATAACAAGGAAGTGAACCAACTTGTTAAGTCAATCAACCATCACCCATATGACATCCTGGGTTCTATCTATCAATAGAAATCCTATAAAAAATTCCATGAAAATTCTATCCAATTTTCACTCTGGGATATCAAGAGTCTGTAACGAACTTGCTAGAACCTGGTTCTTAGCCTTCACCTGTTGACACGTGAGACACAAAGAGATGAAGTTAGCCATAACCTGCCTCATTACATCCCCTCCAAAACTACCACTGAAGGCCTATGTTCATATTCCCTACACCAGAATATACAGACAAAGTAGAAGTATGAAACTCAATCATCACCTCTTCTAACATCGCAACCAAAACCACGATTCTTCCTTGGAAAATAATAATGTGATTCCCTCCTTTATAGAATACATCTGATGAATATCTTAAGGATATCTGGTCATGTATCACCTCAGAGTCTATTTTTCTCAACTAAGTCTTACTCACATTCTATAGAAGCAGAGGAATAAAAACCATTGATTGAAGATACGATGAATCCCTCTCCTCCACCAGGGTTAGCTATAAAGAATCAAACTACTCAAATGACACATTTACCAGATGATAATGAGAATTCATACTAAGGGAATCTACCATCACACTTCCCTTCCAAGGATTATAGACTATCTCAAAGTCATATTCCTACAGTAACTCCAACCAGTTTATCTATCTCAGGTTTAAGTCTCTCTGAGTGAATACATACCTGAGACTCTGATGGTCTGAGTAAACAATAAATCACACTCCTAGAAGACAGTGACTCCACATCATCAGAACAAAGACTACCACTTCCAACTCTAGTTCATAAGTCATATAGTTCTTCTCAAGGGGTCTCAAATACCTCAACCCATATGCAATCACTATCTACTTCTACATCAACATGTATCCAAGATCATCTTTAGAGGAATCAAAATATACTACATACTCCATGACCTCCTATGGTAGTCTCAAAATAGGATCACTCATCATCCTTAGTGTCAACTCCTCAAAGGATCTCTGGCAGTACTCAGTATAAGTAAACAACAACACTTTCCATGTTAGGGTGGTAAAATTGTGTATAATACTAGATAATTCCCCCACAAAGCTCATATAGTACCCCACCAATCCAATAAAACTTTACACCTATGACATGCTCTTGGGTAGATCCTAAGAAATAAATGCATCGATATTCACCAATTCCATAGCTAATTCATTCTAAAAAATGACATACCCTATAAAGTTAACCTCATGGATTCAGAATTAAAACTTTGAGAACATACCATAAAGATGTTTCTCCTGAAGAAAGTTTAGGACTATCCTTATGTGCTATGTATGCTCCTCCTCTGACACATAGTATATGAGTATGCCATCAATGAAGAAAACCAAAAATCAGTCCAAGTATGGTTACAAAATATATTTCATCAAATCCATTAATAAAATGGGGTAATTCTTCACACTAAAAGACATCACTAAAAACTAGTAGTTTCCATAGCGACATCGGAATGACAGCTTCAAAATATCAGCCTCACAAACTCTCAAATGGTGGTAGTCGACATGAGATCGGTATTCAAGAACCATCTCACTCCTTGCAACTGGTCATAGAGGCCATCAATCCTTATAAAGGGGTACTTATTATTTATTTTATCTTAGTTCAGGTGATAATAATCAGAAAAAATATATAATATCCCTTCAAACTTTTTCATCAACAAATCCAGAGCTGCCCAAGGGGGCACATTGGGTCCGATAAGACCCTTCTCTCAAAGAAACTCCAACAACACCCTTATCTCCCAGATCGTGGTAGGGACCATATTATGTGCTGTAGAACATATCAGAGTAGTCAAGGGGTGAAAGTCAATGGAAAAATCTATCTCTCGTATTGGAGGTAGTCCCAAAACATCCTTAGGGAAGACATATATATAATTATCCACGACTGAAGTAACCCAAATTTTTTAAGAGACCAATGAACCAAGGGGTAAATTCACCAACTGTTGGGTGATAGGTTATATATTCCTACTCACAAGTCCCACTCACTCTTCCATTATACTGATTTATCCCACAAAGTAGAATCTCATCCCATCTGTCTGAAGGCATTTGAATCATCTATGGTGATAGTTAAACTTGGATCAGATTATGAAAACCAGTCTATAACCAATATTACATCATATGGTATCATCATGAAAACCAGGGCATACCAGAAAAAAATATTTCTACCAAGAAATAGATCACACTATCATTAGGTAAATGTGTTGACCTCACCTGTTTTGATAATCTCAATCATGTATTCATATGTGTTGAAAATCCCAATTATGTTTTCATTCTTTATGATATTTTTAAGTATCATTGATCTATACTTTAATTCTTTCAAATCTATGATCAAACCAATAATAATATTTAAAATAGTCTTTGGAATATGTTAATCCTCATTTATCCATGTTCATACAAGTTATAAATTAATTCTAACACAATCGGATGTGTTCTGTATAAAACAGATTAGTAATCTGCCTATAGCTACTGATAAAGAGCTACCGGTACCCAGTCTACCGATAGACTTAGTCTACCGACAGACAGAGTCATCGATATACTTAACACAGAGCTACCGACGCATGGAGCTACCGACGCATGGAGCTACCGACGCATGGAGATACCGACGCATGGAGCTACCGACGCATGGAGCTACCGATAAACAAAGTCACCGATACAAGCATGCACCAACCGACGCATAGAGCCACCGATAGAATCAAAGCAACTAATGAGATTGAGCTACCGATGTCCAAGCTACCGATGCTGATTATCTACCGATCACTCGACTCACTGTTTGAATTTCTTTATTTCCTATCTTTATTTAATCTATCCAATGGTCATATCATGTACATTTTAATGATTTGTCAAATATCTGATAAAGGTTGTCGGATGTTAGGAACCCATACCTCATACCTGCAGAAAGGAAATCTTTTCTGTCCCCTGTTGGGAGATAAAAACGAGAAGACTACGCTGCCCAACTAGAAGAGTGTGGTGGATGGAATATACCAAAAACACAAGAACAAGAAGAACACAGAGAAGCTCATAGACAATCAAGCATACTCGAGAAGTGTTCTGTGTATATAATAAGAACACTGAAGAACTTCAACCACTAATTTTTCACTGTCTGTGAACCTGGAGCATACGACACTCTGTTTCTCAAACAGAAACGAGAAGAGGACTCAGACTCACTTCTGATCGAATCCAAAGGAGTCCAGAGCTACACTGAAATCACCAGAACCATCTCTAAACTCTACATCTCTTATTCTGTGATTTATTATTATACTTTTCGATCAGTGTGTGTTATCTGCTGTATCTAACACATACACTGTCTCCTGTACTTAAACTGGAGGATTTGTAAATCCTTACCAAACTCTTTCATTCTTTCTTTCCCACGAATAACAGTGGTAGAGGTCACGTGTGACCTGGACAGCTGGTTGCTGTTGTACTGTTTCCCACGAAGAACAGTGGTAGAGGTCTTGGACCTGGACAATTGTAAACTGTTGAACCCCGATCCAGGGTGTGGATCATTTTTATATATAAACTTTTGAGAGGACTAAGTCTCGGCTTGAGACTGAACCTCTTGGTTACATTTGTTGTGCCATCTCTTTCAAAGTTTTATTCCGCTGCTAATCACTTTAAAACCAATACTGTTTTTAAAGTTACTTTGATAATTAAATTAGCAAGTGTTTATGTTAAGTGTAGATTAGTAAGTTAGTTTCAAAAGATAATCACACACTCTTGTTTATTAACTTGGAATTAATCAATCCCTTGAGAATCTAACAGAACCTCTACTTTAATATAAATTCACTACAGTTTAATTTATTATTTTATTTGGGGGTCTTTAAGACAGTGTTTTTAAATACAGAAATTTTAATTGGTACTCAATTCACCCCCCTCTTGAGTAAACCACTCCGACCAACACTTGGTATCAGAGGATTGAAAATACTTTCTAAAAGTACTCTGCTTTTGAACTGTGATTTTAGTTGTATTTTAAAGGTCTTAAAATTTCTGTTATATCTAAATTTTTATCTCTTTAAAATTTTCTCATCATGGACAATAGACTTGAGGGTGCTGCTACTAACTGGCCACCTTTCTTCAATGGAACTAATTATGCTCAGTGGAAACTGAAAATGAAAATTCATCTAGAAAGCATAGGTTTTGATATTTGGACTGCTATTGAATCAGAATACAAAATTCCCACTACTGCTAGATCTACTTGGGATGAACCTATAAAGACTGCTTACAATAACAACTATAAAGCTATGAATGCCTTGTACTGTGCTCTAGGAGATGAAGAGTTTAATAGAATTTCCTCTTGTAAAACTGCATATGAAATTTGGGATACCTTAGCTGTTTCTCATGAAGGAACAACGAATGTTAAAGAAATGAGATTGAACACTTATACTATCAAGTATGATAATTTTAAAATGAAGCCTGACAAACCCATTTCTGACATGTATCTCAGGTTCAATGAAATTGTCAATACAATGATCTCGCTGGGAAAGGATGTCTCATCGAAGGAACAAATTATGAGAATTTTGAGATGTCTATCTGATAGATGGAGAGGCACATCTGTCTCAATCAGAGAATCATGTGACATTGCTGGTCTACCTGTCAAGGAACTAATTGGCAAGATGATGATGTATGAAGAAGAGCTTAAAGTGAATAAAGAGGAATAAAATGAACCTCCAAGAAAGTCCGTCGCTTTCAAATCTTCAACTTCAAAGAATAAGGACAAAGAAAAGCTTCAAGCTGTAGTTGAAAGTTCAAGTTGTGAAGACAGTGAAAGTGATTCTGACAGTGATGCTGAGATGGCTCACATTGCTAGAAGATTTAAGAAATTTTATAGGAAAAAGAAGTTCTTCAGAAAAACGAATTATAAGGGTAAGTATGATCACCAAGGTAAATGGAAAAAGGATTGGAAGAAGAATGACAAATCAGATGATGTTGTCTGCAATGAGTGCAAGAGAAAAGGACACATTAAAGCCGACTGTCCAAAGCTGAAGTATAAAAAGAAATATGAATATAAGGACAATAATTTTAAGAAAGCCATGAAGGATACTTGGAGTACTTCTGAGGATAGGTCTACTGAATCTGAAAGCTCTGAAACTGAACACAAAAATATGGCAAACATGTGCTTTATGACAAACACTTCTCAGGTAACTGCTGAAACTCCTGCTTTAAATTATTATTACTCTGGAGATAATGCAGAATCTGACTCTGATTCTGGAACAATGTCTAAAAATGAATTGTTTGAGTACTGTTATATGCTGGAAGAGACATGTAATGAACTTAAGGATAAATACAAGTCATTAAAGAAACAACATGCTCTCACCACTACAGTTAAAACCGAACTCACTATTGAAAAAGAGAAAAATGCTCAACTGTTAAAAGAAAACACTGAACTGAAACTATATAATGAGCAACTCAAGAAAGACTTAGATAAGTTCACCAATGGAAAAAATACACTAACACAGATGCTAGGAAAGCAAATAGTACCTAAATATACTACTGGTATAGGATACCAACCTGGACAAAGGAAAATTGCCAAAACTAGATTCATTTCTAAATCTGGACAGAATGAAGGTAATTCTGGAACTTCATATGCTTCAACCAGTTATATACATAGCTATGGATCTAATAAAGTTTATCTTTCAAAGCATTTCAATTCTACAAATTATATGAGACCCATTAGACAAATATGGGTACCTAAAGTGTTATTGGCTAACCTGTCTGGACCCAAGAAAATCTGGGTACCAAAATCATCTCCCATCTGAATCTGTTTTGTAGGGAACTTGCTTAAAGAGCTCCTGTAAAGAGACCTGGTATTTGGACAGTGGATGTTCAAGACATATGTCAGGAGAATTTTCTTGTTTCAAGAGTTTAATAAAAGTTGATGGAGGCTTTGTCACCTTTGGTGATAACTCTAAAGGAAAAATCATCGGCCTAGGCCAGATTGGTAACACTGATTCAATTTTGATTTCTAAAGTTTTATTTGTTGATGGCCTTAAATACAATTTATTAAGTATTTCTCAGTTATGTGATGATGGTTTTCATGTTAAATTTGAAAACGATTCGTGCAAAGTTTTTAATTCTAAGAATGTTTTGGTATTTTCTGCCTTAAGAAATGAAAATGTTTATGCTGTTAATCTGAATTCTTTAGCTAAACAAAATATTACTTGTTTAAATGCTTTTCATAAAGAATCTTGGATATGGCACAGAAGATTGGGACATTGCAACATTCACTCAGTTAGAAAACTCTCTAGAAAAAACCTAGTTAGAGACCTACCTTAATTAGAATTCCCAAATGATAGAGTGTGTAACCCCTGTCAAAAGGAAAAACAACACAAAGTTTCTTTTAAATCAAAGAAAGAAGTTTCGACTTCTCAACCACTTGAATTGGTTCACATGGATTTGTTTGGACCATCAAGAGTTTCTAGTTTAAATGGGAAGCACTATGTTTATGTTCTTGTAGATGATTTTTCTAGATATACTTGGGTATATTTTCTAGCTCACAAAAGTGAAGCTTGTTCTTCTTTTGTTAAATACTCTAAATCTGTAGAGAACCTTAGTGGACTTAAGATTAAAACTTTGAGAAGTGATCATGGTCGTGAGTTTAAAAATCAAGATTTTGAATCTTATTGCTCACACAATGGCTATACTCATAACTTTTCTGCCCCTAGAACACCCCAACAGAATGGTGTAGTAGAAAGAAGAAACCAAACCCTTCAAGAAATTGCTAGAACCATGCTCAATGAATATGACCTGCCTATTTATTTTTGGGCTGAAGCTGTTAATACAGCTTGCTATGTTATTAATAGAGTCTTAATCAGACCTGTTCTTAAGAAAACCCCTTATGAATTGTGGAACAATAGAAAGCCTAAGGTTAATTACTTTAAAGTTTTTGGTTGCAAAGTATTTATTCTGAATACTAAAGATAATCTGGATAAGTTTGCTTCCAAAAGTGATGAAGGAATTTTTCTGGGTTATTCTATTTCAAGTAAAGCCTATAGAATATTCAATAAGAAAACTAAATGTGTGGAAGAATCTGTTCACATCAAGTTTGATGAAACTGATCCACATGAGTCTAAAACCTCTCTTGAAAATATTGAAGAAGACTTATCTGTTCTGAACATTAATGATAAATCTAAAGAACCTGTTATCAAAACATCCAGTTCTGGACTTTTTCCAGAATCTGCTTCTGTTGAACCCGAACCTATAGATGAACCTGAAATTTCTAGTCCAACCTTTACCAGATCAACGAGGATTCTAAAGAATCATCCTTTAGAAGCTGTTGTTGGTAATCTTGATAGAGGAACACAAACTAGAGCTTCTCTAAGAAACCAGGTTGAACATCAAGCTTTTCTTTCACAACTAGAACCCAAAAATATCAATGATGCTATCAATGATGAATTCTGGGTAATGGCTATGCAGGAAGAATTAAATCAGTTTGAAAGAAACAAAGTCTGGGAATTAGTTGACAGACCTAAGGACACTTTGAAAATAGGCACAAAATGGGTTTTTAGAAATAAAGTAGATGAATCTGGAAATATAGTTAGAAACAAAGCTAGAATAGTTGCACAAGGATATAGTCAGGAAGAAGGTATAGACTATGAGGAAAATTTTGCGCCTGTAGCTAGACTAGAAGCCATTAGGATCTTACTTGCATATGCTGCACATCTGGATTTCAAGTTATATCAAATGGATGTGAAAAGTGCATTTCTAAATGGTTTTATAATTGAAGATGTTTTTGTAGAACAACCACCTGGATTTACTAACCCCCATTTTCCAAATCAAGTTTTTAAACTTTCTAAAGCTTTATATGGTTTAAAACAAGCTCCAAGAGCTTGGTATGATAGACTTAGCAATTTCCTTATCTCAAATGGTTTTACTAAAGGGATTGCTGATCCAACTCTTTTCATTAAAAGAATTTCTAAAGATGTGTTAGTTGTACAAATATATGTTGATGATATTATTTTTGGATCTTCTAAACACTCTTTATGTACTGATTTTTCAAAAAGTATGCAAAATAAATTTGAAATGAGCTTAATGGGAGAACTTAAGTACTTTCTTGGATTTCAAGTATTAAAAAATGAAAATGGTATTATTTTGAATCAAAGTAAATATACAAAGGATCTTTTAAAACGTTTTGGTCTGGATAGTATCAAGGAAAGTGAAACTCCTATGAGTACTACCTGTAAATTGGACGCAGATGAAACTGGAAAACCAGTTGATCAAACAAATTACAGAGGTATGATTGGTAGTTTACTTTATCTTACTGCTAGTCGACATGATATTATGTTTAGTGTGTGTATGTGTGCTAGATTTCAAGCTAATCCAAAATAATCTCATTTTCTTGCTGTTAAAAGAATTTTTAAATATCTCAAACACACGGTTAACTTAGGTTTGTTTTACCCAAAAGGACAATCCTTTGAGTTAATGAGTTATTCAGATGCTGACTTTGCTGGTTGTAAGTTAGATAGAAAAAGCACATCAGGAACATGTCATTTGCTTGGAAAATATTTAGTTTCTTGGTGTAGTAAGAAACAGAACTCAGTTGCATTATCTACTGCCGAAGCAGAATACATAGCTGCTGGTAGTTACTGTGCACAAATTCTGTGGACGAAGCACACTCTTTTGGACTATGGATATGTTTTTAAACATGTTTCAATCAACTGTGATAACACCAGTGCAATAAACATCTCTAAGAATCCTGTATCTCACTCTAGAACCAAACACATAGATGTAAGACACCACTTCCTAAGAGATCACTATCAAAAAGGTGATATTTCTCTTGAATTTATTGGCACTGAACATCAATTGGCTGATATTTTCACTAAACCTTTAAGTTCGGATAGGTTAAGTTACATAAGACACGAATTGGGAATGTTTAATCACAACCGATGTTGAAAATCCTCACCGATGTGAAATTCTCACCGATGTGAAAATTCTCACCGATGTGAAAATTGTCACTGATGTGAAAATTCTCACCGATGTGAAAATTCTCACCGATGTGAAAATTCTCACCAATGTTAAAATTCTCACCGATGTTGAAAATTCTCACCGATGTTGAAAATTCTCACCGATGTGAAATTCTCACCGATGTGAAATTCTCACCGATGTGAAAATTCTCACCGATGTTAAAATTCTCACCGATGTTGAAAATTCTCACCGATGTGAAATTCTCACCGATGTGAAATTCTCACCGATGCTATATTTTAAAACTTCTGTCTTCCGCCAAGAATATGAATTGTTTTATTTTATTTTATCTTACTCTATTTTAGTCATTTATTTGGAATTCCTAAATGATAAAACTAAGTCTAAGCCACTTCTTACCTCACCGAGCTCAAAATCTCTCACCTTCGAACCTTAGCTCCCAAATCGGCCAAGAACCCTAAACCCGCGATGGCAAAAACTAAGCTTCCTACCATCAGAGAAGAAAGTGTAGAACTAAATGCTAAGAAGCAGAAGACACAGCATAAAGCCAGTGTTAGTGAAGTCAGAACTAGATCGGGAAAGCGACCAGTGAATCCTCACTTGCAGAATAGAGACATAGTAATCGAGAAGGAACTGTGCGTGGAATGGCTACTGCCTAGCAAATCGTTGGTACTCGAGATTCTGGAGGACCAGAAATGGGTGGATTGTTTCTCAAATAACAATGGCCCATACTACCCGAAGTTGGTAAAACAGTTCTACGAGTTTGTAAGCTTCGAGAAGTCTGAAAATGAGAATCGGGTAAGCTCGTTTTTAAATGGAAAAGAGATGTCTTTTTCTTCAGTAGAGTGGGCTGAGTGTTTGAAAGTACCACATGAAGGTGTCTCTGGGTATGTATCAAGAGCAATGCCACCTAGCAGTGATATCTTTGATTATGAAACCGCCTTAAAAGAACTGACCGGTAATGGGAATCAAAGGCAAGTGGTTGCTGTTGAAATGGATGGAGAGAATCGACTACTCTTTAAGTTTTTTCAGCATGTGCTGATACCGAGGCGAGGATATTTTTCAAATCTGAGATATCAAGATATATGTCTTCTTCATTTTCTAAGACATGGTGTAAAAATCAATCTGTGCAGATTTCTAATGCTTCAAATGGAAGACATGATTAGACCAAAGTCAAAGACAAATGCTTTGTTCTTTGCCAAGCTGATTTCAGTAATGATAAAAGTGAAAGGAATAGCTGAGTCTCAGGATGAGACAGTTGTAGTCAGGAACAATTTCTGCATCACCTCGACTGTTTGTAAGTACATGAAAATTAACTGGAACCCATGGAAGGGAGAACGGGTCAGTGATGATCAGAAGATATATGATATGTTTAATCCTGTGGATCATCCCTCAAGACCAAAGGATATGAGAGATCCAAGTCTGAGACCTGATGAAGAGGAACCTATTTGTAGTGATGAAACAGAAGAAGAAGAAGAAGAAGAAACTCCCATGGATGTTGGAGGAGATCCAGACTTTTCCCCAAGTCCTGTTGCAGAATTGGTTTATTCTAGGAAAGGGAAGGTAGAGGAAATTTTGTCTACTTATGAGGAAGACCAGTCTGTACCTCACCAAGAAGAAGAGGAAAAGGATAATGTATCTGAATTTCCTGCTTCTGGTAGTTTAAGTATGAGTCCTTTGATTGGAAACTCAGCTATTCCGACTGCTGAAGTAGAAAGAGATACAGAAGAAGCTGTACCTGTATCAGAAGATCTTCTAGATACTGCACCGATGGAATTTGTAGTAGAAGATTCTGATGAAGAGAATCCAGCACTGAATGCTGTTGTGATACATGAGAATGCACCCATTGAGGGGGAGCATCAATCTGTTCTTGGAAATGTTACAGTAGCTGTTGAGCTTGGAGACTGGGTAGAAGACCCAGGGTTTATAGTCTGTGGATTGGATTATCCAGATTCTGACAATGAGATGTCTGTGAATAGACCAAAGACCAATTATGATCTTGCTTCTGAGTTGTTGCCCGATAATGTGGTCAGATTTCATGATCTGAATAAGCTAAAAGAGGACCTCAAAACCAGTTTTGTTGAAGAAGTGAAGTTAATGGAAACCTCCCTTGCATCCTCAATTCAATCAATAATGACTGATTCTGTAGTTAGTTTGGCCTCAGTAAAGGGATCTGCTGCAGTTGTCCCTAATGATTTTGTCTTTAAATCTGATCTTGAATCCATGAAGAATGAGCTGAAAGAATCATTCAGTGCATCAGTTGCTGAGATGAAGTAAAGCTTTAATGAAGAAATGCAAATGTTAGAGAGATCCTTCGAGCTATCCCTGGCTTGTAATTTATCTTCTTTTGTGTCTGAGCTTATGGAAGAAGTGAAAGAGTGCCAGACTCAGTCTTCTAGAATCGAAGCAGATCTTGAAGCTCTCGAGACATCAGTTGCTGCTTTGGATTCTTATATGAGCTCCAAGTCTCAAGCTGACAAGGACCTGGCTTATGTGAAGAGTGTAGTAAGCCAGTTTGTCTCGGTGTTTGAAAGTTTCAAAACCTCAGTGAAGGATCACGTTCAATTACAGGACTCTCAAGTTCAAAGCCTAATCAGTGGTTTGTCTAAGAGTTTCAAATAAACTGTTTCCTTCTCTCTTGGCCCTCTCACATCCAAACTATTAGTTGACCTGAATCAAGTTCGAGCAGTGTTCAAGGAGGAGATTGGTTCTATTTCAACCAGTGGCTCTGTGGACTCATCAGAGTTGAGCCGAGTGGTGCTTTCTACAAGGGATTCTGCTAGAGAAATAATGAAGATTGTTCAAGATTATATGAGAGAAGCCTCTACCTCTCAGGAAGCCATAAAGAGCAAAGTGGACTACTACTTCACTAGAATTTTCACCAAGCATCAACTCGATCACCACTTCAAGCTGATGTTGGAACACATGAAGCTACCTCCAGTAACTCAAGCTTTTAGAGAACAAGTGAGCCAACTAAGACAATTGACTCCTGCTTTGGAAAAATTCATGGAGAACAAAGATGATTTCATCTCTGCTATGGAAAGAGGAGGAGGAATTATTATGGATTTTAGAAATTTGCTGCTGCCCTTCTTGCATGTTGATGCCAGACCAGTCATAGTACCTCCTGCTTTGCCTGCTTCTGCCTCAGCTGCTTCCACAGTCCAGCTGACTCCTGCTCAAGCTATTCGAAGCCTCACACCAATGATCACCCAAAGAACTTCAACCTACAGGCCTGACTCTGTGTCAGTAGCTCAGCCTCCTTTGATCATTTCTGGCATTCCAAAACCCTCACCTGCATCCTCACCACCCGAACCTTCTTCTGATCCGAAAGGAAAATCTCACGTTGAAGATGTGGCTTGATCCAGTGGCCAGGATTTTTTTTGATAGGAATTCATTTGTATTCTGTTTCTGTTTCTGTACTTTCTGACTGCTCTAATACAGAAGAACTCTTTTTACTTCTCATGTTTTATTTGTCTACTATATATGCTTTCCCACTTTTTTATTATCACAAAGGGGGAGAACAAAATGAGAGAATAAGAAAGGGGGAGAACAAAATGAGAGAATGAGAAATATTTTTCAATGGAGAAAAATAACCTTCTTTTCAATTTTATCTCTAATTTTATTGTGTTTCTTTTTACCTTCGGTACCTTATGATTGTTACCTCTGATAACTTATGTCTATATCATACTATTTATATTATCTCTGATGTTGTTTTCTCTGAGAAAATTGTTTTCAATATTATACTCTTTACTATTATATTTTCGCTATGTTAAATGCCCATATCATAAATTGTGATTATCAAAAAGGGGGAGATTGTTGACCTCACCTGTTTTGATAATCTCAATCATGTATTCATATGTGTTGAAAATCCCAATTATGTTTTCATTCTCTATGATATTTTTAAGTATCATTGATCTATACTTTAATTCTTTCAAATCTATGATCAAACCAATAATAATCTTTAAAATAGTCTTTGGAATATGTTAATCCTCATTTATCCATGTTCATACAAGTTATAAATTAATTATAACATAATCGGATGTGTTCTGCATAAAACAGATTAGTAATCTGCCTATAGCTACTGATAAAGAGCTACCGGTACCCAGTCTACCGATAGAATTAGTCTACCAACAGACAGAGTCACCGATATACTTAACACAGAGCTACCGACGCATGGAGCTACCGACGCATGGAGCTACCGACGCATGGAGCTACCGATAAACAAAGTCACCGATACAAGCATGTACCAACCGACGCATAGAGCCACCGATAGAATCAAAGCAACTAATGACATTGAGCTACCGATGTCCAAGCTACCGATGCTGATTATCTACCGATCACTCGACTCACTGTTTGAATTTCTTTACTTCCTATCTTTATTTAATCTATCCAACGGTCATATCATGTACATTTTAATGATTTGTCAAATATCTGATAAAGGTTGTCGGATGTCAGGAACCCGTACCTCGTACCTGCAGAAAGGAAATCTTTTCTGTCCCCTGTTGGGAGATAAAAACGAGAAGACTATGCTGCCCAATTAGAAGAGTGTGGTGGATGGAATATACCAAAAACACAAGAACAAGAAGAACACAGAGAAGCTCATAGACAATTAAGCATACTCGAGAAGTGTTCTGTGCATATAAGAAGAACACTAAAGAACTTCAACCACTACTTTTTCACTGTCTGTGAACCTGGAGCATACGACACTCTGTTTCTCAAACAGAAACGAGAAGAGGACTCAGACTCACTTCTGATCGAATCCAAAGGAGTCCAGAGCTACACTGAAATCACCAGAACCATCTCTAAACTCTACATCTCTTGTTCTGTGATTTATTATTATACTTTTCGATCAGTGTGTGTTATCTGCTGTATCTAACACATACACTGTCTCCTGTACTTAAACTGGAGGATTTGTAAATCCTTACCAAACTCTTTCATTCTTTCTTTCCCATGAATAACAGTGGTAGAGGTCGTGTGTGACCTGGACAGCTGGTTGCTGTTGTACTGTTTCCCACAAAGAACAGTGGTAGAGGTCTTGGACCTGGACAGTTGTAAACTGTTGAACCCCGATCCAGGGTGTGGATCATTTTTATATATAAACTTTTGAGAGGACTAAGTCTCGGCTTGAGACTGAACCTATTGGTTACATTTGTTGTGCCATCTCTTTCAATGTTTTATTCCGCTGCTAATCACTTTAAAACCAATACTGTTTTTAAAGTTACTTTGATAATTAAATTAGCAAGTGTTTATGTTAAGTGTAGATTAGTAAGTTAGTTTCAAAAGATAATCACACACTCTTTTTGATTAACTGGGAATTAATCAATCCCTTGAGAATCTAACAGAACCTCTACTTTAATATAAATTCACTACAGTTTAATTTATTATTTTATTTGGGGTTCTTTAAGACAGTGTTTTTAAATACAGAAATTTTAATTGGTACTCAATTCACCCCCTCTTGAGTAAACCACTCCTACCAACAAAATGATATCGAAGAATCATTCCCTATAAGAACCTCGAAGTAAATATGTTAGTCTAAAGTCTCTACTAGGATCCCCAGTGCTCTCATCAAGAGTAATTATATGAATGAATGACTCACTCCAATTTATAATAGTATTGAATCAAGATTATAATAAACATAGATCTTACCTCTAATCATCTCATGAGATGCCAGGTCATAAGCCTCCATAGACGGCAATTACCTACGAACCTGACCACCAGCTCCTTAATCCTATAATGGGTCTCCTGGTGGTGGTGGTTGAAGGATATAATAACTTTATTCACCACTAATATCTCCTCCTCTAAGATAACTACCTAATCCAATTCCATATCTTCCTCCCTGAGGGCCAACATGGCCACACCATGTAGATCCAGGATCATGGTGTTATCTCTTCCATGGTGATCTATATACTCCCTCCTTTCCATAATTATCATGTTGGGTCTGGAAATAATCTTCCATGTGACCTATCCTATAACATGGATAACATCACTCCTCTCCGGGATTCCCTGGTCCTCTGCGTTTCCCCATAGCTACACAACCATGAACCTGATTCTGAGCATGAGCACGCCTCTTGTGCCTTAACACCAATAATCCGCCAGCCATTGTAGATGACTCAAACCTAGGATGACTAATGTTGGATCCAGTTTAATGGAGTCCCTTAAATAGTAATCTCTCTATCACCATCACACATTTTATCACTCCAGCAGATGTGGGAATTCCTAAGGGTACAATACTGGCACAAATGTCTCTGTGGATAACCTACTCAAAATTCCATGTCTAGACGTAAACGTCTCAAATAATGTCGAGGGAGTACCACATTAGGCCAGTAAACCTCCTAAAATACTTAAAAAAATTTATCCCTCCCAACTACATCTCCAAAATCTCTTGAATCTAAACTGAGCATAAGCACAAGGGGTAGTACTTCTCATAAAACAGTTTTTGGATATCAGACCATGAGAGTACCGAGTCATCAGGAGTCCGAGTGACTAAACTCTACTAGAGTAAAATGGTTTTCATAAAGAATGGAATCCTATGCAACCATACAATTAGTTAGGTTCAATACAATTTTGAAAAATATGATCATCGACTCAAGGCAATCCTCCATTCCCTAAGGATATAGCTCACTGCGAAACCTCAATAGCCACTAGCACTAGAACTCATGGAGTGCGTTAAGCCTTCATGAATCCTCAACCTAATCTATTGGTATAATATGTTTCTCGATAGGTGTAAGTGATACTATATACCCGCATAGAGGAATGATATCATGAGATGGCCTCTAAAATAATTCCTAATCACTTATCAGAGCGTCATCACAATCCGAAATTTGTAACCTGGATGGTTTTCTTCATAGAGGAATCTTGAAAATTTAATCAAGATGTTCCATGGTTAGATGAGCATATATATATATGGCTATATGAGTAAATAATAATAATATAAAGACTCATTACAATATGATGCATGCACAAATGTTCCTTTCAAATAATTTATCGATACACTATGTCGACAAGAAGGCAGTCAGAGTCCTGTTGAATGGATACATCGACTGCTGCACCAGTACTAGGTTCCCTGCCTTGAAAGATTCAATTTAGACACTTTGAAATTGTTCCCCTAAGTTTAAAACTAATCATAATAAGAGGGACAATACTCAAACACTTATTGTCAGACCCTGACCCGTGAAACTCTTATTTTATTATTTTTCTACCTTAAAATATTTTTGTTAGGGATTCGGGTTCAAAACCAGATTAATTTCTTTGGGTTATATTAAAGTCCTCCTTTTTGGTGCTGATGTTGTTAGGTGCATGGTCAGAGTGTAAATTTGGAAGCAGAATGACTTCGCCTTGGAAACTACGCGACTACCCGTCCTCAGAAAAATTAAAATAAATAGATAATGTAATTATAACGCACATTGCCATTTAAAATATTTATTGTGATAATAATTTTATTAATATTGAGATAATATGAATAATTTTATTGTTTTTATTATTATTATTATTATTATTATTCTAACAATAATAATATTATTATTTTTATGTCTATTACTTTTATCATGGATTTAGGTTTCATTTTATTTTATTAATTTTTTTTGTTTTATATTTATTTTTATTTTTATTTTTATTTTTTTTCTTTTTGCTCCTAACATTAATTCAGGAATTTTTTTTCTTTTACGTTTCACGCTGCTCAGCCTTTCTTCATGCATCACCACCCCCCTTCTAATACAACTCACATAGTACCTGCTACCCAGCCGCCCTCCTTGCTATGCTCGAGCAGCCCGCCACCGACCTCCCTTCCTATGTCCTCCATCGGCCCTCCTCTCCCCCTGCATGCGACCCTCCTTTAGCGCAACACCTGGCCTACCCTCCTCTGTCTGCCTCCACACCCAGCTAGCGTAGGACCCTCGATTGGCCTCAACTACCCTGTTACCCGACGACGCACTCCTCCTCTCCTTGTCGCAGCTCCCCAGCACACCGTCTCGGCTCCCTTCCAGTGCACCCGGTGCGACCCCCTTTCCCCCTTGCAGCAAGACCGAACAACCCTCAGACTCGACCTCCTCCTGCCTCCCAGATGCAGCCTACACTCCTCCTCCCCAGTTCGGCGTGACCCCCTCCCTGAATCTTGGCCTCTCCCTCTTGCTCCAGCGCCACCTCCAACGGTTCCCCCCGGCCTCCTGCTTCCAGAAGTAAAGCCCCTCGAACCCCATTCTCGGTGCACAAAACCCCAGACCAACGATCCCACCTCTGGAGAGGCCTCCCTTCAGTGTCGTACCTCCCTCCTTCAGCAGCCGTAACCTTTCTGACTGACCTGTAGCCATTCCAGCCATCCTGCAGCCCCTACGACTAACCCACAACCCCCTCTACGCCCTTTGCTAAGCCTCCCAGTAGGTCTCCTGCGTAAATCTTCTCTCTGACAGTGCCTCACCTACCGGTGCATGCCCTGCCGATGTTGTTACGACCTTCCCACACCCTAATGGTGTCTTTCTGACTAGCATGCCACCACCCTTCCAGCATGACTTTTCTTGGGTAAACCCTTTTTTTTATATTTGATACATACATACATATATACATATATATATATATATATATATATATATATTACCTCAGTTTGATAAGGTGTTTTAATAATTAAATGTTGTTTTGGGTTGATTTTACTTTTAGGACCCGCGCGGGGCGTTTCCGATTGAGCGTCGTCATCACGTCGTGTTTTCAAATTTGTTTTGTCATCACTCTTTGATCTCGAGGCAGGTTCCCATTGCACTGATTTTAAAATTTTAGTTACATCTATTTCCCGCTGTTTGCAACCTATATATATGTGCTAAATATTATTAATTCATGTTTCGCTTATAAATTGCCTTTTTTAAAAATTAAGTTTCCTTTTATTAAATTTTTCATGTGTCGCTGGTAAATTTCCTGGTTGGCTCTTATGGTTTATTTGGAAAAAAATAAAATATTTTGGTTTGGTTTTATAGAAAAAATATTGGAAGCTTGTGAAGTAGTGTTTTGGGGCTCCTTAAATGGTTTCAAACTAGTTTTGGTTCTTTTTAAAGTGGTGATTCTGAAATGTGTATAATGATTATTTGATACATTATGGAAAATAATGAAGTTGTCTTGATGAACACCCTCCTAGGATAACTCTTTTACCTTGGTTATGACTGATTGTTTGGGAGGCCCACACTTAGAGGCTCCTGGGTGCTCGAATGGTTTATAGGCAAGAGGTTTTCCCATGGAGTGGCTTGGGGTGATTCTTGTTGTGCATTATATATATATATATATATATATATATATATATTTGTATGTGATTGGATGCTCGTTTGGCATCGGTTGGATCACCCCCTTTTCTAAATACTTGAGACATGGGAATCTGGCATATTGAGAGAATATTCTGAGAATGAGTGTTGCACTGGTAGGTTATGGTACTGAACAGTGGCCCATAGTAGGTGGATATATTGAGTTAATTACTATGGTATTTTCCCCTTGTCCTTCCTGAGAAAGGATGGCCAAGCGTTTGAGCGTTTTGATTTTATCGTGTGTGACATGTCAATGGGGATGAGGTCTCATGTATTTGTATCTTCTTTTTTATTTTTGATCTCCTAGGTTCACCAATGTCTATTCAGATTTTTCTGCTTGCAATAGTTATATGTATACTTACATTTCCCTTGCTATGTTATTTCTTTTGTGCATTTTTGTATATTGTTTTCCTTGGAAAATAGTAAAAATGGTTTTGAAATGAAACTAGATTTAAAAATGGTTAAGGGCAATGGTTCATACTTTTCTTTTGAGTAAAATATTTATAAAAGCATACTTTTATAAATTGTAGTTCAAACATGAAATGGGGTTTCTTTTATTTTAAAGGTTGTGCATTGGGAATAGATATCAGGCTAGCCTACTAAGTTTTAATACTCACACCTATAGTTCTTTATATTTTTAGTGTTTGTGCAGGCTACAACTTGAGTGCACTCACCTTGGGCGACGCTTGATCGTTGAGTCGGAGAGTGACCCGTGGGGCCACATGGAGTTAGTTCGGACATCAATTTTGGTTAGCAATATTTTCTTTTGTTCTTGTTTAGTCATTTTTTTTGTTTATTTATTCTGTGATGCTCTATATTATTTTTGTTTCTTTATTTATTTGTATTGGGTGAAATAGTTCCCACAGCCTCTGTTGATGCCCCAACACTTGTCGCCAGCCCAGGAGGATCAGGAACGCCTCTCGGGCCATGTCACAGATAGGCTTGGGTGACCAGTTCAGGGTCGACCCGGGTCGGTTCGTGACAAAATGGCATCAGAGGAGGTTGGCTCTTAGCAGACCTCACTTTTCAGAGCTCCCTTTGTTATTTGGGTTGTCAAGGTAGATGGAGTAGGATTGTCAGGACTCGAGGGGTAGGTGCAAAAAGACCATTGCGAAATCTTTCTCATTATGATCCTTAAGTTTCCATTGGAAGTCTAGTTTAATTTGTTTATTTGGGTTTTTATGAAAATGTTTTGTGATTGGGATATAAAAAAGGGATTTGGGATAATAGTCCTCTTAAGCCACATGGTCTGGAAAGTCATGTGGAACTAGGGTAATGGTCCAAAAAGGCTCTCTGTGTCAGTGACATGTTTGGCATATGGACACCAACCATATGGTCAAGTAACCAACTGAAACTAGTTCCCCTTTTGAGTTTTTTTGGGTTTCCTTTGATTTATGAAAGTGGTTTGAATCAAGAAAGTTGGTTTTGAAAAATTGTTTTTGGAAATGACATGTTTAATTGGAAGATTTTTTTAATGGAAAGGGGATTTATGATTTGTTTTTCGAAAATAAAGTTGCTTTGTTTTGGCCTTGGTGTTCTGATGAGTGATCGCATGCCTAATGGTATGTTGGAATATGTATGGATTTATGGTATGGTGGATAGATGCCCAGGGTGGTACAGATACATGCATGTGAGTGAGACTCTAAATAATACCAATGGAGAGGGTTTATCCCACCAAGCTTGTTTTAAATTAAATATGTTTTCAAAAGAAATGTTTTGATTTTATGATGAATCATTTTCTTGTGTTTAGAGCTTGTCATATATGCAGTTTTTGTTTTTTAGGATTTTTATATATTGAGTTGGTCTTGAATTGGTTCTTGACTCTTTTTGTCCAGTGGCTATTCTCTCGAAGATTCGATGGGTGATCGTAGTGCGATTAATCAACCTATGGATTTTATGCTTGAGTTTCGAAATCTCGATCAAACTCTCTTTTATGGTAAAGAATACTGTTCCATAGTGGAAGAGTGGATGCAGAAGATTGAAAGGGAATTTAACCTCATTGAGTCACCAGATTCATTGAAGGCCAAGTTTGCAACCTTCATGCTTGAAGGTTCACCGTGGATGTGGTGGAAGTCGGTGTCTCGGAACAAGCCCCGTAAAGAGCTTACATGGGAGTTGTTCAAGTCTTTATTCATTTGTCAGTATTTTTCTGAAGAAGAAAGGGTGAGAAAAGGGATGGAGATGTGTTGTTTGCATCAGTGCAACAGATCCGTGTTGGAATATTTCCAGCACTTTGTGGAGCTAGTTCCTTATGATTTAGGGTATTCTACAGATGACTCCATGAAGGCTCGACGCTTCGAGGTGGGTCTCTGCCCTGATCTACAGTTGAAGGTTTCAAACTCAGACCTAACTTCTTTTGTCGATGTGGCGAGACTAGCCTTTCACATCGAAGCCGTGATGGCAGGAGTGCTCAGAGTAGTCCTCCCTCCTTCGATCCCTATGAATAGTGGTAAGGAGATGAGTAAGCAATTGAGAGTGGATGGAGTTGGTCGTGGAATAAAAAGGCCTCAGAATCTTTCATCAATCTCTTTAAAGAGATATATCCTTGTGTGTTATTAGTTTGGAAAGCTGGGTTACGAGAATCCATCGTGCCCAAGTGCTCTGAAACCCTACCAGGCATGTGGATGCTTGGGACACTTGCGACGATTCTGTCGGGGCGTTGCTAGAAAGCATCACGGAGGATGCTTTCAGAAGTTATGTGTTGTTGGGTTTTTGTTCAAAGTTTCTTGTGTAGGTTTTCTTTTAGTGTAAGGGATCTCTTATTGTTGTAGTGTACTGATGTTGTTTTTGGTTTTGAAATGCATGGGAATGTCGTGGGTCTTTTGAAGAACTCTAGTTTTCAATGCGAGTGTGGTTTTCATTTCAAAATTTTGTGATTTCTTTTGTAAAATCAAAAGATGTATGTTTCTTTTTGGGATTATCAAAACCTGACTGCATGGTATAAGATTATTTATTCAGCAGAGCTCTAGCAAAAAGGCCTCAGAGTGAATCCGGTGCATAGTCAGGAACCCCGAGAAATTTTAAGAGGCTTGGCTAAGGTTGTGCCTCTATCATTGCGGTGAGGCAGTTTTAGTGTGTATGTTGTGGTTTCTTGGTCATTGTAATTATTCTCTCATCGAAAAAGTGTGATGGAGTTATCCCTCACGAAATATCAGTAATTGTTCCTTTTTGGATGTGAGGTGCCGATTAGTGGCCTTTCGTGGACCACCCATGTGGATCAGTTGTGGCTTTGGATTGTGTCCATATAGAAGTGGTAAGTCATGAGAAATTGTCCATCGTAGTTTCATTTATCCAATCCTGGGGCCCTCCCTCCCTGCTTAGGTGGTTGGGGTTGTTGGTTCGTGCAGAGTTTTCAGTTAAACTCTTATCCTTTTCGAACGAGAGTGAATGGCTTAAATGTTCTTTCTGTGTTCTTTCTATCTTGGGTAAGGTTTGGTTCAGGACTAAGTCAATTTCTCCATTTGGTCGTGTATAGGTTGATTTTTTATAGTGGGTAGACCCATTGTGAGTCTCTTTGGGTTTTCTCTTTAGTCGTTATCAGATGCTAGTTGGATTCTTATGGTGGGGGGTCCGTTCAGGCCTCCCCTCTGCTGGTGATCTGTTTCGGAAAATGATGTTGAGTACCATTGGTGGTCGATAGAATGTCTTGGTATTAAGGGTTTGGATCATGTTTATGTGAAATCCTTATGTTTTGATTAATCGACTGGATGGTGTTGTGGCTTTCTGGGAGAATTAATCGTTATGGTGGGGAGAATTGTCACACCCCGACTCGTGCGACTCTTATTTTATTATTTTTCTGCCTTGAAAATATTTTTGTTGGGGATTCGGGTTCAGCCCTAGATTAATTTCATTGGGTTATTTTAAATTCCGCCTTTTTGGTGTTGACGTCATCAGGCGTATGGTTAGAGCGCGAATTTGGAAACAGCGCAGCTTGGCCCTGGCAACTGGATGATTGCCCATCCTTGAAAAAATTAAAATAAATAGATTTTGTAATTAGAACGCGCATTGCCATTTAAAATTTTTATTGTGTTAATAATTTTATTAATATTGAGAAAATATGAATACTTTTATTGTTATTATTATTATTATTATATTATTATTATTTTTATGTGTATTATTTTTTATCATGGATTAATGTTTCATTTTATTTTATTTATTTGTTTTTGTTATATCTTTATTTTTTATTTTTTTTATTTTTTTGCTCCTAACCCTAATTAAGGCATTTTTTTACCTTTCACACTACTATCCCTTTCTCCACGTGCCGCCACCCCCTTCTACTACAACTCACCCAACATCCACTACCCGGTCACCCTCCTTACTGCGCTCGACCATCACACCACTGACCTCCCTTCCTTTTTCCGCTGTTGGCCCTCCTCTCCCCCTATATGTGGACCTCCTTTAGCGCGGAAACCAACCTTACCTCCTCTATCTACCACCGCACCCAGCCAGCACAGGACCCCCGCTCGGCCTCAACTCCCCTGCTACCCGGTGGCGCACCCCTCCTCTCCTTGCTGCAGTGCCCCAGCACACCACCTCAACTCCCTTCTAGCGCACCCGGTGCAACCCCCTTTTCCCCTTGCAGCAAGCCCCAAAATCCCTCATACCTGGCCTCCTCCTGCCTCCCGGATGTGGCCTGCTCTCCTCCTCCCTAGTCCGGTGCGACCCCCTTTCTGAATCATGGCCTCTCCCTCTTGCAGCAGCGCTACCTCCAGTGCTTCCACCCAGCCTCCTGCTTCCAGCGACGAAGCCCCTCGGACCCCCTCTCAGTGCACAACACCCCCGACCGATGATCCCACCTCTAGTGAGGCCTCCCGCCAGCACCAGACCTCCCTCCTTCAGCGACTGCAGCCTTTCCGGCCGACCTCTAGCCTTTCCGACTATCCCGTAGCCCCTCCAGCTGACCCGCAACCCCCTCAATGCCCTCTACTCAGCCTCTTGGCCAGTCTCCCGTGTGACTATTCTCTTTGACATCACCGTCCCTACTGGCGCGCGCCCTGCCGACGTCGTTACGACCTTCCTGCACCCTGGCGGTGTCTTTCTGACTAGCACGTCACCGCCCTTCCGGTGCAACCTCCCTTTGGTATACCCTTTTATTTCTATTAGATTAGGTTTTTTATTAATTAAATGTTGTTTTGGGTTGTTTTGACTTTTAGGACCCACGTAGGGAATTTCTGAGAGAGCTTCATAATCGCCTCGTGTTTCCGAAGTTGTGTTGTCGTCGTGCTTTGAACTCAAGGTAGGTTCCCATTGCACTGCTTTTAAAATTTAAGTTACATCTATTTCCTACTATTTGTTCCCTATATATATGTGCTAAATAATATTAATTCATGGGTCACTGTTAAATTTCCTTTTTTAAAATTTAAGTTGACTTTTATTAAATGTTTCATGTGTCGCTAGTAAATTGACCGATTGGCTCTTATGGTTATTTGGAAAAAAATAAAATGTTTTTGTTTGGTTTTATAAAAAAAAATATTGGAAGCTTGTGAAGTAGTGTTTTGGGGCTCCTTAAATGGTTTCAAACTGGTTTTGGTTCTTTTTAAAGTGGTGATTGTGAAATGCGTATAATGCTCGTTTGACACTTTATGGAAAATGATGAAGTTGTTTTGATGAAAACCCTCCTAGGATAACTCTCCTGCCTTGGTTATGACTGATTTTTTGGGAGGCCCATGATTAGAGGCTCCCAGGTGCTCGAATGGTTTAAAGGAAAGAGGTTTTCCCAGGGAGTGGATTAGGGTGATTCTTGTTGGAATTATTATTATTGTATATGTATGTATGTGATTGAATGCTTGACTGGAATCAGTTATCTCACCCCCTTTTCTAGATACTTGAGACATCAGAATCTGGCATATTGATAGAATATTCTGAGAATGAGTGTCGTAGTGGTAGGTTATGGTACTGACCAGTGGCCCATAGTAGGTGGATATATTGGGTTTATTACTATGTGATTTTTCCCTCGGCCATCCTAAGAAAGGATGGTTGAGCATTTGAGCATTTTGATTTCATCGTGTGTGACATGTCAACAGGGATGAGGTCTCATGAATTGGTGTCTTCTGGTTTATTCTTGATCTCCTAGGTTCACCCATGTCTATTCGGCTTTTGTTGCTTACAGTAGTGATTATGATGCTTATATGTATACCTATATTTCCCTTACTGTGTGATTTATTTGGTTCATTTTTGTATATTTTTTACTTAGAAAATGGTAAAAATGGTTTTGATTAGGTTTTTAAAAATGGTTTTCAAAAAAAAGTGTTTAATCCTCTTTGTACGAATTTGAAAATAGAAACATCACATTCCCTTTCTGAAATGCCATTAACACTAATGAAGTGAAACTAGATTTGAAAATGGTTATGGGTAATGGTTCGTACTTTTCTTTTGAGTAAAATATTTAGAAAAAAATAATTTTATAAATTTTAGTTCAAACTTGAAATGGTGTTTCTTTTATTTTAAAGGTAGTTTATTGGGAATATATATCGGTCTAGCCTACTGAGTTTTAATACTCACACCTATAGTTATTTCTGTTTTACTGTTTGTGCAGGCTACAAATTGAGTGTGCTCGCCTTGGGAGATGCTTGATCGTTGAGTCGGAGAGTGGCCCAAGGGGTCACACGGAGTTAGCATTAGTTCGGACGTTGATTTTGGTTATCATTATTTTATTTTGTTCATGTTTAGTCATTTTATTTGGTTTATTTATTCTACACTGCTCATTATTATTTTTGTTTCTTTATTTATTTGTATTGGGAGAAATAATTCCCATAGCCTCTGTTGATGCCCTGGTGCTTGTCGCCATCCTGGGAGGATCGAGAATGCCTCTCGGGCCATGTCATGGACCATCTCAGGTTACTGGTTCAGAGTTGACCCAGGTTGGTTCGTGACACTTTCCTGAGTTCAAACCATTTTTGATGCCAATTTTTCATGAAATGGCCCACCGGGGCCCACCTGGTTGGTGGTAGGCTAAGCCGCAACTACCCAAAGCCACCTCCATAGGGCATGGGCTAAAAAAATCACTAAAAGGTATAACTATGGAAGTACTTTTCTTAAATTACCAATACACATGCAGCCAACCATCTCCATGCATAATTTTATAGGAATAATAAAAAAACTACAACATATAGAGTAAAAAACCATACAAATAATAAATTCAAGGAAATACAAAAGAGTGTGACAATGGAATCCAAAATGTAAAGTGGTAAATACATGCCCAACTAGGAATGATATACCAACCTAACAATATATAGAAAATAAATCTTGAGATATCTCCAATCCACATCTCTTAGCCCCGACCACCGTATGTGGTCAAATGCACCCAGGTAACCCCATGCTCCTCTAAAATCATCCCCAAAAGCCTATCTACTGCATTAGAAATGAAACGTGTGAAAAAATCCCATACATGGGTGACTATATACATACCTAGTAGGATGCCCTGAAAACTAGAGGTGGAGTAATAAGAGGCATGATAGAAGTATCCATCTCAACCCAAGCAAGTGGAAAAAAAACCCAACAACAAAGATATATATATACTCATAAAGAAATCGAGATAAGAGAGAAAGGAGATCTATATCTCATATAATGATGGGGTGTAATCCTCAAAATGTAGAGGGCCTATGTCTTGGTATGATAGGGGAGTACTGCCTCTATATCTGTACAATGGGTTTGGAGGAACCATGCCCTAGTATGATAAAGGAGTACCATCTCCATGGATAGTGGACTCATGCCCTTGTGCAATAGGGAAGTTACTCTTATGCATATGAACAACGAGTATGGAGAAATCACATGATGGTATGATCGGGGAGAACCATCTATATGGATAGAGGACCCTCACCTTGGTGAAAAAGGGGAGTGCCTCCTCTGTATCTACACAATGTGTATAGAGGACCCAATCGTTGGTATGATAAGGGAGTGTCATCATCATGGATACAGGACCCGTGCCCTGGTGCAATAGGGGAGTTCCAAATTTTCATCTTCACAATAGTTATGGAGGACCCATTCCCTAGTATGATAGGGGACTGTCATCTCATGGATAGAGGACCCATGCCCTAGTGTAATAGGGGAGTGATGCCTCTCTATCTGATGATCCTGCGTGATCACGACCATCATCATGCATTGCCTAAAGACACATAATTCTTGGAAAATAATACATTATATCTCAAAAATACAATAAAAATTCTACCATCATGATCTATACAAAGAAACACTTAGAATAGGCTACTCGTGGGACAAAATCTGAGTCAAAATGAAGGAGATATGAGAGGTAGAAGATTCTCAAGAAGTACACGGCATGTAGGGAGGCTTACACAACATGTGACCTAACATGGAATCTTGTCACTTTCCTTTATAGTACATATATTTTTTGACATGTAGTACTATATAACATGTAAGGGTACTACACAACATGTCTTAACCACCCGAGGTATGCCCTTTGATCTTTGTCATGCCTGTGTCCTTCAGGATATGTCTATATGAGTGGAGGTTTACCTAAATGTGTAATCTTAGAGTAAATTATGGGTCTCTAGAACTAGGTAACATGTATTTTTGGGGCCGTACATGGTGTGTGATACTCATATCTACCCTAAAACCCTAGTATCTATAGCTAGGGGACTACATTCCATGTGTTCTTCAGACTATGTGGCTTGTAGTCGATATTTTTCATAGAATTTAAAAAACCCTCATGTAGTTTCTAGATCTAGACTTACATCCATGATTACTACCATTTGAACACCTAAAATATATGGAAAATGTCTTTAGACATCAACTTAAACAATTTAGTGGCCGGAAATCATATCCTAATCCTCCACTCAAAGACGATACTGCCTTGCGCACCTCCTATTATCACTAACAAATGGTTCCGGATCCAAGATCCACACGATTCATCACCCACATCCCATGATCTATCTTTATACATCCTTAAATTGGAAATCCGTTCATCATACAAAAATATGTTAGGAATATGGGAGTTCTATCACCCTCAAACCCACCCTGTAAAGTCAAACTATGACCTCATATGCCAATAGTGAAGAATGTGAAGAATGATGGAAAAAAGTTCCATAATACGGGTAATAAAAATTGTTGGAAAAGAGTTCACAGTCAATGAATATAAGTGGGGAATCCAGGGAGATATCATCGTCATATGATTATATTTATTCAAAGAAGAAAGAAAAGTACAAAGAAACAAGGTTCAGGGGGAGTCTAAAATAGTGGAGACCAAGGGCATCCCCATGAATTAAGTTGATCCATTATGACTTGAAGGAGGTGACATTGAAGAGGCAGGTGACATTGGATCTAGGGATTCTAGGGAGGTGAGGTGATTAGCAATTTTGTTCCCCTCTCTCCATGTGTGGGTGACCTGAATATTTATATTGAGAAGCAGTTTACATTTTCTCAATGGGGATCAACTGATGGGATCAAAAACTCATAGTCAAAAGAAAATATAATCTATGATTCAAATATTTAATTAAAAGGGGAGTAAAAAAATAATTGATAATTATTACATATATTTGGGTTGATAATTGGTGTATAATATAATTGAAAATGATGAAGAGGACCTGTTGCATTCACTATCCCTCTATTCACTTTGATTTGGTTGTCGTTCATTGTTTAATCTCAGTACACCAACAAATAATGGTCTAAAACTCTTCTCAAAGATCCTAGGGTTATGAGAGTGACCCTAGAAAAATTTCCATAATATCTTATTATAGAGGGAAATAGGTTATAGGTATTAAATGAATTAAATTAAATTAATTAATTAATTCACTTAGTGTACCCACCAATGACTGTCTCATCCAAACATCCAATGTTAACTAACTTTAGGTCACATATAGGGTAAACCCTGAAATCTGGATTAAAACGTGGCCCCATATTTTTTATATAGGACTTCATTTATAAGATATTCCATTATTTTTGAAAAATTGTGCATGCATGATATAAAATATATTTAATATTTTTTTATAAATTTAATTTCAGAATCACTGGACCTCAAAATGAAGCACCATTTCAGCACATAGTTCCAAAAATATTTCTTAATATATTTT
Organism: Viscum album; assembly: GCA_963277665.1. Taxonomy (NCBI): domain Eukaryota; kingdom Viridiplantae; phylum Streptophyta; class Magnoliopsida; order Santalales; family Viscaceae; genus Viscum; species Viscum album. Next base: position 513,937,332 of record OY728163.1, on the reverse strand, counting down.
AAAATATTAAAAAGGAAAAATAGGAGTCTCTACATGCAATGAAATGGATTATAGTAAGGTCTCGAACATCTATGTAAAACATATAACCCTGGTCTCCCATTAGGCCAATCCCATACATAAAAATAAACTGAAAAATAAATACATTAGGCTCTACTTCCAATTCTAAGCCATGTCATATACCAAATCTCTAGTACTGTGAAACAATCTGAGCTATCCTTCCCAATCATAAAACACTCAACCAGGGCCTAATGGAAAAACTATGCCTATAAAAAATACGTGAGATCTTTTCAAGTACCCATGTATTGTGGCAGCCCAAGCAGGGTGTGAGTAAAACTTATTAGTCCTGCACCAATGGGGTTTAAAGAAAATACCAGTCAATACATCAATGTATACAAATAAATAGTTGGATAAATAAACAATGTAGTAAATGAATACATATCAAAAGTAACAATGGTTTATCTAACAACACATTGTACCTATAAATATAAGGATAAACCCATCCAAATATACCTTCATCAAACCATACTGGTCATCTAAAAAATATAAAGGATAATTATTGATAAAAATAAGGGATTTTCTTTTCTTGTGTAACTCCTATTACCATAAAACATTTATCTAGTTACCTAAACCATTAGTGTAGAGTTCCATGTAAGACATCCAAAACAAAACATCATAATAAAATTCACCAGATCCTTTTTATAGATCTTACTCATACATTTAGATAATAATTCTCAGAGCATCAGTTCATCACCTAATCCATGGATGAGCAATGCCATGTACAATACCCTAAACCATGTATGGGGAATTCAATGTCCAACACCCTAAACTATGGATGATAAATTTCATTTCCAACACCCTAAAAAATGGATGAGGAACACCATATCCAACACTCTAAACCATGGATAAGGGACACCATATTCAACACCATAATCCATGGATGAGGAATTCTATGTCCAACACCATAAACTATGGATGATGAGTGACCTGTCCAACACCCTAAACTATGGATAGAGAATTCCATGTCAAATAGCATAAACCATGGAAGTAGAGCATCAATCCTCCATCCCATTTCACTTGGTATACCAATGTTCCTATAGATTTAGTCCTACATGTAAAACATAAAGATTATTATTAGTTACCAGAGCCTCAGTCTAACACTTGATAAATATAGTATACTACCCATGCCTAGAGAATCAGTCTGACATCTCAACCATTACATAATTTCTTAAATACTAAGGCTCAATATCTTGAACTTATAAAACATTCAAAAGAAAACAAAACCAAACTCGTTTCAAACCATTTTCATTTACCAGGTTCCCTATGGATCCCTAACACCAAAACATGTCTATAACAATCCTTTTCGTCAAAACATTAGAAGATCCATCATGTTATTTAAAAAAGGGGAACCACATGCCCATATAAAATCAAAATTTTAAATCCATTTATAAACCACTCTTCATTAACCATGAGGATTTCAAGACATCATTTTTAAACATGAATCATTTCAAAAAATATCATTTCACCTTTGAATCCAAAAAATAGGTTAAAACCTAATGCGCACATTTAAAATAATTTCAAAGACATCATTGGAATTTTAATAAAGTATTAACACATAAAAAATTCCAAATCATCCTCTAAACATATTTCAAAACATTTATTCCCAAGTCCTACCAAGTATCCCTTCACCATTCAATCAATCCAACCAATGAACTAATCCAATTTAAGATTATAGACCACCCACTTTACCCTTTTTAACCCCACTACACTATTATAAAAAGCAAAACACCCCAAGATATTTCATAAGTTTGGCCTTATAACATCAAAAGATCCAATGGGATCAGTGGAAGGTCTAAGATATAAATTTAAATCCCCAAACCATTTAATCAAACTAAGGAAACATACACAACATACATTGGATTTAAGGAACAAACCACATACATGAAAATCAATTATAAAGACTATGGGTAAAGCTCTTAGACCAACCACCTCATCAAAAATTCTTTCCAAACACTACCAAAGCAAGATGACCTTTCCAAGTCCCATCCATGTCCTGTATAAACTCCTCACCATCCAAATGAGATCACATTGACCACATAAGATCTATAATCAATCCAAGAAATAAAATATAATGAATTAAAACATTTATAATTAAATAATTTTACAAATCCCAACTCATATTAATTTTATAAAACACACTGGGTCATCATGTTTCACCAAAATCAAAACGAAACACTCACCAAAGCCCCATGGAATATCCCCAATCACATTCTGAGACAAATCACTAAGAGGAGACACCATTTCCAAGGTTAATCAAGACCAATTTGATGGAAACCCTATGAAAACTCACAATAAATGCGTAACTTGATGAAATGACATGAAAAGATATGCATAAGTCATCTTCAGATCTCCTTTATACTAGCTTACCAGAATCCCTATGAGAAAAAGATAATTCCATGATGCTCTAGTGGAATATTCAAAAAAACATTGGAGAACTCCAAAATTATATATAAGGAAGGGGCAGAATAAATGAAGACATGGGAGGTTAAATCTTACCTCCAAATACTGAAGAATCACCAAGAACACACCTCAAATAGAAGGAGGAATAAGGAATAAGGGGGTTGGGAATTACCTGGTTCATGCACCATTAATGGAGGTGAAAGGGGGTTGAATATCCTAAAATTATAAGGAGGAATTTTGGAAAAATACCCTTTTAATGAAATTAAAGGTTTCCACATGGTTTGTTTGATTGGTTTTCCAAAACATGAACCAACTGTATTCCATCCAATATCTATAATAATTCTCTTGCATGGTTAGGAATCATCTTTAGAAAGACCATGTTCCATCCTTGATATCATCACTAACTCCCTTTGAAACTAGGAGGATGGTTTGTCTAAAATTGTTCACAGGCTATGCACCATGCCCCATTCCTTCCACACCTCATATGGTTTTACTTTTTGGATTTCATGGTTTACCCTGAAACATGATCAAACCATGAAAAATAACTATTATTAGTTCAAAATTAACTAAAACCCCTCTAAACATCAATGTTTTTCACAATTTCTCATAAACCGTGCAAACCAAACTATACAACCCAACCCAAAAATGCAATTTTTTTTGAAACTTAACATGAAGTCTATAAATATCATATAAACACCTAAGCCACCACCCAAGCCTCATTCCTTATATCAAAACATCATTTTGAGGAGTTCCAACTCCCAAAATTTCATTTTGAGTCCTGATTCAAAATTTGATATATCTAATAAATGAAAATTCAAATTCCTTTTGAAATTTTAAACTAATCCGGATGTGGAATCTTACAATAATGGAGGTTATACATTGGATGAGAAAATGAAATAGACTTCAATTATAGCATGCATGATGAATAGAATATGACACTATAAAGAACAAATGTGCTTTCATGGTGGATTGTGCATAGAGAAGATGATGAAAAGTAATTGGCGCATGTATATTCACTGTATATTCTATATATATATACGTTACTATAAAAATATATTTAAACACTAAAATTAGAATAAACACATGATATAATATTTTTAATAAAAAACATTATCACATGTAAAATAATGTTTAGACAATTTACAATAAAATTAATATAAAAATATAAAATCTATCAATAGAAAAACATGTATTTTAAAAATTATATATTTAACAAGATATAAAATATATATTTTAAAACTATAATATTAAAAAAGAAGATAATTAAAATACTTAAAATAAAATATATAATAATAAAAATTATATATGTAATTAAAATTTTTATGTTATGACTAAAAAAAATGAAAGATTAATATTTTTAAATAAGTATTATTAAAAAATTTCAAAAATTAATACATGAAATAAAAAAATATTTTCCAGAAAAATAATTCAAAAAAATACCATTTATTTACAATAAAAAAATAACAATTTGAAAAAAAATAATTTCAAATACTGAAATTAACACTTTTAATTCAAATTAAAAATGAGGACTACCATTATCAATTAAATGAATTTTAAGTGAAGATATTTAAAATGTATATTTAAATGAAGGATTTTAGAATTTATCAGTGAAGGGTTTTGAATGAAGTTATTTTTTAATTTATCCAAAAAAATCAAATAAAATTCCCAGAACTAATAGACTCTTATGACCATCCATGTGAACTGATATTGAAAAATGAAATACATTGCTTCATGGTGACAATAGCCTGTACGTACACATGGGTGACATATCCATTCTCTAATGGATGAAAGGATAATAAGTAGCTAATATTTTTTTTACAATAATAATTATGTCTTAAATATCATCTATAAACATTAAATACATCATAATAACTATCCATGAAATGTGATGATGAAAAATGAAATACATCATTTGATGGAGGTGGTAGTCCACATGTACATATGATGATGTTTTAATTTCCCATAAGATATAAAATGAGATAAAAAATGGGTGTACCATAATCATAATAAAATTTAAATATATTTTATATAATTATTTTATTACATAGTCATGGTTATGATAGGTATTACAGAGGTATAAAATGAAATAAACATGAAATAACTTGATTAAGAGTTGTGCCTCTTCTTTAGAGAACCTCTTTTATCTTACACCTTTTGATTTATAGGTTGGTATTTTGATGAGAAAATGACCTATAAGATTTTGGGAGGAATTTTTTGTATGTATTTGGGTAAATATTGGTTGATATAATATGATATAAATGTGTAGATAAGTGAATAGAGGAGTTTCCCTTTTATAAGTGAGGGGAGTAGCACACTTGTTATTATTCTAAACTTTTAAAAATTGTATGTGTATTACTCATGGTCAAGTGGCACTAAAACAATTAAATTTAAAATATAAGGTGATAAATTTTTCAATAACCTCGTCTAATAAGAATTAATATGATATTTAGTGACCTTATCATAAATATTTATCTTTAATTAACCACTTTTACCCCTTTACCGTGGTGATAACATTTTTACAAAGGTTACTATTCATAATGACCAAAAATAAAATTTAACTCATTAATAAATTTTAACATTATAAATAAAAATATTAAATCAAATTTTCAATATTCAATTTTAATAATTGGACGAAATTAATTTTTATATAATATTATAAAACATAATGAAAAATTGTTTTTAGAAAAATGTGTTTTAAGCATAAAAATGAACTTTTACAAAAATAAAATATAATAACAATTCCTATGGAATTAATTTTACTAAGTTTAATAAATTTTGTCTTATGTTAATTTAAAACCAAATCCAAAATATAATTATACTTTTAAATTTATTTATTTACATAAAAGAAATGGCAGTTTTGTAAAAATCAGCATTTTTCATTAATCACTCAAAAATTAATATTTTTGAAAAAGTCCTAAAAATTCACTATATGATAATTTTTACATGATTATTTAAGAAATTATATCCATTTTACAAGATAAAATTTCGAAAATTTATAGAAATTTATTATAATATCCATGAATAAAATTTCTTGAAACCAGAATAGAATGTATTTTTGAAGTTTAAAATTGATTGATTATCATTCATTATCTAATAAGTACAATGAAATTAATGTTTGTTATTTTGATAATATATATAATATAATCATTTAATATAATCATTTATCAATAGTTTTTAATTAAATATGTTAATATAAAAATAAATTACACACATAAAAACAATTTTATGAAATATATATATTTTACCTTTAATTGATTTTATCTTCTTTTATAACTAATTTATAATCAATGAATGATTAATTATTAATTTTATTATGAAAACTTTCTTTATATAATTCATAATGTGGTAACTAATATTCATACCAATATATTCCATGGCTAGGTTATAATTTTCATATTTAAATAATAATATTTTAATCGTATATTGTAGTTCTTTTTTAGTTTGGTATTGCATGTGGTACACACAATTGAAAAAAATATTATTTTTAAATTATAATATCAGGATTTTACATAAATAAACTTTTTTACTACTTAGAACATTTTATGTGTATATCTTTATCATTCTTGGAACCATTTCAATCAATTTTTTTCATTGATATCTTTTAGTAACTAATCTAACTTAATATATTATTACCTTGACAACACATCCTAAATTTATTTAGGATATAAAGTAATATTATCATCATTAAGGTAACTAAATGTAACTATTTACATATACCTTTAATACTGAACCCTACTATATTTTAGGATATTTATTTATATTCACTTTGAATACCAACAAGCTTAATATTTTATTTTTAAACTATGAACTTCTCTATGTTAAAACATATTCCTACTAGCCTCTTAAACACTATATCGCTTTCATAATATCATTCTAAGATACAAAAAAATACTTTATGTTAGGAAATAAACTATTTCATCCATATTATATATGGTATTCTATGTGTTTAGGATAATTTTTTAAAATAATATATTATTCTTTAAAATATTCCACTGATGGTGGTGGAATCTCAATACCTCATATTTTAACAAACATTTGAATAATTTTTTTTATCCCTTTTCCCCTCTAAAAAAATGTTATAGAACTTGAGGAATATTAAAAAATGTGTAAAGAATAAATTATATAATATTATTCATAACAATACTTTGTAAATTAAAAACTAATGTTATCATATAATGGAAATGAGAGAACTATATACATCCATTACTAAGATCCATATAATCTTGATATATACCTTTTCATTAAATTTTCTGGTTCATCAACCCTTTACTTCATTATTTTCATAAAAGATACAAGATAAAACAATCATTAAATTTATTTTAAAATTCTTTATATTTACTAAACTTGTAAAATAAACATTTGGTATCATATACCCTTCAAAATTAAAGAATTAATTTCTATAGCATCAATACCAGACATGTACATTCTATGGAGTTTGACAAACCCCTTCAGGTATCTTGGATAATTACATTATATGGAAACATTACTCCTCATTATTGATCACTTTAGGTTTTAATAACTTCTATTGGATACTCAAATAAACATTATTGTATTTTATAACTAAATTTTATTCTTATATTTTAAACTTTTACCCACTTGTACTGTTGATACAATATCCGGACATAAACACCACATTCCCATCTCGTATTTTATAAACACATTTATAAAAAAGGGTAAAACTTTAATGAATAAATTCATATTCTTAGAATATTTACATCAATTAAAATATAATGAATTCTATAAATAGAACAAGTATTAAATAAAACTTTAGTGAGTCATTCTTTGCTTATCATATGAATCTAGATTCAAGTGTTGAACAACTTTGAAAATTGGTTTCTTAGGAAGGGGTTGCTCTAACATGTACATTTTTTCCTTTCTTAAGAATAATTATTAATTTTTTTTCTGGTCTAAGATGTTTCTTAAATTAATATTCTACTTTTCAAGTATTAATTGCAACATTAAGTTTGATGATGATTCTATTTATCTATAAAAAAATATTTTATTAGATGAGTATCAAGTTTTATAAACATTTAATAATGAATTTTATTAATTGTGTTCAAACTAAAATGATGGTCCCTTTAGAAACAAATCATATCAATTAGTAGTAAAAGATCCATATTAGAATAAAAAATGATATCAATTTAGATTTTCTCTCACATATTAGTTATTTTGGTAGGCTATTATGATAGTCATATCATATATGACTCAGGGATGGTTAAGAATAAAACTATTTTCCCTATCCATCATATGAATAAACTCAACACCATTCCTATGATATCCATACCAAGGGTTTCCTAGATAAGTGTAATCTAAATAACATATAGGGATATAGTTACATAACTCCCAGGGTTAGACATTTACACAATTCTTTACATAAGAAAATCTATGGGAACCATACTTTAGCAAAAAACATATATGGTTGAATGATTGATATCTTGGCATGTGTTTGGATTGGAAATAATTTAATACTTATTATTATGAAGTGAGGTTTATTCTCACCATATTATCTCATATATTACCTTTATATATATGCATGATTCTAATGATTTAGTTTTGGAATCCCATTCCTTCCACCCAATCAATATGTTCAAACCATTTTAATGTGTAACTCCTTACACAACTGATACCTTATATTACTGACTAAAATTAAAAATACATTTATATTATACACACCAAAATATATTTCATGCATAAGGTATATGAAACCCTTTCATGAAAAGGCTTAGAATTATATGAAATCAATAATCTATTTAAGATTAATCCAGGATCCATAAAAATCCAACCCCCACTTTTATAGACAAGGCATAAGACTCTAGACTCCTCAATAGTCTATCCTAAATTCCCTATCCCTATAAATACTTTACTCATAATATATCTCAATTCCATCTTAATTTTAACGCCTAATATGTATAAAATCTAAATAACCTTTTAAATTCATGATCATAACCTATTAAAATTAAAAGTTAAGGTAGAATAAAACAAAATCCATTATCTTATCTAACATGAAACTCCTTTGATACATGTATAATAATCTATAGAAATATTTCAACTATTTAAAATAAAGCATACATCTATTCATAATATAAAAATTATATCTATGAAATAAATATGTAATAGTAAATAAATAAGAAACTAAATATTTAAACATGAGATAAAATATTTATGTATAATTCATAATATATATAATTACAAGAACTTAATTTTCCATAAATTATTGATATTTTACAACTCCCTATATCATAAAAACCCGTATTTACATGATTTATAAAAAGGGTTTCACTTTCTTACATGTCAGGTATCTTTATTGTTTTGAGCTCTAGATAATTAGAAAAAACTCTTACGTATCAAATTCTTACAAAAAAAGTGGTCACTTCCACTCAAAGTCCATTTACCAAGAAAAAAAGTTCATATGTTTACACTCATATTTCATTCATAACACTTTTTTCTTCATTTAATATGATTCTTCATTGAACTTTCTATAATACCTACATGTCATTAATCCCTATAAAAAAATTTAAAATTTGGGTGAGAATAAAAATATTAGTAAGGGATATTAAAATAAGGGAAACCTGTTAAACCATTTGAAATTTATAAAAACCCATAAGGAAATTTTCCATTTTACATAATAAATTTTTTAACTCAAAAATAATAATTTACTTATTCCTGAAATAAACTTCAAATCCCATTATTTTGACAATTTTTTTAATCAAGTGTAAATGAAAAATAAAGTCATGAAATTTACTTAGGAAAACATGAGAACTCATGAAAATAAACCTTTCAACTTTAGAAGATCATAATCTTTCCTTAAATCATGAGTTCATTTTCTTACCTTATGAAATAAAAATATTTCCTTTAAACCCAATAAAAAGAATTAAAACCCATAATGGTAAATTGATACATTATACTTATAATCCGCATTATAATAGAATCACCAAACCAGATAACTACATCATCACTTATAAGTAACCTATCACCGATAAAATATTTCACTTTAACCAATACATTTGAGAGTTATATTAGGTTCACATGTCATCATATCCATTTTAGACTCACCCATCACTCATAAAAAATGTACAAGAAAAATAAAACAAATAAAACGAATATATCTTGTAATTTAAATATAAATATAATTTAATCTAACATTCAATCCCATAAGTAATAACACTTGTAGTTATCTCATCAAAATGAGATGAAATCCCCATTTCCTTAGAAAAACATCTTAAAACTAAAAATTTAAAAAATATAGTGAAAAATAATTTATTTGAAAATAACCACAAAAAATTATAAAGGAAACTTTAAATCAAAAAATCATTATGATGGTGGGAAAATCCATTCATTCTATAATCATTAAAATAAATATTATTTTCAAACTTTGGTAAAGAAAATAAAAAATTACTTAAATGAAATATGTTGAAAAGGTTCCTTTTTAATCCTTTGTGAAGAAAGTCAAAAAAGTATAAAATGGAATTTTGAAAAATTTTAAGAATAAATAATAACATTATTTAAAAAATTTAAAATAATATTGATATGTAAGAAAAGGTGTTGTATGGAAAACTTTAAAATAAGATTTTAAAAGAAATCCCCTTACCTAAAGTCCCGACTTGTTTCATTTGTTTGTCCACCCTCTTAAGTAATAAAAATATATTAGTTTTTTAATTGATTGAGAAAGTTTTTAATGTTCATTCCATTATCATTATTCCTTTTATTTCATTGATTATTTTTAATATTTATTAAAATGGTTAAGTTCACACTATATGATTTGAGGACGTTTAGTTTATATATCTAAAATGACTTCGGTATGTTGACTATGGTCAAAAGAATCATGGATATATCATCTAAAAATATTTATGATAAAAAATTTATTATTTTTATACATGAAATATATTTTTATAATAAAACATGGAAGTTGGATGTGAAAAATGAAATACATCTTATCATGGAAGCGATAGCCGTACGTACACACGAGCGACGTTTCTATTTTTCTTTTCAATGGAAAAGAAATAAGGTATATACTATTTTACTTTTACTGAATAATTATTATTTTATACATGTAATATTTATTCATTATTTTCATCCTTCTAACCAACTATGTGAGACAGTAATGAAAAATGAATTACATTGCTTTGTGGATGTGGTATTCCACACACACACACAAGCAACGTTATCATTTTCCAATAGACAGAAAGGGTAAAAAATAAAGTAGTATTTATATTTCTAGAATCATAATAATTTCATAAAAATATAATATATTTATTAATTATATATGTATATCTAGCTATATGGGGTGGATATGGAAAACAAAACACATCGCTTCGTGGAGGTGGTAGTCCACACATACACACGGATGATGTTTTGATTTCCCATAAAATGAAAAAAGAGATAAAAAGGGTTGTAACATAATCATAATAAAATTTAATTATATGTAATATAGTTATGTTATTATTTCAGAATACATAAAGAATATTTTAATGAGGAATAATAATAAATAAACATGAAACACTCAGTTAATAATTACAACTCTTGTTTTGAAAGGATCCCTTGTATTACACCTTAAGCCTTATTAAGTTCTTATATTGGTATGAAAATAAGCTATAGGAAATGGGGATAAATTTTGGTAAGATTTTTTGGAAGGTATGAGTAGATATAAAATATTCAAGAGGTGTTAGTAATAGAAAATAGGTGGCTCCCTTTCATAAGTGAGGTGGGTGATAATATTGTAAATACAGGAAATATTAATATAAGTTTATAAATAATTTTAAATGGTTCTAAATTTCTATTTATTATAATATAAGTTAGAAATATAATCAAACAATCAAATTTATATAGGTTTATATGTCATTTTAAATTTTATATTTTGGTTTATCCTCATTAATCATGATTAATCTTAACCAGTGTAACAAATTTTTCCATCTTTAAGGGTCATGCAACTAATTTAAAAAATACCAAGTGGAACATAAATGATCCATTAATTATATATTATATAATTTCAAATTAAATTTAGTTATGATATTACTTTATGATTTTTTAATGATTTAAAAATTATTTTTAAACATTAAATACCATTTAAAATCCATTTTCAATACTATTCACAAAATTTATCTTTAAAGGCAAGAGGACAACAATGTAATTTGAATTAAAAAAATTATATAATAAATTTTCATTAAAATTTATATATATAATTAATTTAATATCACAATTAAGGTAAATATAATCACTTTTAATATTTTTAATACCATTTATTTGATTTTTTTTCTATGCTTCCATAAGCATTATGTCGACACTACTTAAGAAATTCAAATAATTACACTATATTTAAAATTTAAAAATTAATTATTAACATGAAATTAAATTATAATAAATAATTATGGTCATCTGGGTTTTTTCATAAAGTATATTTAATCTTATCAAAATCATGAAAACTTATTTAGGATATAAAATAAAAATGACATTTATTAAATACAACACTTACATATCTTGGAACGCAATTGAGATTTCAAAGTAAGCCACCCAGAATAGGCCAAGTAGGATGATAGGTCTATCCACCTATAATCTACAAAAATAAGGTTTAATGAACCAACTTAGGAAAACTATAAAAGTCACCCAGGAATGTCTTCCATAAGGTGAGCATCAAAAAAACAAACAAACACATCTCATGTATAATGATAACAAGGAAAACCTACGAACTACAAAGCGGAAAAAGAGTAAATATCCATGAGATATAAAAAATAAATCCCAAAGGGATTAAACTAAAAGTTAAACAATACAATCCAAATACCAAAGCTCCATGTGAGCATCCTTCACCACCAAGATGACTTACATCAAAGGCATCGATGACCAAGAGAAGCCAATAAGCTACAAGATGCCCTTCCCTTTACCTAATTCCTAAAAACACACATCTAAAAATGAACAAAGGAAAAAATTAGGGTTTGAGAAAAAAGACTTTTAGTATTTAAAAAAAGAATATATAAAAATTATAATATCAAGAAAACATTAGTTCTAGTTAACGAACCAACCTGAGATAACTAGAAAAGTCACCCAAGAAGGTCCGCCACAAGGTGAGATTTAACAAAACAACCAAACATGTATCATGATTACCAGAATAAGGAAAAACAATAGATTAAGTATTTTAATAAAGATTACAAATACATTAAATATAAAAATTCAATCCCAAAGGGATGAAACTAAAAGTGAAACAAGAGAATTCAAATACCAAAGCTCCATGTGACTATTCACCACCACCAAAATAACCCATGCCAAAGGCATCGATAAACAAGAGAAGATGATGAACTAAAAGATTATCTTTCATTTACTCAAGTCTTGAAGAACCACAGCTACAAATCCCTAAAGTAAAAAGTAGAGTGTGATAAAAAAACCCAGTCGGATTTCACCAAAGAATCCATACAAATTCTAATATCAAGAAAACAATAGTTCTCACTTAAAAAACAGTTTATAAAGAATTTCTTGAAGATAAAAAATTTTATAAAACAAAAAATAATTTGGTTTTTAATAGAAACATTTCATATTATCACAATAAGGAATATGAAAATTGTATATAAGAAAGAATGTGAGCCTAATAAAAACCATCCATGGATACACCATAAGATTAAGAGGTGAGCAATCCAACCATGAAATATACCATCATGTGAAAAACCAATAATAAATGAAAAATCACACCATCAGATATTTAACATATGGTAATACATAATAGACATAAAAATAATCCTAAACCATATATAACATGGATCCAACCAGTATTGAGTCCCATAACAGTCTTTTAATATCCCAAAAACTCTAGTGTCATTGAACATACCAAAGTGACATTTCTAGTTCTCAATGCACCCAAGGTCCCCAATGTGCCATGCATGAAAAAAAAAATACATTAGAAAAACATTATAACTATTTATAAATCATTTTTCATAGTGAATTATCTATATTTTTATGTTTGAAAACCGATTTGTAATATAACATCACCCTTAAGGAATTTCATCCACACATAGTGTGTACAAAACCATTTTTAAAGAAAATCCATTTTACAAAATAGATTTCATGAAGAAAATAAACCTTTATATAAAATAAAACCTTTTAATAAAAAAACCAAGGAATTGAATAAGAATATCATGTTATTAAAGAATTATAACTTTTTTATAGAGACACCTACCTCAAGAATGAAGAGGAAACACCCAGAATTGATCTCCCAAAGCCCAAGGTTGATCCTGGCCAATGAGAATATTCTAGGCCTTAAAAATTATATATTTGGAACCTATGTTTTGAGAGAGAATATTAGGATAATAGTTGGTTTAGAGGGGTCCTTGGTACTTATATCCAGTCTATAAAATACAACACCACAACATAGCCTCAAGGACCATGCCATAGAGTCTTCATACTATTCCATAAAGCCCTCTATCCACACCAGAGTCACCCTCAACCAAATGGCTTCCGTAAACAACATATAAGACCTTTATCATATTATATTATCCTAGGTGATGGATATGGTGTAGTTGAAGCTACCACACCACAGAACCAAGCTCCCTGAGAAGTGGGATATGACGTAGCCTAACTCCACACCAAAGGGGTACCAGATTTGGTCGAACTGACCAAATCCCACCCCTTGGACACTATGGAAAAACCTCCTTATTTAAACTGTATTAGCATAATTTACTACTTTTCAGCCTAAATACATGGTTCATCTATTCTAAAATGGTTTGTGGAACCAAAATTACCACCTCCTAAACCCTATGCTATAGCTGTTTACCATGCCACAATCATTCCCGACTATGTTACAATCTATACCCTCTACGGTGTAGTCCCCTGTATAATTATCGGTAATCTCTAATTACTTAGAAACACCCATGGAACTCAAAGTACCAAATCTTAATAATTAAAATAGATTCTAACAAAACCCATACCATGTCAAAATTTTCCTCACTATAAACACTTTCTATCCTAGAAAGTGCTGGATACTCTAGACTCACAAAAAGATAAGGCAACTTTTGCCTCACCAATGAATCTTTTCCCCATGTCTAGTGGCTATCCTATACACACTATCACAGTACGCTGATAAAAGGAATCATTTTAACATGTTGTACATTATCCCAGTTATCCATAATCTTACTAGTTTCTCAACCATAGTGGTGTAAGGATCAAGATAAACATCGACCCATTAAATCACCTGGGAAGGGTTCGGTCGATACCTCCTCATCTAAGAAAAAAGAAACACACTGTGAATCTACATCAATCTAGATAAAAATTACAACCCTATTCCACCTTTCCAATACATTCCATGATCTTAAAGGGGCAAAAAAACCTCAGTGCCAACTTATCCTACTTACTTAACTGATCGTGTCCCAAGAAAGGGGAAAATTAAAGAAATACCTGATAACCAACCTTGAATTATATTTGCTAATGAGAATAGTCCACATAGGATTTATGTTGACTCTCTGAAATAATCAACCTCCTCTAGGAAAACTCTACCTTTTCCATAATCTTCTAAATAAGGCTCAGTCCAACCAAGGACCTCTCTCCCAACTCAAGCTAGCATAAGGGATATCTACATGGCCACCCTTAAAATTATTCAAAGGGCGTTATCTTAATCAAACATTGATAACAATTTTTATAGTAAAATATGAATAGAGGAAGATGATTTTCCCAAGTGCCACCAAAATAAAGCACATAAGATCAGAGCTTATCCTCAAGAATCTAAATTGATCTCTCTATCATCCCATCCATATGTGGATGATACACCATTAAAAACCTCAACCAAGAAACCATCACCTCTTGAAAAACTTAAAAAACCTATATGTGAACATATGGTCTATATAAAAAACAATCACATAAAGACCCCCATAAAGTCTACAAACTCTTGGACTTATAATTTCCCAAGCTATTCCATCTTCATCATATCCTTGATGGGGAGGAAATAAGACGATTTAATAAGTAATAAAATAATCATCCAAATTTCACTCTTCCCTCTAGGATTCATTGGAAAAATGAAAATAATGTCAATGGAAATATCACACCACTTAAATATTGGAATGGGAAAGGGTTGAAACAAGCCAAAAGGTCCCTGATGGTCTGCCTTAATACTCCAACAAGTAAGCCACCATGGACAAAATCTAAAACTAAACACCTTATCCCCAACCATTAATATCTATATATCAAATCATGATACATCTTGGTAGTCCTAGGGTTCATAGACCATCATGATTTATGTCTATCATCCATCAATTCTTACCTCATAGATATAAAAAAATAAACTACTACAGAAATAAAAATCTCTATAGGGATACTAAGACCACTCACCTGAGGTCTCCCCGCTATTTAGGATTTTACTAAAATGATAGAAATCAGTTTCTAACTCAAGTTCAATATGAACTTTCTCATCAAATGATATTTCATCATTTAATAAAGATAAGGACACCTTCCCACTATCCTATTCTATTCCCAATATCATATTCACAAACAAACTCATCATATACCACTTTTCCACTGATTCCTTCAAGGCTTGAGTCAGTAATTTCCCACTCAACTCTTTTGTAACAAAGTTCAATTTTTCTAGAGTATAATAAATATAAAATTAAAAAATTTGGAGATACTCAACCCATCATATCTATCACAAGTTCAAATACCTCTAAGTTAAAATATACTTCTGGATCTCATGATAAGAATATATTATAAACCACTCCCCAAATAGATAGTGATGACCTATTTTTAGTGCATGCTTAGTCGCTACCAACTCAAGATCATGGGTATGGTAGTTCATATCATGATGAAATAACTGGAATAAGACATAGGCTACCACCTACTTTCCCTGCATTAAGACACACCCCAAACCCATACCAGAAGAAAAAAATAAAATATCATAACCTTAACCCAGTTTTGAAACAATCAGAATAGGAGATTAAGTCAACCTTAACTTTAATTCCTCAAAAGATATATAACTTCATTCTTCCATTAAAAATGAATACCCTTATGGTTCAAATCTATAATTATATATGTGAACTTGGAGAAGTCTAAAAAAACCATCTATAGTAATTGGATAATCCCAATAAACTTCAACTATCATACACGTTTATGGGCCACTCATAGGACATCACCACCCATATCTTTTTGGAATCTAGTATAATACCATTATTAGATATAAAATTCCTTAAAAACTTCACTTCATGGATCCAAAATTCACACTTTTTAAGTTTACCATACAAATTATGTTCTCTCAGATTCTAAGGATGATATTTAGATGATCCTAGTGATCCTCTTCTGACCTAGAGTATAATAAAATATCATCCACAAACATGGCCACAAAAGAGTCTAATAAATGATGAATGTTGAGGTACATAAACACTATAAATACCATATGATTATTGGTGATACCAAATGGAATAATCAAAAACTCAAATTCCTATATCGGTTCCTAAATGTTGTCGTTGGTATTTCCTCTTCCCTAAATCTCAAATATAGGTACCCCAAAATGAGTTCAATATTTGAGAACCATTGTGCCACTCTGAGTTGATCAAAGAGTTCATCAACATCAAGGAACATCTCTACTAAATGACATTAGATCACTCTAGAATAAGGAACAATAATCCCCACTCACCTAGATCAATAATCTCACTCACCTTGAAATACATGAGTGAATCTATCTGGAGATAAAAACTAAGCTCAACGAAGATAGTAGTCAATATGGGTCATAGTGTTGTTCATCCAATCCATGCCAATAATTAAGTCAAATATATCAAGATAAATAACCAAAAAATCCTACACCACTTTGATATCAACTATCATCACTCGACACATGGGACAATTGAAAACTTGTTTTGACCTATTTCCCAAATGCATGGAAATATACAATAATAAAGACATAAAATATAAATACAATCCCAAAATATTAACTAAATTTAATGATATATAAGAATGAGTAGAACTTGTATCGAAAAAATATAACACCATAGAGGATGAAATAAACATTTTACCTATAATATTAGTCAGACCTTCTTCAAATTCCTATAGAGCATAATCCACTACATAAAGAAATAGAATCTCAGCTCCTCCTTGATCTCTCTTAATTGCATAAACATCCCCCTTGTCTTAAATTTAAGACCCAACACACTTAATAAACATCAAAACGAACCCAAAAACCCTTGGTGAGAGTGGAATCAACCTTACTACCTTGTTACATCCTCCCACAAAAATTCTTGAGATGGTTAGGTTATCCATAATGATGACAATTATTGGGATCTTCCATTAAGTTAGGATTGGTATGTATAGGATATCTATAATGATATCCAACAAAATTCTTCATAAAGAACCCAAATGTATTTTTCAAGTTGAAATTGTTTTCAATTACTTAAGAAGATGAAAAATTAATGAGTTCTAAATGTGATAATTATAGATCTGGTTAGTAGTTCAGAAAAACTTGTGTCATTGGTTATTTAAGATTGACACAATGTTTACAACATTATAAGAACTAAAGAGTTAGAATTTATGATTTAATTATAAATAGAAGGAATAATTTTGTTATAGTAATTATGTATGTTGGATTTATAATTGTGGGATTTTGAAAAGTTTTTTTAGTGGGAAGTATATGAAAAAAATTTGGACAACTTCACTGGATATCTTACGGGACCCTTGTCACTATTGAGCTGGGAAGGTGCTACCTCAGACAAACCAGTATGTGGCATGGTGTTCATAGGAGTGCCCACATAGGAGTATGGGAGTGGAAACACGTCAATATGAAGGGCGGAATAACAATAGAGTAAGGCACCAATATGAGGCAATGTAAGTGAATGGGGGAGTGTTCAGTAACTGATTTATACTCAGCTAAAGACATGAATTGTGTTATAAAGAGGTGTGGGATGGAATTACGATTTGATGTGGGATCATCATGTTCATGGTACTATTTATAATATTTAAAAAAATATGGATCGGGAATCCACTATTTGATCTATACACTCTAAGATGTTTATTCAAACGAATGAGCTCATCTTCAACCATGACCTCGCCCAAAAGTTATGTGTGTCCGGATATATATGTGAAACATCCATAGAAGATCTGGACAAAGATTTTGATCATTTTTTAATCATTATAAAAATTAAAAAATGATTGAAATCAAATGAAACTTTGTTTTTACATGTAAATTAAGATAAAATTGAGGCTTTACAGTGTGTAGAAAATGTGAAATTATCGGTGATAGTGATTTTTTTAATCACAAAGCACTAGATGAGGAATGGTTCACTTGAAGTGAGTTGGTGAACACGAGATGAGTTGGTGAAATTATATCTATAAATACAATCAATCTCTCCCATTTTCATTATGAGATTAATGTGTGTATTTTGAGTTAGATGAAAATAAATAAAGAGTCATAGAAACACTCTTGTTCATGAAAGATAAAGGTTCCATGCATTCTTTTTTTTGTGAGAAGGATAAGCGAAACCACAAGGAAGTTGAAATGAGTTAGACACACTTGTAATATTTTTCAAATATCTCATCTGTGAAGGAATAGGGATATCACTTAAAGCATCTCCCTTGGATTCCATTAATTACACTAAGAACCACATGATAGTGTTATTTACAGTATATTTTGAGAGTAAGTTAAGAAGGGAGAGACACCACATACTGTAATATGTGTTTTCATGAATGATTTGAACTAGAAATAAGCAAACATTTCATACAAAATTTATTTGTGTGAAATAGGATGTGCAATATGTGAGTTTCATGTTATGTGATGCAGGAATAAAATACAGTGAGGTAGTGTGTGCGCTTGAATTATAAAACTCTTTCTTACACATGGATAAAGCATTAAAAGTGAGTATAAGAGGCTATGTATAGTATACACATGCATTGAAAGACATGGTGGGTAGTGTGTGTGTGGATACAAGGTGTGTGTGAATAACACAAGGTGGAAAGTGCATACACACCTTTTTCACAAATTACATGCATTGTGCGTACATTCTTTCATGCATATGTACCAATATTGAGAAGACCGTGAATTTTTTACACATGTATGAAGGTCGAAAAGTGAACATGAAATATAAGTTGCACAATCAATGTGTAGTGATTTGAGACTAAAGACATAACATTATTTTGGAACAATTGTTTATCTAAGTTATCCAGTATACTGTGAAGTTGGGTCTTTATAAAAAAAATAATTTCCCAAGAATTGTTGTACTGAGGCATCTGATCATCTACAGGTGATCAATATTATTTGAGAAAGAAAAATATTAGCGTATGGGTTCATTAATTGTACATGATCCAATTTTATACAGTAATATCATGGAGGAAGATTATAATATCATCTAATCAGTGGATCAAATCTTGTGTGACTCAAGATTGTGGAAGTCTTTAGTGGGACTCTGAAGCAGAATAAGCCTCCAGTGGGACTCTTGAGAAAGCCCGTGGGATGCTGGTTACACTGTGGGATGCAGTATAAATATCCTCCCATGGAACTCATGCGTAACTTATATAGGTGGGAACTTATGATTTCTAGTGGGACTCTAGAGCAGAAAACTGTGGGACTTAGTGTTGAAGGGAATGGGATTTTACCTATTGTAACCATATACATATAGTGAAGAATATTTAACTGGTGGGTATAACTGATTGTAAAAGGGAAATAATTATTAATACAAAACCTTGTAAAAATATTGTGTTCTATGATTAATTTACATTTTTCATTGCATATAAGACCTAGTCATCCTAACAGGTGATAGAGGTTTGAAGGGGGGGCAGGGGTTATGAAAAGATTTTTTTTATTAAAAACAAGTCACACTTGATTCACCCCATTAGTGTGACTTTATGATCCATTAGACTCTTCAATTGGTATTAGAGGATAGGCCACCTTTCATTGGATCTACTTCACTTGTACAACTATTTTTATTAGATACATATGAAATGAATATTAGAGTTTGAGGAAAATTTAGAAGTTCTTTAGATGGAAAAGCCTATATCTTTTCCTAATGTTATAAATTTTGAAGTTTCATTCAAGGCTAAAAAAACAGGAAGAAAATACTATCAAAGAAACTGAAGAAGAATTCAAATATAAATGAAGATAAAATTCTAGTTGAAGGTAATCAGAGTGGTAATTGTTTAGTGAAACCATTTAGTTATAATTATGATGATTCAATTTCAAGCATTTATGAAGATTTTATTAATTCTAAAATTAAAGATAATCTGAAGAAAGTCCCCAAATAAGTGGTCACATGTATTATTAGAGTTTTTGATAAACTTCAGGATGACAAATTATAGCTATAATAAGAGGGAAATTATATGGAAGTAACATTGAACAAAAATGTTGTAATATCCAATATTCTCAAAAAACATATGAAATAAAAGGAAGAAACAATAACTATTTGAAATGAAATATATACTGGAGCTATTGAATAATTAAAATTTAATATTTTTGAGAATGTTTTTTTTGAGATGGTCTTTACAAAATTAATCCATTCACTTGAAAAGATGTGTAATACATCTATGAATTTGAATGATTCTCATTTGAAGGATAAAGTATATTGAATTAATAAGATTGATTTTTTTTTGTTGAAAGAAAATTAGATGCATGAAAATAAGATTCAGAAGATGAAGATTCAGTGGAAAGAAAGCATGAAATTAGTTGAATATCAAAAAGACTACTCTCAACATAAAATGTCTTGAACTAGAAGTAAAACTGAGAAATATGGAAGATACACAAGATTATAATTCCAAAATTACTAAAAAAATAATTATTTCTAAGGATACATTTGGTAAGAGACTTATTTCTAAAAAGAATCAATATAGTGGAAAGAAGATATTAATATTATATAAGGAGAAATCTACTACAGTATCATTGAAGAAGGTAACCATTTTCCTGATAAATCTTTGTGTAATAATTATGTTTTGATGACTAGTAGAAATTCATCTTTAAAATCTGAAAATCATGGGTTAAGAGAAATTCTTATTCCCCGAAGAAAGAAAGTGAGAAGAAATGTGCTACCCAAAAGAAGAAAAATGTCAAAGACAGTTAAAATGTGTCAAAATAGAAGAAATCAAGATTTGTTTGCTACTGTTAGTGCTATTTGAAGTTTGGGAATCAGGAAATTAATTGTTGAAAAAATAATTAATTTAATGAGAATTAAAAAATACATACATTTAGGGGGAGAAAAGATGAAGAAAATTTCAAACCTATAAAATAGAATTTGAACTCATATAAATAGAATCAGTTAATCAAAAATAGATATGATTACTTTGAAAATTTATTTGATTATTGCATTAGAAGTGGTAATTTTTATGACGAGTATTGGTATGTACCAATCATGCACAAATAATCTATTTATGTTAGTTGAATACCACAACAATAAGTAAAGAAGGTAATAAATAAGGATAATAGGTTAGACTTGGGTTTGAATAAAAGAATAACGTTGTTAAATAAAAAAATCCCAAAAATTTTATTAAAAATGATGCTAAGAATGTTACACCAAAGAAAATTGATTCTATTTTGGTAGGAAATTTCTCATCATGTACCATTGTGATTTATCCGTGAACATTCATACTAAAAAAAAGCTGGAATCAAAGAGAGAATCAATCTAGAAGAGAAACAACGTGATTGATTTAGTGAAATACACATATGAGGAAAAGTATTATAAGTTTCCTAAAAATGGTAACTTGAGAAATGATAATGTTTTGTGGGAAATGTGTAATATGTATGGACATACATGTGATTTGTTTGACATGGTTTCCCAAAAAAATAATTCTTAAAGAAGAAAGGTAAATCACCTATGGCTTCTAGTTTTGGGAAAAAGAAGTATAGACACAAAGTGAAGATTGCACATGTTCCTAAATAATTCTTGATCATATGGCCAGAATGGTTGGAAGAGCCAATAAAATTTTAAAAATCATAGAAAAATGAAACTACCTTGTTAGAAAGTTTTAAAAAAACCTTTTTCATCTAACAAGATTTTTGGGCTAAGAATCAACTTTGAACCTAGTTTCTCTAAATAAGGAGCATTGAAGAACCACCTTATTCACATAAATATTGTGTTTGTTTTCAATTCAAGTAATTGAAGGTGAAGAATATATTTAGGGGTAGATCTAAATTTATAAAATATATGAACATCTTATAGCTATAAACTTGTCCATCATAGAAGACTATTGGCTTTATGTTGTCTCCTTGAAACATTCCAAATAATCTTAGAAGATGCTTGGAGTTTATTATTGAATAAATTCAATCGTGATGAAGACGTATTGAGTGAATCTATTAAGTGGGAGCTTAGAAGATCAACCAACAAATATCTCTATCTTATTTGATATATTATTAATTTCAAAATTCATGGGGATGTATGATTTGCCTAACTCTAATTGTTAAAAATATAAAGATTGAAGCTTGTCATTGTTGAGGTATGTTGGTTACATTTTATTATTTTCATGAAAAAATTCATCAATTCTAAAAGGAAGAGATTTATTATTTGATAAAAAAATGGAAAGGAAACTTCAAAGAGGAAATAAATTATTTCACTTGAATGTTTTTAACTTGTATGCTGAGATTTATGCAAGAGGTTAGTTGAAAATATTTTGAGAAATTCCTAAAAATAGGTTTTATCACATGCTAAAATTCTTTAACAACATTGATGTTAAATTTGAACACTCTTGTTTTCTATATAGAGCATTTCCCACATGGACATAGAGTTTGTTAATTTTATCTCATTTCTTTTTTAGTAGTGATTTCAGCCTTCTAAGATGTAAATGAGATAGTAAGAGTCAGAAGAGAAGAGGATATTTTTAAAATATGAATTTTGGAGATGAGGAATCCTTCCCGTATCTATATCTTTAATTTTATTTCCAATAAGGGGGAAAATATTTCATTGGATTTTAAAAATAAGTGGGTATTGAAAAAAAATATAAAGACGAATATTGAAGAACCCAAATGGATTGATATAATGTTTACAACATTGGATGAAATAGAGAGTTTCAATTTCTAATTTAATTCCAAATATAAGGAATAATTGTGGTTCGGGAAATATTTATGTTGGATTTAGCATAAAGGACCTGAACAACTACCGAGATGGGTAGGTAATATGTTGGCCAAACTAGTAGGTATAATGGTGTCCATAAGTGCACCTCTGGGCAACACGGGGAGTAGGGTGGCATGGTGGTGGAGCAGAGCGCAAGCACGGGGCAGTGCAAGTAAATGGAGGAGCGTTTGATAACCGATTTATTGTCTTCTAAATAAACACCATGTATTATAAAATTGTTTAGGATGTAATTATGATTTGATGTGGGATCTTCACATTCACAGTACTATTCATCCTCTTTAAAAAAAATACAGATAGAACATCTATCATTTGATTAGAACATTTGTAGTCATCCGATCAGAACAATGAGCTCATCTTCAACTACATCCTTGACTGAGAGTTCTATGAATTATGATATCTCTATTAAATATTTATAGAAGAATGAAAAATAGATTCTGATTAATTTTTCATCATTTTGAATATTTGAAAATGGCCACAATCACATGAAACATGGTCGCATGTGTAAATGAAGATCAAGCCAAATATTTACAGTATGCAGAAAATGTGATATTATCAGTGATAGTGATTTTGATAATCATGAAGCACAAGCCATGAATGGTTTTCATAAATTGAGGTGGTGCACATGAGATGAGTAATTGAATTTCTATTTATAAATATCATCAATCTTTCTCATTTTTAGTATGAGATGAATAAGTGTATTTTGATTTAGCCGCAATAAAAAAATAAATACATAGAAACTCTCTAGTTCATGAAAGATAAATTTTCTTTGAATTATCTATTTTCTTGAAGGAGAAGGGAACATGTGAAGCAGTCGAGGGGTTTCTTTAATTGGTTTTAATTTTTTTTTAAATGGGATAGGGTTCCAATTTTTTTTAAAAATGGGACCCAAGATGCGTAAACCTTGTTCATGCTTCCTCCCGAAAGTTTAATTAAAAAAATTCATCATTAATTGTAAATAGTATTAAAATATAAATATATTTTAATTATAAATACATCAATATGTATAAAATATCAACAAAAGGGATCTCTTTAAATTACATTTTTATTTTTGTGGAGATTGTTTTTCATTACTAGCCTTCATGGATGATGGTAAATAGAAGGCCGAATGCTAAGGGAACCAAGGAGGGGAGGGGATGGAGGGAAAGAATTTTGACATTCCTGTATTAAGATTGTTTGGAGGAGAGGAAGCCATGGTAAACCTCTAACAGTGATGGAAGTGATAGTACAATGACACAATTAATGATTTTTTTCTCTTTGTTGAATCAATCTTGTTTAACAGAAAAATATATAGATAAAATCCCGTTCTTGATTGAACTGTTGATCATGAACTCAGATTTTTGATGTGATTGAAATTTTTTACCTAATCACAATTCTAACTCGATAAAATAAGTTTTATTTTAGTTATATTATAGGATCTATTACTTGATGAATAATATATTTTTTAAACCTTATTCTTTGAGTTTTTTTAGCGACACATAACATATAAGACTATATGTGTATATTACAGAAGATCGGGAGAGGGAAACTATGAAGCTACCAAGAAGCATGCACACACAAAAATATGTTTATAGCACATATAAAACTTGAATATATGTGAAATTTTTGTTTTATTAAAATATGTTTATATATGTATTTATACAGAAAAAAATTAATGTTTTGTAGACATGTGTTATAGATATTAATAATATATATATAAGTAATGTTAACATTATATATATATATATATAACATCTTTGTTAACATAACATATTTAATGACTCCACTGTTTTCCAAGGGTGGTGACAAACTCCTTAACCTTTCATAATTTTATCACCTATTGGAGGTATTTTAACCTTAAAATCATCCAATGAAGACTGTGAACCAGTAGAAATTGTGTCCTTTTTTAATGTTTGAAAATGTATCTTCTCAAAATTTTCAAATGAAATTATAATTTCATACATATCATATTGTGGTTTATCTGATATTCAATCATAATAACATACTCTTCACATATATCCATTATTCATTTATATTATTCTTCATTCAACATGTTTTGTTAACAATGGTTCACTTTCAATGACTTCTATAATTTTAAATCTAATTTAAAATCATTGAGACGAATAATATTTATTAAAATTTATTCAAGTTCATATATCTTTTATTCTAGAGTCTTTTTGAATTAAAAATATGTAATATTATTAATATTTATTAATGGTTTTAAGAATATTATTTATTATACATATATAGATAATAATACTAAGAATTTTTATGAATATTAAAATAGAAATTACTGATTTTAGTAGATAATATGATAATTATAAGGCACTTACTAAATAAAGGAATATAACTCTATATATTAGAATAATAAGACACAAATAACATGTATCATAAATTTAATATCAACCTAATATACACTTATGGCATGGATGATCCTCTGTCCCATAGACAGGTGTATACTGGATGCGTCTACGATGTATACATATATGTCTCTTCTCTACCGTATGGTGCTCCTATATATCAACATTTTCAGCCACCTCCAAATCCTCCTATGTGACAAATGTTGGATGTACAGTCTCAACACCTATACCTTGTCCTGCCTCTATGGATAGTGGATGATGACTAAAACTGTTACATCCCCGGTAAATTAAGAATATAAAATTTTCATATTTATTAATATTTGTGAATAAAATATTACTTTAAAGGATATTCTAAGTTCGATGGCGTACCCAATACGCAACAATGAGTTTCTTTGAAATCTTACGTTGTACACTAATAATATAATTATTTTAAATGGTAGTTGACACATAGCCTTTTTATAGGAGGTAATGAATACAACTAACTAAAATATTATTATATATGTTTGTTAAATGTATTTACTTTTATCCAATAAAATTTAGAGGTTTAAAATGTAAATGAATCTGATTTTAAGCATAATTTACATTAAAAGGCCGATTTACCGCCTTTTGATGGTGAACCCTATTTAAATATAGTTCTGGTCACTTTAATATGTTCATTTTGAAAAAATAAAATTCTTCTTTAGATTCGTATCATCAAAATTTACTTTGGGTAGATTTTTGGTATTTTTCAAACAAAATTCATTTGTAATGAATAGTGAAAAATACTGTATTTTATTTCAAAGGTGATTTTTAATCTAATTTATTTATAAGGTTAGATTATATTTTTAATTGGTTTTAAAGGTTAATTAAAATATATTTTTACCATTTAATCCAATGGTGTTCATTGGAATTAATTTCACTTTGAAATTGTACATAAACAAGTGTCAATCTTTTAATAGATATTGTTTCTTAAAAACACGCTATTTGTTTTGACAGCGGGAATTGATTATAAAAATAATTAATGAAACTTTTATGTTTTGAATTTGGTAAAATGGAAATAATTTTTGAATTTGGAATATCAAATATTTCTTAGGGTGAATTTTTTGTATTTTTATGAAAAACACCAATTTTTGATGAATAGTGAAACCACTAAGTGGTAGTTAAAAAAACTAATTTTTCGTTTAAATGAATTTTTAGCACCTCTGTGATTTGAATTTCAAAAATACGACATACATGATTGTCATTAGGATATAAAATGTGGTTCAATGGGATTAAAATAATTTTCTGATGAATAGTAACTTTTAAGTTTTATTAATCGTGATTAAAGGTAATTAGTGTAATTTAAGGTAAATATAATGATATAATAATATGAAATTACCTTTAAAGTTGTCCTAAACTTATTGGATAAGTCATGTCCGACCAAGAAAATCAGTGGATCAACATGGGGACCCCATGGATCCACTTGGGTAAGAAAATGACAATAATAACTTTTTATTTAAAGTAAAAATAAAAGTGTCACAAACATATATTGTTTTACTAAAACAATTTTTATATGGGGTTATACAAGTCATATTTTTGACTATAAATATTCATTATAAAGATAAAAATATTTCCTACATCATGATAGTTTTTTATAATTTTTAGACATTAAATAAATATATTTATTTATGACACCATGATGATTCAGTGATTACCCCATTAATGAACGATTTAAATAAAATGAGAAGATAAGGTTAAATCTAAGACTTACACTTGTCAAAACCCTATTGGATGGGTGGATTTAGAACCCTTATCACATTATCCTCAAAATATATAATTGTGGGACCTTTAATATCTGAAAATATTTTTATAATAAAGTATCTTTTTAAAACTTTCCAAGAGTGACCCTTCTCCCTCTTATAAAAGGCCCCCACCTCTACCCACTTACCCACACCTCTAAAGACTTTGGATCAACCAAACTCTTCTAATTTTATCTCTCCAAATCCCTATATTCATTCTAGAAGCCTTACCTTAGGCAGAAATCTCTTCAAGAAACCCTTTTGGTTCAAACTGAAGGGAGTTACCCGATTTAAAGGTAATGTCCTCCCTTATGTTCTTTTGGTTTATTTTGCTTCTCCAACCCCCTAAACTCTTTTTATTCAATTATTTTGTAACAAAAACAGTATATTAAATATACTAGTATGTTTTTATGATATGTATTCGAGCTACACTTACACACACCTCCGTCTAATGGTTAAATAACATACTGTTTCCGTGGATGGCGAAATACTGCCTCACGAAACGTTGATTGTTCTATCTTCTCCTACCACCTCTCATGGTGGTCATTATGATGGAACTATATTTATTTATCATATATATTATATTTTTTTCCTCTCTATTCTTCTGTATTTTACATTTAAAACATACCTTTATGCTTTTCATGTTGTGCAAATGCGATAATTTCATTTGAGGAAGTGTGGACTACCGCCCCCTCAAGTGATGTGACTCGTTCATGCAATACATGGAATGTATAAAGAATGAAATTAATGAACTTATGTGACCTATATAACATATATATTATACTGGAATTATAATATATATATATATATATCATTTAGTTTTAATTCCATTAATGTTACAAAGAAATGAAAGTAGCGTTCATGCATACGTATGGCCTACCGTCTCCATGAACGGTGAATTTCATTTTCTTATCTCCAAATGTTATGGAATAGTATAAAATGAATATATACTGGATATATATGATATTTAAATCATTAATAATATTCTTTATATGGGTTAATTATAACTACATGGGCAATTCTTTTCAAACTAGTTCATTTTTGACTCATGTACCGAACATCGACAAAAACGTCTGATATGAACTCACATTATTAACTAATTATTATAAAATTATAATATTTGACATGAATTGAATAATAAAATTTAAAGGAGTTCCTTAATAAATTATTAATTATTCAGTAATATAATGAAATGAACAAGACAAGTCGAACTTGAGGTAAGAGATTCTACCTCTCTCTTTCTTTTTAAGTACTCTCTTTTATGTCATTTATTTTAAGCTCATATTTATTAGGTTTTTGGATGTTCTTTTATATTACTCATTCTTTAAATTTTAAGTTCATATTATGAGAGACCCTATTTTATCTCATAAATCCATTTTTGAAAGTTTTAAGTGGCGCCGTTAGGCTGCTGAGTTTTCGTAAGGGGTTTTTCACCTCACTTTTATTCCAGTGAGATTTATGCTACATTTTCACCATTTACTTAGAGTGGTATATGTAATTATTCTAATATTTGTATAATATAATTTCATTTATGAGTATTTACATCAATGTTGTATAGTCCTTCTTTCATGGGGTGTACGTTTCGAAAGTTACCCAAGTCGGTAAGGGAACCTTTCACCCTCCTCTTTTTAAAAGACTTCTTTTGTTATATATTTTAATTTACATCTTATTATGTTGGGATATGTTATTATATATCCTTATTGATGTAAAATTTATTTCCAAGTGATGAGATACCCTTTTTGTCTCATCAACTCATTTTATGAACATTAAAGTGACGCAGTTAGGCTGTCGAATTTCTGTAAGGGAACTTCTTAACCCAATTTCAATTCTTTGGGTTAAACCTCTACTTCTTGATTTTGTCATGCTATTAATATGTGTGGATGACATCTGATTGTTTTACGCTGAGTATCCACTTATATTTGGTGTATTTATATTTTTCACACAGAATTATGTCATTTCTTTATCCTTTCTCTAATGGCATGATCCTTGATTGGGATTACATCTCAATTTCTTCTCCTTGAGACATTTCTTAATGATATGCACTTTTATTCTTTTATAAAGTGAATATACAGCCCCTTTGACATTCCATATCCATATTATGTCTATACTAAATTCATTTATATGGTTTGAAAATGGTCTACTTTCATGTGGCTTATAATTTAAATGTTCAAAATGGAAAAGGACTCTTTTATTAAAACATTGCTTTAAATGGTTTTAAAGATTTATTCATTTAAACATTTATCATCCATGTCCATGTTTTAAATTTTTTTAAGGATTTATTTATATGTACATGAATGTTTTAAAACCCTTTCAAAAGTTTCGAAGTGGTATGGGACACTTTGATTCTAAAATATCTTTTAAATGTCATCTTTTAATATTTTCAAATTATAAAGGGATATTTATCTCATAGAGTTATAATGATTTTATTAGATGTTTTTATTTGTGATAATATCATGATGTGAGCTCTTGTGATTGAAATGTGGAAATTTTATGTTTCTTGTTGTACCTCTCGTACCCCTCGTGGTTTAATTTTCATGATCACAATCACTCTCTTATTTATCTAATATTGTTTTAAGTGTTTTTGGTTGATAGGCATAATTTCAGATTGCCAAGGAATTGGGGCAAGAAGGCTGAAAGCAAAAGTGGACTGGTTTTCAGTCCACCGGCCAACCGGTGGATGCCCACCGGCCAGTCGATGGAGCCTGGACAGAAGGCATCATTTCTGTCCAGACCACCGGCCAACCGGTGTCCCACCACCGGCCAGCCGGTGGCACCCAGACAAATAGTGTCAGCTACTGCCTCAGCACCGGCCAACCGGTGGCCTCCTCACCGGCCAGCCGGTGGTGCCTGAGCCCGAAGGCCTCTCCATTTTACAAGCACCGTCCAACCGGTGGCTCTGTACCGGTCAGCCGGTGAAGCCAGTCAAACTAGCCGTTGGGCTTTGACCAGACTTGTCCACTTGCCTCCCAACGGCTCTAAAGGCCTCTCCAACGGCTCCGAAGACCCCCAAAGGCCATTTGAGGGTTCCCCCTCTATAAATAAAGGACTAGGAATCCCCAGAAACTCAAGGAAGCCCACGGGACACATTTTACATCATTTGGCAAACCTCTGGCGAATTGCTTCAAGGAACCCCACTTGCTCCATCTCATTTCCACATCCAAGGAGCACCACCATAGAAGCTTGGGAGCGCTCTTCATCAACTCCAATCAATCCATTGGCGCCCAAGGCTTCTCCCCATTACGGTTTTTCAATATTTATCATTTTGAGCTTTATTTTGGGTTTGTGCCTACAAACCCCATCTCTTTCTCTCATCTCCTCTTTTGGGTTCTCACATCACCTTCAAGGTGTGAAGAGGTTGGTCAAGCCTTTCCTTTAAAAGGCTTGAGTGATAGGTGAGCTAGCCTTCACCTGTAAGAAGGCTAGTGGGTTCTTGCTCAACCATTGAAAGCAAGTGGGTTCTTGCATAACCATTTAAAGCAAGCTGTAATAGGTTCTAGACTAACCTTAAAGTCTAGTGGGTTTCTTGCTAAAACCATTAAAAAGCAAGCGGTAGTAAATCTCTCAACGGTTGAGTTGGGAGCGGAGACGTAGGCTTTGGTTTAAGCCGAAATCCGTTATCAATTTTGTGTCTTGCCTCATTTATTTCCGCTGCACTTTTAACTTTGATTTTAAATTGTTAATTGTTTTTTAAAAGGCAATTCACCCCCCCCCCTCTTGCCATCACTTCCTTCTCTTCTCCGACCAACAATTGGTATCAAAGGCAAAATTTGAGTAATACCTTAACCGGTTTCAAATTCAAGATCCATTGTGATGGCTTCAACTTCTTTTGCCCCCGAAGGCTATTCTTTGGGTCGTGCTCCATTTTTTGATGGAACCGACTATACTTATTGGAAAAACCGCATGACCACTTTTCTTAGAAGTATTGGTTATCCCATTTATAAAATTTTCATGCATGGTTATTCACTTTCTTCTCCCGATGAATCCAAATAGACTCAAGCTGATATTAAAAATTTCGAGCTTGATGGCAAAGCCATGAACGCTCTTCATTGCGGACTTGATCGTAATGAATTCAATCGAGTTTCCACATGCACCTCATCACATGAAATCTGGAAACTTTTGGAGGTTACCCATGAGGGCACTAACAAAGTTAAGGATACCCGATTGGATATGTATCGCCAAGATTTTGAAAGTTTTACCATGCATCCATCCGAATCTATTTCTGAAATGTTTACACGTTTTACTGATGTTTGCAATGGGAGAAAGTCCCTTGGTGATGATGTGTCTGCAAAAACGATGGTCAAGAAGATCCTTTGGATCCTACCAAGCACATGGGCACCGAAAGTCACGACAATCCAAGAAGAAAAAGACATCAAGAACATGTCGGTCGAAGAGCTCATCAGATCCCTCATGACCTACGAGATCACCATGAGGAGGCAAGCTGAAAAGGAAGGTAAACCGATCAAAATTCCAAAGAACATCGCCTTCAAAGTTCAACAAGAAGAAAGCTCCTCCTCCTCCTCATCTTCCTCTTCAAGCGGCGATTCCGAAATGGAGAATCTTGCCCGCAAAATACACAAATTCATGAAGAAGAACAAAACGAAGAAATCCCGCAAGGCTCAACCAAACGAAAAATCCGATCCCGAGGTAACATGCTACGGGTGTGGCAAGAAAGGCCATTACAAGCCCGATTGTCCACTCAACAAGAAAAAGGCCAAACAAAAGGAAAAGAAGAAGGCATTCAAGGACACATGGAGTGATAGCTCCACATCTTCCTCCTCCTCCTCCTCAAGTGACAATGGTACAAAATTCCTAATGGCATTTAATGAGGTAACCTCTTCTGACTCCTCATCCTCTAGTTCTTCAAATTCTTTCAATCACATGTCTTATGAGGATCTCCAACATGCGAGAGATCAATTGGAGGAAGGTTTTCACGA
Source organism: Viscum album (assembly GCA_963277665.1). Taxonomy (NCBI): domain Eukaryota; kingdom Viridiplantae; phylum Streptophyta; class Magnoliopsida; order Santalales; family Viscaceae; genus Viscum; species Viscum album. The sequence continues at coordinate 513,904,852 of OY728163.1, read as the reverse complement.
ACTTTATTCCAAATTTGTTGCTTTAAAAAAGAATTTCAAAAAAATTTCTTCCGAAAAGGAAAAACTTCTCAAAGAAAAGGAGGAGTTGTCCCTCAAGGTCCAAAACCTTCCCGATGTTGATTCTATGGAATTAACAATCAAGGATTTAAGGGAATCTCTTGCCAAGTTCACCCAAGGTGAACAAAATTTGACCAAATTGCTAGGTTCCCAACGCATATCTAGAACCACCGAAGGGCTTGGCTATTCCAAGCAAGCTTCCTCTTCCCATGCTCCTACTATTTTTGTAAGGGGGAGCTCCCATTATAAATTTAGTAATTATTGCAAAAAACCCGGGCACTTAATTTATGAGTGCGATTGCAAAAATGCCCGGTATGGTAGGCCCAAAACCATTTTCCTTAGTGATGAATTTCTTAGGAGAAGACCCACCACTAGACAAGTATGGATTGAAAAATCCCTTTTAGCGAGTCTCACCGGACCAAAATTTGTCTCAGTTTCAAAAACCTCTCCCCGGTGATTTGTTGTTTTTATTTAGGGGGAGTTAGGATTGTTTAAGCTTTTTTGCATTTTTCAATTCAAAACTTTCAATTCAAAATTTTCAACTTTCAATTCAAATTTTCAATTCAAAACTTTCAATTCAAATTTTCAATTCAAAACTTTCAATTCAAATTTTCAATTCAAAACTTTCAATTCAAAATTTTCAAACTTTCAATTCAAAACTTTCAATTCAAAACTTTCAATTCAAAATTTTCAAACATTCAATTCAAAACTTTCAATTCAAAACATTCAATTCAAAACTTTCAATTCAAAATTTCATTTCAAAACTTTCAATTCGAAACTTTCAATTCAAATTTCAAAAATTTCAATTGGTTTAAAATATCTATCTTGTTTTTCAACTTTCTCCCTCAATCAAGTTTTATGCCCCATGCTATTTTGATAATCACAAAGGGGGAGAAATTCTTGGTTGATTGGGGGGAAAATCTTTCTCTCATGCTTTGATTTACTTTCCCATTTATCCTTTAAAGCATGCCTTTAATTTCATTTTTACATTGTTTGTTTTGGTGATTGTGATCATCAAAATAGGGGGAGATTGTTGTACCTCTCGTACCCCTTGTGGTTTAATTTTCATGATCACAATCACTCTCTTATTTATCTAATATTGTTTTAAGTGTTTTTGGTTGATAGGAATAATTTCAGATTTCCAAGGAATTGGGGCAAGAAGGCTGAAAGCAAAAGTGGACTGGTTTTCAGTCCACCGGCCAACCGGTGGATGCCACGGGCCAGCCGATGGAGCCTGGACAGAAGGCGTCATTTCTGTCCAGACCACCGGCCAACCGGTGTCCCACCACCGGCCAGCCGGTGGCACCCAGACAAATAGTGTCAGCTACTGCCTCAGCACCGGCCAACTGGTGGCCTCCTCACCGGCCAGCCGGTGGTGCCTGAGCCCGAAGGCCTCTCCATTTTACAAGCACTGGCCAACCGGTGGCTCTGCACCGGTCAGCCGGTGGAGCCAGTCAAACTAGTCGTTGGGCTTTGACCAGACTTATCCACTTGCCTCCCAACGGCTCCGAAGGCCTCTCCAACGGCTCCGAAGACCCCCAAAGGCCATTTGAGGGTTCCCCCTCTATAAATAAAGAACTAGGAAGCCCCGGAAACTCACGGAATCCCACAGGACACATTTTACATCATTTGGAAAACCTCCGGCGAATTGCTTCAAGGAACCCCACTTGCTCCATCTCATTTCCACATCCAAGGAGCACCACCATAGAAGCTTGGGAGCGCTCTTCATCAACTCCAATCAATCCATTGGCGCCCAAGGCTTCTCCCCATTACGGTTTTTCAATATTTATCATTTTGAGCTTTATTTTGGGTTTGTGCCTACAAACCCCATCTCTTTCTCTCATCTCCTCTTTTGGGTTCTCACATCACCTTCAAGGTGTGAAGAGGTTGGTCAAGCCTTTCCTTTAAAAGTCTTGAGTGATAGGTGAGCTAGCCTTCACCTATAAGAAGGCTAGTGGGTTCTTGCTCAACCATTGAAAGCAAGTGGGTTCTTGCATAACCATTTAAAGCAAGCTGTAATAGGTTCTAGAGTAACCTTAAAGTCTAGTGGGTTTCTTGCTAAAACCATTAAAAAGCAAGCGGTAGTAAATCTCTCAACAGTTGAGTTGGGAGCAGAGACGTAGGCTTTGGTTTAAGCTGAACTCCGTTATCAATTTTGTGTCTTGCCTCATTTATTTCCGCTGCACTTTTAACTTTGATTTTAAATTGTTAATTGTTTTTTAAAAGGCAATTCACCCCCCCCCTCTTGCCATCACTTCCTTCTCTTCTCCGACCAACATTTCTTTTATGCATGTTTTAAGTGTTATGATTATGTTATGGTTCTTGGGAAATGTTTACGAAATCAGGTTGTTCTGTGATAAACTAATGGAGGGTGTGCCCGAGATAGCTCTCCAATGCGTTGGGTAATACGAACGAGTTAAATGATAAGTTTTCATCAAAGAGATTTAGGAAATATACTATGATGGGTATTCCAAACGTAACCATGAGGGTTACTCCCTACATAAGAAAGTTATAAATGCCTCAAGTTAACTTTATGTCTTATGATTTATATGAGTTATTCATAAATCTTATGATTTAATGAGGTATGTTAAAGTGCATATGTATTATGAGTAAAGAATGATTTCATTGATTTTTATGTATACATGGACTAATGTTTTCTTCCTGTATTTTTATATCCCTTACTGAGCTTTTTATGCTTATCCCGTGTTTTTGAAAAGTTTTCCACATGACTTAAAGATGAATAGGGTCAAGGATGGGATCAAGGAAAGTCATGCTATCTAAAACATAGAACTAGACATGTTTCGTTTTATTAGTTTTTGTTTTATGAAAAAAATGGAAGCTGAGTAGAAGTGTCTACTTTGTAATCTTTTGATATGTAATAGTTATGTCCTAATTCTCTAAAACTCTAAACCTGAAAATATCCTCAATGTGAATTAATCATTTAATTCAATATTATGTAATGTTTTAAGGCTGTGTCCTTATAGTTGGTATAAAAGGTCGGTTTAGATAACTTTAGAGGTTAGAATATTGTTTAAGCATAAGTGAGAAGTTTTGTATAACCACAATGGTTAGTATTTTAGATGGAGTCATTGTTATTTTTGAAAGTTGGAATGAGTTTGTTATAACTTGGATAATTATATCTTAGTGTTTATCATCCTCATTAGTACATGATGATTTTATTGATATAATCACACTGACATTTTTGGTTTTAGTAAATGGATGGATTTAGCCGGAACCAAAGTGAAAATGGGTATGAAGGAAACTGTGGTGGTTCTCTGATCAGGAGACTGGATGAAATGGGGGATTCAATGAGGAATCTCATGGTTGTTCTAAACCAAATATCAAGGAGTCATGATTTACCACTTGAACCTTGGTGAGTTCTCTAATTCATCATGTATGAAAGAACCAGCTCGATGTGGAATTTCAGGTGATAATTATAATGGTAACCATTAGGGTTTATATGATCCATACTTTTGAGGTAATTATGGGTTACTATATGATGGAAAATGAAAGGCATGAGATAAAATTGAGGTTAAATTATGTTATGGTTATTTTTGAAGATTTTTTTCTCTTTTGAGGAATGTTATAAAATTATATAGTTTTGGAAAAAGGATAACACGCAGACCATGTGACAACCCGTCACGTCGGACGAAGCTGTGGGAATGGAACCCACAACCAAAGTGTGACTGGTATTTATCGCCTACCACTGGACTACATGATGTCCCGGGTTAGTATAACAAATTATTTTTAGTTAGATGATTTTATGAATCAAGAATAAGTTTATTTTGGGTAATCTAGGAAATTATCAACCTATCATAGAGGATATATGATTAGGTTAATTACTTTTCAATATGAGACTTTAAGAGAAACTGATGTTATTTGGAGATAAATGTTAATATTTACCTTGGAAGACTATATGATTAAATACTTAAATGATTTGGGTTTCAATCTTAGTTTGGTTTACATTGAATAATTTTACGGAAAATTGTTTATCGAATGGTCTTTGTTGAACTTTGGGTTTTTTTGGACAAATTTTGGAGATTGAGAATATATTTTCTTTTTATAAAGGATTATTTTTTCGGGTATTATCTGATCTCGTACTAACAATTTTTATTGGTTTTGGTTTCAGTCTATAGACATGGGAAATATATAGTTCTATTTTGTGTATTAGGTGATTCTCTAGAAGTTGATTATAGTGCTATTAATGTGAACAAGTCATCCTAAATACAAGTCTTTTGGAGAAAATATGAGTTTGTGTAAGAAATCTAGTAAGAGATGAAAGTCTACACGACAATTAAGTATGTTTCCTTATGTTTTAGTTAAGCTCATAAATAAATTCCTCAATGAAAAGTAACTTAAAACAAAAATGTTTTCTGTTAATTTTTCCAACTGGGGAATCAAATGTCGTTTAACCCATCACAAGTTTGTGATTTTCTGGTGGTTAACTTTCTCCTAAACATGTTTTCTATCACTCTCCATCAGAACATGACCCTTTGTTTTTTCTTCCATATCCATGTTTTCCTACATGGAATCCTAGTATAAGTTAACTTGGGTGACCTTTGTACTTCAATTTCTTTCTTTTAAAGTGACAGTTTAATTGACTCCTTTTCCAATGTGGGGCTTTCAATGATGTTTTTGAGCCCAATTTTTTTTTTAAAAATTGCGAGGATGCAATTCCCAAAAGGGGGGAAGGATGGAACATCCCAGGTAAATAAAGAATATTACATTTTTATATTTATTAATATTTGTGAATAAAATATTACTTTAAAGGATATTCTATGTTCTATGGCGTACCCAATACGCAATAACGAGTTTGTTTGAAATCTTACGTTACACACTAATAATAAAATTATTTTAAATGGTAGTTGACACATAGCCGTTTTATAGGAGGGAATGAATAAAACTAACTAAAATATGATTATTGATGTTTTTTAAATGTATTTAATTTTATCCAATAAAATTTAGAGGCTTAAAATGTAAATGAATATGATTTTAAGCATAATTTACATTAAAAGGCCGATTTACTTCCTTTTGATGGAGAACCCTATTTAAATATAGTTTTGGTCACTTTTATGTGTTAATTTTTAAAAAATAAAATTCTTCTTTAGATTCTTATTATCAAAATTTACTTTGGGTAGATTTTTGGTATTTTTCTGATAAAATTCATTTTTTAATGAATAGTGAAAAATACTGTATTTTATTTTAAAGGTGCTTTTTAATATAATTTATTTATAAGGTTAGATTTTCTTTTTAATTGGTTTTAAACTTTAATTAAAATATATTTTTACCATTTAATCCAATATTGGTCATTGGAATTAATTTCACTATGAAATTGTACATAAACAAGTGTCAATATTTTAATAGATATTGTTTCTTAAAAACACGCTATTTGTTTTGACAGCGGGAATAGATTATAAAAATAATTAATGAAACATTTATTTTTTTCAATTTGGTAAAATGGACATAATTTTTGAATTTGGAATATCAAATATAGCTTAGGGTTAATTTTTGGTATTTTTCTGAAAAACACCAATTTTTGATGAATAGTGAAACCACTAAGTGGTAGTTAAAAAACTGATTTTTCGTTTAAATGAAATTTTAGCACCTCTGTGATTTGAATTTCAAAAATCCAACATACATGGTTGTCATTAGGATTTAAAATATGGTTCAATGGGATTGAAATAATTTTTTGGTGAATAGTAACTTTTAAGTTTTATTAATCACGATTAAAGGTAATTATTGTAATTTAAGGTAAATATAATGATATAATAATATGAATTTACCTTTACACTTGCCCTAAACTTATTGGATAAGTCATGGCCGACCAAGATAATCCATGGGTCAACTTGGGGACCCCATGGAGCCACTTGGGTAAGAAAATGACATTAATAACTTTTTATTTAAAGGAAAAATAAAAGTGTCACAAACATGTATTGTTTTACTAAAAAACATTTTACATGGGGTTATACAAGTCATATTTTTTACTATAAATATTAATTAGAAAGATAAAAATATTTCCTACATCATGAATTTTTTTTATAATTTTTATACATTAAATAAATAAATTTATTTATGACACCATGATGATGCAGTGATTACCTCATTAATGAACGATTTAAATAAAATGATAAGATAAGGTGAAATATAAGCCTTACACTTGTCAAAAACCTATTGGATGGGTTGCTTTCTAACCCTTATTACCTTATCCTATAAATATATAATTTTGGGACCTTTAATATCCGAAAATCATTTTATAATAAAGTATCTTTTTAAGACTTTCCAACAGTGCCCCTTCTCCCTCTTATAAAAGGCCCCCACCTCTACCCCCTTACCCTCACCTCTAAAGCCTTTGGCTTGACTAAAATCTGATAATTTTATCTCTCCAAATATCTCTATTCATCTTAGAATCCTTAACTTAGGCAGAAATCTCTTGAAGAAACCCTTTTGGTTCAAACTGAAGGGAGTTACCCAATTTAAAGTTAATGTCCTCTCTTATGTTCTTTTGTATTATTTTGCTTCTCCAACCCCCTAAAATCTTTTTATTCCTTTATTTTTTTAAAAACCAGTATCTTAAATATAATAGGATGTTTTTATGAGATGTATTAGATCTATACTTACGCATACCTCCGTCTAATGGTTAAAGAACATACTGTTTCTGTGGATTGCGAATTACTGCCTCACGAAACGATGATTGTTCTATATTATCCTACCACCTCTCATGGTGGCCATTATTATGGCACTATATTTATTTATGATATATATTATATTTATTTCCTCTATATTCTTCTGTATTTTACATTTAAAACATACCTTTATGCTTTTCATGTTGTGCAAATGTGATAATTTCATTTGAGGAAGTGTGGACTACCGCCCCCTCAAGTGATGTGACTCGTTCATGAAATACATGGAATGTATAAAGAATGAAATTAGTGAACTTATGTGACCTATATAACATATATATTATACATTAATTATAATATATATATATATATATATCTCATTTAGTTTTAATTCCATTAATGTGACAAAGAAATAAAAGTAGCATTCATGCGTACGTACGACCTACCGTCTCCATGAACGGTGCATTTCATTTTCTTATCTCAAAATGTTATGGAATAGTATAAAATGAATATATACTGGATATATATGATATTTAAATCATTAATAATAATCTGGATATGGGGTAATTATAACTACATGGGCAATTATTTTCAATCAAGTTCATTTTTGACTCATGTACCGAACATCGACAAAAACATCTGACATGAACTCACATTACTAACTAATTATTATAACATTATAATATGTGACATGAATTGAATAATAAACTTTAAATGAGGTCCTTAAGCAATTATTAATTGACCATAGTTTATTATTCATTAATATAAATAAATGAACAAGACAAGTCACACTTGAGGTAAGGGATTCGACCTCTCTCTTTCTTTTTAAGTACTCTCTTTTATGTCATTTATTTTAAGATCATATTTATTAGGATTGGGTATGTTATTTTATATTACTCATTCTGTACATTTTATGTTCATATTATTAGAGACCCTATTTGATCTCATAAATCCATTTTTGGAAGTTTTAAGTGGCATCGTTAGGCTGCCGAGTTTTCGTAAGGGGTTTTTCATCTCACTTTTATTCCCGTGAGATTTATGCTACATTTACCACCATTTACTTTGAGTGGTATATGTACTTCCCATTATTCTACTATTTGTGTAATATAATTTCTTTTATGATTATTTACATCAATTTTTTATAGTCCTTCTTTCATGGGGTGTACGTTTCGAAAGTTACCCAAGTCAGTAAGGGAACCTTTCACCCTCCTCTCTTTAAAAGACTTCTTTTGTTATGTATTTTAATTTACATCTTATTATGTTGGGATATGTTATTCTATATACTTATTGATGTAAAATTTATTTCCAAGTGATGAGATACCCTTTTTGTCTCATCTACTCATTTTCTAAACTTTTAGGTGACGTTGTTAGGCTGTCGAATTTCTGTAGGGGAACTTCTTAAACCAATTTCAATTCTTTGGGTTAAACCTCTACTTATTGATTTTGTCATGATATGAATATGTGTGGATGAAATATGATTGTTTTAAACTAATTATCCACTTATATTTGTTGTATTTATATTTTTCACACATAATTATGTCATTTCTTTATCCTTGCTCTAATGGCATGATCCTTGATTGGGATTACATCTCAATTTCTTCTCATTGAGACATTTCTTAATGATATGCACTTTTATTCTTTTATAAAGTGTATATACATCCCCTTTGACATTCCATATCTATATTATGTGTATACTAATGTCATTTAAATGGCTTGAAAATGGTCTACTTTCACGTGGCTTATAATTTAAATGTTCAAAATGGAAAAGGACTCTTTTATTAAAACATTGTTTTAAATTGTTTTAAAGATTTATTCTTTTAAACATTTATCATCCATGTCCATGTTTTAATTTTTTTAAGGATTTATTTATATGGACATGAATGTTTTAAAACCCTTTCAAAAGTTTTGAAGTGGTATGGGACACTTTGATTCTAAAATCTCTTTTAAATGTCATCTTTTAATATTTTCAAAGTATAAAGGGATATTTATCTCATAGAGTTTTACTGATTTTATTAGATGTTTTTATTTATGATAATATCATTATGTTATCTATTGTGATTGAAATGTTGAAATTTTATGTTTCTTTTATGCATGTTTTAAGTGTTATGATTATGTTATGGTTCTTGGGAAATGTTTATGAAGTCGGGTGGTTTTGTGATAAACTAAGGGAGGGTGAGCCTGAGATAGCTCTCCAATGCATTGGGTAATGTGAAGGAGTTAAATGCCAAGGTTTCTCCAAAGAGATTTAGGGAATATACTGTGATGGGTATTCCAAACGTAACCATGAGGGTTACTCCCTACGTAAGAAATTTATGGATGCCTCCAGTTACCTTTATGTCTTATGATTTCTATAAGTTATTCATAAATGTTATGATTTCATGAGGTATGTTAAAGTGCTTATGTTTTATGAGTAAAGAATGATTTCATTTATTTTTATGTATACATGGACTAATGTTTTCTTCCCGTATTTTTATATCCCTTAATGAGATTTTTATGCTCATCCCAAGTTTTTGAAATGTTTTCCACGGGACTTAAAGATGAATAGGGTCAAGGATGGGATCACGGAAAGTCATGCTATCTAAAACATGGAACTAGACATGTTTCTTTTTATGAGTTTTTGTTTTATGAAAAACATAGAAACTGAGTAGAAGTGTCTACTTTTTAATCTTTTGAGATGTAATAGTTATGTCCTAATTCTCTAAAACTCTAAACCTGAAAATATCCTCAATGTGAATTATTTATTTAATTCAATATTATGTAATGTTTTAAGGCTGGGTCCTTATAAAGACTCTCATAAACATGTAAAGAAGATGGTTGTTGTGATATGGATGTATGCATAATAGAGAGTAATAAAGAATCCAGATGAACCCAGTAAATGTCTATATCTACCTCTGGCTGTGACTGAGAAGCTATAGTAGAATATGACCGATCATGATGAACACCCTCCTCCTATGGAATAGTAGCATCAGGCTGATCATGATGAACTCCATCCTCCTGTGGAACAACAACATCCATAATAGGGTTGTCACCTCCTGGTACATCTAAATGAGGCTTATCATGCTCTAAAACCTCATTATAATGTGGTGGATCAAAGAAAATTCCATGATAAATCTTCTTCATCGAAGAAATCAACTCTAGAAAAGCACTGTGAAAATATGTCTAGTCAAATGAACCCCTCTCTACTGGATCAGAAATACGAAGTAGATGACTAATACGAGTATCCTAGGAAAAGAAATTCCGTTGTTAAGTAATGTCAATAAAAAATATATTGAAAAGTTGATATAATAATTTATACCAACACATTAAATCCTCGTCCGTGTTGTGTCAGAAATCTGACTGGGGACCTGTAGTACCAGGATGCATAATTCAACTGATCGCACAAATAAAAACATATTGTCTTCACCCCTTGTAACCAAAACTCATGTCATCTATACCATATATAAATATATGTGTCATGGTATCTCCTCCAATAAAAGTCTCTCTTCCATGACATATTTAGGGAATGCAGTGAAGCTAACTGACTGGGTGGATCAGGAATATGCTGAAGAAATATGAACTACGTCATAACTCTATTGGTCTAATGCCAATCGACTATATAAAAATGAATCAATGGAACTATACAAGAGCCAGTATCAAGAATCACCGTAGAATATAGTGGGAAACTTTGGATTATATCATATGTATATGGAATCCATGTGATCTAAAAGAAAAATGAATAATAACTTAATAAATGAAGATATATACAATGTAGAATAAAGATTTAACAATATAAATAATATTTACCTACATCTTCTCATCTAAGGTTGTCCAACATAATTCTGTAGGCATGAACATCCTGTCTAGTGGAATTTGAATGTTGATGTGCCTGACTCCACCTGTAGATAACATTGTAATAGTTACATTTCATAATAAAAAGATATACAACTAAGTTAGACATTAAATGTGAGGGATACCATACCATCATCCACACTGAGCCTCTACTATAATATCTATAAGAAATGGATCATGGGAATGTAGAGATAATCGAGGGATATGATCCCATACCCATATCTGTAGAAGAACAACACATCCTATGATCTTCATCTTATCGATGCAACATGAACTGTAAAGCTCCATGTCTGTATATGCTAGACAAGCTGGCCCATAACTATATCGACCTGCTTGGTCCAAATATTCTGGAATAGTTAAATACATCAGATGTACAAAATCAGTAGAGTCATGAACAAAAATCATTCCACCAATCAACCTCAAAATATATACGCGTTCAAATCGTAGCACGGTGATCTCATCAGCACCACCTTCAAAATGTGTGAAGTGATGGTCTAACGAAGGCATGCGTAATATACCACCAACAATGGACCTACCATCATCATGAACCTATATGCCCAGTAATCGATGAACAAGATCGAACCAATCTACTCCAACTTGGCCTATCAGATCTGCACCATCGATGGTGAGGCCCAACATAATAGACCCACCCTGCAAGGTAATAGTCATATTCGACTCTCTAAAATGGAATGTATGTGACTCTATCCTCCATATCTCTATAAGAATAGTAATGAGCTAATGATCAACAAAGGTGAAGTCACACATCTCTATTCCATAGAACCAACATGATGAAGATGGGGAATGATAGCAGGAGGTGGTGCTGCATGATAGAAATGATGAGATCTGCAGACACTCAAATGAGGCACATGACGTCACCAGCCATGATACATGAGTTTCCTGGGATGTGAGCAATGAAAAATCTACCATCTGCACAAATGATATCATAATTACTTTTTGATAGTGAATTCAATAAAACTTGTAAACTTTTATTACAAAAAAACATAATAAGAAAAATAAGATAAAAAATATATGAGGGCAGTGTTGTTGGTTTAGGTTATAAATTCCTTATTTTATTGATCTCTAATAAAGTTTAATTTATTCTAATTTTTATATATATAATGAAACAATGATGAGAAACCCACATTTAAAATGTGGAAGCATGATATATTCATGTTAGTTGTATGTTTATTTTTTTAATAGTTATTTTATCACAAAACTCTTTATGTTAGAATCCATAATTGAGTCCAACCAAAATTAAAACATGAAAGAAATGGAGCTAGTTAGAAATAAAAGGAATCATTACTGAAACATCCACATAAGGAACAAAATATAAACCCTGATGATAAAACACACAGCCTCGATCATGGATGATAGGATGTGGAGCTCTGTCCTGCCACTTGGGTAAATCTCTTATGAGTATGTCATTCTGCATGAAAAATATTGCATTGTCATCCTCATCCTCGCTGCCGAGGCCAATCCATATCATTTTAATTAGAGTTAAATTTGATATTACTTAGAGCCTCAACCTAGTAGTATGAATCCAATAATTTAAAAAATGACCGAAATTGAAAGAAAATGAAAACAAAACCAACTTACAAAATCTTCAAATGTCAGAGAAAATATTCAGTTGATCAGTAGGAAATATAATAGAATGAAATTCACCAACATGCATCCAATATTTACTATAATAGTTAACCAAAGTGCTAATGTGATAAACTAGTTCAACATAGGGCTCTCATGATATATTTACCAAAGAAAAATCTACAATAACATGTGCACATGGATATCTCAATGCTTGAAAGTTTACACAATCATAGTACTTATTATCCAACATCACCACAAGCACTAGACCACTGCTTCATGTAGCCCAATAGAAGAACACTCTTACCTGAAAGCATAAATTTTCCCTATCAAAGGCTACAACTCTCCGTATCAAAGCCTCATTCAGTATCTAATCAATATCAATTTAGAAATGATGAATAAAACGCATACCGTTTTTCATCCTCTGATAGGCCTTTTGGGACCGGTCAACAAAGTAGTGCACACATCTATAAAAAGTATCTTTCACTGACCTTATGATCGGGATATTGCACACAACCTTGAGGACCCCATTTATAAACTCTGCTATATTAGTGGTCATATTTCAATATCTTCAGCCACCATCATATGTTAATGACCATTTTTCCTTCGAAATATGAATCATATATTCGTAAACACCCTCATTTTCCCTTCGAATATCTTCAAGACTTTAATAAAATATTTTTTGTTGGGGATCATATGCTGAAACCATAACAAAATAATGTATTAAAAAAGATATTAAATTTTCTTTAAATAAAATTTAAGTTTAGAAAGACATACATAACATGAGGATCACCCTATTTATTGACTCATCTCTGAAATTCTTATGGAAATTACTTGAAATATATCAAATGAAATATCGATGATAAGCATTTGGCTCAATCCATGAAACCCCATCACTATTTACAGCCTCTATAATCGATTGATGGTGATCATATATATCATACAGACACCCTATTTTTGTGTGACATGAGTGCTTACATATTACAAAAACCAGATCTAGTCTCCAAATTATCCTTTTTAACAATAGAAAATGAAAGTGGTAGTAGAGCACGATTACCATCCTATATAATAGTAATAAGTAGAAAATTTATATACCTACAATAAAGAAAAGTTCCATCAACCTAAATGAATTTTTTCCAATAGGGAAAAGCTGTTATGCGTGACATGAATGCCCAAGAAATCCTATTGAACTTCACCTTTGATTGATCAACTCGGTGATTGGGGGACACATAATCAACAATGTCCAACTGATAAAAAATTTGATTGTTTAGAGATAAAAATTCCATAATTTGCGGGAAAATTGCATAATATTCATCCCAATCACCATATAATTTTCCAATTGCATTCTGTTTTGCGTTCAATGATTTTTTGTAGGATATCTTATATTTATACAACTGTCGAATTCATTCTTAAGTAAGGGAAATAAGAACATCCTGAAATTTCTATATCATATCAACAATAATAGTTGATATAAACTCTACATTAAGGTAAGAGTAATCCTGCAACAAGGTTGGATGAACATAAGTGTGTGGGCCTTCTAATTTGGTTATCTTCTAACATGAATTTTTTTTTTCATATATTTCCCTTGATCGAGATTTTCATTCTACCCCGTATTTTTTAAAACAAATGAGATATTTTTTCTTCTTTGACTCATCAACCAAAAATGTGAAATTATGATCTATGTGGTATTGATTTATCACATTTTTTATGGTAATTTTACTTTAAAACTCTTTCCTGACATATATAGAGTAATCATTTGATACAGATCTATTACCTATAATGCCAGGAAATTCAGAAGTTGGAGTAAAGAAACCCAATCAAAAAAAAAATTCACACGACATTCCTTCAACTAAGGAACTCAATAATGAAGGATGATTACTACTGATTGGTGGGTGATGTGGATGTTTTTCTCTCATAGGAACCTCAGAAGGTTCATTACCCACATCACATTGTCATGAAAGCATGTCTCTCAAAGGAACCTCAGAAGGTTCATTCCCCACATCACCCTCACCCACATCATCTCCTTATACCACAACAAATTCTTCTTCCTAATATAAACTTTCATTCACTACATCAGTAGTACAAAAAAGAATATCATCTATAATTCTTTTCAAATTTTGATCATCATCTCCATAATTTGGTTCTATCATAAGAGTCATATGAAGAGGCAATGAAAAAGACTGATGTGAAGGAAAAAATTCTACAGAGCTCACAAAACATGGTTCTGTAGTAGTTGGTTGCACAACATTTATATCAGAAATCACCACATACAACTCCATCAAACCATTAGCACACTGTTTTCTGAATAAGGAAGATACATCCATCCAATCATCAACATTGACCATAGGGTACACGGTGTTCCAGAAATGTTCAGGATTTTTCAGATATTGATATATTGTTGAAGCAATGGATTTACCAACCCTCAATTTTAACCAACTTTGAATCTTATTGAGAAGTTCATCCAATGTTAGAAAACCAGGAAGAATTTCCACTCTTGAAGGTGGAAAACTGTAGCTAAAACCCTGCTTGGTATAAATTTCCTCTCTATTGCAATATATTTACGTAGATATTATTACATAGAAAAAAATAATTAATAAAATTTTATATAATACAATAATATTTGAAATTATTAAATTTGGTTATGATCAGATAATTGACTTGATCTTTAACCTTATTCCATGTATTGGTTTGTCAATATTGATATATAGTGATGTTGATATTATTATCTATTCAAATTTAAAAAAATGTTATATATTTTTATACTACTTATCAAATGTTCCATAAATTTTAATTACTTATGAATAAATAACTATGACATGATCTAGAAACTTACTATGGTTTAGTTTATCATTATTTGATAAACTAACCAAAACTTATGGGTGGACTCTCAGGGTCTCTATAATGAACTATTTCAACAACCACCGATCTCCTTTAAAACAACAACACCTCTAATCAAACACATGTTCTCGAATTCCTCTTTGGGAATTCCACTTTGGGAAAACCTCTTTGGGGTTGCTTCTTTAGGGACGCCTCTTCGGGGACACCTCTTATTGATCATGTAACAACCCAAAGTTTTCAATGGAAATTTCCTTCTTATAATTATGTCATATAATCACATGAAATCACAACATAATAAACTAATAATTTTTATGTGACCTTTAAACATAAGTTTGTTACTTTTCTATTTTGAATTTTGAAAATCTAACATACACGGTTGCAATCAGTAAGTTATTTGGATTCCAATGTGACCAACTTAATTTTTATTAAATAGTAACATACCCTTATGAATAGTAATGTTACCCTTATGAATATCGAAATACCCTAATGAATAGTAGCCTTACTTATTATTGTATATAAATAAGATTTAAGTGAAAGTATGATGTACCTATATTTTGGAATAATTAAATAAATGTTTTATACCTGGTTTTTTAATAAATTATGATTTTAATTAATAATTAAATTAATTATATTTAGAAAATTATTTTTTGAAAAATGGATTTCATTTTTTGATTCTAAATGTTTAAAAACGGTTAGGGTGAATTTTTGGGATTTTTCTAAAATGCTTGAAATTTTTATGAATAGTAAAACACCATAATTTACGATAAATGCTAAATAATAGATTTATTGAGTCATCAATGATGATTTTCTAATGTAATACCAATTATTTAGAACTTACATGCACTTATTACTATTTTTGTCATAATAATCATTACTATTTCTTGTCTTATGTAAAAATAATAAACTAATGATTAAAATATTAAGAAAACCCTCATCCCCTCCACTATAAAAACCAATCACACTCTCATATTCTCTTCACTCCTCTAAAGCCTTGTGGCTTACTTAAATTCTTCCCAAATTTATCCTCAATCTCCATTCCGACATCCAAAATCCCTTATCCTCTTCAAAATACAAAATCCTACCCCCTTAAGAGGCTCTCAAGGAAGGTTGATTCAAGAGGTAAAATTTCTCTTTTCTTTTCTTTCATTTTAAGTTACTTTTTTCTATTTTATTTCCTAATCTCTACTCACACAAATGGTATGAAAACACCAGTAACATAAATTTAGTGGAATTTTGTTATTATAATAGATAAATCACTATTATCTCTCTTTTTCCCACCTTTTATTTGAATTAAATGAAAACACCATTTGAGACTTGTTAATTTAGCACATTCAAGGATGAAAGGTTATCAATTTCTATTACTATCTTCAATTATGGTCATGAAAACATTTTTTATGGTTTAAAAATAATATTATATGTGTATTTTATTTTATATAATGTTCTTTAATCCTTATTCACTTATGATGTAAAATAATAATACAAAACATGTTAATTATGAGAAAAATCACCAAATTAATCCAAGAGTTTATCATTAGTGTTTTGTATAATGATTGAACTACACTCCAAGTAACCAAATTAAATGTTCAACCATGTAACCTTATGGATGTTCAATAATAAAATATGAATTCAATTTTGGGCAACCACCTTCACCATATATTTTATCAAAACACGAATATAAGTAAACCGACCATTAAAACAAAGTAAGAAAACGGACCCGAACAATGAAATTGAACCTCATAACCAATAAAAAAGGTTATAAATGAACATAAAAAGAATATAAAATTTATTCTACATATATAATAATTTCTTTAATTAGTAATTAATTAACCTAATTTTTTTATTCAGGTCATCAATAACAAGTGGAGAACACCAATAGACTTAAGGTAAGGGATCCTCTCTATTTCAATTTTATTCAAGATTTTCCTATATGTTATGCCCTTTTATGTGTAATTAATAATGATTAGGTTTTAATTTTCATCTCCCCCATACATCCCTCACGATTTATAAGTGATAATAAACCTCTCTCCCTCATTAATCTTTCTTATGTACACCCGATACCATGTCGATAATCTATAAGGGATTCTACCTGAAACTCCTCTGTTCTTTTGGGTTGCCTTATCTTTATTTTAAAAAAATGAAGTTATATTATCTTTTTATGTGAATCTTATAAATTCTATGTACATGTACAGAATTAATTTATCAAGACCCTTTCATCATTATATTTTGTGGGTATACATGTTTTTAATTGATTGCGTCCTCAATACTTCCCGATAAGGAAGTTGTTTTTAAGGGAAATTCCTGAATTCTTACCTAATTTCTAGTGCACCCTATCTTCTATTTTAAGATTCCATTGTATTTATAAAATAATTATTTTATTTTGAAAATATTCCTAGCTCACTTCTGGTTTTGTATAAAGGATTGTTTCCTTTTCTATTTTAAAGGCTCTATAGTATTTTCCATAAAACCATTCAAAAATGTTTTTATGCCATAAGTTATTGAATACTTTTTTACATTTTGTCACTTAAACTGGCAATCACTCACCATTATACATGCCTATTTTCCATTATGATTGTACATGTATATTTTAGTTCCTTTCTTTTGTGGACACTTTTATGATACACCCATTTGTTATTCTTTATGACTTGATTGTGGTACCCAATTCTTTCCATGGGTAACCCTTATGTTTATGTAAGATTGATTATGTATAGTTATTTATTTGGAAAAAATATTCATGAAATGTTAAGATGGGTGCACTCAGATAGTGCTCCAATATATTGGGTAAAGTTAAGTCTCATGAGATGTTATGCGCGACGGTCTTGGTGGTTAGCCTTGGCTTGTGCTACTATGTAAAATGATCTTGACAGTTAGCCTTGACTCATACTAAAGTCATTTTTTATGTTGCTTCCACATTTCCATGACTCCATATTTATATGATTCTCTATTTATATTCTAAGGTTCCATATGTTAAATTCATTTTTATATCATTATGTCATGCCTTTTATTCTTTGTGCCAATGCTTTGTTCTTATGGTTATTTCCTTACTGGGATTTTTAGCTCATCCCTTTGTTCATGTTGTCCCCAGGTTATCCTATGAATATGTATGATAACCATGAAAGTTAAGACATATTTATGAATACTAAATAAAGAAATGTTATATTTAGATCCATGTTTCTAGTTTTATGTACCTAGTCTTCCAAAACACTAGACTTTATGATCCTTGGATTTTACACTAATATATAATTACGCTTAAAATCATGTGATTTTATATTTAAAATTCTAGAGTTTCTATAGTTGGTATCAGAGGATGGTCAAGTTTTATTTGAGATTATTAATTGAGCACTTTAGTAAGAACCTTAAGGATGAGACAAAGTATAAGAAAACATCCCTAAATTTCGATAAGAATAGAGTAAGTGGTTTATCAAGAAAATACATCCTGGTTTGGATAAAAACAGGTAGAGGCAGCTTTAGTATAGATGTACCTAGGACTGAAAACACTGACAAGTATTTTCGGGCTCGACTCTGGGTATCCTAGTATACAACAACGGGCCTTGCTTCAGTCTTGGTTTGACACTCTCGGGGGATATGCTTTGGTAAATTCATGAGATTAGTAAAAACAATTATTAAGGGAATAAAAAAACCCATAAGAATATATGTTAATAAATAGATCAAGGATAACCTTGATTTAAACCTAATGAATCACAAGTTAGGATATAATTCTCCACTACAAGTTTATCCTTTTATGTTAAAAAGGTTCCTTTTTTTATGATCAATAAAAAAGTATCGAAGCCCTTTAATTTTATGTTTTTTCTTAGATAGTAGAGGGAAATATAAGAACACATTCCAAAAATCAATGTGATAGGAAATGTGAAGATTTCCCTAATGATATGCTTGATATGATTGGAACAGGTGCTCAAAACATCATGATAGTACTTGCTCAGCTAGCTCAAGTTATGAATAATAACTTGAATCATGTGTAACAACCTCCTCCTCCAAGGAAAGATAATGTTGTGGTAGAATCCTTCACATGGAAAAGGCCTCCCATGTTTAGTTGATCTTCTGATCCCCTCATTGTGGAACAGTGGATTAACTCAATTGAAAACATATTCTCTGTCCTCCCATGCTCAGAGGAAGAGAAAGTTGTTTTTGAAGTCTATCATTTTGATGGGGAAGATGATCAGTGGTGGACACTTATCAAGAATACAAAGTCTCAAGAGGAAATGGATTCCATGGATTGGGAGGAATTTAAGAGGTTGTTTTTCAATAAATATTTTCCTCGAACCCTCCATCTCAAGATGGAAAGAGAGTTCCTCGGTCTCAAGTAGAAGAAAGATGAGTCTATTGGGAGTATGAATCAAACTTTAAAAGGCTTTCAAGGTATGCCTCTGGCTTTTTCATGAACACTGAAAGTAAGGTGGATCACTTCTTTAGAAGACTAAATATGAGTCTATTAAAAGAATTGGAGATTTGAGACTTTGACAGTTATGAGGATATTTTCCATTTTTCCCTCAAGGTTGAAGTTAAGATTGGATAATTTCAGTAGTACTATGGGCCTAGTGATAAGAAGTGGAAAATGTAGAAAAACATCGGTGGTTTAACAAAAAAATCCCATGATGTAAAAAGACTTAATATCTAACTTTTAAAAGTTGTGGGAAGAAGCATCCCAGTAACTCTCTAAATGGAACCAGGAGTTTCTTCAAATATGGAAAGCTAGGACATCTGTCCAAGAGTTTCCAAAGGGATATCAAGAATACCACTAATGTGGAAGAAGAAAGGAAGGTTTTAGATCAACACTTATCATGTAGTGTAGTGTTACAAATACATGGAGCATGGACATTATGAAAACAATTTCCCTAAGATAAGGGTTGTTGGAGGTAATCAATAATAACCTCCAAGGGAACAAGGAAGAGATTATGCTATCACTACTGCTCATGTGGAGCTGGATAGAGATGTGGTGAAATATATGCTATTTATTCATTAAATAATACTGAACATACTATTTGATTTTGGTTCTATTAATTCTTTCATAACTTTCAAGTTTAGTATAACTATTCAAACACCACTTCAAAATTTGGAGGAAAATTTATCTATGAGAATAGAGAATGGGGAAATCATTGTGTCCATGGTTTATAACTCATCCCTGATTATCATTTGTAAATTGAACCTTATATAAAATCTTTTCATACTTACTTTAGTGGAGTTTGATTCTATCTTGGGCATGGATAGGATATCTTCATACAAAGCCAACATCAACTGTTAGGAAAGGGAGATCACTCTTCACACCCTAAACAGTCCTCCAATTATTTACAAGTGTAAGGAAGAATTTGAAACTCCATTAGAATCATTGTCTCAAGTGTGGATATTAATTCCTTATGAGAAATAATTTCAAGCTCAAATGATTGAGACAATTGAGAAAATCATGCTTGAATATATTCCTGTTGTGAGGGATTACAATGATGTATTCCCTGAAGAGTTTCTTGGCCTTCCTCCTGATTGAGTGGTTGAGTTCTCAATTGAACTTATTTCTGGATCTCTACCTATATCAAATAAACCTTATAGATCGTAGATCTGAATAAGTAGTTACTTGAGAATCTGGAGAAGGGTTTTATATTCTCGAGTACTTCACTGCGGGGTGCTCTAGTCCTCTTTGTCAAAACGAAGTATAGATCAATGCACCTCTGCATTGATTATCATTAGCTTAATAAAATCACGATAAAGAAAAAGTATCCCCTTCCATGGATAGATGACTTGTTTTATCAACTTCACAGGGCCAATTATTTCTCTAAGGTGGACCTTCAGTCAGGGTATCACCAATTGAAGGTGTGGAAGGAAGATATTCCAAAGACTACCTTTCGAATGAGGTATGAACACAATGAGTTCGTAGTGATTCCCTTATGACTCACTAATTCTCCAGTAATTTTCATGGATTTAATGAATAGAGTCTTTAGAGATTTCCTCAGAAAATTTGTGGTAGTCTCTATTGATTATATTCTGATATACTCCAGGAGAAATGAGGAACATGAGGAGCATTTGAATACAGTGTTAAAAACATTGCGAAGGGAGAATCCACATGCAAAGTATAGTAAATGTGAGTTCCAGATGGAGGAAGTATCATTCTTGGGACATGTTATCACTAGAAAAGAGATATCTGTGGACCCTTCCAAGATAAAGGCAATTGAACAATGGCCCAAGCCAACATATGTAACAGAGATATGCAATTTTTTGGGACTAGTCAGGTATTATCAATGATTTGTGAAGAAATTTTCACGATTTTCAAACCCAAGTTCCAAGCTTAAATATAAGGGAGTAAAGTTTGTATGGACTTAGGAATATGAAGACTGTTTTAAGGAGTTAAAAAAGAGGCTAATCACTACGCCAGTACTCACAATCCCAACAAGTGGGGAACTCTTTGTGGTGTATAGTGACACTTAAAAGAAGGTCTTGGGTTGTGTGCTAATGTAGAATGATAATGTGATAGACTACATGCCAAGGTAGCTGAAAATACATGAGTAAAACTATCCTATGCATGATCTGGAGTTGGTGGTGATGATATTTGCATTGAAAATCTGGCAGCATTATCTCTATGGGGAGAAGTGTGAGATATATACTGACCACAAGAGTCTAAAATATGTATTCACACAAAAATAACTTAATATGCACCAGTGAAGATGGATAGATCTCATCAAGGATCATGACTACTCAATTCACTACCATCACAGTAAGGAAAATAAAGTGGCGGATGCTCTAAGTAGAAATAATCCTACATCTTTATCAATGATGAGAATTAAAAATAATATGATATTTTAATCTTTGTATAGGATGGACATGGGAATAATTAAGGATGGAACATAATCAACACTCTCTTAAAGGATTTCTTAACAATCCCTCATGGATAAAATAAAGGTTCCTCAAAGAAAAAATGTGGAAATTTTGAAAAAGGTGGAAGCTATCAGAAATGGGAAATCCTCAGAGTTCAAGATTGATGAGGAAAGGGTTGTAATATTTGGGTAATGATTATATGCACCATTCAATATAAGGATAAATAAGGAGCTTTATAATGACGCACATAGCTCAACCTTCTCTATCAACCCAGAGAGAACAAATATGTAATGAGATCTCCGAGAAAACTTTGGGTGGGACAATATGAAAAGGAAGATTGCTAAATATACATCAATGTGCCTGGTATTTCAGCAAGTGAAGTTTGAGGGGGGGAAAGTCTAAGGGGATGATGCAACCACTACCTGTACCAACATGGAAGTGGGAGAAAATCACCAAGGAATTTGTCACTGGGATTCTAAGGACATCCAGAAGAAACAATGATATATGGGTTGTTGTGTACTGTCTTACAAAGACAACTCACTTTATCACAATTTGAGAGGACTTATTATTGGATGAACTTGCACGGATATATATCATAGAGGTGGAAAGGCTGCATGGAGTACCACTATATATTGTATCCGATCAGGATATGATATTCACCTCGAAGTTCTGGAAAAGTCTCCAACATGGTCTAAGCACAAAACGAAATTCATTACGACCTATCATCCTCAAACTAATTTCTAATATGAGTAAACTATTCAGACACTGGAAGATATGTTGAGATAATATTCTATGGACTTCAAAAGAGGATGGGAGAAACATCTTCCACTGGTTGAATTCTCCAAAAACAATAGTTTCCCCTCGAGCATCTGAATGGAACTATATGAATCCCTTTATGGGAAAAGGTGAAGAACACAAGTGTGTTGGGATTAAGTTAGCGAGAATAAGCTGTTAGGACCTAAAATCATTAAAGAAATGGTGGAGAAGGTGAAAAACATTCAGCAGTATATCAAGGTATCCCAAAGTTGACAAAAGAGTTATACAGAAAATCTTCAATGAGACTTAGAGTTCAATGTTGGAGACATGGTATTTCTACACATATCTCTGTGTAATAAGTTCATGAGGTTTGGGAAGGAAGAAAATTTAAGTCCCTGGTACATCGTCCCCTTCGAGATTCTTGATCATATTAGGGCTATGTATTATCGACAATCACTTCCACCTACTATTTCCAAAGTACACAATGTCTTTCATCTATCCATTTTAAGAAAGTACATACCATCCCTTCACATGTACTCTCATTATAGGTGGTAATGTTGGTGGATGATCCTTCTTATAAGGAGAAACCAGTGAAGATCATGGATTGCAGAGATAAAGTTGTACATAACAAGACTAATCACTTGGTCAGGGTACTATGGAAGAACCGTAAGTATGAAGAGGAAACATTGGAACTAGGGGAGGCAATGAAGGAAAAGTACCCACACCTGTTTGTGGCATAAAATGTAAAATGAATTTTCAAGGGAAAAATTTCATGAGGGGGGGATAATGTAATGACCCAAAGTTTTAAATGGAAATTTATTTCTTATAATTATGTAATATAATCACATGAAATCACAAAATAATAAAATACTAAGTGTTATGTGACCTTTAAACATAATTTTTTCACTTTTGTGTTTTAAATTTCAAAAATCTGACATACACGGTTGCGATAAGTAAGTTATTTGGAGTCTAATGTGACCAACTTATTTTTTGGTGAATAGTAACATACCCTTATGAATATTAATGTTACCATTATTAATAGTGATATACCTGAATTTATAGTGACCTTACTTATGATAGTATATAAAAAATATTCAAGTGAAAGAATGATGTACCTATATTTTGGAATACATAAATAAATGTTTTAAAACTGGTTTTTTTAATAAATTATGATTTTAATTAAAAATTAAAGTAATCATATTTAGAAAACTATTTTTGAAAAAATTATATCATTTTTGTATTCCACGAATCGAAAAATGGTTAGTGTGAATTTTTGGGATTTTTTTAAAACACTTGAATTTTTATGAATAGTAAAATACAATAATTTACGATAAATGCTAAATAATGGATTTATTAAGTCATCAATGATGATATTATGATGTAAGACCAATTATTTCGAACTCACATGCACTTATTACTATTTTAGGTCACAAGAATCATTACTATTTCTTGTCTTATGGAAAAATAATAAACTAATGATTAAAATATTAAGAAAACCCTCCTCCCCTCCACTATAAAAACCACCCACACTCCCCTCTTCTCTTCACTCCTCTCATGCCTTGTGCCTTACTTAAATTCTGCCCTAATATCTCCTAAAGCTCCTTTACCATGTCCAAAATCCCTTATCACATTCAAAAGACCAAATCCTCACCCCTTAAGAGGCTCTCAAGGAAGGTTGATTCAAGAGGTAAAATTCCTCTTTTCTCTTCCTTCATTTTTAAGTACATTTGTTCTCTTTTCCTTCCTAATATTTAATCATCCAAATGTTATGACAACTCCAGTAACATACATGTACTGTAATTTTGTTATTCGAATGGATAAATCATTACCATCTCTCCTTTACCCACCATTTATTTGAAAGAAATGAAAACACCATTTGAGATGTGTTAATTTAGAACATTCAAGGATGATGAGTTATCAATTTCTATTACTATCTTCAATTCTTGTCATGGAAGCATTTTTATGGTTGAAACAGACTATTATATGTTTATTTTATCTTATATAATGTTCTATAATCCTTATTCATTCATTATGTAAAATAATAATACAAAACATGTTAATTATCGGAAAAATCGCCAAATTAATCCAATCATTTATCATTAATGTTTTATATAAAGATTCAACTACACTACAAGTAAAAAAATAAATTTTCATCCATGTAAACTTAATAATGTTCAATAATAAAATATAACTTCAATTTTGGACAACCACATTCATCATATATGTTATTTGAATATGAATTTAAGTGAACCGATCATTAAAACCAAGTAAGCAAACCGACCCAAATAATGAAATTGAACCTCATATCCAATCAAAACAGTTATAAATGAACATAAAAAGATTATAAAAAATATTCTAAATATAGAATAGTTTATGGAATTATTAATTAATAAACCTATTTTTTTATTCAGGTCATTAATAACAAGTGGAGAACACCAACAGACTTAAGGTAAGAGATCCTCTCTATTTTACATTTATTCAATATTGTTTTCTATGTTATGAACTTTTATGTGTAATTTCTAATGATGGGGTTTGATTTTTTCACCTCCCCCATACTTCCCTCATGATGTATAAGTGATATGAAACTACCTTTCTCTCTCATTAAGTCCTCTTATGTACACTCGATACCATGTCGATAATCCATAAGGGATTCTACCTGAACCTCCTTTGTTCTTTCGTGTTGGTTATCTTTATTTTACCAAAATGATGTTGTCTTATATTTTTTTGTGAATATTCTAAATTTTTTGTACATGTACCAAATTAATTTATCAATACCCTTTAATCATTATCTTTTAGTGATATACATGTTTTTAAGTGATTTCCACCTTAATACTTACTGATAAGGAAGCTTGTTTTAGGGGAACTTCTCTAATTCTTACCCTATTTCAAGTGAAATATGTCTTCTATTTTAAGCCACAATTTTATTTCTAAAATAATTATTTAATTTTGAAAACATTCCTGGTTCACTTATATTTTTATATAAAGGATTTCCCTCATCTCTATTTTAAAGGCTCTATAGTATTTTCCTTAAAACTGCTCAAAAATGTTTTTATGCCAAAATTTCTTGAATAATTTTTTACATGTTGTCACTTACACTTGATATCACTCACCGTAATACATTACGTTTTTACCTTATTAATTTCCATGTATATTTTAGTTCCTTTATTTTGTGGACACTTTTATGATACACCCATTTGTTATTCTTTTATGACTTGATTGTGGTACCCAATTCTTTCCATGGGTAACCCTTATGTTTATGTAAGATTGATTATGTATAGTACTTTATTTGGAAAAAATATTCATGAAATGTCAATATGGGTTCACCCAGATAGTGCTCTAATATATTGGGTAAAGTTAAGTCTCATGAGATTTTATGTGTGACGTTCTTGGCGGTTAGCCTTGGCTTATGCTACTATGTGAAATGTTATTGGCAGTTAGCCTTGAATCATACTAAAGTCATATTTTATTTTTCAGACACATTTATATGACTCCATGTTTTTATGATTATATGTTTATATGTTAAGGTTCCATATGTTAAATGCCTTTTTATATCATCATTTCACGCCTTCTATTCCTTGTGCTAATGCTTTGGTCTTATAGTTATTCCCTTACTTGGTTTTTTAGCTCATCCATTTGTTCATGTTGTCCCCAGGTTATCCTATGAAGATGTATGAGCACAATGGAAGTTAAGGGATCTTTATAAAGACTAAATAATGAAATTTTATATTTAGATCCATGTTTCTTGTTTTATGTACCTAGTCTTCCAAGACACTAGACTTTATGATCCTTGTCTTGTACTCCGAGGTATAATTATACTTAAAATTATGTAATGTTATATGTAAAAGGCTAGGGTCACTAGAGATCATCTTTTAATTACAAATTTACTCGCAAACATGTGAGGGGGTCTAAGGGTATGAAATACATAACTTTTTTTAAGCCAAAACATAGGTCCTTACAAACTTAGTGAGAGATGACTCACATGTCATCAATACAAAAACAAAAATGAAATTATTACAAATTATATAACCACATACACAAAAAATACATGCAATTTTCATTATACATTGGTTGGTAATCTCAAGATCAATCATTACCCAATACTTCTGACTTGTTCTTTTATATACTTATTATGTTCTATATATTATATGACTTTACCTATTACTAGGTGAAATATATATTAAATATCTACACCTGTTTTCCAAAAAAATTAACTTTTCAATTTGTATGTATAAGTATATATATATTTAATAATAACATTTAATAATATTATTTCAAACTAATATAATTTACACTTACATAAAAATCATTACAACACCCAACACTTATGTTATTTTCATTTTTATAAAATTGCATATATATATATTTAATGATTTTTTATTCTACTACCTTACAAAATATAAGTAAAGATGTTTTATACTTTATTACTTGAAATAATATTTATTTATAATTAATATTATTTAAATTTATTTATTTAAATTATTATTACTAGTAAATAAAAGTAATATAATTTACACATAGATAAAAATCATTAAAATAATATAAACTTATGTTATTTTCAATTTAATAAAATTAAATATATATAATTTTTTTCATTTATCTATTTTACAGTATTTTATTAATTATATTTCATACCTCATTACTTCAAATAATAATTATTTACAGTTAAAATAATTTAAAATTTTTATTTATAGAAAACTATTTTTATACCATTAACAAAAATAATTTTCTATATATTTATTAATAAATTTAAATATTATACTTAATATAACTAATATATTTTTACTAAATTATTTATCTAATATATATAATATTATAATTTAATTTAATATTACTTTAAAAGTAACATATTTCATATACATAAAAATATGTTAAAGTTTCCATTTATATGAAAAATATTTACATTTTTGAAAAAAATATTATTTTCTTATATATAAATTACATTTTAGACATATTATATTTAAATTTCCTAAACATTCGATATAAATTCATACAACAAACATTAACTCATTCAAAAATTAAATCATACAAAAGATAGTAATTTACACATTCATACATGCATCAATACAAATTAAATAAATAAACCATAAAAACAAATAATAACTTCTACACACCACAATTTAAATAAATAAATCTTACAAATAAAATAAATAAACACAATTAAACAATTAAAATTTTAAATAGAAATTATACCTTCTTAAATGTAGAAAATATTTGTTGAGAAATAAATTCTATAGGGCTTAGAAAAAAATTTCTTAGGAGAAGAATTATATTTGAGGGGGGATACTTTTATTAAAACATGACAGCGAGATACGTGAACCATGTTCATGAATCCTTCATCCACTTCATAAAGGATGAATGAATGAGGTTTATGCATCTTGTACTGTTCCTAAGATGTGTGAATGGGGTTCACACATCTTTGGAAGAAGTGATAGATGCGTGAACCCCATTAACACATCTTCCTGGGATTGTAGATATGTGAACGGGGTTCACGCAACTCGGGTCCCATTTTTAAATTTTTTTGAAACCCCATACCATTTAATAAAATTGTAAAAACCATTAAAAAAATCTATCATTCGACATGTTCTAGACACAATCGTACTATTTTACGAAGATCTCATCTACAAAGGAATATTTATAGCATTTCAAGTCTCTTCCTTAGATTTTTGAAAGTACACTGAAAACTGTGAGATAGTGTTATCTACACAGTATTTTGAGAGGAATTTTAGAAGGGAGATACATCACATACTGGACAATGTTTGCAAGAAGGATTTGAACTAGAAGAAAGCAAAAATATCATGCATGATTTATTTGTGTGAAATAGGATGTGCAGTATGTGAGTTTCATGCGATGTGATGCATGAATAAAATATCACAAGGCAGTATGTTTGTGTGAATTATAAAGCTCTTACATACACATTATTAATGCTTGAAAAGTGAGTATAAGTGGAATTATTCAATATACACTTGCATTGAGACACAATGTGGGTAGTGTTTTTGTGCATACAAGGTGTGTGTGAAGAACACTAGGTGTAAAGCCCATACACACCTTTTTCATGGAGTAATTTCATTATACATACATTATTTAATGTATATGTACCAACATTGAGAAGGCCATTCATTGTTTACACATCACTAAGTCTGACAAGTGAAAATGTAATATAAATTGCATGATCGTTTTTCAATGATGTGAGACTAAATCCGGAGCATTATTTTAGAACATTTTTATAACTATGTTATTCAGTATATAATGAGGTTGATTCTTTAGTAGAAAAAATAATTTCCTGATTAGTGTTGTATTGAGGTTTCTGACCATCTATAGGTGATCACTATTATTTGAGAATGAAAACCACAAGTTACAAGGTTCTTGAATTGTACACAAGACAATATGATCTAACAAGATTATGGAGGAAGATTATAAGATCATCCTACCAATGGATTAAATCTGGTGTGACTCAATATTGTGGAAGTCTTCAGTGGGACACTGAATCAAAAGAATCCTCTAGTGGGACTCTAGAGTAGGCTTGTGGGATGATGGTAATACTATGAGATATAGTATAAAGATCCTCCTATGGGACTCATGAGTCACTTATATAGGTTAGAACTTGTGATCTCTAGAGGGACTCTAGAGAAGAATATTGTGGGACTCAGTGTTGAAGGGAATAATATTTTCCCTATTATAACTATCTACATATAGTGAAGAATCTATAACCTGGGGGTATAACCAGTTGCATCAAGGAAATAGGTCTTAGTATCGAACCTTGTAAAAATAATTTGTATCATGTTTCATTTAAATTATGAATTTCATACAGGATCCAGTCATCCTAACAAGTGAAAAAGGTTTGAATGGAGTTTAAGAAAAGAGAACATTTCAATAAAAACAAGTCACACTTGATTATCCCCCCTCTTAGTTTTAATGCATGATCTATTGGAACCTTCACTTCCATCCCGATGAAGCTCCTAAAACTAGCATTGAAGAAAATTGTGTATGCTTTCATTTCCTTTTTTGTCCAATAGACACACCCTATCTAACATTTTTAACAACTGAAGATCCACCTAAATCCATTTTCCCCGATATATATGCCTCATCCATAATCTCTTTTTCAACCACCTCCGTAATGTTTGGAAGGCATAAGAGAATTAGTATCGACAAAATATTGTCCCTCAGACCCATCTAAAACCTTTGGGCCTTTATGTAATAATTTGTAACAAGATTGGATGCTAGGTGAATTAACTCAATGAAATAGATGGAATACTCTAAAACTGTATGACCTTTTTTACTCTAAGGTTAGAAATTACCAGGTCTTCTCTACACATAACATTTT
Organism: Viscum album; assembly: GCA_963277665.1. Classification (NCBI taxonomy): domain Eukaryota; kingdom Viridiplantae; phylum Streptophyta; class Magnoliopsida; order Santalales; family Viscaceae; genus Viscum; species Viscum album. The sequence goes on along the minus strand of OY728163.1, from coordinate 513,875,035 downwards.
AGGATAAAAATACTTATTGAATATTTTTTTAAGGATTTCCAATTGAGATCCTCATGAAACATATCTTTTATGATAGATTCCCACCATCTCCTTCCCAATCCTTCAACCATATACATAAAAAATCTCACCTTAGATTCCTTATAAGTTTTTAAAAATTGGAAGAGCCTTTTAATCTACTCAAGCCACTCTTAGAACTCCTGGGGTCCTTTGTCCCCATGGAATAGAGGTTGATTATTCTTATTAAATCTCTAACCACAGTACACCATTCCTATTAGGTTCCCAACATGTACTTGACCTAGAGTCTAGATAATTTGGATTAAATATTCTACTAAAGAAGGGTCCACTAGAGGATTCACCTGCGGAACTTGTCTCATAGTTTCCTCTCTTAGATTTAAACACGCTCTTCTTGGAGTCATTTTATAATTAAATAAATATATTAACCAAACATCTTATAAGAAACTCCTAAATCATAATACCACTTCATGAATCCATATAAATTCCTTTAAATAATAACAATTTAAAGAAATCATGGATTATATAAATTAAAGTCAAAATTTTAAGAAGGAATATGTCCATTTAAATAAAACCAAAATATAGTTTATTAAAATATACTCAAACATCGAGCAACAATATTAGAAATAAATCCCAGACCACCCATGGTAACTCGAGTTCAAACAAAATAGTGTGATGGACCAGAATCCTCCCAAACTTACTATATGAATTCTGATGATACTAAGTCCTATCTACCAAATACCCTAGAGAAAACCCAGGTAGTGTCATAAAAATTTAGGTTGGGTATCCATATGATACCATTTTTGAAAAAAACTAACCTAGTATAACTAGACAAGTCACCCAAGAAGGTCCTCCACAAGTTGAGCATCAATAAAACATCCAAACATGCCTCATGTATAACCAGAATAAGAAAAACCAATTGAGTACATGGTATAATAAAATGTACATATCCATGAGATACATAAATTCAATCCCAAATGGATGAAACTGAAATTGAAATAAGATAATATAAAGACTAAAGCTCTATGTTACCATCCATAACCACCAAACTGACCTATGTCAAAGGCATTAATGACCAAAAGAAGCCAGCGAACAATAAAACACCCTTCCATTTACTTGTGTCCTCTAAAACCACACCTAAAAATTCCCAAAGGGAAAAGTAGCATGTGATCACAAATCCTAGTAATATTTCACCAAAGAATAAATAAAAAGTCTAATATCAATACAAAACTAGTTATAACTTAAAAAACATTTTATAAAGAATTTACAAAAGATAAAATATTTTATAAAACAAAAAATCCTTTGGTTTTTCACACAAATCATTTTATATTATCACAATAATGAATATAAAAATTGTATATAAGAAAGCATGTGAGAATAATAAAATCTATCCATGGATACACCATAAGATAAACAAGTGAGAAATACAACAATGAAGTATACCATCATGTGAAAAACCAAGAATAAATAAAATAGTAAACCATTTGGGATTTAACCTATGAGAATACATATTATACATAAAAGGAATCCTAAAAATACATATCATGGATAAAACCAATATTTAGTCCCATAATGGTCTATCAATATCACAAAATCTATAGTGGTATTAAACATAGTAAAGCGATATGTCCATTTTTTGATGCACCCACGGTCCCCAATGTGCGATGATTTCCAAAAAACCATTTGAAAACCTTTGTCACAATTTATAAAAAAATTTATTAGTAAAGAATCTCTTCTTAAAATATTGAAAACCCATTTTTAATCCCAAAATACCCTTAAGGAATTTCATCCATAGGTAGTGTTTCTAAAACCCCTTAAAAATAAAATCAATTTAAGACATAGATTTCATAATTAAAACCCACTTTGATATCAAATCCAACCTAAAAAAACCCAGAGCCTAGTAGCATAGAGTCTGTGGTTACTTTATTAAATTAGAACTAGATATAAGCGATCACATCCCAAAGGACAGAATAGTTTTGTAGTATTGGTAAACTATATATATACTTGATTATCACATTATATTTGAAAACATAAATTACAACATAGGGAAAGTAAATATTCTATATCCTTGAATTCATTTAAATATTCCTTATTTATATCTCGGAGAAATGAAAACATATAAGGGTGAGCTTATATTCTCAGTAAGGGTTATGTATAGTGGAAGATATCATGAATCAATAAGGCATAAACAATATGTTAAAATGTAAATAACTAAAAACACATTCTATTTAATTAGTAACATGATCATGAAGAATAATATGGAAGAAATAAATGATGATCAAATAATTCCACATAAATAATCACATAATCTTGCTGATAATAAATTTATAACTTTAATGGATTAATCTAATGGTTAATAACAAATTAATTATCAATGAATAAAATGTTTAATATTGTATTTCATGATCTCATAAATCATGATATCTATATCATCCAGACCTTTCACCTAGAAAGTTTAAACTATGGGTAAGTATACATTGAAAACCCATTTAGTGCTAGATTACTAATTTTTCTCATGAGACCTGCCGATACATCGAGGGGATATATAATTCAAGGGAGCACTATAATTTCATTTCCAATGCATCCCTAATTTATTGAATGATCTATTTATTTGATGAATAGTATGTCTTATCAATAAATATTTATTTTGAGTAAATAATATGGATTATCTATAATTCCCCAATCAATCAAGTAACTTTCAAAGTAAAACACAATATATAGAAATTATATAAGGTTTAAGAAATAATCATATGCATGATACAAGGAAGATGGATATATAAGTAAAATTTAATGTTCATTTATCATAATTAAGTGAATGTTTCAAGGGAAAGTAAATGACTATAGAATTAATCAAGAAAGTAAATGTCAATACTTTCCCTAGTTAAACAAATAAAAAAACCTATAGATAAAGAAAAAGGATGGTATCATTATAAACTATCCCTATTGGATTATAATTAAAAAAAGGGTTGTTGTAATTGATGAATAGAAATACCATAAAAAGATAATTAAAAACATTCTTGAGAAAAATACACTTTTCACTTTGAAAATTTCTTTTAAAAACTATAATTTACCAAAATATTAAGGAAAAAATTCCATTAAAAATAACCTTGAAATTATTTAAATGAATATTAAAATTAACAATTATTCATTATGACCATAAATTATATTTATGTCAAGCATATTAAAACAAAGATTCCTTTCATATTTTTGGTAAAAATTCAAAAAGTATCTTGCTTGGAAAATTGAAAGAAGATTACTTTAAAATATAGTTTTGAAAATTAAAACATGGGTAAAAATTTAATTAGTAAATCATTAGATAATATTAAAATAAATATTAAAATATTTTTAATGAAAATATGGATATGGGATAAAAATCATTTTTGACCAAAAATAGAAATAATGTTGGCTTTTCTGAAAAACATTTTATCAATAATTTTAAGTACTGAAGAGATGAAAAAGGGTCTATTACTTGAAAATTTCATGAATAACCAGATTATAATAAAATTAAATGGGTTTATTATACAATGATCAAATTATTTCCTTCTTTGGTAATTTAATAATAAAAAATCTTGATTAAAATGATATTGAAGCATCAACCCATTCCAATTTGGTAACTTTTTAATCAAAACCCCCATAAAATAAATAACTTAAAATGAAACATTAAATACCATTAATATAAATATATTAGTGATACAACATATAAAAGGGTAATTAGATACACCTCATAAAAATAAATAGGTAAATAATACCAAATATGTCTCAATAGAGTGTAAATTGAGATGAAATCTATTATAAAGATAATATCATTGAACTAAGTGTTCATCAATGAATTCATAATGTGTATAAAATATAAATCCTAATAAAATGTGGAAATAAAACAAAAAATAATAAAAATATATTTCACAAATAATCTAATAATATTAAGGAAAATGAAGAAATAATATAACCCAATAAAAAGAAATTGAGTTATGAAACATCTTACCACTTAGTAACTTTAAAATCCCATTGAATTAAATAAAATTAATTTTAACTTAAAATAACTTTATTTATTAAGGATTTAGAATATAATATGTAAAATTTAATTGTATACACCATATAAAATTAATTTTTGCATAATATTAAAATATGCCTTAATGAAGGGAAATTGAGATGAAGTTCCTTACCTCATGCTTCCCTTTAGTTAAACATGATTTAAATTTCTGTATAATGGTTTTAAACATGTTATTAATTTATAATGAAACCATATTAATATTTATAGTATCATATGTTATATTATTATAACATCTTATCATCCATTAATTAATAATATTTCATTATTACTATTGTTTTGTGTGTTAATTACTTAGTTTTATCATACATGTTTTTTCATGGAAGTTATGATTCTTGTGCATAGGATATAAATCCATAATATAAAGAATTAAATTAATGGTATAGATATGATATTTATTCATTATATAACTTTTTAGAACCATTCTTTAAAGTTGTACATGAAAAATGAATCACATCGCTTTGTGGAGATGGTAGGTCGTACGTACGCAGGAGCGATGATATCATTCCCTCAGTGGGTGAAAGGGTAATGAAGTGGATGATATATTAATTTTACAGAATTAATATCATGTCATATGTATCATATATATTCATTATTTCCATCATTATGACTATCCATGTTAGTTGGTGATGGAAACCAAATTACATCGGTCTACGAGGTGGTAGTCTATCGTACACACAAGCGATGACTTTGTTTCCCATTTGATGGAGAATGATACAGATAAATATAATTACATAAACATAATAAAATATTATTATATGGGATATAATATTTTTATTATATTTTAATTTTTAATACATAATTGATGTTGTAAAAAGAAGAAGTAAAAATAAGGATCTTAGTCAGGACGATTACATTCGCTTAGAAAAACCTTCTTTGGATCTCTTACAAAAGACTCGAGGGTTGGTAATTGTAGAGGACCATAACCTATAGAACATGAATTAGTATTTTGGGTAGATATTTTGTTAGTTTTTTTGAGATAAATGGCTTGTGTAGTGTGAATAATTCAGGGGAGGTTGTTCACTTCTATAATGGGGAGGAGTGATATTTTTGTAAATACCCAAAAATATTCAATAATAGAAATTCACTCTCAACCCAAGTTACGTGAAAATTGATAAATACTGGGGTTTAGAGAATATGAGTTCAATACAAACCTTAAAAAAATAAAATAAACATATTTTAATCAAGTTATTCCATTTACCTCCCTGTTTACTCGCTTTTACCAGTTTTGTTTTCACCACAGTAACTAGTTATTTTAACCTAGGTAATTTATCTTTTATGAATAAAATAAAATGAACCTTATTAGATAATTTGAACTCACTAATTATAAATTTTAAATAAAATTTATCAAATAAAAATCATATGTGTGTGGAAAATTATATTTTAAAAAGGTACATGTAAAGTGCAAAACACCATTTTAACCTTAACCATAGTAATTATTATTTTTACTATTTTTACTATTATTATGACAAAAAATTAAGTTAAATTTATTACATAATATTAATTATGATGATTAAAAATATGTAATTTTTTTTATCAAATTCAATTCACATAAGTGATATAATTTTACTTAAAAATAAACCTTTAATCGTGACTGAAAATGATTTTTCAAGAAATGCATTTTTCAAGCATAAGATATTCTTATATTACCTCTATAACTAATAAAAATCATTATATTAATTTAATTTCATATATATATATATATATATAAATATAATATATATATATATATATATATCATTTTCATATTTCCTTATTAGTGTGTACTTTAATTAATTAAAATAGAAGAATACTTTTAACTTTAAAACTTTTAAAAAAAATGCCTTTGAAGCCTAAAAATAAACTTATACCAAAATCTGATATAAAGATGATTAAATTATAATTAATTAGATTAAATATAATTTAAATATTAATTATTTTAATTTTAAATCAATTTTAAATCATAATGGTACGTTTTAAACTACTTAATTTATTGAAAAGAAATGATAGTTTTACAAAAATACTGTATTTTTCACTATTCATTAAAAATCAGTCTTTTAAGAAAGATCCAAAAATTTAACCCTATGTTAATTTTCAAATGTTAATTTTAAAAATAAATTTCATTCATTATAGTAAAATTTATAAAATTTTAATTATTTAATTATATTATTTTCTCACATAAGTAAAAGAACATTTTTGATGAAAAATATATTTTTGAAGCATGTAAAGAATTTACTAAAAAATAACTCCTTATTTACCACTAAATTTTCTTCATCAAAAATATTTTTATATATTTTCCAAAAATAATTTATTCCTCTTAATACCAAAAATTTAAATATCTCAATCAAAACTATCGCATTTAAATAGTATATCATGGTTTGTTTAGGCTCGATGTTGCGTGTCATATACGCTATCAAACATAATGTTCTTCTTCTAAAATATCAGGGTGTTACCAAACTTGTTCATAAAAAAATTCAAGGAATTGAATAATAATGTCAACTTATTAAATAATAGGAACCTTTTTGCAGAGACACCTACATCATTAAGGAAGAATAAATACTAATAATAAATCTCTTAAATCTTGGGGTTGATCTTGATCGAAGTTGGGCTTGAAGGCCTTCAAAAGGATCTCTTAGGTGCCTAAGGTTGGAGAGATATGATTGGAAGAAGAGGTGGCTCAGAGGGGTCATTTTTATTTATATATAGTCTATACAATACCACACCATAGTGAATCCTTGAGGACTATTCCAGGTAGCTTCCATACCACATCGTAGAGCCCCTTGTCCATGCCGCAATCACCCTCACCAAACTAGCCTCCATAAACCATGCCTTAGAACTCCCCCATATCATATTCTCCTAGGGAAAGGCTACAAAATAATCAAATAAACCACTCCATATAATGAATACACCCAATAATTGGTTTATGGAATAATCTAACTCTATGATATAGGGGTACTAGATTTGGGGCAACCAACCAAATCCCACCCCTAGGCTACTACCCTGCAGCATCCTACTCTATGCTGCAATAGACGAATTCCCTACATTGAAGACTACATCAATAGTGTAGATTTTCTAAAAAAGGAAGTTTCACCAAAAGAAACACCTCCCAAACCGTACTCTACAACCAGTTAACCACACCACATTCATGCCCAACTACACTATAGTCTCTACCCTCTATAGTTCAACCCCCAATAAAATTCTAGGTAAACTATAAATTACATACCAAAACCCTAAAAACTCAAATTAAAATCTCTTTAACATTAAAATATGTCACAAAAAAACTCAAAGGGTGTTATATAAGGGATAATTTTTTAGGTATTTATGGCCTTTTCCACTTAGTATTAATATTTATCTTTATTTACCTTTACCGTGATAACTCATTTTTTTATCATGATAAATTATTTTTTTGACCAAAAATAAAATTGAACTTATAACCAAATTTGGAAATTATTATTAAAATATTTAAATCAATTTTAAATGATTCAATTTTTATAAGTTGTAGAAATCAATTTTAATATTAGTGTGTAAAACACAACAAAAAACAGTTTTTCAAAAATGTGTTTTTAATCATAAAAAATAACTTATACCAAAATAAAATATAATTTTGATTAATTTGAATTTAATTAGATAATTTTTAATAAAATTTATATTATGTTACTTTAATAATAAATACAAAACATAATGATATTTTTAAAATACTCTATTTAAGTAAAAAATGACAGTTTTGCAAAAATCGGTATTTTTCACTATTCACTCAAGAATCAACCTTTTCAGAAAAATATAAAAAACTCATCCTAGGATTTTTATGAAATTATTATTTCAAAAATTATTCCCATTTTTTAAAACAAAATTTATAAAATTGGTAGAAATTAGTTATAATATTCATGTGTAAAATACAATAAAAACTATTTTTGTTGAAAACGTATTTTCAAAACACAAAATGACTTTTTTCTCATTACTTACCTAATAAATTTAATTAAATGAATTTTAATTAATTAAATTTGAAATATAATATAAATAACCATTGGATTCATTTATAAATAGTGATAAATTTAATTTATTAAGATAAAAATACATTGCGCACATAAAATAATTTTATGAAAATCATCTCTTTTACATCCTCATTTCCAACCAATTGATAATAAATTCATGATTTATTATTCATTTTAGTGAGGAAAAAATTAAAAATATATTTAATAATATATTTATTCATAATTATACTTTCCAAACCAATTAATAGGTCATAATGGTCATAATTAAATAATAATATTTTATACTGCATATCATGGTTCATTTAAGCCGATGTTGCATATACCACACACTATCATATATATTATTTAAAGAAAATAAATTCTAAAATATTACGGTATTACACATTATATAATTAAATAAATATAAACATCTTATATCCATTTTTATAATATGAACTCTTTCATATTATTCATTATATGGATTTTTTTACTTAAATATATGATATTATGTAAAATAAAAATATTTAATATTCCAATTCTACCATTAAAACAAATTTATATTATCTGAATATAAACCATTTAATATTATTTAAACCATATCAATAATAAAAACTCCTTTTGATATGTCTTAAATAATTTCTAAAATAAGGAACTTAATTTGAACAATTCAAATTAAATAACTATATACAACATATAATATTAAATATAAACTCTTTTATATTTTCACCTAATTTTTTTTAATTTGTAATTTTTTTATAAATTACTCTTATAATTTCAATATAAACATTTTATATCTAAATTATAAGTTATTCCTTGTAATATTTATTTCAAGATTAAAATTTTATATTGTAGATATTTATTTATTAAATGTTTCACAAACATTTAATTAATTATAAATATTTTATAATAATTTAATCTATAACCACTTCTTGAATTAAATAAATATCCTAAAATAATATAAAATATGAATTATAATGATTTTATTAACCATTTAATTAAATTATAAATTAAAAATAAGAAAAATCATGTTTTTCAATGTTTATCATATTTAATGATATCCCAATATCATTCTGTACGATACATTTACCACGAATTACGATTTGTAATTATATTTTATTAGTCATACACTATGATATCCTAGCTTGTGTAACATTAAAATAACACTTGGCATCCTATGTAGGATTAACCAGTCTGATGACTATTTGTACATTATGAAATTCATGTTACATAAGATTAATCCCACACAATTAGAGTCTGCATCTTATTCCATATCTTATTCATGTGTCACTAGTATACAATATCATAGACTACGTATGATTAATCCACATTGTCCTAGGTATGATTGAACCACACTTCAATGTGTGACATTAACAAAGATTTATTTTTACATGTGTTATGTGATGAGTCTATGTAAGAATAACAATATGCCATATATGTGAAACTTATAATAATACATTTCACAACATTAAACCATTTAACAACATTAAACCATTTAATAACTAGGATTTTGTTTCTTATGATATCAATTATATCATATTTTCAAATCAGTTCTCTATTTTACAAATAAGGCATAGTGTTATCATTCCTTATGATATCCTATGGTTGTATGCTACAACATGAATAAAACTGAAGAGTTTGAACTATGTTTCAGCCTATGATAACTTATATCATATGTCATGATGAATATAAAACCGAAAACATTCCCAAAAATATTTTATGACAGAGAATATGAAACAATTAAATATTCATTTTCCTCATTTTAAAACTATATTTCATGAATCAAATCATATGGTAAAGATTTGATACCACTATTGGGGTAGTAACACCTTCCCCCGTATGAACATTTATAATGTGAGATTTATGTGAACCTATAAAATCACTCTATTACCCCAACACTTGGGCTATGCACCTATTTTCATTAGAAATGTAGCACCTGGATAGTGAGTTACAGTTAGCATCGCTCATGCATGAGAGTTACCAGGAATCAACTAAAACTTTAGGCTTTTATTTGATACAAATTTTAGGTTTCTTAGGGTTTATTAACACTTAATCTAGGAAAAAAAGAAATTAGAAACCCAAAAATCCAATATCAGCATACATGAAACCTAAAACCATGTTGTATATAAAATGAATAAAATGTCATATATACGTTACACCAATGAGTTGTCACATATTATAAAATAGTATGAGCATGATGTAGATCAAAAGAGGCAGCCAAAATAAATCCATACTATTTTTTGTATCCACATTTTGAAGTTGAATTACCCATCATATCGGTGGGACTCTCCTTCTTTCATGGAATGTTAATGCCTCTCATGGAAAAGAAAGTAAAACAAGAGATATTTAGTGAGATAGAGAGATTTTTAACTGAAAACATGTAAGAGTATCATAAAACCCCATCACATGGTTACTTTCTATTTATATAGGGATCATGAAATCTATCAATTCATTTCATACATTTACTGATGAATTTCATAAAAACTTGAGTAAAGAACTATAGTTATAACTCATTTTGTAACCATTCAACCCTAAAAAACTCCCATACATTGCATATTTTGAAATATTTATATAATGATATCCATAGTTGAAAGATTCATGAACATTAACATTTAACATTTGGGTGAAATTAATATCATAGGGTGTGGTGGGGATCATAAAATATGATTCCTCTCACACCATTTCCATAAAATATATCCATATCATACTAAATGATATTTCCATCATGGAATTTTGAGTTACCATGAAATAAGGACATCCTTTCATATGATATCTCCATATTGTACACTATGATATAGGACAATATATATATTTCCAATGAAAACTATGGTGTTGATTTTATACTTGATGCCTAATTGATTGTGGGGGGTTTTAATGGTCACACAATCATTCACATTGGGTTCACCATTTTTGAATGGTCTCCAACTAGTTTTGTTTGTGGAGATGAAAAAACCCAACAGTTCAGTTATTTGATATGTTTAACAAATCTACTTTCCAAATGTAGGTGGTCATTAGGAAATGAACCCAACAAAACTTAAGGACTCACATTTTTTGAGAGGATGGGAGTTTGGGCTCATCACACCTTTTTGGGGAGAATTATTGCTTACTTTGGAACTCTCTTAATGATTTGATATATGTTCATAAATCCTTCATTAAATTACATGCATAACATGGGCCTTCTATTGATTAAAAATCAATTATGATCATGCATAAAATTTATAATCATGTTTATGCATCTGAGGTTATTCAATGGTAGATACATCTATATGTATCCAAGTTTCTCTGTTGATGGTATCCTTTTTTATACAAGTTTAAGATTCTTTGGTCATTAATTATTAGGATGCTGGTTTTAAGCCACGCAATTGGGTGCTCTGGATTTTATCATCATCCAGGGATTTGAGAGTTGTTTTCATGTCAGGAATAGGACTATGAAATGGGATTCATATATATCCTTGTGAAATGAATCAAATTCCATGTAGTTTGGTCCCACTTAACAGGACACATCATACCTTTTAAGGTCATGTGATGAGTACCAAACCATGATATTTAATGTAGTAAGGCAAGGACATCTAGCTGGAAGGTACCTAGTTAAAGGGTTGGCGTGGGACTTGCACTAAAGCATCCCAAGGAACCTAGAAGGGATGTGGGATTTCGAGTTGGATATTAACCTATTGGTAATGTAACCCAAATAGAATTAGGGTTGATTTGGGGTGTTGGGTTTGGACATCAAGGAGGATTCCTAAGCATCCCATTTGGATGGGAATCAAAGCCCACATAGTTCAGTTATGAGGACCTATGCCTATAGAGGCCCTAATGAAGGTTTGTCTCGCAGGGTATTTGGCACTTTGAGATGGTGATAATGGTTTGGGATTATACCAAATATGAGTACCATTTGAGTGGGGAGAAGAGGAGTATCATGACTCATAGAGATTGAGAGGTTTGGTTGGGGCTTACACTAAAGAGGATTCTATGCGGGTTGTATACATGGATTTGAGGACCCATGCCTATAGAGGCCTTATGAAGGATGATGAGAGGAAAATCCAAAAAAGGATTCTTTGTTGAGACATGAATATGATCTTGAAGATGTTATGATCATCACTAACCTTTAATCCCACATGATTCATGCTCGGTGTGAGAAAAAAGATGAAGTTTAATATTTGTAAAATCAAACAATCCTTTTTCCGTTGGTGGAGAATGATGGGGTGATATAGAGAGAAATGGATTTTGCACCCATCCCCTCTCTAATTTTTATAACTCGGGAATATGAAGGGGGGAGGGATGTGGCCTCCTACAAGAAAGGATAAGTGATTAATCTAGGATGGATTCCCTACAATATGAGGATAAGTCACTAATCCCCATCAAAGGGAAAATCAAGTTTTATCCCACCTCCACTTTTGAAATAAGAGGTCCATGGTCTTCGAGATAAGAAGGGGAGGAAAAATCCATAACCCTTATGTCTTAGAGATAACAATGTAAAGAAAGGGATCTATACCTTGTGTCTAACACTTGGAGGTCCCTAGTACTACCCTTAAGGTTGGGATACGTATTACCAATGTGATGCATAACTACGCACACTCTGAGGACCCTACCCATTAGGTAGGACGAGTGAGGGACACCTCTTACTGAAGGAATTTATAATCGAATAGAAGACACACTTCTGTGTCTTTCTCCATGGTTGTTCAAGTTTTGAGGCTTTAGTAGAGGATTTTATTTAGTATCCCTCATACGGAATACCTAAGGAAGGAGGTTCCCTACCATTAGTGGAATGAATATATTGATTAACGGGGGATCACATAGTGGGATTTTGGGTGTGATAAAGTAGGCTCACACAGGTGAAGGTTGGGTGAGATTAATATAGATCACACGGGGTAGACCTGGGTGAGCTGATGATATTTCTGGGCATTTGAAAACCTGAGTGACAACAATTTGGTGGTTCCTTCCTCTAGGCTCCAAGGTAATATGTAGGTGTATTTGGATGACTGTATCTTAAGTCTCAGGCTTGAGAAGTGGCCTTTTCCCAAGTGTGATTATCTTAGAGGGGTGGATCATACAAATGAAAGATATTTGTGAGGAAGGTGGCTCAAATAGTTGTTCTTGTGTTTGAAACACTAGGGGAACTTCAATCCTACTACCCCGCTTAATTACCTCTTCTATAAAGGATTATAACTCTAACTGAAATTTTATAAATTCATGGGTGAAGGACTATGGTGAGAAGAGCTTCAGAGATTCCCATGGGTTTCTATTCATTTAAATTTGGAGCCCCAGGGTCCTATTTATAGGCAATTTCGGGACACTGGGTGTAAAAGGTGATTCACGAAAGCGATTCACAGTGGTTAGTGCGCATGTCATGACCTGTCCCCCAAGGCCCATGTCATGACTACCCCAAGCCTAGATCCTAAAGGCTAGGGGCTAGTGACAAGAACCAAAGGCATTATCCCTCAAGTGGGAGGAATTTTACAAGTTCCTGTACACACACAAACACACACTCAAAACCCCATCCCACAATGATAAAATGGAAGAAATGCATGCTACTAAGACAACCACTAAGAGTAAATAGTATAAGATGAAAGTAATGGGGTTAGAATACAAGGCCAACAAATGAAAATATGTAAACAAGAGTGTAAAAAAGCATTTAGAAACCCGTCTGTAGAAAAATCTACCTAAACGGTAGGTGAAGAGTAGTTGCCTAAAGTCATAGGAGTATGCCTCGCTTGTCCGATCTCATTGGGCATTGCCTAGTCTTGGACCATCAAAGTCTATATCAAAACATCGGTCATCTGCAAAAGACACGACATGTGTGTGAAAATCCCATGTAGGGGTGAGTAACACAATACTTCATAGGGCCCCAAACCACAATGATGAGACTAAAAATAAAAGTACACAAGAAGTAGTGGACAACTCATATAGGCATAATCTAAAGTATAGAAAGAAAGACTATTAATTGTAATGTTGAACATATTATACTACTGAGGGAATCATCCTCTATGAGTCACTAAGGTATTCTGGGCCACTGAGGTCTGCTCATCACTAAGTTCTTCTAGGACACTAAGGTACCATCATCACTAAGGTAAGCTAGGCCACTGATGTCTGCTCGTTAGTGAGTTCTTCTGGGCCACTGAGGTCCGCTCGTCATTGAGGCATGCAGGGCCACTGAGGTCCCCTCGTCACTGAGCCTTAATGGGCCACATGAGGTCCACTTTTCACTGATTCCTACCGGGACACTGATTTTTGTTCATCATTGGGGATGGTTTTACTACTAAGTTCCACTGGTCACTGAGGTCTATTGAGACACTGAAGCCCGCTCGTCACTTCCTTCTCATCACAACCAGCCATAGGATTCCTGATCATAACATGCTTGATTCCAAGAGTGTATACTCATCCATCCATTGGTTATATCTCAACTTCCATGAAATTACACATAGTATATACCAAAAGTTCCTCCTCATTGTGAGGGTCCCAAATCCGTAAACGGCTCGTCAATCGGATTTACGGTCTGAAAGTTATGAGTCTTTTAGTGAAAAGGGGCTGGTCAGGTCCAGGCCCAGTTCAAACTGGTCAACCCGACCTGATTCGGTTTTGCTGACCTAAAATCACTATATTGGTTTTGGGCCAACCCAATACATACAAGCCCATTAGTTAGAGGGTCTATCACTTTGGGCCACCCAGTGGCCCGACTCGCTCTGGCAGGTCAATTCAGTCTAGCCCAAACAGAGCAGGCACCGCGTCCGCTTCTCGTCAGGTGGCCAACTCAACTAGCTGCCTCCCCGCACATGGTCCACTTACCTCATTCCATCACCCCACCATGGACCGCCCTAGTTAGTACATGCTTCCTTTACCTACGTCTCTGTCGTGGGCCTCCTCTGCTGTCATTACAAGTCGCTGGTGCATGTCGCCTCCTGTATTCGGCCGTCATAGCCCTCCTGGCTGCGACCTTCCATTGTCATTATAGCCTACCAAGGTGTAGCTCTCCTTCCTCCACCACCGGCTCCCATACCGATGGTCATTAAACCATCACCACTGTCTCCCTTGGATTCATGCCCAGGTTGATCCACCACTATAGTCCTGCTTGGACCGCAGTTTCCATAATGTTATGAAGAGTGGAAGAAAAGGGTGGAGTAGAAGGACACACAAGGAATACACGAAGTATAAACCACGACCTTTATTCATGTAGGAATGATTCATCCATTTTAGGAGTTTAAGGAAGGATAAATATAATGTGAATCCAACTTATCATAACTCCCCAAATGTAAAATCTCATTCCCTCATAGACGATAAAACTGCAGGTCAATTTTTTAGTGAATTATCCTGCATTATTCATTTAGAAAAAAAGAACAGGGGAAAGGTAAACACTTAGAAATAAAACCCTACATGGGTTTGGATCGATTGATGATGAAGGGTGAATCGTGCATTCATCATACGTCAATCCCCCGACGTCTGATCCAAATATGTTCATTGATCAGTCATCATTCGTCATTCATCATCTCTCATCATTCACCAAAGAATTTCCTCCAACGCTTCAGAGAAAACTTCAGGATCCTCCCTTGATCATGTATCTCTATTAATAAACTTAATGGATGAATTAAGTTTTAACGTTTCTGTTATGATGAGTCACCACATTGTTACATAGTTTCATTTATGAAATGAAATAGTTGGCTCGACGTTGTGTTGCTGTGAAATATTTTTTGAATATAATAAACTTTCTTAAGTTTATTTTATTTTTCTTTTAAATGCCCAAATATTAACTTTTACCCTTGACCTTAGATGAATGATGTTAGGCCCTGCCTAAGGAAATCACACCCTGAAGAGCATAACAGTACTCTCATATTTCTAATTCGAGTTACCATTTATGATTTATAAGGATTTGAAAAATAAAATAATTTTATTTAATTATTTTATTTATGGTTATGCCAATTTTGGGTTTTATCAATCGAGGCCCACAATGACTAAAGTTAAGATGTTCATAGGGTAAAACCACCATCTTGAATGTAATAATTCCATCATATTTCTGATCTGAGCACTGGTTTAATATTTATATCACTTTTTCAAGAAAACCGCTCACACATGCTATTTAAAAACATAACATTTTTTGATGGACTATTTCGGGCACACCAGGCATCAGAATCTCATGTCGCCCAAGTGAATGGTCTTGTAATTTTCCTATAAATTTTTTAAAAAATAAAACTGATAAAATAAAATTTATTACAACATATTAATGGCCTATGTGATTCTATTGGGTGTACCAGTTTGGACCTACGTGGTGCCACAGGCATGTAGGTTGGACCTGCATGGTGAACGTGAATTGGGACATGCGTGACATGTCGTTAGGAAAATGCATGAACCTTGGAATTATTCACTTCTCATTTCCTTGAATTATTCCCCTTTGTAACGTCTTATTTTCATGAAAAAATGGGTGTCAAAAAAATCCCACCCTTAGGATTGGATCTGATCATAATAGAAGGGTCTAATCCTAATTTAGAGGAAAATGATGTTGATAGATCCTTTTGAATGGAAATGTGAGAGGGTGAGCCACACAGGTAGGCTGCACTGGTGGATCATTCAAGTTCTTCACATTCATATCCCATTCTGGGGTCCTCATGTCTATAAATAAATAAGAGGTCCTCAGTGGTTCTTCCTTCCATTGTCACTTTGTTGTTATCGCCACACTAGTGATATCATCATGCTCGTCCATTCATTGAATCTTTGTTCATGCATACCCGATATGATCTTATCTATAAAAAACATGCACATGGTTGAGTGAACTATATAATGTCACTTGGGTAAGTGACCTGTGTGTTTTCACTTGGGCGAGTGACCAACGCGAGTTCATTCCTTTTCTAAATTTCAGAATTTTTGAATTATTATTATAATTTTCAAAACCAAGATTCATACTTAATGAAACATTCATACTTCCTTTAATATTCCTAGTGACCACTCAAAAGGATAAAGTATACGATGAAAAAGTTGGAAATTATATCAAGGATATGATTAATTACATCGGGTCTGATTATTACCATGCATGTGACACTACCCTTTCAAATTTGGAGAATCACATAAATAAGAACCATCTTGAATATTTGAAGAGTAACTATATGCCACTCTATGAACATAGACATATGAAGGATGTCTTTATCCTAAATTTGAACAACTATGTCCCATTTTCCTGGTTCCAAGAGTAGAAGAATTTTACTACTACCAATATCTCATCCAAGGGTGCATACATTAATACGAGATCAAAATTCAGGGCTTGTGTAATGCATCAAAGTATCTGTACCCTAGATTTAAAGACTCATACCCCTAATTTAGAGCTACATTTATACTCTTTTATCTTCCATGATTCCATGACAGATCAATCGAATGGTTGTAAGGATGACTCGGACCTCCATCCAGGAGGGGGTTTCAGACCTGAGTGGATGTAGGTGTACTGGGTGTTTCTGAACTGTGCTTATTTTGTGACTAAGTTCAAGGCAGTTGGAATTTATGAGGGTATCTAGCTAGCCTAGACATATGTATATAAGAATACATATTTCATTCCTGAATTGATGATCTAATAGATCCCACAGACTAATTCCTTCCATTAGATTCATGGAGAGGTTTTCATGAGTCTATGGTATGTCTGTAATATCTTCAAAGCTCCCATCCTTAGAGAGATGTATGATGAATTTATCCCACCAAAAGACACCTGAGAAGATGCAGAAAGGATGCATGTTCTAGACCATGTGATGTTATAGATAGCTCCATATATCATGAATGAAGACCCTAACTAAAGGGGGGACATTCATTATAAATCATGGTTGAATTATTTTCTGGAGCCAAAGAAGGAATGTTCCATAAGAAAACTCCATATAGGATGTCCTGTATGGAGAATCAGAGTATTCTCGAAAAATTCTGGCCCACATTAGAGATGGGTGAGTATAATTAATGGGTGTACACCATCAAATCTGACATACCCACCAAGACGCATCTTGCAAGATTCTTGTAAATGTGGATAAGCATTTACATACTTCCATTCTATGACTCAAATGGTGGAGTGAGTTCAGGAAAATTAATTATAGAGGCTAAGTTAGCAGTAGGGAAGCTTATAGGGTTGGAATCCCCCATCCCAATGAAGATTCATTGGTTCCTAGTGCACATGCATATAGGGAAGACCCCCTTCATAATTTTGGGGACATTCCAAGTATTTCTAGGAAGAATTTTAAAAAATCTTTCCTCTCACTCCATGTTGGGAAAAATAAAATTTCCTAGGGGATGATTCTGACAAATTTTTAGGTCGTTTCTAGCATCCAGATCCTACCCCTATAGAATGGAGAAGACTTAATGTGACTGAATATAATTAGGGATTTAAATTTATTTCTACAAGGGGATTTTCCCAATGGTATGTTCACTAATGATGAAAATGTTGGTAATGATCTGAGGTTATGTATGATCTCCTTTAGGGTTGGTGTGCTAGTGTTCCAAATTGATGGTGATATTATATGTGAGGAATATGCTCCATATATATTTTCACATCAATTAAAGTTTCTATAGTAAACAAATATATCTCCTATTATTAATATTTGACTATTGAGTCACCCAATAGTGGCCCAAAAATTATATATTCTTATAGTTGTGGAGGTTACTTAAGCAATAATAATTTTTTTCTTCAGTGCATGCATAAACTAGGTTGACCTCCTGGTATAATGAGGCTTATATTTCATCATATAACCAATGGGGTTGATGATGGGTGTTCCCCAAGTTAGAGCTATAACAACTATTTGGTGCTGGAATCATGGTAGAAAGGATCCACCTTTTATAAGGAGTGATAGTGAAGAATTCCTGATCTATCCCAAATGGCTGCATGCACATTTTAGTCCACTAGTGAGGGTAAAAAGGGATACTCTAGCAGAGATTGGGATGAAACATTCCATCCTCCATCACTAAGTGGAAATCTCGGCTTTATTTTCATGCCCTTTGACTAAAACAGAGTGATTCAAGAATCCCATGAAGTCAAGGAATGTTAGGACTGATTCATAGTGGGCCAAAACAACCTCGGAATTGGTGAGGATAGAGGCGGTTAAAACTTGTAAAAGTAATAATTCTCATTCCAAGTACTTGTGACCACTCCTTCATGAAGGGTTGTGGATTCCACAAGTTAGAGATGTTCGAGCCACCCTATGATCCCCACTTTAACGCCGACCCTATCCAGGTGAGAATATATATCAAAGGGATAGATATTCTCATTTACACCATCAATGATTATTTCTTAACCATAAAGCAGGTAACAGACATACTAGAATGTGGGGCTACTTAAGGGGCTGATGAGCCATCTTTTGATGAATTGGAATACTTCATTGATCATCAAGATGTACATTTTTCACTATCTTGTTTTCCTCATTCATTCTATTATTATTTATTTTGAAAATAGGTCATTACGACTAAAAGGGCGATCTTGATTTTCATTAGGTAGATGGGTAATCAATCAAAATCCCATCACTTAGGTATGGACCAATAAGATCCCACATGGGGGATGAGGAATAAAATCTTGAATTAAGGGAGATATCCTCAAACCAAAATATTATGGAGGAGGATATGGTGGGATATTCCTATCTACATACACCTCTAATTCCTATATTTGAGGAGATTATGGGTAGACTTCTTCCATTGAAAGTGAAAGAATTATGAAGAGTTACATTCCTCGACAAGCACATCATAATTCAGGGTGAGTTTTCCTGACACTATTTATTCTTTATTTTTATAGAATAAATGCTTAATAATACCAATGGGTTACAAGATTCAATCCCCTCTCCTCTCACAGGGGTCTTAGAGATAAATCCCCCCTAATAATTAAGTATGATGTTCTATATGAGGCCCATGCTTCTGTTTTCGAGTATGTTCCCTTGATAAGAGAAGTATCAAGGGTTGAGGACACGTTTTCTCCTATCACTATAGAGAGGGAAGAGAATCATGATAATGTTAAATACACATCCTACTCCCATTGCACTTCATGACCAAGTAATCCAAGTACATATTACTCTCATTTCCAAGGTAGTTATAACTGAGGACCCTAATGTGGGATATTCTCAATGGACCTCTATCCAGGTTGCTAGGAAAAATCATGAGGATGTTTCTTTCCAAGAGGTCCCTACTCAAATAATTGAGGTTAGGGATGTTAGGTAGGCATTAATACATGTATTTAATCAACCAATTGGTGAGATTTGTTAAAATCTATAATTATTTCACTTCCATTTCTTCTTGTTAATCTCATGACATTAATAGTGGGTTTTATTTGGTGTCTAGTGCCATCAACATTGGAGGTAGATCCTAAGAGGTGAGATTTCATGCCAATTAAATGAACATGTTTAAGTGAAGCTACCACTATCTTATATGTAGTGGATTTTGGTGCATCATTAAGTGCACTGATCCCAGAATACATCTCTCCTCCTCAGATTGGTTCTGAGTCAGACCCGGATACATAGGATGCTCTCCGCACCACACACCATATCATTTGGTGAGATACATGGAAGATAATCGTGGAGACGCCTTTCTATGACCTTACATCACAAATTAGATTATTTATAACCCTGTTTTACTTCATGGGGTATAGTGGGTTTTATTACTGTATGATCCATCATCCTACTAATTTAATAATTCAGAAAGAGGAAGAGGATTGAAAGTCATAACAGGCTAAGGCATAGTGTAGGCCAGTTTGAAGATCTCAAATCTGTTAGATCCCAGTAAGAACTATGCCATGTCAAGGTGGAGGAGAGTATCATCACCATTTAGATGAGAAAATACATCACAAGTTGAGGATTCAATGGCTACATATAAGGAGAAAATACATCACACTAAAGAGGTTGTTCAATTAAAATGGATAGGTTTTGTAGAGTTATAGAGAATGCTTGATCCACAATCCAAAAACTAAAGGCTTAGGTCAAGGAACACTTATTAACATTAGTAGAGATACTCCAACATATAGAAATTCCTTTTAATTTTAATACATGAATAAAAAATAATTTTTTCCTTGATTATCTATTTTTGGTTTTCCTCATCATAATCATAATAAAACACAAAAAATGACTCATTACATTGAATGACATTGTATTGAATTTCTAAAATTAAAAAGATAAGGATGATAGCACAATAATTTTTTTGTAAGTCTATTGACCTAGATAGTATAGTTTTACTATTTCTAGGGTCATATATCCAAACCTAAAAACATTGTGTCTTTTATTTCATTGCCCTAATTTTTTTCCTAATTCAAATGTGAAGAATACTTAATGATTGAGACCAAGATTTTTCTTTAGCTTCCCCTTGATGGTTTTCAAACTAACATGTTTTATGAATTTTTCTTCTCATTGCTCAATTATTTTACTAAAAAATATGGAGTTCATGTCTAGTGAGTTTATACTTGACTTTTAACCTGGGTTCCCTTTTGTGGGTTTTCAACCTAGTGAGTACTGTCTCACTTTTTTTGTGGGTATTTTAGAGTCTTGTAAACATGATTATTTTTACTTTGGTTTTTAGTTGAATATCCTTGACCATGAGTTATGAAATGATGAACCAAGTGAGTCTTATTGAACAAGAATATTATGAAATTATTTAGATACATACAAAGAGTATTTTTGAGTAAATATTTTTGTGATTTACATATCAAAAACATGATGTGATTCAAGTATAGAATGAATGATTGTGGATCACATTTGAAAAGAGGTTTATAGAATGGTGTTTTTTGGGTCATATAGAGATATAATAGGTCTCTCCTGGGACTGGATGCGCCTTTATTTTATAGGATGATTTTTTAGATGAATAATGAAAAGATAAACTAAGGTCTATCAATGCACAATCAAAACCAAGGTTTCCTGGAGAATATGAAATTCTATCATTGACGATCGGGTAGTTTTTGAAGATTTAGATTTCTCAAGACCATGAAGGATGTCTTTAAGGGAATATATATGAGAATGAAGGGAGAATCTATGTTGTTGATGTATATGAAATAGGATCCACTCTTTCAAAAATTTGGTTTGTGTGAAAATGAGAATATTCCATTGGGAGACCAACATTGGGGGGAAGTCCCCTCCCTGGAAAGGGATGAAAAATCATGCATTTTAATTTCATATGACTAGGAAATGGATTATATTGTTTAAAATCTTATTACAACGACATTGATGCCTATGGTTTGAGGTGCATTATATTTGACCAAAATATTATCAATTTTCCCTTTTATGGTAATATGTCTAAGAATGTTACACTATTTTTAGGTATGAGGGGGGAGAAGGTTATAAGCTTTAATCTGGGGGTTTTGGATCTAAAATGTGATACACGAATAAAGATGTTGTTGGTGCATATAGAGATAGAATAGGTCTCTCCCAAAGAAGAACTAGCCCTTGGTTGATAGTACCTTTTGTGGGTGACTCATGAAAATACAACTGGGTAATATTACTACATAGTCAAATAGCAACATCCTCTAACTGATAGGAACTTTTTATGGGTGACTTATGCAAATCTAACTGAGGTGTATTACTATATAGTTAGACAAAGGCATACTCCAGAATATAACATTCCATTACTGATTCCTTGGGAAGGCATATGGAGATTCATATTTTCCCAATCATGAAGTTGGTTTATGGAAGGAAGGTTTCTGAACATGGAAGGATCATTTCATATCAAAATAACTTGAGAATGGGATGAGATGCTTCCTTACACAAGTTTTACCCATACATAGGAAAGATGTATATATATATATATTGCGGATGAGCCCAAGATATAGAATTTGGGAATTGCTACATATCCTGTCAAATCCAGAATCAAGCCACACATAGTTATTTTGAGATATTACCCACACTAACTGAATCCTTATGTTGATAAGGGTATTTTTTAAATACAGGTTCCTGGGAAGGATGAGAACTTGTACCAGAGCCTCCCATATAGATCTGGTTCATACTTCTGAGAGTGGGGGAATTTTCCCATATTACAATTAGACCAGGATTTAGGATCCTGGTGTCACTATGTATCTCATCAAAGTGAGAATCAAGACACATGCAGTTCTTGAATTTATGTCATGTAAATGATTTCAATCGTGCAATTTAACATTATGTGGTCAGGACTTCTAGTGCGCCTTTCAATTTATTAATATCAGGACCATGGTAACCCTAACATGAACTGATATGCCTTGATCATAAGGGGAATCCTTAAAAAATCTCCTAAACCCAAATTATCTATGCTCAATGTGAGAAACAAGGAGTGTCAAAGGTATATACCATCACCAAAAGGTGATAAAAAAGGAAGGACAAGGGAATTTTGATTTTGTGATGGTTGGTCCAGGATGTTGGATTAGAGAATCAATAAATGTCTCATGGGAATGAGAATAAATCCATACATACTTATAAAATTTACATCACACACGAGACATCAACCATGAAGTGCAACTTCATGTGGTGACGACATTTTATATGCACTTTAACAACATGAAGTAAAGAAAAAGGTGAATCAATGTGAAAAAGAATAATTCATGAAGCCTTATAAATGCTATTCAGGCATTTAGGAAATCATATCATTAGAGGAATCCCATATTGGTGATACCAATATTCCTAATCTATTTTCCTAGGGAATCCTATGCTTGTTACATAGGGAAAGACTACATTTTAAAATTATGCATTGAATATGTTGTTGTACTGTTTAATATCATGTGACTAGGATAAACTGGTTCTTACAGTTTTAGGTCATATAGCTAGGACTATATGTCATGGAAATGATTAGTTATATGAGGCTTACTAGACAAAGGATATCCAACATGGTCCAGATGTGAAGAAGGAAATTATTAATCATGGTCTTAGGGATTCTCGAATTAGGATAAGTTTTATGGGAAAAGAAAATAAGGAATGATTGTGGACTAATTTTCAAAAAGAGGGTTCCTAGAATAATGTTGTTGGGGATTACATATATAGAATTGGTCTCTCCTGATAACAAATGTGTCTATGGTTGTTAGGCCCTTTTGTGGATGACTTATGAAAAACTGATTGTGGCATATAAGTTCATGGTTAAATAATAACATTCTCTGACTGAAAGGTATTTTTGGTAATAAACTTATACAGATCCAAATTGAGGTGTATTGTGCATAGTTGGTCAAATTTGTTCTTAAGAATATAATATCCTATCACCGATGTCCAATGGAAGCTTATGGTGATATGAAATTTCCTAGGACAAAGAGTATGATGTGTGGAAGGAATACGTCTGGGCACAAATAAAGCATTTGGACTGAAATTGGTCATGGAGTGTTGATTCCCGTACATAGATTTCTTTTATATGTGGGACAAGGATATTTCTATTTCCATGATGGGATACTAAATGATGGAGCCTATGTTGTGGTCTCATGCATAGATATCTTCTTTTCTATTGGAAAGGGGTAATTTTTTGATTTGTGGATTATCCTATGACGTAGTGTATAAGAGTCACTATGTATTTCATTTGAGGAGAGAATCAAGCACCCCATAGTTATTATATTTATGTTCCTTTACATAGGTTTAGCATTTAATTATAGAGGGTAATTTTTATGTTGTGGATGGACCCATGATTGGATATTCAGGCATTATTGTGTATCTTATAATGGTAGGAATCAAGACACATGTTGTTCTTGTATGGAAGTGTGGTGGGAGACTAATACCTTAGATTTTGATCTGATCAAGAATGGTCTGAAATGTTACACAATTTTATGTCATGTAACAAGGATGAGGACCATGCAATTTTACATCATGTTGTGAAGAAATTTTCCTAAAGCTTAATATCTGGTGAATAGGATGTTAGGTTATGTATTTTAAATTATTACCACTTGGACTATAGTGTCTCGTAGTTTTGAGTTCTACAATAGGGACCATTTGATGTGACTTTCAAGGTCATGCATCGAGGTCTATATTTCTATATAGTTTAACATTATGTAGAAAAGATGATGGAACCATATAGTTTAGCATCATATGGTCAGGAGGATGGTGTCATGTGATTTATCATCTTGTGATGTGGACGATAATGTTTTCTCTCAAGAAATATTTCTTGAGAATTATTGCATTGGTAGGGGTCTTAAATATCTCTCCATCCATTGAGATTAGGTAATAATCTATATTAGAGTGGACCTTGTATATTGAATAAGCTACCTCCCACTTTGGCTCAAGATTTGGAGGTGTCTTCCCTAGTATAATTGAAGTCCTGAGGATAAATACCAGTTCTCCTTATAGGAATGAGTAGATATGTAATTTATTGTTAAAATAAAATTTTATCTAATTTTTATGGACCTACAAGTGATGAATGTTGTGTAGTATTTTCTCATCAAGTCACTCCAATTCATCCAACCATTTTTGGGACTTAGCATCTATGGATAATTGATTATAAATGGAAATGTTGAATGAGGAAAATTTGACCTCAATGGGTAGGATTTATTTTATCCCATATACAAGTGAATATGAGGTTTCCTATATGGAAGTATGGGTTGTAGTCTAGTAGTCCCACAAGGAATGCAGGAGTTTGTCAGGCCAATAATTGTTTTCTTTATCCACTATCTTCTATAGAATATTTGATAGGTTCTTGTTTAAGGCCTCTATCTATCCATTATCTACTACATGATTGTAGGATGAGTGGTTGGATTTGATATTATACTCCTGATATTGCTTCTCTAATTCATAAAAATGGAAATTAGTGCCATTTTATGTCAATATTGTATGAAGGACACCAAATTTGGTAATGATGTTAGATTTCATGAAGCTGAAAATGATTTTAGTCCCAACTTTTTAAGGGGTATTATATCGACCTATTTATAGAATAAGTTGGTAATAGTGAGGATGTTTTTAAACTCTTTTCCTAGATAATTACTGACTGAATAACTCAATAGGGGGTTGATTGTGTTCTTAAAAGATTTTTTAAAATTAGACCACCCTCTTCGAAGTATCTATGTATAACTTTTTTCCTTAAGAGTGTATGTTGTAGAAAAGTAAAATATTCAGAAAGTAAATTTAACACAAAGATTCATATTGTTTCAAGGAAGAGGAATCCCCTACTCCACTCCACTAATGATCTAATCCATGAGCATGGCGATTCTCACTAAACAACCCTTTTTCTTGGGGATCCCAGCTGAGTACTAGCATCAATCACTTTGAAAAAATGTCCAAGATATTTTAACCAAGATATTCCTTTACAAGACCAATATATGGTATTAAAAACTCTTATACCTAGTGAAGGAAATATAGAATGAGATACAAGGTTTGAGAAACATTTGCAACAAATAGTTTCAAGCCGCAATTGAAAGTAGATGAAGAATCACCCTAAGAGAATGATAGATTTCAAGGTCCATCTTGGGATGATCATCAATGAAATTGATAGAAATGATGATATTAGAACTAGATATATTGATTATTAATATGTATAGATTTCTATTGTTAGAAAAATCCAAACAACTTTTCTTTCTTCTTTATATTCTTCTATACTTTTTGTGTTGTTGCTAATTTTTTTATATGTTGTTTAAACTTGAGCACATGATAACTCTTCTAACGACCCAAACTTTTATTAATGAAAATTCATCTTGATCTAATTAAATGTATTATTATATAAAATAGTTATATAAAACATATTAACTTCCATTTTTTTATGTTTTTGGATTTTAAAATACCATTAAGAATTGTGACCATTGCTAATATAGCTGTTGAATAGTGATCACATTATTAGTATTAATATAGGGCTTTAACAAATCCAATTTACTCAGAAAAAGGAAGCGATAACCTCATATAGTATAATTACTCTGTAAAAAACCCATTTTTCAGAGCTTGGAAAAGAGGTGGCATCATAGGGATTCAATATTGACCAATCCCAAGCCATGCTTCAACATGTCATGCTTGAATAGAAACGCCTATGGGAGAAATGGAAGTTAATAGACATTACCACATGAGTGATGTTATTCAAGCCACCCAAAGAGTCGATCATCATCACACACCTTACAATTAGGTATTATATGGCTATTATAAGAGGATATGTAACAAGACCCTTGCACCTTGGTTGTGTGATTTATTTTTGTATAAAGAATATACATTTATTTTATTGTCACTTTGTAAATGGTTTTTAAAGAAAAAATAGTATTTTTAGTTAATATTCAATTAAGAAATATTTTTCGATGAATTAATGGATTTTTTAATTAAATAATTTTTTAATTAAATATTAATAATAAATTACTTTTTATTAAATATAAATTATTGTATAATATTAATAAATACAATTGTAATTTTTATTAAGGTTTGAAAGCTGTTTTTGTCAAAATCCAGGATTTTTTTTATAAATGTCAGTTTTTATTTAAAAGTAAAAGTTAACATATTTAAAAAATTATTTATATAAAATTAATAACATTTTTGGATTCAGGAAATCAAAATTATCTAACATTGAATTTTTCATAATTTTCTGAGATAGTAGAATTTTTGGGTAAAAATTAAATACCGTTCAATTATATAATGTGTTTTATGACAACATAATGACCCAATATTGATGTAATAAAATACTATAAATGGAATTTTCTGCCAATATATGTTTCAAATTTAAAATAATGTGATTTTAGATTTTTTTAATTAATTTTATGGTGCCTTAGGGTACCCTCCAAGACTTATAAAACATTTTAACTTTTAAAATGATTTCCTTGAGAGTGTGACTCACCTCCACATAAGCAAGCCTAATATTTTAAGATGTTATTACATTGTACTTATAAGATAATTTTTTCCACTCCCCTTTTTCAAAAACCATATTCAAAAACCATGGGTTGGTTTTTGGTTTTTGATTATTTTAATGTGTAGTGTCCAAAACCTAAATAATAAATAATTCCCACCCTTTTCCTATATAAACCCACCCAATCTCCCACTTTTATTCACTAAAAACCTTTAGAGCTCGACCAACCCCTGACCTTATATCTATAGAATCTTTACAAGGTGCCCCAATCTTTTGATAAGCCTCTCTCAATCCTCTCCGAATCCTTTGGATCACATTCCAAGTAAGGGATTTCTTCCTTTCTCATTTTTTTTCCAAATTTCATTATGTTGTTATACCATTGTTTTCAATTAAAAATGTTGGGTTACGATTTATAACCTCCCCCATACTTCCCTACTTATGTTTTAATGATTATAGATCTCTTTATCTCTCATTAATGCCTCCCATATACACCTGTTACCATGCCAAAATTACGTAATGAATTTCTCTCTTCTCATTTACATTCAAGAAATTCTTTTGTATTATGAATCTAAATTCCATTACATATGTTGGTACATTTATTTATATGAACCCTTACTCTCCAATTCATTTACATATTATAAGAAACCCATTTATCTCTCATTAACCATTTTTATGAATTCTTATGCCACGTCGTTGGGCTACCGAAATTGCACCGTGATTTTCCAAGCCAAAGCCATTGTGTAGTGAATACCATGCCCATTTCTCTTTCAATAATATTCACCTTTATGCACATTTACTTATTGATTATGGAGTTTCATGCATGAATTCCACATTATTTTATCATATAATAAATTATAATGTTTAATGAATCCATGTTATATTATCTTTGTGGCACACTTATGCATGAAATGAAATGATTAAGAAGGGTGCGCCCTGATAGCGCTCCAATTCATTAGGTAGAGATTAGTGTGATGATAATTAAAGTTCAATGAGGGTTTAATCATGATAATTCAAATTAAATGAGTTTTTACTCATTCCCCATGTTCAATGAGCCTTGTCTCATGCTAATATCATGTTAAATGTTGATGTCACATTTCCATGTTACAATAATCATGCTATATCATGCATTTATGTTCATGTTTCTCTTATGCTCCATTAATATGACTATTTCCAAACATGTGCTGTATTATTCATGTTATTCATTGTTTACTCCCTTATTGAGATTTATATCTCACCTTTTTCTTATGCATGTCCTCAGGTTATCCCATTCAATGCGAAGTACGAAGGAATGTGTGTGGTCATGTAAAATAAGTTTTCAATAAAGATGTTTATTTTATGTTTTAAGTTGTTATGTAACGTTTCTAAGCACTAAAGACACTATAAATATCAATATTCTATGTTTTATCAAGTGAATATTTTATGTAATAAATTATTTTTAAGTGTGAAATAAAGATAAGGGCTGTTATAGTTGTTATCAGAGGATATGTTTAGTTATTTTTGATATTAGGATTAGAAAACCCTAGTGAAAGCCTTATGGATAAGACTAAGTATAATAAAAACATCCCCAAATTTTGGTGAGTAATTATTAAGTGTTTTATCAAGAAAATACATCCCTTTATAGATATGAGCAGGTAGAGGTGACTATCATACAAATGTATCTAGAGGTAAAACCTGAAAACCCCACTTTGAGCTAGACTCGAACGGGAACTGGTGCACAAAAACAGGCCTTGACACACTTTTGGTTAAGAAACTCATGGGGGATATGATTTGGTAAATTAATAAGATTATTATGAACCATTATTATGGGAATAAAAAAATTTCCCTTAGAATATATGTTGGCAAGTAGATCATGGATAACATAGATTGAAGCCTATAAATTCATAAGTTAAGGAAATAAAAGTAATTTATAAGTCATCCGTTTTTGTATTGGGATTACCCTTTATGGGTTACCCATAACCTTCCTTTTATTCCAGTCAATGGTTGGTAATAGTAGGTATTAGGCTGGCAACCAATGTGAAGATCAATGTGATGACTATTCTAATGAGATGCCCAATCCAATGGGAGTGGTAATCACACAGTTTTTCATGATACTCTCTCAGTTAACTCAAGTTTTGAATAGAAACATGGGTCAAGAGGAACGTTCATCCCCCCCTAATAAAGAACAAGTCACAATCAAGAATTTTATGAAACAAAGGACTCATACTTTTAATGGATCATCTAATCCATCAATTTTTGAATAATGGATCAACTCCATTGAAAAGTTCTTATCCATCCTTCAATGTTCCAAAAAAGAGAAGGTTCTTTTGGCTGCTTATCATATGAAGGGTGAAGCTTATCAATGGTGGACATTGATAAAAATAATGAAGCCTAAGGAGGATATCTAGGCCTTGGAATGGAAATATTTCTGGAAAATGTTTTTCAATAAATATTTTCCTTGCACCATCCAACTTAAGATAGAAAGGGACTTCCTTTCCCTCAAGCAAAAAGATGACGAATCCATCAGAGCGTATGAGGAAAAAATCACAAGGATTTCACGATATGCCTATTGTTTGTTCATTACCCTCGAATGAAAGTTTGACTAATTATTTGGTGGGAAAAAACCTAACTTATAGAAATCCCTAGCGATCCGTGACTTTTGGAGCTATGAGGAAATTGTCTGATGTACCCTCAAGGTTGAAATGGAGACCATCGAATCTTACGGGTATCATTGGGATAAGAAGTGTAAAGTGGAATTTAATTATGGTGGTCCAAATGATAAATCCAATGGTGCTAAGAAAATCTAGCACCCCACTTTCCAAAGTTATGGAAAGAAGCACCTTGGAAATTGCCTGAAGGGGACGAGGAAATTCCTTAGGTGTGGAAGAGAAGGGAACCTGACCATTAACTGCCAACAATAAAAATCTACGGCTATGATAGAGGAGAGGAATGATCTGTTCAACCCTCATGGAGTTTTTCATTTCTTCAAATGCAAAGAACCATGGCACTTTTCAAACTAGTGCCCTAATCCAAGGGTTTCTGGAGGCAACCAGAAACCTCCAAGGCAGCGAGGGTGATATTTTTCCATTTCTACTACCGAAGTGAACCCCAACAACAAAGTGGTGAAAAGTATGCTAGTTATTCATTCAATAATAGAGAGCATGATTTTTTATTCTGGTTCTACACATTCTTTTATATCCTAAAGTTTTAGTAGAACAATCCCAACACCAACACAAACCATGGAAGTAAAGATGTTGGATAGCATGGAAAATGGTACAATCATTGCATCCCATGAATATAACTCCTCCCCTATCATAATTTGTGGATTGAAATTCCTAGATAACCTCTTCATACTCCCTATAGTGTAATTTGATACAATTCTTGTCATGGATTGGATTTGCCTATATAGAGCCAACATAAATTTTTATGAGAGGGAAATCACTCTCCATATATTGAATCGACCCCCAATTCTGTACAAGTGCAAGGAGGAGGATGAATATTTCTTAGCACTATCATCCCTAGCATGGATATTATTACCCTATAAGCACACGTATCTTACTTAGATTATTGAGTCTAAGGAATCAACCATCCTTGAATACATGTCTATTGTGAGGGAATTCATAGAAGTGTTTCCTCAGGAATTTACTGGTATTCCTCCTAGAAGAGATGTTAAATTCTCAATTGATCTTATACCTGGGGAGTTTCCAATATCCAAGAATCCTTATATAATGGTTGTTGTGGAGCTTGGGGAGATGAAGAAATAACTACAGAAGAATCTAGATAAAGGTTTTATATGCCCAAGTGCTTCACCATGGGGTGTATCAGTCCTCTTCGTTAAGAAGAACGATGGGTCAATGCATCTTTTAATTGACTATGATGAGCTCAACAAAATCACGATAAAGAACATGTATCCTATACCAAAAATTGATGAATTGTTAGATCAGATACATGGATCATAATACTTCTCCAAGGTGGATTTGTAGTTGGGATATTACCAAGTAAGGGTGAAGATGGAGGATATCCCCAAAAATGCTTTTCCTACAAGTTATAGGCACTATGAATTCATAGTATTGCCTTTTGGGATCACTAATTCTCTCTAAATAATCATGTACATGATGAATAAAGTCTTTAGAGATTACCTTGACAAATTTTTGGTAGTATTTATAAAAGATAATCTAATATACTCAAAAACCAAGGAAGATAATGAGGAGAATCTAAGAACTATACTAGAGACCTTGTGAAAGGATAAGCTCTATGAAAAGTACAGCAAGTGTGAGTTCTAGTTGAAATAAATCACATTCTTGGGTTATATCATCACACGCGATGAGATATCTGTACATCCCTCCAAGACAGATGTAATTGAGGGATGGAAGAGGCCAACATCAATAAAAGATATCAATAGTTTCTTGAGATTTTCTAGATATTATCACCAATTTGTGAGAAATTTCTCACAATTGTCCTACCCTCTTACCCAGCAAACTCATAAGGGAGTAAAGTTCTCTTGGAGTGATGAATGTGAAGAGAACTTCAATGATTTGAAAAGGAGGCTTATCATTATGCCTGTTCTCACACTACCCATAAGGGGAGAAATTTTTGTGGTATTCAATGATGCATTGAAGAAGGGATTGGGCTATGTGTTAATGAAAAATGAAAAATTCATTTACTATGCTTCAAGGAAATTGAAAGTTCGAGAGCAGAACTATCCAACACATGATCTGGAGTCAGCTTCAGTAATATGTGCTTTGAAAATTTGGCAACATTACCTATTTGGGGAGATGTGTGAAATATATACAAACCACAAATGCCTCATGTATATATTCACACATAAAGAGTTGAACATGCACCAATGAAGATAGTTAGAGCTGATTAAAGACTATGACTTCTCAATTCATTACCACCCTAGGAAAGAGAACAAGGTAAAAGATGATCTAAGTATAAAGGACCTATTGATTATATAATTGATGATAATTGAAAAAGGATCCAATCTTCTTATATTTTAGGAATATAGACATGGGAATTATAAAGAAGGTAACATCATCAATCCTTTCACAAATTATTTCCACCATCTCTTTTGGAAATGATAAATAATGCTCAAAAGGATGATGTGGGAATTCAGATGAAAGTGGAAACTATCAGAAAAGTAAAATCCTTGGAGTTCAATGTTAATGAAGAAGGAATAATGAGATTTGGGACAAGACTATGTGTTCCCTCAAATCCAGAGTTAAAGAATGAACTTTTGGATGATTCAAATAGTTTGAATTTCTCCATTCACCCAGGAAACACAAAGATGTATCAAGATCTTTGAGATAATTATTGGTGGGATAACATGAATAAGGATATCGCTGAGTATACATTAAAGTGCCTCATATGTCAGCAAGTGAAGGCTCAGAGGTATAAGTCTAAGGGGATGATGAAACCATTACCCATACCCACATATAAATGGGAGAACATCACCATGGAATTTTTCCCCGGACTTCTGAAGGCATCCAAAGGAAAAAATGTTATCTGGGTTGTTGTGGATCATCTTATAAAGACTGAACACTTCATTGCAATTATATAGGATTTCTCATTGGATCAACTGGCACATATATATATCAAATAAGTGGTAAGGCTGCATGGAGTACCACTATCAATTGTATTTGATTGAGATCCAAGATTCACCTCTATGTTTTGGAATAGTCTTCAACATGATTTGAATACTGAGCTAAACATTAGTACGGATTATCATCCTCAAACTGATGGCCAATCTGAGCGGACTATCCAAACACTTGAGGATATGTTCAGAGTATGCTCAATGGACTTCAAAGGAGGGAGGGATCAACATCTTCCTCTGGTCGAGTTCTCTTTCAATAATAGTTCATCTCAAGCATCCAAATGGATCATTATAAAGACCTATATGGGAAGAGGTGTAGAACAATGACATGTTGGGGTGAAGTTGGGGAGCGAAAACTCTTAGGTCCAGAAATGGTCTAAGAAATGGTGGAGAAGGTTAAGACCATCCAGCAGCACATTAAATCTTCTTAGAGTTGAAAAAAGTGTTATGCTGATAATCATCGATGAGACCTATATTTTGATGTTAGAGGCATGATATTAATCCACATATCACTTTGTAAGAGAGTTATGAGATTTTGGAAGAATGGGAAGCTTCGTCCAAGGTACATCGACCCTTTTGAGATTCTTGATCGTATTGGAGAAGTGGCCTATCGACTAGCACTCCCACCGAACCTATCTATAGTACATGATGTATTCCATGTATCACTCTTAGGGAAGTATATACCTGATCCATCGCATGCACTCAATCCAGAGGTGGTACCATTGGAGAATGACATCTCCTATGAAGATAATCCGGTGAAGATTTTAGATCCTATGAAAAACGTCATACGAAATAAGAAAATTTCTCTCATCAAGGTGTTGTAGAGAAACCAAAATTTTAAAGACGCGATGTGGGAATTGTAAGAAGTGATGAAGAAGAGTTAACCTCATCTGTTTTAGTGTGGGAATAAGAAATTTCGAGGGTGAAATTCTGTAAGGGTTGAAGATTGTAATGACCCAAACTTTTATGAATGAAAATTCCTCTTGATCTAATTAAATGTCTTATTATGTAAAATGGTTATATAAAACATATGAACTTCCTTGGTTTTATGTTTTTTGAATTTAAAATACCATTAAGAATTGTGATCATTTCTAATATAGTCATTGAACAGTGATCACATGATTAGTATAGATATAGGGCTTTAACAAATCCAATTTACTCAGACAAAGGAAGCGACCGAGTCATCTAGTAGAATTGCTCTGTACAAACCCCATTTTTCAGAGCTCAGAAAGGATTTGGAGTCACTGGGATTCACTCGTGACCAAGACCAAGCCGTGATTCAACATGTTATGTTTTAATGGAATCCCCTATGGGATAAGTGTAAGTTATTATAGATTACCACCTGATTGATGTTATCCGAGCTACCCCAAGAGTCTTTCACCATCGCACACCTTACCCTTAGGTATTATGTGGGTGTTATAAGAGTATATGTAATAAGAACCTTGAACTATGATAGTGATTTAATTTTTTATAAAGAAAAAATATTTATCTTATTATTACTCTGTAAATGAGTTTCAAAGAAAAAATAGTATTTTTATTTAATATTCAATTAAGAAATATATTTTGATTAATAAATATATTTTTTAATTAAATAATATTTTAATCAAATATTATTACTAAATTATTTTTTATTAAATAAAAATCATCTTATAATTTTTATGAATTCAATTGTAATTTTTATTAATGTTTGAAAGCTGTTTTTGTCAAAACCCATGAATTTTTTATAAATATGGGTTTTTATTTTAAATGTAAAAATTCACATATTTAGAAAATTATTTTGATAAAATGAATATCATTTTTGGATTCATTACAACACCCTTAGATTTTATGAGATATATTATTTTTAATTTATTTCATATCTCTTGTTGTACGCTACATCAAGATTATCTTGCGCTATACGCAACACCGTATTAGCTTGCAGTATACGCAACATTATTCTTGGATCATATTACACACAATTTCAAGTTCTTTTGATAGTAGTTATTATACACAACATTGAGTGTATATATGTATATATATATTTATTCAATGTATAAATGAAATATGGTTGGATTCTATTATACGAAACACTAAGAGAATCTTTCACTACACACAACACTGTCTTGGCTTGCGTTACACGCAAGAGCAACCTTCCTCGATAGCTTGTGTTGTATGCAATACCGAGTTTCACTAAACAATGATATATTATTATAATATTAGGAACTAGACGTTATGAATAGTATTAAATGAATTTTGAATTTTATAACATTATAATTATTTTTACACATTTTCTAGAATGAGATATGAAAACTAAATCAATTTTTTTTCAGATAAAAGAGGTATTTTTAAAAAAAAATGCAGTTTTACCGCCTATTGATGGCACACCAATTTTAAATATAACGTTTGACAAGTTTATAAGTTAAATTTTACAAAATAAACTTCTTCTTTTGAATCTGGATATAAAAATTTACATTGGATAAATTTTTGATATTTTTCTGATAATTTTCGTATTTTGATGAATAGTAAAAATACGCTAAATTTTTCTTTAAAACAACTTTTTTCATCAAGATAAATTAGATGGTTAAATGATAAGATTTCATGGTTTTAAAGTATAAATAGAATATATTTTTATCATTTAATATAATTCATGTCATTACCATTAATTTTATATTGAATTCATAGGTAAAAACATTTTAATCTTTGACAATGTTTTAATTTTTAAAACTCGTTTTCTTAACAAGGGGATTGATTTTAAATTAATTACTGCAACTTCTGTGTTTTGAATTTTGAAAAATTGATTGCATATTTTTATTCAGTGGGTCCAAATTATGTAAATAGGTTACTTTTATTTCTTTGACATTATGAATAGAAAATACGATAATTTTTATTTACTACAGTTAAAGGTAAATCGAGTAATTAAGGGTAAAAATAAGATTATAAAATTACCCTAACAGCTACCAAAATTCTATAGGATTCCTAAAAGCCGACCCATATCACCTAAGGGTCGTAATAGATTCAATTTATGGACTTTTTACCATGAAAATAATTTAATTATTATTAGAACCAAAGAAAGTGACAACATATCACTCTCTTAAATCTTATAAGTATAATAATTTAAATTTAGTGATAAAAATCATGGAACTTAGAACATGAATAGTCTCCAGAAAGAAAATAATATTATCTACATCATGTGAGATTATTTATTATTTTTAGGGATTAAATAATTATCATTAAATGTGACACAATAGTGATGTTGAAATTATTTTATTGATTGAAATATCAAATAAATGGTTTTAAAAATATTAAAATAAATATTATATGAAATATTTAATGTGCTCCATGAATTTTATAGATAAATATGACATGTTGTAAATCTATTAAATCTTTTATTTTGAACATATCTTTGCGGGAATTTTAATTAAATTCAAATAAATGAATAGTGTCAAAATTGACAATATTGTTATTTTATAAAAATAAAATAATATAAAATTGTTTAAAAATCACAAAAATATTTAAAAATTATAAATTAAAATTTATATTGTCTAAAATATCATAAAGTATCCAATTATGGATAATTCTCAATACGTAAGTAATTATTTATAACAATTTAAAATTTATAATCTTATTACCACAAATAAAATTAAATAGATTAAATAAGGATAAATCAAGTTGATAAGGTTTAAAATAAATTTACAACATGTCTAAATTTTATTTCTTGACGATATTACAACCCTATCTCATCTAATATTAGAATATGAGTCATTTTTGGAGGTTTTTAAGTGGGGTTTTATTTATTATAAATTAATATTTTTGAGGTTTCCAAAGGTGCCCCTCTCCTCCCTTATAAAAAGGGCACCCACTCCCTCTCCTCTTTACACAACCTTGAGCCTTAAAGCTCATAAAACTCCTAATAATTACTCTTCTAAACTTCCCTAGTAATATTTTGGAGGTTATTGTCTTCTCCAAAGACCAACTCTATACCCTTAAGAGGAAGTTTAAAGGAGGCACGTCGAAGGAGAGGTAATCTCTTCTACCGATTCATTCAAGTTTCTTCCTTCTTCTACTTCCTCTTATTTAGTTGTTTCATGATAAAGTAATAACATAAGTATCACTCATATACTGATATTTTATTATAAATATGAAAAAACCCTATTTCACCTTCTATCCATCCTACGAAAAATGAAATCACCGCGCGTGCGTACGTACGGAATACCGTCTCCACGCCGTGGTGTAATCTGTTTTCCACCATCAACTTAATTGGATGGGTATAATGGTGTAAAGGATAACTATAAATGATTATTATAAAATGATACTAATTATGATAATTTCTTTCATCAACTCCAATTCTATTCAATAATTATGGGAACGATATCATCGCCCGTGCGTACGTATGAACGACCGTCTCCACGAACGCGATGAGATTTATTTTCAAAGTTAACCATTCAAGAATGATTATAAAGTATATATAATAAATAATATTGAAAAATATTACATAATAATGATACTGTATTTATTTACATATATGTTTCATTTACTTTATTCCATTCAATTCAATAAGGAAACAAATACAGTGTTCATGCATACGTATGACCTATCGTCTCCATGAATGGTGTATCTCATTCCATTTATCGATATATCATATATATTTATATTCTGAATATATATATTATATATAAATCATGTTTTAAATTCTGGAATTAATTAAATCAGGATATAAGTAATAATATCAAGAACAACAAGTCCAAACACGTACGATAAATGAAACGATTTTACCCAAAATGTCACTTTAAAATGGAATATACAAAAGAACAGGTAATATAAAGTCATAAGTGAAACATATATGATATCATAACAATGAATATGATTCCATAATAATTCAATGGCATTATTTAAATCATTATACAGGAGGTTCAGATACATACTAATCATATTAGACATAAGGTAAGGGATAATTTGGAAAATCTCATTTTTATCCGAGCTTGTTTATACGTAAGTATTTACTGGTGTTATATTTTTCATCCATGTACATAAAAATGTTTTTCATAATGTATTTAATATTATTCAAGGTATGTTTAAAGTCATTTTTACCCCTATTTGACTTTTACATTGTGTTATGGAAGGAATTTTTCTTTTATTTACCATACGAGGAACTTTTTGACTTTTCTGGAAAAAGTATGAGGAGAATGTTTTTTTAACTTATACGACATGAATGGATTTTTACAGTTTCATAATGACTAATTTTAATGAAGATTCATCTACAATATTTCATTATTATTTTCAAAAAAATCCTTTTATTTTAAAATTGAATGGCATTTTGTGAAAAGAAAATGATTTTGAAGAATAAAGGATATTTTCCCCAAGAATTCATTTCAAGTGTTTTGTCAAAACTATTTTCCATCTATGATGAAATTATTTAGTATGATTGTGTTTAAAGTACAATATATCTGTTATTTACATGGTTTTATTCTTCTTATGATGAAATGATATCCATTTGTTTTATATGGATTATGTTATGATGGGATGATGTTTATGAAACCTATTTTATTCTTTGGGTTGTGATAAATGATTTATGTTTATTTTGTGGCACAAGTAAGAATGATTTCATTATGAGATGGGTGGGATATATATCTACCTCAAATTAATTGGGTAAAGATTTATATCTCATGATATAGACATGGCTGGAATGGAAAGTTAATCTGGTTCAGTGATACAGGACTGGAACGAGGAGTGAACTTGATTCAGTAAGGGACTTTTTCCACTAAGATGGTGTTGGCAGTAATGCCTTGGATACTATGGAAATCATATCAAGTGATTAATGGTTTTACACAATTACATGTTTTATTCCCATGCTATTTTATCATGATTTATGTTCCATTATGATCTATGCCTTACGTACTGCCATGTTTTATTTCATTGCTCAAGATTTTGATGTTTAAACATTATGTTCTTATTTTTAAGTTCAAATGTATATGGTTTGTTTTATTTTCTCCATGCTTACCATTAATGATAATTTTATCTCACACTTTATATGTTTTCTTTTCCCCATGATTTAATGAAAGGTTTTTGGTAGGAAAACAAAATGGGAAGATCTTTATGGGATATGTTGAAGTTCTTTCACCATGATTAGAAGATTATGTTCCAAGTTTCCAAAGACACTAAACTATTACGGTCCTTGAGTGTTGGTTCTTGTTATTTATTATGAAAAAGTAATGTAATGTCTATGTACTTCAAGCCATGGGTATCTATATTCATGATGTCAAAATTATCTAATGGTGAATTTTTCATAATTTTCTGAGACAATCAATTTTTTGTGTAAAAAATAAATACTGTTTAATTATATAATGTGTTTTATGGCATAATAATGACCCAATAGTGATGTAATAAAGTACTATAATTGGAATTTTCAGCCAATATATGTTTTACCTTTAAAATAATGTGATTTTATATTTTTTTTATTAATTTTAGTGTTTCTTAGTGGAGCCTCCAAGACTTATAAAACATTTTAACAATTAAAATGATTTCATTGACAGTGTGAATCACCTCCACATAAGCAAGCCTAATATTTTATGAAGTTCGGACATGTTATTATGAAATAATTTTTTTCAATCCCCATTGGTAAAAACCATGGACAAAAGCCATGGGTTGGTTTTTGGTTTTGATTAGTTTAATGTGTAGTGTTCAGAACCTAAATAATAAAGAATTTCCTCCCTTTTCTTATATAAACCCACCCAAGGTCCCACTTCTATTCACATAAAACCTTTGGAACTCTACCAATACCTACTATACTCTCTCTAAAATCCTCCCAAGGTGCCCCAAGCTCCCAATAAGCCGCTCCCAAGCCTTTGGATCACACTTCCAAGAAAGGGATTTCTTCCTTTCTCATTTTTTCTTCCAAATTTCATTATGTTGTTATACCATTTTTTCAATTTAAAATGTTGGGGTATGATTTCACACCACCACATAATTAAATCCTTATTTTTGAATTATGATAGACCTCTTTATCTCTCATTAATTCCTCCCATGTATACCCGTTACCATGTCAAAATTCTGTAAAGAATTTCTCTCTTCTTATTTACATTCAAGCAATTATTTTGTATTATGAATCTAAATTCCCTTACATATGTTGGTAAATGTATATATATGACCCTATACTAACAATTTAATGTACATATTATGATACACCCCTTTCTCTTTCATCAACCATTTTTATGAATTCTTACGTCACACCGTTATGCT
This sequence comes from Viscum album, assembly GCA_963277665.1. Classification (NCBI taxonomy): domain Eukaryota; kingdom Viridiplantae; phylum Streptophyta; class Magnoliopsida; order Santalales; family Viscaceae; genus Viscum; species Viscum album. The sequence goes on along the minus strand of OY728163.1, from coordinate 513,834,582 downwards.
GCCAAAATTGCACCGCGATTTTCCAAGCCAAAGTCATTATGTAGTGAATACCATGCCCATTTCTCTATTAAGGGTATTAAAATTTATTCACATTAACTTATTTATTATAGAGTTTAACGTATGAATTCAAAATTCTTTTATCGTAGAATAAATGATGATGTTTAATTAATCCATGTTATATAATCCATGTGGCACACTTATGCATGAAATGAAATGATTAAGAAGTATGTGCCCTGATAGCGCTCAATTGCATTGGGTAAATATTAGTATCATGATACGTCAAGTGAAATGAGGGTTTACTCATGATAATTAAAGTGTAATTAGGGTTTACTCATGCTCTATGTGCAATGATCCTTGGATCATTCTAATATCATGTTAAATATTGATGCCACGTTTCCATGTTATGATAATCAGACTATATCAAGCCTTTTATGTTCATGTTTCTCTTATGATCCATTGATATGCCTATTTCCGATAATGTACTATATTATTCATGTTATGCATTGTTTACTTCCTTAATTGGATTTATTGTTCACCCTTTTCTTATGCATGTCCTCAGGTTATCACATGCAATGCTAAGTACGAAAGAATGTGTGTGGTCAGGTAAAAGAAGTTTTAAATAAAGATATTTATTTCATGTTTTAAGTTGTTATGTAATGTTCCTAATCCCCAAATACACTAGACCTCTTGATCATCTATTTTGAATCATGTGAATATTTTATGTAATAAATTATTTTTAAGTGTGAAATAAAGAGCAGGGTTGTTATAACACTAATGCTTTAATGATCCATGTTTCGATTATAATAAGATAGGATAATAAGAGTATTTATCTCCACTTTCCAAATATAGAGATTATTTTTCGATCATGGTGTCAGAGATTTTCTTGTTCTATGAGTTTTCCTATTTATGGTAAGTCTTATGCAGTCTAATATTTCCTTAAATGAATAATCTTATTTGGATGTAATCAAAAGGTATGAAATGACTTATCAGGGGATTAGAAAAGTAATCATGTCATTTTGTAATATAAAATCTTCATAGGATATCAACTGAACATACTATTCTTAATAGTATATCTTTCGTAAGATAAAATAGCTTGTCTTGGTAATATAATCAGTCTTCAATGTAGAGTAAGATAATTCTCCAACACAAGATAAATTGTAACAATGACGTATCATTCAATTTTATTTAATTTATTCTCACTAAAAATATTCTTCTCCAAATAATAAATTCCTTTCACATTTTCATTATGACTAAAAGATATCCCTTGGGAGACTCAATCAATCATAGTATGATAATGTTTTACGTGATACGTTTTGATTCTGAGCAACTAAAGATGTTTTTTGTATTTTGTAAGATAAAGTACTTATATGTAGTGAGATAAGAATTTGAGCACGCAATGTAAGATACATATAATTTGAAACACTTAACAAACAAGTTATAATAAATTAGGTATTTTTTGAATCATCAAAACACCTAAAGTGGAGATATATTGGAACAATTTTCTCTTTACAACATTCTAGCCCTTTTGATGATAAAAAAACCCATGAAATAGAAATTGTTTTCCTATATTTGATTTAAACTTTTCATAAATAAATATCTTTCTTTTTATTTTCTTCTGAAAAGAAAATATTTTCTTTTTCTTAACCCTTTTTTAAATAAGAGATAATTTTGAAATGAAAGTAAAATTTTTTGTTTTCCTTTTCTTCTCCCTCTTTTTGTGATATAAAAAAGAAGTGTAATAAGTAAAAAAAATTATATTTCACACAGATATCAGTTAATGAAATAGATATTTGGAAGTAAATAGCATTCATAATGAAACATACCAGTATAAGAATATAATAATGATAAATATTAAAAATAAATTATTGGTGAGGAACATTCACTTGCTAAAAATAAATGCTTAAGATCATTTAATAAAAAAATAAGTTAAGATATCATGATCATTCCAAAGATATATTAAGAAAAATATATTTAGATGTTCAAATTCCATAAAAGGTGGCATAATTCAAATGATTTTAGAGTGGCCAACCACCAGGTGACCAATTTAATCAACTTAAAAGCGCTGAGTATCATGTTCTTTTCTGGAAAAAACTTTGGGCAGATAGATTCTTAAAATTTTGGGGTTGTTCATATGGTAACAAAGATGAAGGAGGAGGGGAATCAGCTGTTGCGCTAGCAACATCACCTAACATCAGTAAGAATTCTCCAATACCAGTGTGACCTCTAAGATCAAACCTAACTGGTTTCGACTTAATGTTGTGAGCCACTTGTTGTGACCTCAATTAATTATATTTATCTACATGTGTAAATGGTAGTTTAAAGGATGGTTTATGCAAGAATGAAGATTTATCTTTACCAAACATTTTATGTTCCCTTTGATAATCCCATGATGGATTAAATATCTATTTAAGATGTTGATAGTAATACAGATAATGGTTAGTAATCAGAGGTCTAGGCAACCTTATACCACTCATTGGAAAGAGATAATCAACAAAACATCCATAAGTTTTACCATGTCATGCTTACAATAGTCTAAGAGATTTATAAAACCATTCCACACTCTTTGAAGAAAGTTTCCAATAAATTTCTGGAGGTCTCCTTTCTTATCACAACTAGATATCAGGTTCTTTAAAATATAAAACTGATTGTATAGAATCTCTATAAAAGAAAAAATTTCTCTCTCTTTATAGGTTTCAACTCGTTTTGAGGATTCTTCAAATGCATCAACATCTATTTCAGCATCATTTGAATTTTGTTATTGATATTGTTCACCACTACTTCAGGAAGATATTCAATTTTATTTTCTATTTCTCCACATTTATTTGTCAAAGTGACAACTAACTTTACTAGAAAAGTGATTATCAAACTTACTACCTTCTTTACTTTTCAATAGTTTTCTTGATTTTCTTGCAGCTTTTGGTTGAGATTAGAACTTAATTCTTTTGTGGAATTGTTAACAGATTCTATCATTACTATTGGTAATCTCCTAACATCATCTAAGATAGTTCTCTAGATATTTTGGAAAATATATCTAGAAAAAAATTTATATTGAAGTGAATCAATAGATATAATTACCTAATGTACATCTTGAGATAACTCTATTATCCTTAACTATACATCTAAGCTATACATAGTTCCAACAAGGATTTGTTTTGACCATTTTTATATAACTGACTATACCCAGAGACTTAATTCTTAAACATATATTTGGAGGCCATATGATCACATTTAGTTCTTACTTCTTTACTTGATTCAGTGATTTGAGCTTTTAGGGTTTCCACTTCATATGCTAATTTTGAATGATTTTGCTAAGGTCTTTCAGAAATAGTTATTTCTATTTCTAGAATTTATTCATTCCAAGCTTCTTAAGGAACATGGAAAACCCTTTACTATTGAAATTAATCATTATATTATTGAACTGGTTGATCCTCAGTGAATTTGGATACTATATCCATGGGATGTGATTATTTATAATATATTCTTATGATTATTTATTCATCCATTATCTCCATATCTAGTGAATGACACTTATCTAGGATAGGATAAATTATTAAACTTATAGATATTTCATTATTATGAATGATTGAGAACATCTGAGTGATAGTCGTGGCTATACTTTTGTTTGAAAATTGGACTGGTAGAGAAGCATGAGAAAGAAGAGTGTTCTTCTAACAAAAAACTTGTGTTCTTGATAGAATTCCATTCCAAACTCTGGTTCTTAGATTAAGAGTTTCTTCTTATTCATCACAACTTTTTATAGTCTCAAAATGATGAGACGGTTCTTACACCACTAAAATTATCTTAAGAAGACTCGACCACTCCCCCATATTCAAAGCAAGGTCTGTTTCTAGTATTGAGTAAAAGGGTATCAACTTTTTCAAGGAAAAATCCCAATATAAGCCACTTTTTCTTAGAACACTTCCATTTATATTTTCCAAACTAAGACATGGCATTGCGTCATTGTAATCCAAAACAACTACAACACTCTAAAATACAAGAGGTAAGATTCTTCTGTATGGGTAGAAGTTGACAGAATTGTTTTGTACATGTAAAATATATCATAAGATATACTATGCTAGATTAATAGGTTTTTACATTAAAAAAAATAAATCAATGATATCGGAAGGAGTAACACCATCTATGATATATAAATAAGTATTGAAGAAAGGGTATCCTTCTTGATGAACTTTCAATGTTTCATCTAGCCTGACAGAGGTTAGTAATAAAACTTTCTTATTGACAGATGTAATGACTAGTTATTCATTATCAATGAAGTGGAAAAAATCCAACTAATAGAGATCATGGACTTATTTCTTGAATACTACATAGGTTGTATACACATCAAAAACAAATTCCCATCCTTTATGGTTGACAAATCTCTTTAATAACAGATCTGTTCATTCCATCCATTTGAAATCAATGGCTCATGAACTTAAATTTTTTCTTGATATCCTTTGACATATCATCCTACTAGATGAAGCACCATCACCTTGTTTCATTTTTTCATTTGTAGAGTGGTTGAGGGATTGGAAGGTTGGAAGGCTTAGGTAATATAGGTTTAAGCCAGGAGAAAGGGTTCAAAAGGGTTTGTGAGTTGTTTCGCGTAGAGAGTTGATACTTAATCCTTTTTGTTCGTTGTAATTGAGGAGTCGCATTTTAAAGTTCAAGGTATTTATTATTAATAGTAGGTGATGTGGTCTATCATATGTTACCATTACTCAAAATGGAGGCACAAATAAATATTTGAATAAAACATATAACATGTCTACTTTATATGTGAAACATAAAATGTCAAATATTATTTTGTAAAATTGAACATAACTAATTTCAACTTAATAAAATCAAATTTGTAAAAAAACAATGTTTTAGTAAAGATGTATTCTAATTTATTTTCTATGTAAAAAAATTCGAATGAGATATCAGTTTTTTGTGCATGGTCTCTCAAGAAATGATTTTTTAAATAAGTGTACTTTATTCTTGAATGATTTATTGGATTCTATGACATATTGATAGAACTTGTGTTATCACATATTATTGGAACATTATTAAAGTTAAATATAAAATCCATTAAGTTGTGTTTCATCCACATCACCTATGAACAAAAACTTCCTATAGTAATATATTCAGTTTCAGTAGTTGATAGTGCTACAAAATGTTTCTTCTGACTTGACCAAGACATGAGATATTGTACAAGAAAATGGTAGGTTCCTGAGATGATTTTCATTTTTAATATACATCTAGTAAAATCTATAACTGAGTATGAAATTAAATTAAAATCATAAGTTTTTGAAAAAATATGAGAAAGATTTATGGTTTTTTTATATTTTAAAATTATTTTTGTAGTAATTAAATGTGATTCATTTGGATTAGATTGAAATATTTCATAAATAAATAATGAAATAATAATGTCTGGTCTACTTTGAGTAACGTACAAAAAAAATCCAATTATTCCTCAATACAACTTGTTGGAAACTAGTTTTCTAGTTTCATTTGAGTCAAGCTTGATATTATAACTCATGGGATTTGAGTATTTCTTACTATTTTCAAGTAAAAACTTCTTAAGTAAGTCAAGTATGTATTTTATTTGATTTAAAATATTTCTAAAATCATTTTGATAAACTTAAAATCATAGAAAATAGTTTAGTTTTCCCATCATACTCATTTCAATTTCATTTTTCATAAGTTTTAAAAATTCATTGCATAATTTTTGATTTTTTGATCATAAAAAACATCACATATATATATATATATATATTTACGATAAAAATATTATTAAAAGAAGTTTTATTAAATATTGTATGGTTAGATATTCCTACTCTAAAACCATTTGATAAAAGAAAAAAAACTTAATCTTTCATACCACACCCTTGGAGCTTGTTTAAGTCCATATCAATCCTTGGTAAGTTTGAACATAGAATTTTGAAAATGAGGATCTTCAAAACAGGGAGGTTTTTCTACATAAAATTCCTCCATTAAAACCCATTTAAAAGGTAGATTCTACATCCATATGACATAATTTGAAATTCATGTTGGATACATATGCTATAAGGATTATAATAGATTCTAATATAGATACAGGACAAAATGTTTCTTCATAGTCTATTATTTATTCTTAATTATATCCTTTGGAAACTAATCTACCCTTATTTATTATTATTACATCATGATCATCTTTCTTGTTTCTAAAAACCCATTTGGTTCCAATTACAGGTTTGTTCGAGGTTCTGTAAACTAGATCCCATACCTTATTTCTATTAAATTGATTTAGCTAATATTTCATTACTAAGAGACAAATATTATCTTATAATGATTATTTTATAGATTTGGGTTCTAATTGGGATATAAAAGTAGATAATTCTACTAAATTTCCCACGTTTCTTCTTATTCTTACTCATTCATCTAAGATTCTTATAACTGTTTCAAGAGGATGGCCTTTAAGGTTTCTAGGTAATCTAGGAAACACAATTTCTGGTTTGCTGGTGTCTATCCTTATTAGATTTGGTTTAAAGTAATCAATTTCCAAATCATAATCTTCATTGTCATAAAATAGAGTTTTAGGTCTTATATTTTTGACCGAATATTTTTGATCATTAGTTTGAATCATTTTTTGAATGAATGTATCACTTAAATAAAATTTTACATGAGCTGATTCTTAAAAAATTATTAACCATTTATTGAAAACTCTATAATATTTGGAAGTAGTAGAATATCCTATGAAGATACCTTCTTCATCATTTGGATCAAATTTTATAAGACTATCCTTGGTGTTCAAGATGTAAACCTTACATAGAAATACATTGAAGTAAGCTACCATGGGTTTTCTATTATTTCATAACTCATAGGTTTTTTATTTAAATTAGGTCTTATTAGTACTATATTAATGATATAACACATTATGTTAACAACTTCAACCCTAAAATTATTGGTCATGTTATATTCTCATAACACAATCCAAGAAATTTCTTGCAAAGTCATATTTATCCTTTCGACAACACCATTATATTGAGGTGTCCTAGAGGTAGAGAATCTATGTATAATTCCATATAGAAATAAGAATTAAATTCATGATTATCAAAATAACCTCTACAATCACTTCTTAAATAAACTATTTTCACAACCTTTTCATTTTTCATAAGTTTACAAAAATAAATAAAAACATATTAGGCTTTAATTTTATGTCTTAAAAATCAAACCCATGTAAATCTTAAAAAATCATCAACTAACACATAAAAAATTACTAACAAAAAAGACATTGAGTTTGATTTGTTTCGAAAAAATCCATATGGATAAGGTCAAGAGGTCTAGAAGTAGAAACTTCTTTAATTGGTTTGAAATAAGAATTGTGTTTCTTGCCCATTTGGCATGCATCACATAGTTTCTTTCAATCTAAATTAATATTTGGGAAGTTAGATATCAAATCATTTTTATAAAATTTTCTTAAGGAATAAAAATTGTAATATCTAAGCCTTATTTTCCAAATCCACGATTCATCAATTTCAGTATTTAAACAATATACATTTTTCCTACACAAGGAGTTAAGATCAAATGTGTAAACAATGTTTGTTCTTGGTGCTTAAAATTTGATACATTTATCATTATAAACTAAGAAAATATTATTTGAAAAATAAATAGAATAACCATCATCAAAAAGTTGATAAATACATATCAGGTTGTGTATAAATCATTCAACAAAGAACTTTGTTGATTAGGATAGAATATGGATTTCCAACTGAACCAATGCCAACTATTTTTCCTTTTACACTATCTCCAAACATGACATAACCTCTATATAATTTGGATGGATAATGAAAATTGGAGTAATCTCCACCCATATGTCTTAAAAACCCACTTCCCATGAACCATTTTTCATTATTTTTCATATGTTCAATTTTCTACAATGACAAATCAAACAATAGAATTTTTTATTACCCAAATTCTTTTGGGTCTGGATATGTTAGATACAAGTGATCTAGGAATAAAACATGCTTTTATTTTCCAAAAAACATTAAAATTTGTTTTAAAAAATCTTTTAAAATATTTCTTTTAATTCCACAAACTTGAAATTTTTTTAAATTACAAATACTGAAAAAATGTTTTGTTTAACCACAATTAAAACAAGTAACTTTAAGAAGATATTTATTTTTTGATTAGGGAAAGAAATATTATCTATAAATCTTAAATCCTTCACCTTGGAGATAGTTAGAGGATACAGTCCTATAATATCCATTCCCCATAAGAAAAATTCCCAATAGTATTTGGTTGTATGTAGCAACTCCTGCTGTTGATGGATGAAGATGGAATACACTTTTCAGTAATGACACTTCTTGGTGATTTTTTTGTAGTCCCACACCATTGAAGGATAGAAATACCCAATCATTTGGATTTTATTGTAAATAATGAACCCTAACTATTGGTAACTATAGGATCCTATATGTACTTCCTTTATGATGACAATGATATCTTCTCCATTAATCCATCTGAGAATGAGTCCATCAAATCCTCATTTATAGAGGACTTTTTGGTTATTTGGACCATCTTAAAGAGTAAATTTGGTCTCCTATAATTGGGTTCACTCTTTTCTGTATATTTATAATGAAATAATCCCACTTTGGAGGTAGTACACAATGGGTTTCATCCCACCAGTCATATGACCATATGGTTTGAGGATATTACAACCTCATTAATTTCTTCCATGATAACATGAAAAATAGGTGAGACCATTCGGTGATGTGCAATGTTGATTACTATTTCATCATAGTATAGATATTACAAAGTCATGGATGCATTAATCAATGCATTTTCCAGGGAATTCTATGATCTTGAGACATAAGTTAATTTCATATATGAGGGGAAAATCTAGCATTATTCCATGGACATTGACTAGAAGGGGGATTAACTCTAACTTTTTGATGGCATAATCACAATTGATCTCCTTGATTACTAGCTTTGAATCTCCTTTTACCTTCAATTAGTCCATTGGAATTTGAAGTTCTACCTTTATCCCTACAATGAGGACTTTATATTTTTCCTCATTGTTCAAATATCCTTTTGACAACAGGAAGGTGTATGGAAAGACTGCCTTTATTGGAGAGATGAACATGAAACCCAACCCCACATTGTTTTGATTGGGGTCTTCTATTCTCTTCCCTATTGGGATCCTGGATTCTCAGTAAAAATATATCTCTCACAACTAGGGGCCCTCTTGAATAGATAAGTTATCTTCATTGGGAAATTTAGTATTAAATGACATTGTTTCTACATATGGGGGTTTTTAATGAAATATGCTAAATCCTAACCTTTTACCACTTTTGAGGCACAAAATGACTATAAAACTATTGCAGTATAATGAACCACTATTCTAAACATCCGATCTATATGGGAAAATTGAGTATATATTTGAGTAGGTTTTTATGAGAGAACAAATGGACCTCGTGCTACTACAAGTAGTGATACAACTTCTCAACCATGAATATTAACACTAGGAAACTCTTCTTGAAATATAAATAATGAGTATCTATGTCAATAATGATTTGACTAAGATAATAGAGGTTTTTTTCATTTTTAATTACATTCTTTTGTGTGAGGAGTGCCCTCAGTGATCATTCCAAAGCACTCACATATAGAACTAATAGTTTCCTTTCAATATATAGCATCAAAACTAGTGGAATCAATAGATATTTCTTCATACAATAAAATTCTTCCTAACAGTCTTTATTTCACTAATATATGATCCATTTTTTCATCAACCGAGTGAAGGGAAAACACTTTCCTACAAGGTTGGCTATAAATTTCCAAATATAGGCAATGTATCCCTATAAAACCCTCAAATCTTTGAGGTTTTGAGGTGGTGACATATCGAGGATAGCCTATGAATTCTCAGGGTTGAATTCGATGTTATGATGACATATGATGAAGTCGTTAAGTTTCTCTTTGGTAACCCTGAAATCACATTTCAAAGGGTTTATATTTAGGATGCACTGTCACCATTTTTTTAAGATGGTATCAAGATTATCAGGTGGTTAGAACACTGTCAATACATAAATACCAGGCCAACAATGTGGAATTTAAAAAACCTTTTCAATAAGGGTTTGAAGATGAGATGGATGGTACATTTGTATGTAGCACCGGAATTCCTCAATCTAAAGGGCATTACCCGATAAAAAATACTCCCTAAGGGGACTTGAATGTGGTGTATTATTCATTTTATTAGGCCATTTATATTTGATTATACAAAAAATAGTCATCCATGAAGGATGATGCTTGATATCCAGCCATTGCATCAATCAATATCTCTATTATTGGGAACGGGAAATCATCTTTTTGACAGTGACAGTTGATATATCAGAAGTTGATGCAGACCCTGATTTTCCCATTAGTTTTCTTTACCAGGATGATATTTTCTAGATATTTTAAATATTGTACCTATTTAATGAAATTAGATTTGATAATATTATCAACTTCAGCCCCAATATTGGCAGCGTGAGTCGGGTTTTTCCTTCTAACTGCCTGTATGTATCCCTAGTTGTTTTTTTGAAAATCCTAGGAGGTGAGTGTCCACCTCACGATTGAGACATGGAATTTCTTTGTAATTATAAGAAAGAAAATCCAGAAGATGCATCATAAAAAAGGTATATACCTCTTTTTCTTCAAAATACTTGTCCACACTGATAAAAGTGGAATGTTTTTTCCTTTTTACCCATATTTATTTCATTGAGTTCATCAATGGTGGTAGAAACTCCATCCTAAAATAATAGAGGGGCATCCCTAAGACCCTACTCTTCTTCTTCTTCTTATTTATCTTCTTATCCTACCTTCATCTGAGGGTATTCTTGTAATTAAGAAATCTCTCTAGAGTTAGGGGAGGAGTAAACATTTTAACATACAAAAGATGAAGCGACTTCCTATGACCCAGCTAAAAATGTGGGGTCTCTTTGAAGCTCTATAGGGGATGGAGTGAAGGATAGAGAAGGAGTATATTTCTTCTCTCTTGGTGGAATGATATCATATTCTAACTCATCTGCTGAGACATGTATTTTCTGAATCCCGTCGAATTGAATGAGAGCATTTTAATCCAAAATTTTATCACTGTCTGGAGATTTAATGACTATTTTAGCACCGCTAGGATTAGCCTTCATGATTGATATAATTAATTTTGTTGAATATTCACTTGAATTTTGGCCCATACCTTCAATTTGATTGATATAAATAAAATACTACTTGCTGATCTATTTAAATTGATTGGTTAGGGTTATTTATAGACCATTCAGGGCCATGACTTGACCAACCCCATCTATCATGTGTTTTTCCCTTCCCTATGGTAGAATCCAACATCAATATACAAAGTTTAGTAGGATTTGAATCGGTATTTATCATCATATAACATACAATTTGACCATTAATGTAGTATTTGAGGCATCGATGTTATGATGAGGGGATTACCGCATACCTATTCAACCAAGGACTTCAAAAAAAAATGGTTAAAAACATGTATTTCTAACCAACCATAAAATTCTAATTTAGATAAAAGGTCCCAAAACTAGTCCTTGAGATTGATTCTTTTGAGAGTATTTTTCTCACTCTTATCATAACCTTGCAATGTTTTAGTGGAATGGGATAATTATTCTTCTCTATAATCTTACCTAAGAAGTGTTCATATGGGAATAAGGTTGAATCTTGGTCCATTTTCAATAAAATACATCCATATATCAATGTCATTTATCCTTCCAAACACATACAAGGGCATGATGTGTCCCTATATAACAACATCTTTTTTTGGCTCTATGAAAGAGATAATCATGTAGAATATAGCAGGATCGATCTATTCACGATATATTTTAGTAGTAGTGACTTCAACTTAAAATTCCATAGGGATTAGTAAAGACTCTATGATTACTTCCTAGAGGTCTTTTAATAGACTTAGAGTATCCAGGATTGACAACTTGGCCATCACTATGGCCAATTGATTTATAATGTTGCACTTCTAGGTTAAAGTTAAGTGATTTCTAGCATAAGGATACTCTCTCATGGGAACTTTATCAAATAAATCACTTTATGTATACAATCTAGTACTTGGAAAAGGAGTTAAAGGTTCTCTTATCCTATGTGGGTTAGGTTAACTAGGTCTACCAGTGAGATGAGGCTGATTTGGCATTGAAGTCTCCTCTAGTATATCTTCCAAGACAATACGGTTAGGGAAAGACCTAGAATATGTCGGGGATCTCTCCTTAACTTTTTGGACTCACTAGAGGGATCTCCCATGAGTTTTGGTAGTATACATAGTTCGAGTGGGGATGTGGATAGAGTATTGATTTCTGATGCGATTGTGTCTTCCTCTATGTCCTCAACTCTTGTGGCCTCTTCTCATGATTCCCCAATTGGATATATGGAAGTCAATTTTGGATCCATATTCATCATTAGAGAAGGGATCCATTAATTGAATTACATTAATGGAGTCAAAGATCAATTTCTTATCTGATAGGGATTCCATCTTGTCAGTTATGTCTTGTGGTAACATTTGGTGGGGTAGTTCCCATTATTTTATAATTACAGACATGAAGTCTAAAAGATTCAAACCCAAAATTTTCCTTGGTATAGGTTTATCTTCTTGTGTTTTCTTCCTGACCTTTTGTATATGTTGTCTCTTGGAAGACTAGATTTTCAATGACTACGGTGCCAATGGTGTCAGTTGTATCATTGTGGGAGTGGCTGGGGGAATAGTTGGGTTTTTCAACTATGCTGGGATGATAGATTTTGTCTAGTTGATTAGATTTTTTACCATTCAATAATTTTACTTCTATGTAAACTTTTTAACAACTTCCTTCCATTCACCCTCTTCCTTTGGATTGACAGTAGAAACACAGGCTACCTATGATGGTGGCAGTAAAGTCCACTAATTTTTTCATTATTTCTTTGAAGAAAAATAATTCATGGATAGTGTGACCCAATTTTTAGTGGAATTAGAAATAGTGTGGGAGATCTTTGAGACCAAACTTGTTAGGTCTCTAAGGATTTGGAAGCTTGAGAAAGTTATTTTCAAAGGTTGTGATGAAGTAGCTAGGGACTTGGTCATATATAAACGAATAAACATTATTCTTTATCTCCATAAACTGGGTTCACCTCTATCCCCTTAACTCATCTTGATGAGGAATGGATTTTTTTTATGATTCTTAGGAGGGTATGTTTCAGAATTTTTTGTTGGATTTAGTTTTTTAGTTGGCGTGGGGGAAGGCTTAAGTTTGATTACCATTACCTCTTCTTTTCATATTCTGTTCCATTGATATGATGGAATTAATCAAGACTTGGCCTTGGTTCGCAAGATGGAATGTACAATTTTTTGAGTAACTGGGGTGAGATCCCAAAACCCCTTGTATATTTCATAGGAATGAGTGGTGTGTGCAAATCGTCACAAAGATTATCTATATATATAGATGAAAAATATTCTTGAGGTAGTTGTAAGTTCAAGGAGTAGATAAAAATTTCAATTGAGAAATTAAATCCAAGAAACTCTCATTCTCCCCCTTTTTTAGTTTTAGAGGTTGAGGAATATTGTCTTTTGAATCATTGAGCTAAACTGAAAGAAACACTACCAATATAGATCTTACCATCCCATGATTGATTGAGATGGAAAACTAGTGTACCATATAGAAGATGGCCCTTATAGTGTTTGTATGAAGCATTTGAGTTTCACTACTTCTTATTGTGTATGGGTCCCCATCATGGGATCATGGTAGGACATGAAATGCATCAAATGATGCTCCAGATCCCCAAATACATAAAAAATTGGAAATGTAGGGTTTCCAAAATTTGGTGGGGGAGGGGTCGGATCCACCCATTCAGGTTAAGGATTCCTTTTCATGTGTACTAGTGAATTCCATTCTTCCATGTATTCTAAAAAATCTATCAAATAATAAATATTATTTCTGTGTCCTTGAGGGATGTCTAGTTGAACATGGGATTGATAAGGGGTAAAAATCAGTAGAGCCATCTGTGGTGGATCTATTTGTACCCATAGTGGGTAGCCTATAAGGGCTGGTCCATGTGGGTGTATTTAACCCTCTCATGTATATGTACCCAAAAGAGGTAACTATTAATATCTCATTATCACGAGGTCCATATATATTAGTATTTGGTGTTGTACAATGAGTGTATATTCTGGTTCCATTTCATTTTCTAGGGAAAAAACTATTAGTTGAGGTATGTCGGTTGGGAGTTTTGGATAAGGATATGAATTTCAAGCTTATTTAGTAGAGATATTTCATTAGAGTAAGTTTTCATTGATCCTTCTCAACTATTTCATCTTTTCCTCCTACTGATTAAATCTTTCCTCAAGTTTGAGGGGTTCAACCTATTTGGGATGTGGTTGAGGCACAACCTTTCCTTTAGACTTTTCTTTAGTAGATTATCACTAAGGATGTAGTAATGTGGTTGTTGATGGAATCCCCAAATTAATAGAAATCTTCTAGTTCCAGGCACACACACCTCCTTCAATCATTTTGGTGTGGAACTTATTATGAATCAAAACTTCCTCCTACTTATCTTCTATATTTTCTTTGTGTTCTGTAGCATCTGAAGGGGTGTTGTTAATGAAATTCATTGACATATAATACATTGTAGGCATTTCAATATCCTCCTTGAGAGACTTGCATTGTTTTCACCCTCCATAAGGCCTTTTCCTCTCTGTTTCTGGTCTTATTAGAATCATTTTGTGGATGGTGATCAGAAGGGAATATATGGATAATATTTTCATGCATGTTCCTAAAATGGAAACTAGGTCATAGGATGGGACAACCTGTGAGGCTATATTCTGTAGTGTCCCCCCTAGTTAGGACAAGTCTGAATTCTGTCAAGGCGGTGGCTGAAGTAAAAAATCCCCCAACCCTTTGGGTTGGGACTACTCCCATTCTACTTCCACAACCATTTGATCTAGTTTTACCAAAATTGAAGGTTGTGTTAAAAAATATCCCATCCATGTGGGCTGGGGTTTCTCTTAGATTTCTATGGATACTTCTTTCATGGATTATTTCTTGATTTTATGGAGCTATGTTAAAACATGGATTGGGTGAATTGTATAGTTTTCACCTGAGCAACATAATTCTAAATACATTGATGATGCTTGATGATTGGTCTCTCTTAGGCGGTAGGCTTGATCAATGTTATCAGATTATTTACGCATGAGTTTTTCAAATGGTTCTCTATTGATGCATCTGATTTGTGTATACATTTTCACATACTTTATTGAAAATAAGTACATGTTTTCATCAAATAACTACTACTTAGTGGAAAAATACTCTGATTTTGGTGATATTATTCATTATTAGGTGGTTTTTGTCTAAACACATGAATCAAGGGAAAACTGAACAAAACTTCCCAACTACATAGCATGTACATATCTACACACCATGTACATTCAGACTGAGAGACGAATTGGATAGGCCAAGTACATGAATGAGTTTCTAGAATCCTTCA
Source organism: Viscum album (assembly GCA_963277665.1). Classification (NCBI taxonomy): domain Eukaryota; kingdom Viridiplantae; phylum Streptophyta; class Magnoliopsida; order Santalales; family Viscaceae; genus Viscum; species Viscum album. Next base: position 513,819,117 of record OY728163.1, on the reverse strand, counting down.
CATGCCATGTACATAATATACACGCCGTTTATCCTCATCTAGAAGTTGTTGGTGGATGATAAGAAGTGTACACGCCCATGTGGCTGGCTGACCTTTGTACGTCATGTACATCATCTACACGCCGTGTATTCCCTTCTAGAAGTGGTTGGTGGCCGATGGATGAAAGTACACGCCATGTATGGAGGCGCTACACGTCTTGTACCTCCACTTACTAGGAGGATCCGTGTTCCAAGTCAAAGATAGTGTGTTAAGACACCCACCAGCAAAGAAAAAGATGGGAAAAGTGAATTGATGAGACTACACAATGTGTACTTTTTCTACACATTGTGTACTTTTATTTTATATAAATAGAGACCTTGGACTTTAGTTCAAGGAGTCATTAAAAAAGATCTGAAGGAAGGAGGTTTTATTTCCCTGCTTCCATGCCACCATCATTATACTACTCCACCATTCCACCATTCTACCACAAAACTCACCACTCCTCAAAGTTCCTGCAATGAACACATTAGGTATCGAGGGTCCTGTTTTTATCTTTTCTTCAATGTGTAACTAAACACCCATTGTGTTGGGGTTGTGGGTGATGGAATCATTGTAATTTTAATTAGTTGTTATGATTGTGTTTGTTCTATTTAACTCCTTTTATTTTTCTTTAATCACTTCATTTTATCACTAAAAATTATGATTCATACCAAGGGTAAACTTTTCAGGGACTGAAAATAAGAATAACGATGAATAATTTCATGATCATTGGAAGTATTCACCAACTCAAAAAAGGACTAATCTAAATCAAGAACTATGAAACACTGACTATTAGACCAAGGATTCAGTTTCCTTAGTTCTAGAAATAAGTTACCTAGACCAAGGGAACCTTGTTACAATTGAAACCCAGAGTGTCGGGTCATCATGAACAACACATCCTCATAAGCAATTTGACTTAATAAACAACCTCTTAAAAACCCACAACCCCGATGCATTTACCTCCATATTTGCATCAAAACCAAATTCCTGGGTTTTTCTTTAAATTTTAAGTAATTTACTAAGAAATTAAAATCCAATCATCTTTTCATAGAAACCTTAAAAAATGACTCTAAATTTAATACACTCCATTAGATCAAGTACAAATTGGAAAATAAAGATAAAAATAACTTCTTTTTCCTTGTGGATCGACCCCTTACTGGTACTATAATCGTTAGGGTAAAACAATTTAGGACACCAATAACATACCTTCAGTAAAACAACCACCAAATTTTGGCATCATTGCTGGGGAATCTAAAAGTTATATTTGTTTTTGTTTTAATCAAGTTTGTATCAAATTTTAGTGGAAATAAAAATAAAAAAATCCCAAAAATATCTCTTCTAATCTTATTTCTATTTATCTTTTTTCTTCCTCGTTTACACTTGGTGTGTTTAGTATTGTGATGGTCCATAGGTGTATGAGTGACTACCTCACTTATTCCAAGAATTCTGAGTCATTAGAGTCTCTCCAAATTTACCCATAGATCGAACATACTCTTTTTTGGTGACGACGAACACTCATGGATGAGCAAAACCAACACAATCCCATGGCGCAAAATGAAGAAGGAGATCCAAATTTTGTCCAAGGAGCTGGACAACCATTTGTTTTGGATGACAAACTGAAACAGCAAGCTCCAATTTATCTGGGATATGGACCAAAATAGCTCCAACAGTTTCAACTAGAGTAGATTCCATTTTTAGAACCAAGTCATGGGCCATACTTCTCCCCTCAGGGACAACAATACATGCCACCTTCACTCCCTTAGCAGCCACCACCACGCCGTACTCTCATAGAGTATGACCTATAATCTATTCATAGAGATAACACAAGAATAGTTTATCCAACGGTGCACTCCCAACACTTCGATATCAAGCCTTCCATCATGAAGTTGATCCAAAACACCATTCAGTTCAGTGTCCTGGCCAGCGAGGACCCCAATGCCCACCGCTCTAATTTCATGGAGGTCTGTGACATGTTCCGCTACCAAGGAGTGTCCATGAACACCATTTGTCTTTTACTTTCCCTTTCTCTCTATGGGATAAGGAAAAAGACTATATAAAAGGGTTTCCACTATGATCTATCCTCACCCGGGACCAGGTAGCCCAGGTGTTCCTATCCAAATACTTCCCTCCTTCAAAGACGATGACCTTGCAGAACAAAATACACAACTTCCAAAATCACGACTCAGAGTCATTGTATGAATCATGGGAGAGTTTCAAGGAGATTCTATGAAAATGTTCACACCACAGACTCCCACTCTGGATTCAATCCCAAACCTTCTATGGAGGGCTAATGACGAACAAAAATTTTGTGGTGGATGCTGCTACTAGAGGTACAATTATGAGGAAGTCCCTCGACAAGCTTTTCAAACTACTGGAAGAAATTTCTACCAATATATTCTAGTGTCATTCAGAGTAGGGCACATAGAAACGAGGTATCCACAACATCGATGCAACTACTATGCTTGTTACTCAGTTGGACGTTGTGTCCAAAAAGATCAATGTGCTCAATCTGAAGGGCACATCCCAAGTGCATGCGACAAACCATCCGACATGCAATGAATGTGGTGATAACCACCTAATGGGAGAATTATTGGGATCTATAGGCGGCCCTTTGACAAGATAGGTGAGATATTTTTCTCAAAACCGAGGGTCGAACTAGTACCAGCAGTACCAAAACCTGGCTTTATGACAACCCTGCTTTTTATTACATAATTAAACATAATTTATTACATAAAATCTACTTGATACGACATATAATATCGAGAGGTCTAGTTTCTTTGGGTCTTAGGATCATTACATAACAAATTATAACATGAAATAAGACATATTTATTGAAAACTTCCTTTACATGACCACTACATTCCCTCGTACTTAGCATTGCATAGGATAACCTGAGGACATGCATAAGAAAAGGGTGACCTATAAAGCCCAGTAAGGTTATAATCATGGAATAAAATTAGAAATACAATACATGTTAGAAAATAGGCAAATCAATATTTCACAAGAGAAGCATAAACACAAAGTCATGATAAATCATGATAATCATAACATGGTAATGTGGCAACAACACTTAACATGGAATTAGCACGAGCCAAGGCTCATTGCACATGGAGCATGAGTAAACCCTCATTGAACATGAAGCACGAGTAAACCCTCATCTCACTTTAATTATCATGAGTAAAAAGCCATTTCACATGATGTATCATGATACTATACTTTACATAATGCGTTGGAGTTCTATAAGGGTTCGCCCTTCTTAAACATTTCATTTCATGCATAAGTGTGCCACAAGGATCATAAAACATTGAATCATTCAAAATAATATTTTATTCAATGATAAACTAATGTGGAATACATATATGAAACTCTTTATAAATAATAAGTAAATGTGAATAAAGGTGAATGCCCTTGATATAGAAATGGGCATGGTATTCACTACACAATGGATTTGGCTTGGAAAAGCGCGGTGCAATTTCGACAGCATAACAGTGTGACATAAGAAATAATAAAAATGGTTGATGAGAGAAAAAGGGTTGTCTCATCATATTTACATGACATGGAATGTAAGGGGGTCATATATATACATTTCCCAACAAATTTAATGGAATTTAGATCCATGATACAAAATAATTTCTTGAATTTAAATGAGGAGAGAGAAATTCCTTTCGGAATTTCGGCTTAGTAACGGGTGTACATGGGAGGCATTTAATGAGAGAGAAAGGGGTCTTGCATCATCCAAACATAAATATGACAGTATGGGAGAGGTTCAAAACCATACCCCCACATTTATAATTTAAATTAAAAGGGCATAACAACTTAAAGAATATTGGGAAAAAATGAGAAAGGAAGAAAACCCTTACTTGGAAGTGTGCTTCCAAAGGCATGAGAGAGTCTTCAAAGAGGCTTATTGAGAGATTAGGGAACCTTGGTAGGATTATAGATAGAGGAGGGAAGAGGTTGGACAAACTCCCAAGGCTTTGAGTGAGGAGGAAGTGGGAGCTTGGGTGGATTTATATAGGAAAGGTGAGGGAATTGTTTATTATTTAGGTTTGGGACACCTCGCATTAAAATAATCAAAACCACAAACCGGCCCATGGTTTTTTCCCATGGTTTTTTCCAAATTGGAGTGGAAAAAAATATTTTATAAGTCCAAATTACGAACTTCTTAAAATAATGGGGTTGCTTATATGGAGGTGAGTCACACTCCTAAGGAAAACAATTTAAAAAGACAAAATGTTTAATAAATCTTGAAGGGTCCACTAAAGCTTTGTAAAATAAATAAAAAAATCCAAAATAACATTATTTTAATGGTAAAACATATATTGGCCAAACATAAAGTGTATATTATTTTATTACATCACTATTGGGTCATTATGATGTCCTAAAACACATTATATAATTAAACGGTATTTAATTTTTACCCAAATATTTGACGGTCTTGGAAAATTATGAAGAATTAACCAATGGATAATTTCGATGCCCTAAATCCAGAGATAATATTAATTTTATCTAAATAATTTTCTAAATATGTTAATTTTCCCTTTTAATATAAAAACTGACATTTATCAAAAATTCATGGGTTTTGACAAAAATGGCTTTCAAACCTTAATAAAAATTACAATTGCATTCATAAAATAATATGATAATTTATTTTTAATAAAAATTAATTTAATAATAATAATAATTTATTAAAATATTATTTAATTCAAAAAATACATTAATTCATCAAAATAGATTTCTTAGTTGAACATTAACTAAAAATACTATTTGTGCTTTAAAAACCATTCACAAGGTAACAATAATAAAATGAAAGTATAATCATTATTATGTACAAAAATAGTGTACATAACCACAGTGTTAAGGGCTTGTTACATAACCCCTTATAACACTCGCATAAGACTAAAGAGTAAGTTGTGCGATGGTGATAGACTCTTGGGGTGGATCAGATAACATTGATCAGGTGGTAATCTCTATAAACTTCCACTTCTCTCATAGGCGGTCCCACTTGAGCTTAACATAATAATGTTTGGATTGGCTGGTCAAGAGAAAAGCCCCAAGATGCAACCTCCTTTCTGAGCTCTGACAAATGGGCTTCGTATGGGGCACATATACTAGATGAGTCCATTTCTTCCTTTGTCTGAGTAAATTGGATTTGTTAAAGCCCTATATTTATACTAATCATGTGATCACTATTCAATGACTATATTATAAATGGTCACAATTCTTAACAGTATTTTAAAATCCAAAAACATAAACCAATGAAGTTGACATTTTATATAACCATTTTACATAAAGAGACATTTAATTAGATCAAGAGGGATTTCCATCAATGAATGTTTGGGTCGTTATAATATGTCCCCCTTAAAAAAAATTCCCTCAAAATTTCCTTTTCCCACACTAAAATAGATTTGGGTAACTCTACTTCATCATTTCCTCTGATTCCCATGTTGCTTCTTCAAACCTGTGGTTTCACCACAACACCTTGACTAGGGTCATTGTCTTATTTAGTAGAACTTTTTCTCTACGATCTAATATCTTCACTGGTTGCTCCTCATAAGAAAGATCATCCTATAACTATGCCACTTCTGAAGAGAGTACATGTGAAGGGTCTAGTATGTACTTCCTTAAGAGGGATACGTGAAATACATCTTGTACTTTGGCCATGGTACGTGTAAGTGCTAGTCGATAGGCCACAACCCCGACACGATCAAGAATCTCGAAGGGTCCGATGTACCTTGGAATTAACTTCCCTTTCTTTCCAAACCTCATAACCTTCTTCCATAGAGATATTCGTAGAAATACCATGTTTCCAACTTTAAACTCAAGGTCTTGTCGAAGATTATCTCCATAACTCTTCTGTCGACTCTGGGCTGCCTTGATATGCTGCTGAATGGTTTTCACCTTCTCCACCATTTCCTCGACCATTTATGGTCCAACCAGCTTACGCTCACCGAACTCATCCCAAAACGCTGGTGTTCTGCACCTTTTCCCATACATGGATTCATATGGTGCCATTTGGATGCTCAAGTGGAAACTGTTATTATAATAGAACTCAACCAGAGGAAGATGTTGATCTCATCCTCCTTTAAAGTTTATTGAGCATGCTCTCAACATGTCCTCAAGCGTTTGGATATTCCACTCAGATTGGCCATCAGTTTGAGGAAGATAGGCCGTACTGAAGTTCAGTTCAGTATTCAGAGCATGCTGAAGACTCTTCCAAAATTTAGTAGTGAGTCTTGGATCTCTATTAGACACAATAAATATTGGTACACCATGAATCCTTACCACTTCATTGATATATATCTGTTCTATTTGATCCAATGATAAATCTTCCTAAATAGCAATGAAGTGTGTAGCCTTTGTAAGATGATCCACAACAACCCAGATTTCATTGTTGCCTTTGGATGTCTTGGGAAGTCTGGTGACAAAGTCCATGGTGATGTTCTCCCATTTCCATTCCAGTATGGGCAATGGTTGCATCATCCCCTTAGACTTCTGCCTCTCTGCCTTCACTTGCTGACACACCAAGCACTTTGTTGTGTATTCAGCAATGTATTTCTTCATATTATCCCACCAATAATTCTCTTGTAGATCTTGATACATCTTTGTGTTTCCTGGGTGAATAGAGAAATTCGAACTATGTGCATTATCAAAAAGTTCCTTCTTCAGATCCGGACATGATGGAACACATAGTATTTTACCAAATCTCACATTTCCTTCTTCATTAACATTAAAATCTTAGGATTCAAATTTTATGATAGTTTCTACTTTTTCCTAAATTCCCACGTTATCATTTTGAGCATCCTTTAACCTTTCCAAAAGTGACAGTTGAGAAATAATTTGTGAAAGGATTGATGATGTTCCGTTATTTATGATTCCCATGTCCATATTCATCAAATATATGATTATTGGATTCTTTTCAATTTTCATCATTGATAGAATCGTTGGGTCCTTTCTACTTAGGGAATCTACCACCTTGTTCGCTTCCCCATGGTGATAATGGATTGAGCAGTCATAGTCTTAGATCCGCTCTAACCATCTTCTTTGGTGCATGTTCAACTCTTTCTATGTGAATATATACTTGAGGTTTTTGTGTTCTGTATATATTTCACACTTCTAACCAAAGAGATAATGCCTCCAAATTTTCAAAGTGAAGATCATTGCAGCCAACTCGAGGTCATGTGCTGGATAGTTCTGTTCATGAACATTCAATTGCCTTGAATAATAGGCAATGAACTTTTCATTTTGCATCAACACACATCCCAGGCCCTTCTTCGAAGCATCAATAAATACCACAAAAAGTTATCCACTTGTGGGTAAAGTGAGCACGAGTGCAATGATAATCCTCCTTTTCAACTCCTTGAAGATTTCTTCACATTCATCACTCCAAGAAAACTTTACTCCCTTCCGAGTTATCTTGGTATGAGGGTTGGACAATCGTGAGAAATTTCTCACAAATCATTGATAATATCCATCCAACCCCAAGAAGCTATGGATTTATGTTACCGATGTTGGCCTCGGTCATCCCTCAATTGCATCTGTTTTGAAGGGATCCACAGATATCCCATTGCTTGTGATGATATATCCCAAGAATGAGAACTCCTTCAACCATAACTAACACTTTCTGTACTTTTCATAGAGCTTATCATTCTGCAAGGTCTCTAGTATAGTTCTTATATGCTTCTCATGATCCTTCTTAGTTCTAGAGTATATCAGAATATAATCTATAAAGACTAGAAAAAATTTGTTGAGGTAATCTCTAAAGACTCTATTTATCAAGTCTATGATGAATGCTAGAGAATTAGTTAGTCTGAAAGGCATTACTATGAATTCATTGTGCATGTATCTTGTACGAAAAGCAGTCTAGGGGATATCTTCCTTCTTCACCCTTACTTGATAATATCCCGACCAAAAATCCACCTTGGAAAAGTATTGTACTACATGCAGCTGATCGAAAAAGTCATCAATTCATGGGAGAGGATACTTGTTCTTTATCATTATTTTGTTAAGCTCATGATAATCGATGTAAAGGTGCATTGACCCATCCTTCTTCTTGACGAAGAGGACTGGTGCTGTAACACCCGAGACTTTTATGTTATATAAACCATCAAAGGAATCTTTTTCTACACAACACTTGCTTGGCTTGCTTTACACGCAATCGCGACCTTCCTCGATAGCTTGCGTCGTACGCAATACCGAGTTTCACTAAACAACATTATGCTATTAAAACTAGCCGTTATGAATAGTAATAACCACTTTTTGGAATTTTATAAATTTTATTTTTCAAAATGGACTTCATTTTTGGACTCAGAATATCGAAATTAGCCTAGGGTGAAATTTTGGTATTTTTCTGAAAACTTTCAATTTTTGATGAATAGTGAAACCACTAAGTGGTAGGTTAAAAACTGAATTTTGCATAAAACTTAATTTTACCGCTTCTGTGATTGGAATTTCGAAAATCCGAGAGACACGGTTAATATCAAGGACTAAAATGTGGTTCAATGAGATGAAAATAATTTTTTGGTGAATAGTAACTTTTTACTTTTTTACCGCGGTTAATAGTAAATAGGGTAACTAAGGGTAAATATGATATTAATATTACCCTAACACATGTCCTAATTCTATTGGACAAGTGTAATTCGACCAAAAACAAACTTAGGAATAAAATATGACCATTTAGGCCTACTTGGATTAGATTAGGACATTTATTATTAATTTATTTAAAGAAGGGTTAAAATAGTTAAAATCAAAGTTTAATAAGTAAATAATTTTTAATATGGGGTTACACATAAGATAAATTCAATTGTAAATATTCATTAAAAATCTAAAAAGATTTCCTACATGATGATATTTTATTTGTAATTTTTAGACATTAAATAATTTAATTTATTTATGACATAATGATGATGCAGTAATTATCTTATTAATGAAATATTGACATAATTGATGTTATAAACACCAAAATAAATGTAATTTAAGACTTTTTATGAATTCAACTAATTTTCTAGGTTACTATGATATATTAGTGTTGGTTTAATCAACTTGGTTCGAACATATAATTCTTTTATGACTTTCACAAAAATCATATATCAAATAGTGTCAAAATTGACACAAAATAGTTTTTAAATCAAATATTATATTATTAATTGTTATTTTATTCCTAAAAATCTAAGGTTCGGCCAAATGACTTAGATAAGGATATATATTTTAATAATAAACAATTTGGGGTTCGTTTGGCATGTTATAGTAAGTGTATTAACCATATAGTGAAAGAAAACAAAAAGACATGGTAAAAGTTAAATTATTTAACTTAGAGTTAAATCTAATTGATAAGGTTAAAATAATACCCTAAACTTGTCTAAATCCTATTGGTTGATAGGATTTCGACCCTTCCCCACTTTATCTTCGAAATAAGACCCTTTGGAACCATTATAAACCGATTTTGACTTTAATATAAAATAATATTTTGAGGTATTCCTAAGGTGCCCCTCTCCTCCCTTATAAAAGGGCACCTCCTCCCCCTCCTCCTCACACCAAATTGAGCACTCAAGCTCGGCCAAACCCTGTAATTTTCTCCTCTCCACTTCCCTAGAATAATCCTAGAGGTCCTGGTCTTCTCCAAAGACCAATCTTAGTTCCTTAAGTGGAGGATTCAAAGAAGCGTTCCAAAGAAGAGGTAATATCCATTACCGATCTTTTCAATTTCTTTCTTCTTCAACTTCTTCTTCTTTAGTTGTTTCATGATAAAGTAATAACATCAGTATTACATACATACTGATATGTTATTATAAATATTAAACAACCCTAATTCACCTTCTATCCATCTTACGGAAAAATGAAATCACCACGCGTGCGTACGTACGGAATACCGTCTCCACGCCGTGGTGTAATCTATTTTCCACCATCACCTTACAAGGATGGTTATAATGGTGTAATGAGTAACTAAATATGATTATTATGAAGTAATATTGATACTGAAATAATATATATATACTCCAATACAATTCCACGATCATAGGAATGATATCATCACTCGTGCGTACGTACGGAATACCGTCTCCACGATGTGATGCGACTCGTTCTACATGATCTTCATTTCATAATGATTATATAAATGAATTGAATGAATGAATATGGTATATACTACACTAATACCATTCTGGAAATGAATTATATATAACCTAAAGATAAGAATAAGAATTTATTCAACAAAACACGCATAAGAACAAAAAGTTATAAAGACCCGAGTAACAAGTAACAATGAAATATTACTAACAAGAAGTTAATAATATGACCATATATGATCTCATATCAATATGTATGATTCTGGAATAAGTCAATAACATTATTTAAACCATTATACAGGAGCTTCGGACACGAACAAAGAAAATTGGACCTAAGGTAAGGGAAATATCACAATCTCATTTTTATCCGAGATTGTTTATTCGTAAGTATTTACTGGGGTGTATTTTATCATCCACATCCATGTTTACTCAATATGTAATATTATTTCCATCCACCTAAAATTGTTTAAATCCATTTTTACCCTTCAGTGAGTTTTTAGTAATACGTATGAAAGGAATCTCTTGTCGTTTTTCGTACGAGGTACTTTTTGACTTTTCCGACAAAAGTTAGAAGAATGTTTTTTTTAACTTATACGGCATGAATGGATTTTTAAAACATTGTTTCCAAGAAGCTTCCTTTACAAGTTTTCAAGTTTATTTTTAATCAACTTCTTTTATTTTAAAGTTGTATGACATGTTATGAAAGGAAAAATGTTTTTGAAGAAGAAAGGATATTTTCCTCAAGAATGGAGTTCAAGTGATTTTCAAAATTATTTTCCATCTATGATAATAAAGGGTTCTGTTTTTATCCCTATTATTACATTGATTTGATCATGTTGTGATGGAATTATTTTTATGAATTCCTTTATCTTATATGAATTGATTTATGATGTCATTATTTTTGTTTCATGTGTTATGCGATGATGTATGTTTTATGATTATGTGGCACACATAAGAAAGGATTCATTATAAGATGGGTGGGACCTATATCTCCCTCCAATGCATTGGGTAAAGATTTTATATCTCATGAGATAGACATGGCTGGAACGGAAGGTTATTTCGGTTCAGTGATACAGGACTGAAACGAGGAGTGAACTCGGTTCAGAAAGGGACTTTGTCCACTAAGATAGTCTTGGAAATGAGTCATGACTAACAAGAAATGATTTTCCATGATTATGTGTGCATGCCACAAAGTTTCAAGTCTTATGTTATGATTATGGGGATCTCATTTTCACTTCTATGATTTATTCCATGATAAGATATTATGATCTCTTTTGTAGGTTTTGATTTTCAAAAAGATATGATATGATTTTTATTTCCTTTATTTTCCCTTGCTGAGCATTTGAGCTCACCCTTTTATGTTTTCTTTTCCCCAGGTCAGGAAGATGGATATTAAGTAGAATATGCTAAAAGGGACCCTAGATATGATGAAATAAATGGGAGACACTGTAGAAGATTTATGAACCAGTTGTTTATGTTTCCCAGTTTCTAAAGACACTATACCTATACGGTCCTTTGTGGTTTTGTCATATGTTGTAATAAGTGTGCTTCAATTTTGAAGTATTAACAATGTATGTAAAGTATGGGTCGTTATAGTTGGTATCAGAGGAAAGGTATAGTCAACCTTTGGAAACTAGGATGTGAAAGCCTTAGTAAGAACCCTAAGGATAAGTCTAAGCATAGAACACAATCTTAGTGTTTTAGAAATGGCCTTGAATAACCTAGGATAAGACCTTAAGCATGAAAATTTTATTCTTGAATTATGTGGTTTCCTATTATAATTAGTGTTGCTCACACTATTCTTCTTGGTTTTAGTCAATGGCTGGAACCCGAAGGAACCGTGTTAATGCGGAATGCGATGGGCAATGCAATGATTGTCCCCCTGAGCAACCAAACGATATGGGAGCTGGAATGAAAAATCTTGTAGCCATGCTCACACAACTTTCTCAAGCTATGAATCATGCAGGATTTCCAAACGAGCAAAGGAGGGAGCAACATTCTGTTGAATCCTTCATGAGGCAGCGTCCACCTTCTTTCAGCGGGTCTACTGATCCATTAGTTGCTGAACAATGGATTAGTACTACTGAAAAGATATTTTCAGTTCTTCAATGTTCTGAACATGATAAAGTCATCCTAGCAGTGTATCGTTTGGAAGGAGATGCTGATCAATGGTGGAATCTTGTTAAGAATACGAGGCAAAGGGATGAAATTGAGTCTATGGAATGGGACGAGTTCAAGAACTTATTTTTCAATAAGTACTTCCCTCGTATTCTCCGAACAAAGATGGAGAAAGAGTTTCTTGAACTGAAGCAAAGGGATGATGAATCTGTTGGTACCTATGAAGCAAATTTTACAAGACTGGCAAGGTACACTTTTGGTATTATTATCCAACCTGAGAGTAAGATCGATCGATTCTTTAGTGGCTTAAAACCAAGTCTTCGAAGGGCGTTAGCCATAAGAGACTTCAATAGCTACGAGGAAATCGTTCGATGTGCTCTCAAAGTCGAGATGGAGATTGGAGTAACCCATCAGTCACATGGGTTTGATAAGAAGAGGAAGATGGAATTCAAAGAAAAATCTAAAGAGCACACAGAAAAGAAGATGAGATTTTCCTTATGCTCAAAGTGTGGAAAGAAACATGGAGGGAGTTGTCTTAAAGGGACAAGTAAATGTTTTAAATGTGGAAAGGAAGGTCATCGGGCATTTGAATGCCGTGATAATGGGAAGAAGATGTCTAATGACGCAAACAAAGGAAGGGATACACAGAATGAACCTACAACACTTCAATGTTTCAAGTGCAAGGAGATGGGGCATTATGCCAATCAATGCCCAAATCCAAGGGTTGATGATGATGGTCGACGTCAACAAACTCTTAAAGCTAAAGACAAAGGAAAGTCACATGCAATTTCTATCAGCGATGTGGAGTACGATAACGATGTGGTGAAAGGTACACTTACCATCCACTCTAAAGTAGCAAATGTTTTATTTGATTCTGGATCCACCCACTCTTTTATTTCTGAAGACTTTTCTAAGGGTATCACCGTACTACCTCAACAATTAGATGTTGAGTTAGCTGTGACAACACCTAATGGCACATCAATCGCATCAAAAGTTTATAATTCTTCTCCGATCGAAGTTTGTGGGAAAGTGCTTCCTGCAAATCTTGTGATCCTTCCTTTAGTGGAATTTGATGTGATTCTTGGCATGGATTGGCTTTCTCTACATGGATCTCATATCAATTGCCAAAGAAGGGAAGTCACATTTCATATTCCAGATCAATCTATGATCGTCTATCGATGTAAGGATGAATATAACCTTCCAGTGGAAATTTCTTCCATCTTATGGGTCTTGATACCACTAAATGAAGGTTATTTATCTCAAATGGTTGGTGAGAAACTCACGATTAAGAATATGCCCATTGTACGGGAGTTTGATGATGTCTTTCCGGAGGAATTGCCGGGTCTTCCACCAAATCGTAAAGTTGAGTTTTCAATAGAACTCGTACCGGGTGCTTTGCCTATTTCAAAGACACCTTATAGAATGGCCCCAATTGAGTTGCAGGAATTGAAGAAGCAACTCCAAGAGAATCTTGATAAGGGATTCATACGCCCTAGTGCGTCACCTTGGGGAGCACCTGTTCTATTTGTTAAGAAGAAAGATGGATCAATGAGACTCTGCATTGATTATCGAGAACTTAACAAGATCACTATCAAGAACAAATATCATCTCCCACGCATTGATGACTTATTTGACCAACTACGCGGAGCTCAATACTTTTCCAAGATTGATCATCATTCAGGGTATCATCAATTAAGGGTCAAAAGGGAGGATATACCAAAGACGGCTTTCCGTACAAGGTATGGACACTATGAATTTATAGTGATGCCATTTGGTCTTACTAATGCCCCTGCTATCTTCATGGATCTAATGAATAGAGTCTTTAGAGACTATCTTGATCAATTTGTGGTAGTCTTTATAGACGATATTCTTGTCTATTCAAAGAGCAAGGAAGAACATGAAGATCACTTGAGAATTATATTGAAGACCCTGAGAAAGGAGAAGCTTTATGCCAAATTTACCAAGTGTGAATTTTGGCTTCAAAAAGTTGCATTTTTGGGTCATATAATCTCAAAAGAGGGGATATCTGTGGATCCAGCAAAAACAGAGGTTATCGAAAGATGTTCGAGACCAACAACAGTAACTGAGATCCGAAGTTTTCTTGGTTTGGCTGGATATTATCGACGTTTTGTAAAAGATTTTTCACGATTATCTAATCCACTCACCAAGTTGACTCAGAAAGGAGTTAAGTTTATCTGGACAGAGGAATGTGAAGAGAATTTCAAGGAGTTGAAAAGAAGGTTATCCAGTGCACCTGTGCTCACACTGCCTTGTAGTGGAGAAAGGTTTGTGATCTACAGTGATGCATCCAAGAAGGGATTGGGGTGTGTTCTTATGCAAAATGATATGGTGATAGCTTATGCCTCACGACAGTTGAAAATCCATGAACAAAATTACCCAACACATGATTTGGAGTTGGCTGCTGTAATCTTTGCATTAAAGATTTGGAGGCATTACCTTTATGGTGAAAGGTGTGATATTTATACTGATCATAAAAGTTTAAAGTATATTTTCACACAAAAGGAGTTGAATATGCGTCAAAGAAGATGGTTGGAGCTGATTAAGGATTATGACTGCTCAATCCATTACCACCCTGGGAAAGCAAACAAGGTGGCAGATGCATTAAGTCGACAAGACCATGCTAGTTTATCCATGATGAGGATCACAAAAGATCCAATATTTATGGATTTACAAAGGATGGATCTTGGAATTATAATGGAAGGGGAAAAATATTATCTTTATCAAATGAATGTTCAACCATCTATACATGTGAAGATTAAAGAGGCACAGAAAGAAGATGTCGAGTTACAAAAGAAGGTGAGAAATGTTCCTGAATTCAACCTTGATTGTGATGGGATAATAAAGTTCAGGAATCGTGTTTGCGTTCCTCCCATCCCCGAATTAAAGAATGAGCTGCTGGATGAGGCTCATAGTTCATCATTTTCTATTCATCCTGGAAGCACGAAGATGTATAGGGACCTGAAAGAGTACTTCTGGTGGGATGGCATGAAAAGAGATGTTGCTGAATATGTCTCTCGATGCTTGGTTTGTCAACAAGTTAAAGCTGAGAGACAGAAGTCTAAGGGGATGTTACAACCATTACCCATACCCGAATGGAAATGGGAAAACATCACTATGGACTTTGTCACAGGACTTCTTAAAACATCCAAAGGCAATAATGCTATCTGGGTCATAGTTGATCGTCTCACAAAGTCTGCACACTTCATTCCTATTAGAGAGGATTTCTCTCTAGATCAGCTTGCCAGGATATATGTAAAGGAAGTGGTAAGATTGCTTAGAGTACCACTTTCTATTATATCTGATCGGGATCCGAGATTTACCTCGAAGTTCTGGCGAAGTCTTCAGCATACTCTGGATACAGAGTTGAGTTTCAGCACTGCTTATCATCCCCAGACAGACGATCAATCTGAGAGAACAATTCAAACCCTAGAAGATATGTTGAGAGCTTGATCTATGGATTTCAAAGGAGGTTGGGATCAACACCTACCTTTGGTGGAATTTTCTTATAATAATAGCTTTCACTCCAGTATTCAGATGGCTCCTTATGAAGCTCTCTATGGAAAGAAATGCAGGACTCCAACTTGCTGGGATGAAGTTGGGGAAAGAAAGCTATTAGGAACTGATCTCGTTGATGAAATGGCAGAAAAGGTCAGATCTATTCAACAACACATAAGAGCAGCTCAGAGTCGACAGAAAAGTTATGCCGACAACCGAAGAAAAGACCTAGAGTTTGAAGTGGGTGATAAAGTGTTCTTACGAATATCTCCCTGGAAGAGGGTTATGAGATTTGGGAAGAAGGGGAAGTTGAGCCCTAGATATATCGGTCCTTTCGAAATACTGGATCGTGTTGGGAAGGTAGCTTACCGATTAGCGCTTCCACCGAATCTCTCTCAAGTTCACGATGTGTTCCATGTATCTCTCCTGAGAAAGTACATACCAGATCCTTCACATGTACTCAGCTCAGAAGTTGTACCGCTGGAGCAAGATCTTTCTTATGAAGAACAGCCGATAGAGATTCTGGATCGTAGCGAAAAAGTCCTACGAAACAAGACCACTCGCTTGGTGAAAGTTTTATGGAGAAACCACCAACTTGAAGAAGCTACATGGGAGCTTGAGGATATGATGAGGGAGAAGTATCCTCATCTGTTTGTTACAAAGTGACGAATTTCGAGGGCGAAATTCTTTTTAAGGGGGGTAGAATGTAACACCCGAGACTTCTATGTTATATAAACCATCAAAGGAATCTTTTTCTACACAACACTTGCTTGGCTTGCTTTACACGCAATCGCGACCTTCCTCGATAGCTTGCGTCGTACGCAATACCGAGTTTCACTAAACAACATTATGCTATTAAAACTAGCCGTTATGAATAGTAATAACCACTTTTTGGAATTTTATAAATTTTATTTTTCAAAATGGACTTCATTTTTGGACTCAGAATATCGAAATTAGCCTAGGGTGAACTTTTGGTATTTTTCTGAAAACTTTCAATTTTTGATGAATAGTGAAACCACTAAGTGGTAGGTTAAAAACTGAATTTTGCATAAAACATAATTTTACCGCTTCTGTGATTGGAATTTCGAAAATCCGAGAGACACGGTTAATATCAAGGACTAAAATGTGGTTCAATGAGATGAAAATAATTTTTTGGTGAATAGTAACTTTTTACTTTTTTACCGCGGTTAATA
Source organism: Viscum album (assembly GCA_963277665.1). Taxonomy (NCBI): domain Eukaryota; kingdom Viridiplantae; phylum Streptophyta; class Magnoliopsida; order Santalales; family Viscaceae; genus Viscum; species Viscum album. The sequence continues at coordinate 513,802,208 of OY728163.1, read as the reverse complement.
GTAAATAGGGTAACTAAGGGTAAATATGATATTAATATTACCCTAACACATGTCCTAATTCTATTGGACAAGTTTAATTCGACCAAAAACAAACTTAGGAATAAAATATGACCATTTAGGCCTACTTGGATTAGATTAGGACATTTATTATTAATTTATTTAAAGAAGGGTTAAAATAGTTAAAATCAAAGTTTAATAAGTAAATAATTTTTAATATGGGGTTATACATATGTTAAATTCAATTGTAAATATTCATTAGAAATCTAAAAAGATTTCCTACATGATGATATTTTATTTGTAATTTTTAGACATTAAATAATTTAATATATTTATGACATAATGATGATGCAGTAATTATCTTATTAATGAAATATTGACATAATTGATGTTATAAACACCAAAATAAATGTAATTTAAGACTTTTTATGAATTCAACTAATTTTCTAGGTTACTATGATATATTAGTGTTGGTTTAATCAACTTGGTTCGAACATATAATTCTTTTATGACTTTCACAAAAATCATATATCAAATAGTGTCAAAATTGACACAAAATAGTTTTTAAATCAAATATTATATTATTAATTGTTATTTTATTCCTAAAAATCTAAGGTTCGTCCAAATGACTTAGATAAGGATATATATTTTAATAATAAACAATTTGGGGTTCGTTTGGCATGTTATAGTAAGTGTATTAACCATATAGTGAAAGAAAACAAAAAGACATGGTAAAAGTTAAATTATTTAACTAAGAGTTAAATCTAATTGATAAGGTTAAAATAATACCCTAAACTTGTCTAAATCCTATTGGTTGATAGTATTTCTACCCTTCCCCACTTTATCTTCTAAATAAGACCCTTTGGAACCATTATAAACCGATTTTTACTTTAATATAAAATAATATTTTGAGGTATTCCTAAGGTGCCCCTCTCCTCCCTTATAAAAGGGCACCTCCTCCCCCTCCTCCTCACACCAAATTGAGCACTCAAGCTCGGCCAACCCCTGCCATTTTCTCCTCTCCACTTCCCTAGAATAATCCTAGAGGTCCTGGTCTTCTCCAAAGACCAATCTTAGTTCCTTAAGTGGAGGATTCAAAGAAGCGTTCCAAAGAAGAGGTAATATCCATTACCGATCTTTTCAATTTCTTTCTTCTTCAACTTCTTCTTCTTTAGTTGTTTCATGATAAAGTAATAACATAAGTATTACTTACATACTGATATGTTATTATAAATATTAAACAACCCTAATTCACCTTCTATCCATCCTACGGAAAAATGAAATCACCACGCGTGCGTACGTACGGAATACCGTCTCCACGCCGTGGTGTAATCTATTTTCCACCATCACCTTACAAGGATGGTTATAATGGTGTAATGAGTAACTAAATATGATTATTATGAAGTAATATTGATACTGAAATAATATATATATACTCCAATACAATTCCACGATCATAGGAATGATATCATCACTCGTGCGTACGTACGGAATACCGTCTCCACGATGTGATGCGACTCGTTCTACATGATCTTCATTTCATAATGATTATATAAATGAATTGAATGAATGAATATGGTATATACTACACTAATACCATTCTAGAAATGAATTATATATAACCTAAAGATAAGAATAAGAATTTAGTCAACAAAACACGCATAAGAACAAAAAGTTCTAAAGACCCGAGTAACAAGTAACAATGAAATATTACTAACAAGAAGTTAATAATATGACCATATATGATCTCATATCAATATGTATGATTCTGGAATAAGTCAATAACATTATTTAAACCATTATACAGGAGCTTCGGACACGAACAAAGCAAATTGGACCTAAGGTAAGGGAAATATCACAATCTCATTTTTATCCGAGATTGTTTATTCGTAAGTATTTACTGGGGTGTATTTTATCATCCACATCCATGTTTACTCAATATGTAATATTATTTCCATCCACCTAAAATTGTTTAAATCCATTTTTACCCTTCAGTGAGTTTTTAGTAATACGTATGAAAGGAATCTCTTGTCGTTTTTCGTACGAGGTACTTTTTGACTTTTCCGACAAAAGTTAGAAGAATGTTTTTTTTAACTTATACGGCATGAATGGATTTTTAAAACATTGTTTCCAAGAAGCTTCCTTTACAAGTTTTCAAGTTTATTTTTAATCAACTTCTTTTATTTTAAAGTTGTATGACATGTTATGAAAGGAAAAATGTTTTTGAAGAAGAAAGGATATTTTCCTCAAGAATGGAGTTCAAGTGATTTTCAAAATTATTTTCCATCTATGATAATAAAGGGTTCTGTTTTTATCCCTATTATTACATTGATTTGATCATGTTGTGATGGAATTATTTTTATGAATTCCTTTATCTTATATGAATTGATTTATGATGTCATGATTTTTGTTTCATGTGTTATGCGATGATGTATGTTTTATGATTATGTGGCACACATAAGAAAGGATTCATTATAAGATGGGTGGGACCTATATCTCCCTCCAATGCATTGGGTAAAGATTTTATATCTCATGAGATAGACATGGCTGGAACGGAAGGTTATTTCGGTTCAGTGATACAGGACTGAAACGAGGAGTGAACTCGGTTTAGAAAGGGACTTTGTCCACTAAGATAGTCTTGGCAATGAGTCATGACTAACAAGAAATGATTTTCCATGATTATGTGTGCATGCCACAAAGTTTCAAGTCTTATGTTATGAATATGGGGATCTCATTTTCACTTCTATGATTTATTCCATGATAAGATATTATGATCTCTTTTGCAGGTTTTGATTTTCAAAAAGATATGATATGATTTTTATTTCCTTTATTTTCCCTTGCTGAGCATTTGAGCTCACCCTTTTATGTTTTCTTTTCCCCAGGTCAGGAAGATGGATATTAAGTAGAATATGCTAAAAGGGACCCTAGATATGATGAAATAAATGGGAGACACTGTAGAAGATTTATGAACCAGTTGTTTATGTTTCCCAGTTTCTAAAGACACTATACCTATACGGTCCTTTATGGTTTTGTCATATGTTGTAATAAGTGTGCTTCAATTTTGAAGTATTAACAATGTATGTAAAGTATGGGTCGTTATAGGTGCACCCCATGGTGAAGAACTTGGTCATATAAACCCTTTATCTAGATTCTCCTATAGTTGTTTCTTTAGCTCCTGAAGCTCCACAATAGCCATTCTATATGGAGTCTTGGATATTGGAAATGACCTAGGTATAAGATCAATTGATAATTTAACATCTCTTCTAGGAGGAAGACCAGGAAATTCCTCAGGAAACACTTCAGTGAATTCCCTCACAATAGGCATGTCTTCTAGGATGGTTGCCTCCTTAGAATCAATCATCTGAGCTAGATATGCATGCTCATAGGGTAGTAATATCCACGCTTGAGATTATGGAGCTAAAGAATATTCATCTTCCTCCTTTCAATTGTAATGAATCGGGGATCGATTCTTCACCTAGAGAGTGATTTCCCTCACACAATAATTTATGTTGGCTCTATATAAAGAAATCCAATACATGCCAAGAATTGCAACAAATTCCACCAGAGGGAGTATGACAAGGTTCTCCAGGAAGTTTAATCCACATATTATAATAGGGGAGGAGTTATATTCATGGGATGCAATGATCTCCCAATTTTCCATACTCAACGAAATCTTCACTTCCATGATTTGTGGTGGTGCTGGGATTGTTCTACTAAACTTTCAAGATATAAAATAATACGTAGAACCTGAATCAAAAAGTACATTCTCTATTATTGAATGAATAACTAGCGTACCTGTCACCACTTCATTGTCAGGGTTCACTTTGGTAGTAGTTATGGCAGAAGCTTTCCCTTACTACCTTGGAGGTTTTTGGTTGCCTCCGAAAACCCTTGGCTTAGGGAACTAATTTTCAAGATTCCCTAGTTATTTGCAGTTGTAGCAATGAACCACACATTGATGTTAGAATAGAGCATTCCTCTTCTCTGTCGCGGTTTTGGGTCTTTCTTGTCGACAGTTAATAGCCATGTGCCCTTCTCTTCCACACCTAAATAATTTCCTCATCCCCTTCAGGCAATTTCCGGGGTGCTTCTTTCCGCACCTTTGGCAAGTGGGGTGATGGGTCTTCTTAGCACCGTTGGATTTATTCATCAGACTGCCAAAATTTAAGTCCACCTTACACTTCTTATCCCCATGATACCCCTAAGATTATCTGATCTCCATTTAGACCTTGAGGGCACATCGGACAATTTCCTCATAGCTGTCGAAGTCACGGATTTCCAGTGCTTTCCACAGGCTAGGTTTCAACCCACCAAAGAAGCGGTTAAGCTTGCATTCGGGGGTAATGACAAAGACGAAAGCATATAATGCAAACCTTGTGAAGTTTTCATCATACACTCCAATAGATTCTTCTTCTTTTTTCTTGAGGGAAAGGAATTACCTTTCCATATTAAGTCAGAATGTGCGCGGAAAATATTTATCGAAAAAAATATTCAGGAATCCTTTCATTCCAATGCCTCAATCTCCTCCTCAAGCTTCTTATTTTTGAACAACTTCCTCCATTGATCGGCTTCACCCTCCATACGATAAGTATCCATGAGAACCTTATCTTGTTCAAAACATTAAGGTATGTAGAAGATCTTTTCAATGGATTTGATACATTGTTCATAAATTGAGGGATCAGATGATCCATTAAAAGTTGGATGCCATTGTCTCATGAAGCTCTCGATAGTGAGATGTTCTTTCTTTGGGGGGGGGGGGGTGAACGTTCCTCTTGAAAAACGTTTCTATTAAAATCTTGAGTTATCTAAGAGAGAAGAAAGACAATGTTTGTGATTCCTGCTCTCATTGGATTGGGAATCTCATTAGTACAGTCATCACATTGATCTTCACATAGGTTGTTAGCCTGAGTCCTCCTATTACTGTCCATTGGATGGAATAAAAGGAAATTTAGGGGTAACACAAAAAGGGTAATACAAGGGCAAACCTGATGACTTATAAATAACTTTTATTTTCTTAACATATGAATCTATTGGATTCAGTATATGTTATCCCTGATCCACTTTCTAACATATATTCCTAGGGAATTTTTTTAGTCCCTTAATAATGGTTCATACTAAGATTGTGAATTTACCAAAGCATATCCGTTGGGAGTGTCATAACCAAGAGTGCATCAAGGCCCATTTTCATGCACCAGTTCCTATTCAAATCTAGCTCAAAGTGGTGTTTTTGGGTTTTACCCCTAGGATACATCTGTGCTAGAGCCACCTCTACCTACTCGTATCCAGACAAGGATTTATTTTCTTGATAAACCACTTACTCAATACTCAAAAAAACTTAGGGATGTTTTTATTATACTTAGTCATGTATCTAAGGCTTTACTAGGGTTTTCTAATCCTAATCCCAAAAATAACTAAACCAATCCTCTGATACCAACTATGATAACCCTAATTTTTATTACACAATTAAACATAATTTATTACATAAACATCACTTGATACAACATAGAAGATAGAGAGGTCTAGTATATTTGGGGATTAGTATAATTACATAACAAGTTAAAACATGAAATAAAACATCTTTACTAAAAAATTCCTTGACATGACCACTATATTCCCTCGTACTTAGCATTGCATGGGATAACCTGAGGACATGCATAATAAAAGGGTGAACTATAAAGACTAGTAAGGGAATAATAATGGAATAAAATTAGGAATAAAATACATGTTAGACAATAAGCATATCAATAGAGAACAAGAGAAGTATAAACACAAAGGCATGATAAAGCATGATAATCATAAAATGGAAATGTGGCAACAACACTTGACATGGAAATAGCATGAGCCAAGTCTCACTACACACAGAGCATGAGTAAACCCTCATTGCACATAAAGAATGAGTAAAAAATCATTTCACATGAATTATAATGAGTAAAAACCCATTTTACATGACGTATCATGATACTATACTTTACCCAATGCATTGGAGCGCTATAAGGGCACACCCTTCTTAAACATTTCATTTCATGCATAAGTGTGCCACATTGATCATAAAACATTGAATCATTCAAAATAATATTTTATTCCAAGATAAAAAAAATGTGGAATACATGCATGAAACTCTTTAAACAATAAGTAAATGTTCATAAAGCTGAATACCCTTGATAGAGAAATGGGCATGGTATTCACTACACAATGGCTTTGGCTTGGAAAAGCACGGTGCAATTTCAGCAGCATAACGATGTGACATAAGAAATCATAAAAATGGTTGATGAGAGAGAAAGGGGAATCTAATCATATTTACATGACATGGATAGTAAGGGGGTTATATACATACATGTCCCAAAAAATTTAATGGGATTTAGATTCATGATACAAAAGAATTTATTGAATGTAAATGAGGAGAGAGAAATTCCTTTCAGAATTTCGGCATAGTAACGGGTGTACATGAGAGGCATTTAATGAGAGAGAAAGAGGTCTACCATAATTAAAACATAAATAGGAAAGTATGGGTAAGGTTAAAAACCATACCCCAACATTTATAATTGAAATTAAAAGGGCATAACAACTTAAAATATTGGACAAAAATGAGAAGGAAAGAAAAAACCCTTACTTGGATGTGTGCTTCTAAAGGATTGAGAGAGGCTTGATAGAGGATTCTTGGTATATTAGAGAACCTTGGGAAGATTATAGAGACAGGAGGGAAGAGGTTGGACAAACTAAAAAGGCTTTGAGTGAGGAGGAAGTGGGATTTTGGGTGGGTTTATATAGGAAAGGTGACATAATTGTTTATTATTTAGGTTTGGGAGACCTCACATTAAACTGATCAGAACCACAAACCATACCATGGTTTTTGCCAATGTTTTTTTCCAAAGGGAAGTGGAAAACAATATTTTATAAGGCCAAAGTCCGAAATTCTTAAAATAATGGGGTTGCTTATGTGGAGGTGAGTGACACTCCCAAGGAAAACAATTTAAAAAGACAAAATGTTTAATAAGTCTTGAACGATCCACTAAAGCCTTGTAAAATAAATCAAACAAACCCAAAATCACATTATTTTAATGGTATAACATATATTGTCCGAACATAAAGTTTATATTATTTTATTACATCACTATTGGGTCATTATGATGTCATAAAACACATTATATATTTAAACTGTATTTAATTTTTACCCAAAAATTTGATTGTCTTGGAAAATTATCAAAAATTCACCATTGGGTAATTTTGACATCCTGATTCATGAAATAATATTCATTTTTCAAAATAATTTTCTAAATATGTTAATTTTCACATTTAAAATAAAAACCGACATTTATAAAAAATTCATGGGTTTTGACAAAAATGGCTTTCAAACCTTAATAAAAATTACAATTGCATTCATAAAATTATAGGATAATTTATATTTAATAATAATTAATTTAATAATAATAATAATTTATTAAAATATTATTTAATTCAAAAATCCATTAATTCATCAAAATATATTTCTTAGTTGAACATTAACTAAAAATACTATTTGTTATTTAAAAACTATTTACAGGGTAACAATAATAAAATGAAAGTATATTCATTATTATATAAAAAAATAATGTACATAACCATAGTGCTAAGGTCTTGTTACATAACCCTTTATAACACTCGCATAAGATCGAAGAGTAAGGTGTGTGATGGTGGTAGACTTTTGGGGTGGTTCGGATAACATTTCTCGGGTGGTAATCTCTATCAACTTCAACTTCTCTCGTAGGAGGTCCTGGTCGAGCTTAAAATAATCATGCTCATCTTGGGCTTGTTCAAGAGAAAATCTCAAATATGAAACCTCTTTTCTGAGCTCTGACAAATGGGCTTTGTATGGGGAACGTCTCCTGGATGAGGCCATCGCTTCCTTTGTCTAAGTAAATTGGATATGTTAAAGCCCTATATTTATACCAATCATATGATCATTGTTCAATGACTATATTAGGAATGGTCATAATTCTTAACAGTATTATAAAATCCAAAAACATAAACCAATGAAGTTGACATTTTATATAAACATTTTAATAAAGATACATTTAATTAGATCAAGATGTATTTCTATCAATGAATGTTTGGGTCGTTATAGGCTTGGCCTGATCGCTAGAACCTAGGTTGGGGCCAACAGTAGTAGAATCCTCTGCCCCAGCGACTGATCGACTACAAACAACCTCAATATCATAACCATTACCTGAGACAACAACATCCCCATCAGAGATCTTACCAGCAACAAGGGTATCAAAATCCTCACCCACAGCAGCTGCGATAGCCACCACCTCCACCAGCTACTCAACTACCTCAGCAGGAGAACACCTCAAGGTTAGAGGATCTCATGAAAAAAATTTATATCTACTGCTAAAACCAGATTCAGAATCAAGAGGCTTACATTCGAGGTCTGGAGAACCAAATTGGCCAACTGGAAAACCAAATCTCGGGAAGGTAGCCCGGTACACTACTGGGTAACACTGAGAAGAACCCGAGGGAGGAGGCCCATGCCATCACACTATAGAGTTGAAATAAGCTACAACAGAAGGAACCGGTATAGCCTGGAGCATCTACAACCTCTGCTGATGAAGAAGTTATAGTTACAGACCCCTCCTCATCGAAAGGCCCACTAAAAGAGGATTCACATAGTAAATTAAAGGAGGTTGTCAAACCCTTAGAACATACCTTACACTTCTTGGAGAGGATGAAACAAAGAAATCTGGACCACCAGTTCTGAAAATTTATCGAAGTGTTCAGGAAACTATACATCAACATTCCATTTGCAAAGGAACTGATACAGATGCCCATGTATGTGAAATTCATTAAGGATATCCTTTCTAATAAAATAAAGATAGAGGATTTCAGCACCATTTTCCTAACCAAGGAGTGCTCAGTAGTCGTAAAACATTTGATTCCTTCCAAGCTCCAGGATCCAGGTAGCTTCATTATCCCATGCATTATTGGACCATATGAGTTTGGGAAGGCCCTCTGCGACTTAGGGGATAGTGTCAAACTCATTCCATTCAGATTATTTAAGAATCTATGGATCAATGATCTGAATCCTACCCGAGTATCCCTTCATCTTGCTGACCGATCCATTAAATATCTGAAAGGGATACAGGAGGACGTGCTAGTCATGGTGGACATGCTAATCCTCCCTGAATATTTCATCATCTTTGAAATGGAGGAAGACTAGGAGATGCCTATCATTCTGGGAAGGCCTTTCCTAGCTACTGGGAAGGTACTAATCGACGTACAGTAGGGGGAGATGATTTTCAGAGTAGGAGAAAAAAGTGTATCCTACAATGTCCTCAATAACATATAGCAAGCATCATGGTCAGAGCATGAGGGTTGCTCTGCAGTGACCACTATAGATGATCACTTGAGCAGAAAAGGGGATGATCTGGTATGTTCTTTCACCTTAGATGAATTTGTTTTTACAGAAATTCCAATTGATGAATCACCAGAGGACTGAAAATTCCTAGAATTCCAGGGAGGCCACTACTGGCTACGTGCAGTTATTCCCGACATTCTGAAGTGTGAAGAGGTTCAAACACTTGTACCTTCAATTCTAAAGTCACCCTAACTAGAACTGAAGCCTCTTCCATATTTTATAAATTATGGGTATTTGGGATACCATCATACATTGCCCATCATACTTAGTGCAGTACTGTCACAGGAGCAAGAGGATACATTTTTGTAGGTTTTGAAGCAGCGGAAGAATGCTGTTGGATGGACAATGGCATATTTAAAGGGCATCAACCCAACTATTTGAACCCAATAAGTGATGCTCAAAGAAGGTGCAAAGCCATATCAATAACCATAGCGATGCCTGAACCCCCTCATGAAGGAAGTTGTGAAGAAAGAGGTAATTAATTTTTTGGATGTAGGAATCATATACCCCATCTCAGATAGTCCATGGGTGAGTCCCCTAAAAGTGGTACCCATAAATGGGATATCACTAGGATATCAAATGATAAGAATGATCTCATTCTCACATGCAATGTCACAGGATGGAGAGTGTTTTTGGATTATAGAAAGCTGAATTACACCATGAGGAAGCATCATTTCCCCTAACCTTCATGGATCAGATGTTAGAGAGACTAGTGGGGCACAAATTTTTCTGCTTCCTCGATGGCTATTCCGACTATAATCAGATTTCCATTGCTCCAGAGGATCAATAGAAGAGTACATTTACTTGACCTAATGGTATGTTTGCTTACTAAAGTATTTCCTTTGGCATGTGCAATGCTCCTACCACCTTCCAGCAATGCATTCTAGTTATCATCCATGATATGGAGGAACATATCTTAGAGGTATTCATGGATGATTTTTCTGTTTACAGAAAATCGTTCACCACTTTCTTGTGACTCCTGAAGATATTTCTGGAAAGATGTGAGAACAATAACCTAGTTTTGAACTGGTAAAAGTGTAATTTCATGGTGTAGAGTGGCATCATACTTGGCCATATAATCTTGATGAAGGGGATAGAGGTGGACCCGACAAAGATATAAGTCATTTCATGACTTCCTATTCCGACTTCCGTCAGAGACATCCACAACTTTTTGGGGAATTCAGGTTTCTACAGGAATTTTGTCCACAACTTCTCAAAGATAGCTCAACCCCTCAGCAACCTTCTAACCAAGGATGTCGTTTTTGAGTTCGATGATCCATGCACTATAGCTTTTGAGAACTTGAAGCAGCACCTGGTGGAAGCTCCAGTGATGATTGATCCCAACTAGAAGGAACAATTTTAAGTAATGTGTGATGCCAATGACTACGCAATGGGACCAGTTTCAGGCTAATGGCTCGAAAAAAATTTCTAACCCATATATTATGCCAGAAGGACGCTCAACGAGGCACAGATGAACTACACCACTACAGAAAAGTAGATGCTAGTAGTGGTGTCCGCTTTTGACTGGTTCCATTCCTACTTAGTTCTATCTAGAGATATTGTTTATACTGACCATTCAGTACTCAATTACCTACAAAAAAAGAAAGATGTGAAGCCATGACTAATCCGTTGGGTACTCCTCCTACAATAATTTGATCTGGATATCCGAGACAAGAAAGGGAGAAAGAATGTTGTTGCTGGTCATCTATCCTACCTAGAGCTAACTCATTTGGAGAAGGAGGAAGATTTAGAGATCAAGAATGATTTCCTTGATGAGAACCTCTTTTCAATCAAAAAATCACCATGACCCTCGTATGATGATATTGCTAATTTTCTGGATACATGTGCCATCCACACCAAACTCTCCTCCCAGTAGAGGAATAGGTTTCTCTCTGATGTCAAGAGGTACTTCTAGGAAGATCCTATAGTATTATGATCTTATGGGGATGGGTTGATCCTTCGTTGCATCCTAGAAACTAAAGTTAATTGAGTCCTAGAATTCTATCACGCCTCGCCAGTTGGAGTACATCATGGGCCATACCATACTATAGAAATGATCTTGCAGTCTGGTTTTTTCTGGCCCACCATGCATAGAGATGCCCGATCCTTTGTTTCCCATTGTGATCGATGCCAAAGAACATGTAATGTAGAACGTAGAGCTGAGATTACCCATCACCCCATCTTGGATGTCGAGATCTTCGACGTTTGGGAATAGATTTCATGGGGCCATTTCCCCCATCTTTTAGGAATACTTATATCTTAGTCTGCGTCGACTACGTCTCCAAGTGGGTAGAAGCTGCTGCTACAACACATGACATGGCCAAGGTAGTCATGGGATTTTTAAAGTAACACATTTTTAGTAGGTTTGGAATTCCTCCTATACTGATCAGCAACAGAGGGACCCACTTCGACAACACATTAATGAAAGGAGTAATGCCGATGTATGGAGAGAAGCATCACATGGGGACACCATATCATCCCTAGTCTAGTGGAAAGGTGGAGCTCTCCAACCGTGAGCTCAAGAAGATTCTAGGGAAAACGGGGAATAGTTCAAGGAAAGACTGGTACAAGAATCTAGACGATACTTTGTGGGCATATTAGACTGCTTTCAAGACACCATTAGGGATACACCCATTCCCCCTCATCAATGGAAAGCCATGCCATCTGATAGTAGAGTTGGAGCACAAAGCTTACTCGGACATCAAGGCCTTGAATTTTGGTCTGAAGGTAGTTGAAGAGAAGCATATGTTCTAACTATCCGAAATTGATGAAATCCAATTGGAGGTGTATGAGAATGCCAAGCTATACAAGGAGAAGACAAGATAAATCCATGACAGGATGATTTCACAAAAATCTATCCAACCTGGTGATCGGGTACACCTTTTTAACTCCCACCTTTGATTATTTCTAGGGAATATAATGTTACGAGGGTTAGGACCATTTAGAGTCATATGAGTATTCTATCATGGAGCAGTGGAAATTTCTGGAGAGGATGATCAACCATTCAAGGTGAACAGAGGGTGGATGAAGACTTACCATCACATGGAAGACACGGTGGGAACACTCTCCACCATATATCTCAAGTAATCAGAGGTACGTCGGTCAAGCCAATGACCTAAAACAAAGGCGATTCCTGGGAGGAAACCCAGTGGATACACGCCGTGTACCACCTATATACACGATGTGTACTGATTTATTTTCATTTATATTCTAACAATATATATATATATATATAGATTAAATAAGTAATAAATAGGGATGATGCTGGTGTCGATGGTAAGGTCACTAGAGTTTATCTGTGCCATCACCAGTTTGAATCCCTCTTGACCTACCTTCAGCACAAGGTTCCTCTTTTTTATTCTTGTGTTTTCTTACAAGAAATATGTAGTATTTTTCATATTATATATATATATATATAAAATAAAACCCATGGTGGGGATGGACTGACTATCTAGGGTCATAAACCAGTGTCCCAAATACCCAGGTTTGAATCAAAACAACTGGCCCATTTCTATCATTTTTATTTTTAATAAAAACCACAGAACGTGTGTTTTGATATACATCGTATGTGCCATGTTTTTCTTAATAAACTGAAAATATTTTCACAATAAAAGAGTACTTGTGGTTGAAGTTGGAAAATTGGTAGAGTCTTGGCCCTGGATCCAAACAACTTGGGTTTGAACTCGGTTAATCTCCTTAATTCATCCCTTTTTGTCTAATTAAAAAACCATGTGCCGTGCAATTTATTTCTCCTGTGTAGTATAGGCCTTGTACATTAAATATATTTAAGTAATAAATAGAAGTAGTAGTACAACATTTTCCCAAGTGGTTAAGGGATTCTATTTGGAATGGCGGATTGTTGGTTCAAACATTTCCCTAAGCACCAGACCAAAGGTTGTAATTCTCCTTTTCCAAATTTAGAACATGCAACATGTCTTTCCCAATAAATTACGTTTATAGTTTTATTTTTGATAAATTATGTATATATATATATTATTTTAACTCTTAATATTAATTATTATATAGTTTACTATTATAAGGATCGGGCCTTAACACATTACATAATCATGAATTAAATGAATAATTTACATAGAGGATCTTTTCAAGTTTAGAGTTTTAGAGAATTAGGACATAACTATTACATCTCAAAAGATTACAAATTAGACACTTCTACTAAGTTTCCATAAAATAAAAACTATTAAAAATAAACATGTCAAGTTCCATGTTTTAGATAGCATGACCTTTCCTTGATCCCATCCTTGACCCAATTCCGCATTAAGTCCTGTGAAAAACATTTCATAAAAAACATGGGGTAAGCATAAAAATCTCAGTAAGTGATACAGAAAGAAGGAAAACTGTTAGTTTTTCAAAACAACAAGTAAACCAAGAATACTATATCAAATTAATACTTTTCACCTTTATGAAGTAGTAAAAATCCTTCACTGAATAAAAGATCATTACTTACCCTTTGGTAACCAAACGATTACCATAAAACCCATATAAAGAACACATAACATATAAAGGTAACTTGGGACATAAACATACTTAAATGGAATAACCATACGGTCGACTTCCAAACATATCACATAATTAAATAACCATACAACCAAATTCCATACCCAATGCACTGGAGGTTATAATGTAACCACCCGTCCTGGTATTCACGGCACCACCCATCAAATGGTTTATCACGTAACCACCCATCAAATGTCCAATTACCATTATAAAATCATAAGACCTAAAAAAAATATAATGGAAAGAAAACATTTCCACATTTCAATCAAAATATATCACTTAAATATGTTGACATAACAAATCCATTATCAAAACCATTTTCTATACCAAAATACATAAAAGAGTATATGGTATTTATTTACTTTTAAAAATATTACAGCTTGTTGAGGAAGCCAAAGATCAAATAATACTCGCTGCGGCGGAAAGGTCGTTGTCCCCGCGTATGTTAAAAAGAAACATAATTTTTTTCGTTTAGTAAAATGCTTCATATAGAAATGATTCTTTTTTAATAAAAGTAGAATTCAAAGGTATTTATACAGCATATAAAATAAATTGTTGTATTAAAACCAAATATGCCTCAATGAAAGGAGATTGAGACGAAGTCCCTTACAAAGATGGTATCCTTAGATTAAGGTTAAATCAATGACATAATTATGTGTGAAAAATATAAATACACCCAATATAAGTGGATATTAAGTGTAAAACAATCAGATTAATTCACACATATTCATATAATGGCATATTCAAGGATTACAATTTTAACCCAAAGAATTGAAATTGAGTTAAGGAGTTCCCTTGCAAAAATTCGACAGCCTAACGACGTCACTTTAAAACTCATAAAATGAGTTTATGAGAGATAAAATGGTATCTCATCACTTGGAAATAAAATTTACATCAATAAGTATATAGAATAACATATCCCAATATAACAATATGTAAATTAAAAGACCCAACAAAAATAAGTCTTTTAATAAGAGGATGGTGAAAGGTTCCCTTACCGACTTGGGTAACTTTCGAAACGTACACCCCATAAAAGAAGGGTCATAAAATGAAGATGTAAATACCCATAAATTAAATTATATTACACAAATGACACAATAATGGGCAGTATATACACTACACAAAAGGAAATAGTGGAAAATGTAGCATGAATCTCACAGGAACAAAACGTGAGATAAAAACTCTTTACCTCGTGGTAATCAATGGAGTCGTATGAACAAAAGATAATAAAAACCAAAATAAAAACATAATAACATGAATATAAATAGAATCATGATAATATATATTAAAGGTCAGTACACATACACCATGTTCAATAAATAAGTGGCGAAAAATGGATATCTCACAGAATTAAAAGTGAGATAAGAAATCCCTTAAGAAAATTCGGCAGCCTAACGATGCCACTTAAAACTTCCAAAAATGGATTAAAGATATCAATTAGGGTATCTAATCATATGTAAATAAAAAATACAGTAAGAGGAATATATAAAAATATCCCCCAACATAATAAATAGGAGCTTAAAGTAAGCGATATAAAAGAGAGTACTTAAAAAGAAAGAGAGAGGCATGATCCCTTACCTCAAGCCCGACTTGTCTTGTTCGTTTCTTTATATTCATGAATAATAAACCGTGGAAAATTTATAATTTATTAAGTACCTCCTTTAAATATTATTATTCAGTTCATATCACATATTATAATTTTATAATAATTGTTTAATAATGTGAGTTCATATCAGACGTTTTTGTTGATGTTTGGTACATGAGTCAAAAAGGAACTTGTTTGAAGAGACATGTCCCTGTAGTTATAAGTACATCATCTCCAGAATAGTATTAATGATTTAAATATCATATATACCTAGTATATATTCATTTTATACTATTCAATAACATTTGGAGATAAAAAATGAAATGCACCGTTCATGGATACGGTAGGCCGTACGTATGCATGAATGCTACTTTCATTTCATTGTCATATTAATGGAATTAAAACTAAATGAGAGATATATATATATATTATAATTTCATAATGATATCCATCATTTAGATGTAATATATTACATATATATCCATAATATATATGTACTTATAATAGTACATAACATTTGGAGATAAGAAATGAAATGTACCATTCATGGAGACGATAAGTCGTACGTACACATGAACGCTACTTTCATTTATTTGGAACATTAATGTAATTAAAACTAGAAGATATATATATATACATTATAATTATAGTATAATATATATTTTATATAGATCACATAATTTCAACAATTTCATTCTTTATACATTCCATGTATTGCATGAATGAGTCACATCACTTGAGGGGGCGGTAGTCCACACTTCCTCAAATGAAATTATCGCATTTGCATATCATGAATAGCATAAAGTTATGTATTAAATATAAAATAAAGAAGAATATAGAGGAAATAAATATAATATATATCATAAATAAATATATTTCCATCATAATGGCCACCATGAGATGTGGTAAGAGAAGATAGAACAATCATCGTTTCGTGAGGCAGTAATTCTCCATCCACGGAAACAGTATGTTCTTTAACCATTAGACGGAGGTGTGTGTTAGTGTAGCTCTAATAATTCTCATAAAAAAATCTTAGTATATTTAAGATACTGTTTTTGTTACAAAATAAAGAAATAAAAAGAGTTTATGTCGTTGGAGAAGCAAAATAAAACAAAAGAACACTGGGGAAGACTTTACCTTTAAATCGAGTAACTCTTTTTGATTTGAGCTCAAAGGCTTCCATGGAAAGACTTCTTCCCAAAGTGAGGATTCTAGGGGTAAGAGAGAGATGTGTATAGAAAAAATTATCAGAGGTTGGATGATCCAAGGGCTTGAGAGGTGTGGGTAAAGAGGTAGAGGTGGGGGCCTTTTATAAGAGGAGAGGAGGGGCACTCTTGGAAAGTTATAAAATGTTACTTTATTATAAAATTCTTTTCGGATTTTAAAGGTCCCAAAATTTTATATTTCTAGGATAAGGTGATAAGAGTTCTAAATACACCCATCCAATAGGTTTTTTTACAAGTTTAGGTCTTACATTTTACATTATCTTTTCATTTTATTTAAATCGTTAAATAATGAGGTAATCGCTGCATCATCATGGTGTCATAAATAATTTACTTTATTTAATGTATAAAAAATATAAAAATATATCATGATGTAGGAAATATTTTTATTTTTCGAATGAATATTTATAGTCAAACATATGACTTGTATAGACCCATGTAAAATATGTTTTAGTAAAACAATACATGTTTTTGACATTTTTATTTTAACTTTAAATAAAAAGTTATTAATGACATTTTCCTACCAAAGTGTTTCCATGGGGTCCCCAAGTTGACCCATGGATTGTCTTGGTCGGCCATGACTCATCCAATAAGTTTTTTACATGTGTTAAGGTCATTTCATATTATTATAACATTATCTTTACCTTAAATTACACTAATTACCTTTAATCGCGATTAATAAAATATAAAAGTTACTATTCACCAAAAAATTATTTTAATTCCATTGAACCACATTTTACATACTAATGAATACCATGTGTGTCAGATTTTTTAAATTCAAATCACAGAAGTGGTAAAGTTTCATTTAAATGAAAAATCAGTTTTTTAACTACCACTTAGTGGTTTCACTATTCATCAAAAATTGATGTTTTTCAGAAAAATACCAAAAATTCACCCTAAGATATATTTGATATTCTGAATTAAAAAATTATATCTATTTTAAAAAATTCAAAACATATATGTTGCATTAATTAATTTAATAATTAATTCCCACTGTCAAAACAAATAGCGTGTTCTTAAGAAACAATATCTATTAAAAGATTGGCACTAGTTTAAGTCCAATTTCAAAGTGAAATTAATTCCAATGAACACAATTGGATTAAATGGTAAAAATATATTCTAATTGAACTTTAAAATCAATTCAAAAGATTATATAATCACATAAATAAATTAGATTAAAAAGAGGTTTTGAATTAAAATACAACATTTTTCACTTATTCATTAAAAATGAACTTTATCGAAAAAAAACAAAAACATACACAAAGTAAATTTTGATGTACCAATTATAAAGAAGGATTTTATTTGGTCCAATATAACATATGAAATTTTCAAAAAGCGGATTTAAAAATGGTTTGCCATCAAAAGGTGGTTAATCGACCTTTTAGAGAATATTAGAATATTTACGCTTAAAATTGGATTCATTCGCATTTTAAGCCTCTAACATTTATTGAAAAAATGTAAAAATATTTGACAAACATATATAATCATTTTGTAGTAAGTTCTGTTCATTCTCTCCATTAAAACTTCTAGGCGTTAACTACCATTTAAAATAATATTATTTTATTATTAGAGTGCAACGTATGATTTCCAAGAAACTCGTTGTTGCGTATTTGGTACGCCATCGAGCATAGCGTTCCATTTAAATTAATATTAACATTTTATTCACAAATATTGATAAAAATGAGAACGTAAAATTATTTATTTACCTGTGATGTTACATCCTTCCCCCCTTTTGGGAATTGCGTCCTCGCAATTTTAAAATTGGGCTTGGAAACTTCATTGAAAGCCCCACATCGGAAAAGGAGTAAATTAAACCGTCACTTTAAAAGAAAGAAATGGAAGTACAAAGGTCACCCAAGTTAACCCATACTAGGATTACATGTAGGAAAACATGGATATGGAAGAAAAAACAAAGGGTCATGTTCTGAGGGAAAGTGATAGAAAACATGTTTAGTAGAAAGTTAACCACCAGAAAATCACAAACTGGCGATGGGTTAAATGGTATTTGATTCCCCAGTAGGAAAAGTTAGCATACAAAATTTTATTTTTTAAGTTAATTCTCATTGAGGAATTTATTTATGATCTTAACTAAATCATAAGAAAACATAATTACTTGTTGTGTAGACTCTCATCTCCTACTATATTTCTTACAAAAACTCATATTTTCTCCAAAAGATGAGTATTTAGGATGATTTTTTCACATTAAGAGAGCTATAATCAACTTCTAGAGAATCACTTAATCCACAAAATAGAACTATATATTTCCCATGTCTTTAGACATTAACCAAAAACAAAATTGTTATAACAATATTAGATAATCCACAAAAGGATAATCCTTTATAAAAAGAAAATCTATTCTTAATCTCCAAAATTAGTCCAACAAAACCCAAATTTCAATGAAGACCATTCGATAAACAATTTGTCCATAAAATTCTTCAAAGTAAACCAAACTAAGATTGAAACCCAAATATTTGAAGGATTTAATCACATAGTCTTCCAAGGTACAAATTAATATTTATCTCCAAATAACATCAGTTTCTCTTAAAGTCTCATATTGAAAAGTAATTAACCTAATCATATATCCTATATGATAGGTCAATATTTTCCTAGATAACACAAAATAAACTTATTCTTGATTCATAAAATCATCTAACTAAAAATATTAAGTCATACTAACCAGGTACTTCACGTAGTCCAGTGGTAGGCGATAAATACCAGTCGCACTTTGGTTGTGGGTTCGATTCCCACATCTTTGTCCGACGCGACGAGTTGTCACATGGTCTGTGTGTTGTCCTTTTTCCAAAACTATATAATTCTTAAAACATTCCCCAAAAAAAGATAAAATCTTCAAAAATAACCATAACATAATTTAACCTCAATTTTTCTTCATGCCTTTCATCTTCCATCATATAGTAACCCATAATTACCTCAAAAGTAAAGATCATATAAACCCTAATGGTTACCTTTATAATTCTTACCTTAACTTCCACATAGAGTTGGTCATCTCGTACATGATGCATTAGAGAACTCACCAAGGTTCAAGTGGTTGATCATGACTCCATGATAGTTGGTTTAGAACAACCACGAGTTTCCTCATTGAATCCCTCATTTCATCTAGTCTCTTAATCAGAGAACCACCACAGTTTCCTTCAAACGCATTGTCACTTTGGTGTCTTCTAGATCCATCCATTTACTAAAACCAGAAATTTTAGTGTGAGTATATCAATAAAACCATCATGTACTAATGAGGAATATAAACTCTAAGATATACATACTAATTCGCTTTATCTAAAAACTATGACTCTTTCTGAAATCCTAGCCATTATGGTAAAGTCACTTATGCTTAGAGAATACCCTAACCTCTAAAGTTATCTAAACCGACCTTTGATACCAACTATAAGGACCTGTCCTTAACACATTTCATAATCATGAATTAAATGAATAATTCACATAGAGGATCTTTTCAGGTTTAGAGTTTTAGAGAATTAGGACATAACTATTACATCTCAAAAGATTACAAAGTAGACACTTCTACTAAGTTTCCATAAAATAAAAACTATTAAAAATAAACATGTCTACTTCCATGTTTTAGATAGTATGACTTTTCCTTGATCCCATCCTTGACCCTATTCCGCATTAAGTCCTGTGAAAAACATTTCAAAAAAAACTTGGGGTGAGCATAAAAAGCTCAGTAAGGGATACACAAAGAAGGAAAACTGTTAGTTTTTCAAAACAACAAGTAAACCAAGAATACTCTATCAAAGTAATACTTTTCACCTTTATGAAGTAGTAAAAACCCTTCACTGCATAAAATATCATTACTTACCCTTTTTTAACCATAAGATTCCCATAAAACCCATATAAATAACACATAACATATAAAGGTAACTTGGGACATAAACATACTTAAATGGAATAACCATATGGTCAACTTCCACACATATCACTTAATGGAATAAGCATATGGCCAACTTCAATACCCAATGCATTGGAGGTTATAACGTAACCACCCTTCAAATGGTTTATCACGTAACCACCCGTCAAATGTCCAAGTACCATTATAAAATCATAAGACATAAAACAAATATAATGGAAAGAAAATATTTCCACATTTCAATAACAATATATAACTTAAATATGTTGACATAACAAATCCATTATCAAAACCATTTTCTATACCAAAATAAATAAAATAGTATATGTTATTTATTTACTTTTAAAAATATTACGGCTTGTTGAGGAAGTCAAAGATCAAATAATACTCGTGGCGGCGGAAAGGTCGTTGTCCCCACGTACGTTAAAAAGAAACATACTTTTTGTCGTTTAGTAAAAAGCTTCGTATAGAAAAGATTCCTTTTGAATAAAAGTAGAATTAAAAGGTGTTTATAAAGCGTATAAAATAAAGTCTTGTATTAAAACCAAATATGCCTCAATGAAAGGAGATTGAGACGAAGTCCCTTACAAAGATAGTATCCTTAGATTAAGGATAAATCAATGACATAATTATGTGTGACAAATATAAATACACCCAATATAAGTGGATATTAAGTGTAAAACAATCAGATTAATTCACACATATTCATAGAATTACATATTCAAGGAGTACAATTTTAACCCAAATAATTGAAATTGAGTTAAGAAGTTCCCTTGCAAAAATTCGACAGCCTAACGACGTCACTCTAAAACTCATAAAATGAGTTGATGAGAGAGAAAATGGTATCTCATCACTTGGAAATAAAATTTACATCAATAAGGATATAGAAGAACATATCCCAAAATAAAAATATGTAAATTAAAAGACCCAACAAAAAGAAGTCTTTTAACAATAGGATGGTGAAAGGTTCCCTTACCGACTTGGGTAACTTTCGAAACGTACACCCCATGAAAGAAGGGTCATACAATGAAGATGTAAATACCCATAAATTCAATTATATTACACAAATAATACAATCATGGGAAATACATACACTACACAAAAGGAAATAGTAGAAAATGTAGCGTGAATCTCACGGGAACAAAAAGTGAGATAAAAACTCTTTAACTCATGGTAATTAATGGAGTTGTATGACCAAAAGATAATAAACACAAAATGAATAACATAATACCATGAATAAAAATATAATAACGATAATATATATGAAAGGGAAGTACAAAATACACCATGTGCAATAAATAAGTGGCGAACAATGGAAATCTCACAGAATTAAAAGTGAGATAAGAAATCCCTTACAAAAATTCAGCAGCCTAACGATGCCACTTAAAACTTCCAAAAATGGATTGAAGATATAAATTAGGGTCTCTAATCATATGTACATAAAAATTACAGTAAGAGGAATATATAAAAACATCCCCCAACATAATAAAGAGGAGCTTAAAGTAAGCGACATAAAAGAGAGTACTTAAAAAGAAAGAGAGAGGTAGGATCCCTTACCTCAAGCCCGACTTGTCTTGTTCGTTTCTTTATATTAATGAATAATAAACTTTGGTCAATTTATAATTGCTTAAGGAACTCCTTTAAATATTATTATTCAGTTCATATCACATATTATAATGTTATAATAATTGGTTAATAATGTGAGTTCATATCAGACGTTTTTGTCGATGTTTGGTACATGAGTCAAAAATGAACTTGTTTGAAGAGACATGTCCATGTAGTTATAAGTACATCATATACAGAATACTATTAATGATTTAAATATCATATATAACCAGTATATATTCATTTTATACTTTTTCATAACATTTGGAGATAAAAAAATGAAATGCACCGTTCATGGAGACGGTAGGCCGTACATACGCATGAACGCTACTTTCATTTCTTTGTCATATTAATGGAATTAAAACTAAATGAAAGATATATATATATATATATTATAATTTCATAATGATATCCATAATTTATATGTAATATATTACATATATATCCATCATATATATGTACTTATAATAGTACATAACATTTGGAGATTAGAAATGAAATGTACCGTTCATGGAGACGGTAAGCCGTACGTACGCATGAACGCTACTTTCATTTCTTTAGCACATTAACAGAATTAAAACTAGATGATATATATATATATATATATATTATAATTCTATTATAATATATATGTTATATATATCACATAAGTTTATCAATTTCATTCTTTATACATTCCATGTATTGCATGAACGAGTCACATCACTTGAGGGGCGGTAGTCCACACTTCCTCAAATGAAATTATCGCATTTTCACAACATGAAAAGAATAAAGGTATGTATTAAATATAAAATAAATAAGCATAGAGGGGAAATAAATATAATATATATCATAAATAAATATATTTCCATCATAATGGCCACCATGAGAGGTGGTAGGAGAATATAGAACAATCATCGTTTCGTGAGGCAGTAATTCGTCATCCACGGAAACAGTATGTTATTTAAACATTAGACGGAGCTGTGTGTTAGTGTAGCTCAAATACGTATCATAAAAACATCCTAGTATATTGAATATACTGGTTTTGTTACAAAATAAAGAAATAAAAAGAGTTTATGGGGTTGGATAAGAAAAATAAAACAAAAGAACACTAGGGAAGACTTTACCTTTAAATCAGGTAACTCTTTTTGATTTGAGCTCAAAGGATTCCTTGGAAAGACTTCTGCCCAAAGTGAGGCTTTTAGGGGTAATATATGGATGTGTAGAGACAAAATGAGCAGAGTTTGGATGATCCAAGGTCTTGAGAGGTGTGGGTAAGGAGGTAGAGGTGGGGCCCTTTTATAAGAGGAGAGGAGGGGCACTCTGGGAAAGTTATAAAATGTTACTTTATTATAAAATGATTTTCGGATTTTAAAATTCCCAAAATTTTATATTTCGAGGATAAGGTGATAATAGTTCGAAATCCACCCATCCAATAGGTTTTTTACAGGTTTAGGTTTTTTATTTTACATTATCTTTTCATTTTATTTAAATCGTTAAATAATGAGGTAACCGTTGCATCATCATGGTGTCATAAATAATTTAATTTCTTTAATGTATAAAAATTAAATAAAATATAATGATGTAGGAAATCTTTTTATCTTTCCAATGAATATTTATAGTCATAAATATGACTTGTATAGCCCCATGTAAAAATTGTTTTAGTAAAACAATACATGTTTGTGACATTTTTATTTTAACTTTAAATAAAAAGTTATTAATGTCATTTTCCTGCCAAAGTGTCTCCATGGGGTCCCCAAGTTGACCCATAGATTATCTTGGTCTGCCATTACTCATCCAATATGGTTAGTACATGTTTCAAAGTCATTTCATATTATTATAACATTATCTTTACCTTAAATTACACTAATTACCTTTAATCGCGATTAATAAAACTTAAAAGTTACTATTCACCAAAAAATTATTTTAATTCCATTGAACCACATTTTAAATCCTAATGACAACCATGTATGTCATATTTTTGAAATTCAAATCACAGAAGTGGTAAAGTTTCATTTAAACGAAAAATCAATTTTTTAACTACCACTTAGTGGTTTCACTATTCATCAAAAATTGAAGTTTTTCAGAAAAATACCAAAAATTCACCCTATGATATATTTGATATTCCAAATTCAAAACTGTTGTCAATTTTACAAAATTCAAAACATATAAGTTTCATTAATTAATTTAATAATTAATTCCCGCTGTCAAAACAAATAGCGTGTTCTTAAGAAACAATATCTACTAAAAGATTGGCACTGGTTTAAGTCCAATTTCAAAGTGAAATTAATTCCAATGACCACCATTGGATTAAATAGTAAAAATATATTCTAATTGAAATTTAAAACCAATTCAAAAGATGATATAATCATATAAATAAATTAGATTAAAAATAGGTTTTGAATTAAATTACAACATTTTTCACTTATTATTTAAAAAAGAACTTTATCAAAAAAAATTACAAAAACATACAAAAAGTAAATTTTGATGTCCTGATTATAAAGAAGGATTTTATTTGTTCCAATATAACATATTAAATTTTCAAAAAGTGGATTTAAAAAGGGTTCTCCATCAAAAGGCGGTTAATCGAACTTTTAAAGAATATTAGAATATTTACGCTTAAAATTGGATTCATTCGCATTTTAAGCCTCTAACATTTATTGGAAAAAAAGTAAAAATATTTGACAAACATATATAATCATTTTGTAGTTAGTTCTATTCATTCCCTCCATTACAATGGCTAGGAATTAACTACCATTTAAAATAATATTATTTTATTATTAGAGTGCAATGTAAGATTTCCAAGAAACTCATTGTTGCGTATTGGGTATGCCATAGAGCATAACATTCCCTTTAAATTAATATTAACATTTTATTCACAAAAATTGATAAACATGATAATGTAAAATTATTTATTTACCTGGGATGTTACAACTATAATAATTATATATATATATATATAAAAGGCATTACACTGTGTGTCTTCTAGAGTACACACCGTGTACTCTAGCTATAAAAGTCGCGCCCCACCCGGCTTGAGCTTCTGTCACGCAACCCTTAGTCTCTCCTTATTTTCCTCCCATACACACTGTTCAGCCTCCCCACTTCCAAATCCATGGATTTCTTGCATTTTAGCTTCTGATTTCTACTGCATTGTGACCCTCGGTCCAGGTACGCCCTTCTACACCCTTTATTTAAAGATTTATTAAGAGTTTAGGTCAATTTACGGATCATACAACCTTTCAGTTTCCGTGATACATGGGAAAGATACCAAGAACACATGTCGTGTACTCTTGTAAATGGACACACACTGAATAATTTTGAATTTGAAACTACATGGTGTGTATGTTCAATACACACCTTGTGCCATTAAGAATATTTTCTGGGAACCTTATCCACATGGCCAGGCAACCCATGTTTACATACACAACATGTATATTTGGTACACACCGTGTACACCATTTCAACGGGCCAGCCCGTGTCTAGCAGAATCACACGATAGGGAAACCATTTTCCCATACACGATGTGTCTCCTGTCTACACGTTGTGTATCCTTCCCTATCTAGTTACATGCCCACTTGGTGTGTCTACCCACAGTACACAGGCAATTGATATTCTTACACTACATGTCATGTACTTTGGGTTTACACACCGTGTACTTTTTTCTTTTCTATTTCCTCACTTTTTTTCTATTTCTTTTTCTTTTTATTTTTGATTTGTTTTCCTTTATTTTTACAGATATGGCCGACAGAGACCCTTCATGTGGGAAGAGGCCCGCCTCTACTACTTAGGGTTAGAGGCCCACTTTTCACCCGTTATGACTTCGGCCCGAGACGACACCGTCTCAGGAATTTCTGGTGTACCAGCCTCCTCCATTGGCCATCCTGCCACCACTCGCCGCTTCGGTCGATGTTGGTCCAAGTATTTCACCTCCACCACCCCGCAAAGAGCCTCTTAGCCCTATCATTTCTTCACAACCATCTTCCACACCTCCTGCGCTTTACTCAGTAGTAGCTGATCCCTCATCGACCACTACATCCAATGAGCCTTCATCTGCTGCGGCCTCTCTGCCACACGATCCAGCCCCTACTGTTGTACCACCTGGGTCAGCCCCTATGGGTATCACCTTTCCTTTCATGGTGGTCCTGGTTAAATACTTGGCACATTACCGAGTATAACTCTTCTCTCACCTTCCGATCCCATTAAGCAGCCGATATCTAGGAAACAACATACCTCAGTAGCTGGGTATTTGGGGGGGAGTTGGAGGATCTCCTCAGGAACACACCATTACTCACGATCTTCTAGGTCAGCACTCATATTTTAG
Organism: Viscum album; assembly: GCA_963277665.1. Classification (NCBI taxonomy): domain Eukaryota; kingdom Viridiplantae; phylum Streptophyta; class Magnoliopsida; order Santalales; family Viscaceae; genus Viscum; species Viscum album. The sequence continues at coordinate 513,775,715 of OY728163.1, read as the reverse complement.
AGATTTATTTTTGGAGTTTGCTGCATCTTTCGAGTTAGAAGGGCCCCCGTACTGGGAGACGCCTAGTGATGTGGTCTCGATGGTCCGATTTCAGCTAGGCGGTTGACCTTTCTCTCTTACTATGACCGAGTTTGACCTAGGGTGCAGTTTCTATCCTCATCTGATCACCCAACCCCTATCTCCACCCTGACCCACCCTGAGCATTATGAGCTCATTTCCATATGGTGGGATATTTCCGTGCTTGACCACCGCAACACCCCCACTTCCCAAAAGAGCACCCTCATCATTAACCCTATCCTCCATTTCCTCCATCAGTGCTATAGCACCATCATTTTCCCCACCACGAGGATATGGGGGTTGTGAGTGGCCGTGACATGGAGCTCCTCACCTATGTCGTCCGACAGGACTACCCAGACCTCCCCTACCTTATCGCCTCCTATTTCCATGCTATGTTCACCAGAAATCAGGGAAACCTGAATGATTGGTTCTACTCCACCCGCCTTGCCCACCACCTCAGCATTTTTGAGCCATCCCTTCCCCATGACTAGTTAGGTTCCCCCCAGCGGATGGACTTTCTAATGATTATTTGCATGGGATTGGTCTAGAAGTAAGGGGTGCTTACTTCCTTGCCAAGGAACCACCCCCACCCCCTGCCGACCCTCCTGCCCCCGCCGATTCCCCTGCCCCTCCTTCACCACCCCTTCCCACTTTCTCACCTCACCCTTCTTCATTTCCCATTCCACCTCATGTACCTCCCCCTACCCCTTCCCCTTTAGCACCCTCAGCTGACCTCCCCATCCCCATCCTCCTGGCCTAGATTGATCACCACCTGGCTCGTCTAGAGCATCAACAGGTTTCTCTCCTTCAATAGAATATTGCCTCTACTCAGCACTTGGACTACATTGAGAGGATGGTGGAGATCCTACTACAGCATCAGGGGATTCCCATTCCACTAGAGTCTCCTTCCCCTACCGCGCCTCTGACTTCCCCTATACCACCTTCTGGCGCTTCCATGGCCATAGACTCCATATTCATCTTCACTATAGGTCCTAACTCGGACCCTGTTGTAGAGATTTCCGTCACATATGCCCCTTCAGCAGCATCCCTACTACCACAGACTGAGGGATCTATACCTCTGGCTACTACAACCTCTCTTCCAGATCTAGTTTCTAAGCCTCCGGCTTCCACGATTGCTAGTCTTTCTTTGTTGGATACTTCTGTACTAGATGATGCCTCTTCTGAGGTGACCCCCTGATTTGTTTTTGGACACATTTCTTTTATCATCTATATTTTTTTTGATAACTTTTGCCTGTTCTCTATTGTGTATACTTGTAGTTTTTTTCTTCTCTATCTCCACGACCGTCACAGGTACTCTGGCACTCTTTGGGCTATAATTATCCACCACTTCCCATCTTCCTTCACCTATAAATGAGGGGAGTATTGTTTTTTGGGATTTTGTTGTTTTCTTTTTATTTCACATTTTACTTATTCCATTAATTCCCCTCATTTTGGTCCATTATTGGGTCCCCACTTTTCCTCCTCTACCTTTTTGTGGCACTTGGTGGATCATGTGCGTTATTAAGTATGGGCGAGCATCTCTCGACCACCTAGTCTTTTCCCTTATTGTCATTTAAAAGACATGATTATTGGAAGATATATTTGAAAATGTGAAGATATTTTGATTAGTCATATTTATGAATAATAAAGTTAAAAGTAGGAAATTTTTAAAGTTTGCATGCTTATTTTAGTTCTTAAGTGTTTTAAAATGATTGTTTCTATAGTTTAAATCTCAACATTTAATCCTTGGATAATTACATTGGCTAGGCTAATTATTTATATGCAAGTCACGACTTGATTTTCTATTTATTTGTGTTTCCACTCCTAAGAGTTATTATAAACCCTTTGTCATATTCTTTTTAATACCCTCTTTATTGAGTGATTCTTAGGATATACATGACTACCATAATTTTTAAGTTTTATTTTCAAAACATGAAGAATTTTTGAATTATGTTAAAATGATTGAGGCATTAGATTGTTTCAACCCCTTTATATTGAGACCTATCCTACATATGATCTTCGTGAATCCCCTTGAAACCATGAACATCCTTGATAGAAAGCTATATTACAATCCTATTTCCCTTACTAACCTAATTATTTTTAACTTTACATGATTATTCACTTAAGCTTAAAAGAGGGAATTGACAGTACATGGCTCATTTTTGTGAATTGTCATGAAATTAAGTGTGGGGGAGAGCCTCTTGTTCATTTGGATCATAATGGGTTCCAAAAACCAATTTGTAGAATTTCTAAGTTGTCCCATTTGAATTAAAAAAACAAAGATACAGACAAGGGGACCTTATACTCATTTATTGGTTTGTGAACCCTACCTATATAAGGGAGATGGTGGTGATGAGAGTATTTTCTGGAGCTTGTTGGGGATGATTTTACATTGAGCTTTATTTTGAATATCATGCAGTGTTATTTAAAGAATTTAGCCTCCCTTTTTAAGCCTCAGAGTTTATTTTTCACATCTTTACCTACCATCCCTTAGCCACAGAGAAATCTGAACCTTATTGAAAAGACCTCATGATTATTGTAATTAAATATTTTGAAGTAGAGAACTAGATTTCTTGCAAACCTATAGATAGAGTGTATATAACTTTGATTGAGAAAAACTTTGATTTAAAATATATTGATTGTTGAGTATTTTATTTACTAGTGAGGTAGATCATCAAGTGGCTTGCTTATTTTTGAAAGGTTGAAAAGTATGTTTAAATGAGGATGAAAGTAGTTAATTTAATTGTATATGAGGCATGATTAGAACTTCTTATGAATTGAATCTTTTTTCACCTTTTTAGAATTTTATCCTATGACTGTATCATTTACACTTATTATTAATTGACTATATTCATTTTAAAATATATACTATTTTAATTTGATGTTGATATTTTCTCGAGGGAAAGCAAATGAGTAAGTGTGGGGGAGTTTGATGCACATGATTTGTGTATACATTTCCACATACTTGATTGAAAATAATCTCATGTTTTTATCAAATACCTACTACTTAGTGTAAAATACTCTGATTTTGGTGATCTTCTTCATTATCAGGTGGTTTTTGGCCAAACACATGAATCGGGGAAAAACTAAGAAAAAATTCCCAACTACAAGGTGTGTAGATATATACACGCCATGTACCTTCAGACTCAGACATGGATTGTCTAGGCCAAGTATATTCCCAAGTTTCCAGAATCATGCACACGCCATGTAGATAATATACACGTTGTGTATCCTCATCTTGGAGTGGATGGTGGCTGAGAAGAAGTGTACACACCCATGTGGCCGACTGACCTTTATATGTCGTGTACTTCATATACACACCATGTATTCCCTTCTAGAAGTGGTTGGTGGGAGATGGATGAAAGTACATGCCATATGTGGAGTTTCTACATGCTGTGTACCTCCACCTACCAGGTGGCACCGTGTTCCAAGTCAAAGACAGCGTGTCAGGCCACCCACCAGTAGGGAAAAAGTTGAGAAAAGTGCGTTGATGAGACTACACATATTGTACATTTTATACACACTGTGTACATTTATTTTCTATAAATAGAGGTCTTGTCCTTCGGTTTAAGGAGTTATTAAAAAAGATATAAAGGAAGAAAGTTCTGTTGCCATGCTTCTGTGCCACCATCATTCCAATACTCCGCTATTCCACCATTCTACCACAGAACTCACCTCTCCTTGAAGTTCCTGTGATGACCTCTTCATGTATCGAGGGTCCGATTTTCATATTTTCTTCTATTTGCAACTAAAAACCCAATGTGTTGGGGTTTTGGGTGATGAAAGAGTTATAATTGGAATTATTTGTTATTATTGTGTTTTTTCTGTTCAACTATTCTTATTCTACTTTAATTACTTCATTTTATCACTAAAAATTCTAAGCCAGACCAATGGAATAATTTTTAGGGACTCAAAATAAGAACAATGATGAATACTTTCATAACCATTGGAATTATTCACCGACTCAAAAAAATGACTAATCTAAATAAAGAACTGTGAAACACTGATTACCGGACCAAGGAGTCAATTTCCTCAGTTCTAGACATAAGTTACCCGGACCAAGGCAACCTTGTTACAATTTAAACCTAGAGTGATGAGTTTTCATAAACAACACAAAATCATAAGCAATTTGATTTAATAAACAACCTCTTAAGAATCCACAACACTGACACATTTCCCTCCATATTTTCATGAAAACCAAATTACAGTGTTTTTATTTATATTTTTAGTAATTTACTAAGAAATTAAAATCCAATCATCTTTTCATCAAAACCTTAAAAATGACTCTAAATTCAGTAAACTCCACTGAATCAAGTAAAAAATAGAAAATAAAGATAAAAATAACTTATATTCTCTATTTATTGACCCCTTACTAGTACTATACTCATTAGGGTAAAACAATTTGGGACACCGATAACATGCCTTCGGTAAAATGACCACCATCTATCTTCTATCCTGATGTTTTAGGAAGTCAATTTGGGTCAATTGTTTTCTAATAATACCATCTATTGTAAACAGATCCCATTTCTTGAAGCTGGCTTGAGGATGTAACATTTCATGATGCCATATTTAGTGGGATTTGTTGATTGGGGATCATGATGAAATGTAATGCTATGTGTTCACCCCATCCTATGATATGAAAACTAGATGGGGGAATCTATGATCAGCTGACACAATTCTTTTAAAACATCAATACATGTTCATTTAAGGGCTCTTTGTTGTTTTCCCAGTTTTGGGTGTCGTGTAGCAAATAGAGCCAACAAATCAATTTAACAGTATGTCCCTTGTATTACTTTGATGTTGATTGGATATTCTTCATTAGGTATTTTTTTATATCAAGATCATTCCATATATTAAAGAGGATTTCATGGACACAATATTAAAAAAACGTATGTAATTATGTATTAGGGAATACGTAAAATCCATAACATGATCGGTATATCATCTCTAGACAACTGTATCCAGATGTTCAATGTGTCTTTATCATCTTTTTCTAGAGGACCCTCAACCTGGTCCAACCAAAAAATATTATTCCCCAATTATTTATTATAAAAATAAATATTAGTAGAGACTACCTCTATCGTATTTGAAGGAAAGTGATCCAAGGGTAGTTTAGAGAATGGTTGTTGACATGGATTTTATTTTGATTGAGAAAGGATGTCACTTGTTATTGATGAGGAATCAGGCATGAATGGCCTCATTTACCAAGTTCCTCATGGTAGGATGGATTTCTCATTTTTAAATTTTCAAGGGGAGGACCTCCTTGATGAAGTGAAACATTGTTATGAGGTGTATTACCATCACAACTTGACATCTATCTAAAAGGAGAGTTTCTTTAGAATATACCCTTAGGAGGATCTTCAGGGAATACAATATCAAGGGGAATAACTCCTTGATAATTGATATTATTAACATATAGAAGACTATTGTGTCACTCATTAGGATATGGGATCTTAAGATCGATCATATTCTAGATATAAAGCAAGAATTTGTGGTAAGATGTCTAGTGTATACCTCTGAAACTACTTTTATAATTTCCATAATTTGGTAATGGAAGAGTAGGATCCAGATATACAATAGATTAGCATCTAATGGATTCAATAACTCCATCATTATTCAATGTTGGATCATAGATTGGATCATGATTTTCCAATCACCTTTAGTTATGATTCTTAATGCATTACTTATTACATATGATTGGGGCCACTTTCTGGGGATAATGGGTTTCACATATAGAATCCTGTTTGATCATATCTTATGAGCTATTATAATTTTTTGGTAGTCTTATATAATTTTATAAAGGGTTTGTGCTTTCCCTGGAGTGGCCATTGATATAGGGCGATTACCTCCAATTAGGATGGGGGTATAGACCCAATCTGATTTTCTGTATATCATGGAACAATTTGGTCCATGAACCTTCGGGATAGGAAAAGAGGTCTGTTTCTACCTTTTATTGACTCTTCCTTTTTGTTGGAAAGTCTCCTCAATTGTGGGGATAGAGTTTTGTGTTTTCCCCTCTTCCACTACCCCTTACATTATTACATATTAGAAGTTTTGTAGGATGTGGATAGGAATTTTCATATTCCCTTTCACCATTGTCAAGATGTGTTGGGTAACTTCAGTGGCCGGAATGAGGATATATTCACATTCCATTTCTAGAGAAGGCATGTGTTCCTTCTTCTGTACTCTATTTCCTATTGGTGTATACTAATAGTACTCAAGTGTGGGGGAATATATATGGGTATACCTACTATTTATTATTTATACATTCTGACTAGTTTCGCAAAAAGCATTCAGTTTAGGGATGAAGTCTTGATAGATGCGAGAGAGTGTTTGCACCCGATCACTGATTGTCATTTTATTTGATTGATGAGTTTGGTTGATGTGGGAAGGTTATTGTGGCTTATCATGGTTTGATACAAACTTTTATTGGAGGGATTATCTGGATGTTCTTGAATTGTGAAAGCAAGATTGGTTGGTGCGTATAGGTGTTTGTGACTGCTCATAGTTTGCCACAAAATTTGACTGGAGGACATCTTGAGAGGGAAATGAGGTGAAACCTACTCCCTATTATTTTTTCACTTCCCTTGGTGGGTTGTTTTTCATTCCTGAGTTTAAGTTACCTGGGCCAAAAATATAAGGAAAACACCCCCATCATGCTGAGGGTTTATCACCATGTTATGTTGGTGGTGGAAGATGCTTACTGAAGCCTATTAGAGGGACCCCTGTTTCACCCAGATAAGGTCGATGATGAACTCTTAATGTAACTCATTGAATAAGGGAGGAGATGATTATTTCATTTTAGGGATAATATCTTAAAATTTTTCAAGATGGAAATCAACATCATCTTCTTTTGGGCTGCCAATCATCCTTGAGTGGATATCTAGTGGATCTTCATAATCTAGAGGGTTTGTTGAGTAGGATCTAGGGTAGGTATGGTACCATTATGTGGTAATCCATGAACATTGCATTTGAAACCTGATACTGGAGACACTGGGTTGGTGAAGGTTTCCTCTGCTTAGTTGAGGAACCAACCTGTGCAGTGTTTGAAGTATATATCTAATGAAACTAGTAAGATTCCATTTGGATGAAAGGGAGATCTTGTTAAAAGTGAATAAAATATATGTGATAAATAAAATTAAAATACCCCATCACATGTGTATATTAATAAACAAACACATGCATAATTGATTTCCTTATTTGTAACTCTTTCATTTTGATCATGAAAAGGGCCCAACATGTAGGCAATATAGTCATATTGGTTAAGGATTCATGTTGGGTTCATCATTTTTAATTATGAGAAAATCATGGAATTAATTTTATTCTCAAAAGTTTATTGATCATGGGGGGTTTAAATGGTTTCACAATCACTCACGTTGGGTTCACCATTTTCGAACGACCTCCAACAGGTTTTGTCTGTGGAGCCGAAAACACCCAAAAATTATCTTATTCAAGTTGTTTCATGAAACTTCTTTCCAAAGGTATATTTTCATTAGTAAATGATTCAAAAAACACTTAGGGACTCACATTGGTTGAGTGGATAGTAGGTTGGGCTCATCACACCCTTTTAAAAGGAATTATTGCCTACTGTGGGACTCTTTTAGAGATTTAAGATATATTTGTTAATCCTTCATTAAATCACAAGTGTCCCATGAAGTTCCATTGGGTTAAAAATAAATCATTAGCATGCATGAAATTTAGAATTGTCTGTATGTATACAACATTCTTCCTCAGTACAAACATATTTATATATCCAAGGTTATCCATCGATGATATCCTTTTTCATATAGGTTATATTTTGTTTGGTCATTTTTTGTTATGATGTTGGTTTTAATCCATGTAGTCGGTTACTTTGAAGTATATCATCATCCATGGATATGAGATTTGTTTTCATTTCATAATTAGACCTATGAAATGGGATTCTTATATATCCTTGTGAAATGAATCATAACTTACATAGTTTAGTTCCACTTAATGAGAAACATCATACCATTTAAGGTTATGTGATGATGGCTAAACCATGAAATTTAATTTCATGAAACAATTATATAAAGGTATAAATATCCTAGTTAAAGGGATGTTCTGGGACTTACACCTTAAGCAGGCCAAAAACCCTGGAAGGGATGTGGGATACATGGTTGGATACGACCCTATTGGGAATGCAACCTAGAGAGAATTAGGGTTGATTTGGAGTGTTGGGTTTGGGCCTAAAAAAGGATTCCTATGTATCCCATTTATATGGGAATCAAATACCACACAGTCCAGTTCAAAGGAACTATTCCTATAAATTCCCTCTTAAGATTTGTCTCATAGGGGATTTGGCACTTTGAGATGGTGATAACATGGTTGGGGCTTATACCGAATATGGGACCTTTTGAGTGGTCCCATGAGGAGTATCTCAACTCATGGGTATTTAGAGGTTTGGTTGGGGATACACCTAAGAGGATTCCCTATGGTTTGGATATATGAATTTGAGGACCCACTCCTATGGAGGCCCTCTGAAGGAAAGTGAGTGGAAAATCAAGAAAATGATTCTTTGTTGAGGCATGCATTTAATCATATTGATGTCATGAACATTACTCACCAATCTTGACACATGATTCATACTCCGTGTTAGAAACAATAGTACTTAGAAGATCTAGAAAACTATACAATTATTTATCTATTGGTGGATGAGGTTGGGGTGATGGCCAAGAAAAAGGGATCAGGCACCTGTCCCCTCTCTTGTTTTCATAACCTAGGAAGATGAAGTGGAGGAGAGATGTTCTGTTATTCAAGAAATAATAGGGTCATACTCTAGAAGGGATTCCATACTCCCATTTATAGAGAGAAGACTATGATAAGTAAATAATGACCATAAAAGTGAAAATAAATCATGATCCCCCCTCCCTGTCTGAAATAGGAAATCCCTGGTCTTAGAGACCAGAAGGGGAGGGAAAATAATTAACCTTTGTGTCTTAGAGATGATGAGGGTAATAGGAGGACCTAAATATTGTGTCTATTACTAGGATATCCTTGACACTACCCTCAATGTTGGGGTCTTCATTACAGATGGGATGAATAACTTCATAGACCCTAAGGAACCTACCTGACAGGTAGGAAAAGTGTGGGACACCTCTTAATGAAAGAATGTATAACTAAATGATAGACACTATGGTGTGTATTTCGACATGGGTTTTCAAGTATGGAGGCTTATATGGAGGCTTTGATTTGGTCTCCTTTACAAAATTTTCCCGAGAAAGGAGGTTCTACAAAAAATTTGGCATGAAGAGAGGGCTCAAAGGGGGATCTTGTAGGGGGAGGCTAGGTGAGCTAAAGGAGGTTCACATAGGTGAAGGTTGGGTAGGATGAAGATAGATCATACATGGTAGGCCTGGGTGAGCGGATGAAATTTTTGGGAGGTGTAAAATTTTTATGAAAACACATGGGATATGCCTTTCTCTAGGAACTAAGTGTATCCTCAGGTGTCCTTGGATGACTGGAACATAAGTCTCAGGCTTGAGAAGTGGACTTCACCATAGTATTCTTGTCTTAGAGGGGTGGCTCACATAGATGAAGGTTGGGAGAGAGGAAGTTTTCTATCATAGGCATTCTTGGGTTTGAAACCCTATGGAAAATTCAATCATACCACCCCTCTTAATTCCCTAGTCTTTTGAGTCTTAAAACTCTAACTGAAAGTTTCTGAAGTCATAGATGTAGGACTAGGGAGAGCATAGAATTAGGGATCCTTTGGGTTTTCCAATAATTTAAATGAGGATCCATAGAGTCCTATTTATAGATAATTTGAGGACCCTGAGCGAAAGAGATAGTTTATGCAGGTGATTCTTGTTTTTTAGCATATAGGTACAACCTCTGTGATTCTTCTGGGTGTGCCTATTTGGACTTGTGTAGTGCCACTGGTGTGTGGGTTGGACCTATATGGTGTCGGTGATTTGGGCCCTACACGTTGAGTCTTTAGTGAAGCACATGAACATTTTAATGCTTCACTTATCCTTTATTTGAAGTATTCCCCTTTTTAACTTATCGTTTTCATGATAAAAAAGGGTGTCAACAATATATCACATCCATACTACATTTTAAAGAATATCTCTAATATTTTTCAGTCGCATAATTTTCCTTAGTGATCTTCAAAGCCACTAAATTATATTTCTTATAATTCCAAATCACACAACTTTTTCCCAAAAATAATGTACCACCTAATGTGGATTATTTTCATCACAATGTAAAACCCAGTTATCTTCAATGTACCCATATAAATTCAATTATTTAACTCTTTTATAAATCAGACCATAACTCAAGGTTCCTTTGATATATCTAATAACTCTATTAGAAACATTCATGTGTGATTCTTTTAGATCAATTTGGTACCTATCATAAAAGGTCATTGCATGAACAAAATTTATACATGATGCTCTAAGAAAAAACTTGTGTCCAACTAGCTTCCTAAATTATTTTTGATTCACATTTTTCCCAACATCATCTTTACTCAGCTTCACACCAACTGTTATGGGTTAAGATACTTCTCTAGAGTCTTACTTACTAAATTTATCCAACAATTCACTGATATATTTCTCTTGAGATGATAAAATATATTTTTAATCCTACACAACTTATAATCCTAGAAAGAAAATCATTTTTCTAAGCATTGACATTTCAAAATGAAGCATTATTTGTTTTTTGAATTCTTCCCAAGGATAATCTCTAAATCTTATAAGTTTTATATGATCAATATAAACAATGATAATAATGTAATTTATGCTCATCTATTTCATATAGAGGTTATTTTAAACCTTCCCTTTAGTGAAATTCATTCCTTTATGAATTTATCTTGGACACATGGAGCATTATTTTTTTTAATATGATGTGATTAAATGTGTACTACATAATAAAAGAGTTGGATTCCATGGAATATGAAAAGGATATTTAGATCATATTAGAAAATGAAGTGGGAAATATTCCCATAATTATTGGGTGAAGGAAAGATGTGTCACTTCCCAATTAACATCTGTATGGATATGTTCTTGGAAAACAACTGGAATATTAGATGATTGATCGAACTGATCCAAACAGAAATACAATGAAAAATTCTGAAGGAAGTGTTCTTGTGTTGTCCACAATAGTATGATTTTTTCAATGAATTCATCTGGTGGGGATATTAAATATATGTTATTAAATATATAAAATATATATGTAGTCATGAAAAAACCATCCTTTAGTGACCAAGAATGAATGTTGCTAATTATAGGGTTTTAAATTTTTTGGATGATGGCATATAAATGCTGAAATGAATTTGGAGTTCAAAATGAAGATGAGTTTTAGAAAATAAACTATCTCGAGTATTTAATTATGTTGTAAGGATTTCAGACTAGATATAATTTTTTTTGGAATTATTATAATAATTTAAAAACTATTTAGAGCTATTATGAATTGATTTGAGTTGATTGAGAAGAAATACAGATGTTTTGAATATTTTTATATTTCATTTTATGTAAAAATTGAATTATTGTTTCCTATATGGAGTTTCAAAACATAAAAATACATAAGAGAATTCATCTATATAGAAGTGAATTAGCCATTTTTTAAGAGAATTCATCTGCATGGAATATATTTTGTCCAGGGTTTAAAATAATTCATCTATGTGGAAGTGAATTGGACATTATGTAAGATATTATATCTACATGGAAGATAATTATGACTTCATAAGAAGATTGATCTATGTCTTATAGATTATATCCATAACTTAAGTAATTTTTCCTATATAGAAGAGATTTTTTCATGTAGGATATTTATGTAGGTTGTAATAAATTTGGATGTGTAAGATAATTATCCAACATCTAAAATATTTTTTAGGTTGGAATATATACTAAGACAAAGGGGGTTGAATTATTTCCTTTTAAAAACATATGTATTATTTCAAAATTACCCCCTTACAATTTGGAAAATGATACTGTTCTGTTTTCATATAATAAATTATGCAGCTAAAATATAAAGAAAATAACAAATTAATATTTATAGTGGTTTGGGGAGAAAAGATCCCATATTCCACTCCACCAACACTCTCTCAATGAGATTGGTGATTTACACTATAATATCCTCTTCCAAGGGATCTCAATAGATGAATGAAAGAAATTGTAACTTGTTACAAAGATTTTTCAAGGTTTCAAATAGGACCAATAAAATTTCTCAAAACACTCCACACCTGAGTGTTCAGAAATAATTGGAAAATATATTTGGTTGAAGAAAAACTTATAGAAATAATTTGGATCCATATTTTTTATTGAACATAAGAATTTATCTTTAAAGAAATATAATAACAACTTCACAACATAGTCCTTCTTGAGAAATATTTTGGTTACTAATGGAAATGTCCATATGAAATAAAAACTACAAAAATAACTTCTTAGTAAAAGGATAAATACACAATATTAGATTAAAACTTATATGTCCAATGTGTATTAATAATAATAAACTTTAGTGAACTATAGTTGTTAAATAACAAGTAGATACACTAGAGGAAATTTTAATAATAATATTCTCAAAAATTCCAGAAATAATTATTGAGAGATTAATCTTTCAAAACTTCAGAGTGATAGAGAGTGTTTCAAAAATATTTGAATTTATATTCATAAAAAGATAAATCCATTGGGAATAAATTAAAAATCCAATTTTATTCTAGTCTAGAAGATCTAAAAATATTTACAAATAAATCGTGATATTTAAAAATGATTAGTGCATTTGAAATTTGAATTTAATTCGACATGGAAAATCATAACATCCTTTATAAATAGGAACAATTTAATCCATTGTTGAAGATAATTTTGAAATAGACTTTGAATGAATTTTAATGAGATGTTTAATGTAATGAAACCATTATAGAAATCTCAGAAATATCAAAATTTCAATCCCATAGAAAACTAATTCAACGTGGGGTTTATCTATGTGAGGATAACATCAAAAGTATGGTTTACAATGTTTGATTGATTTTAAACAATAAATACTAAAATATAGTATTACTTCACTAAATTTAGGTTCCCAAACCTAACGTTCAGTCCATACATGAGGTTCCAAAAGTAGCCTTCCTTATCAAATAACTTCTATAATTACAAGGAAATTAAAATAAATATTCTAATAAATATAATCTTTAAACACATTTATAGTAAATTCATTAGTAAAAAATGATTTTTTTAGTGTTAAAATAAATAAAAAAAATTAATGAGAATTTTTTGGATCGATATTATTTCGATGGAGAGGAGATGATTGGGGAGCCCTCACTGAGGTGGGTTTAGTTTGACCTGATGGTTGATTGTGGGGGTTTTGATCTCTTACACAATCATTAATATCCGATCACCATTTTCATTTTTAATGGAAATTCCCAATGATTCCCTCATCCATAACCAAGTACAGACCTAATTTCCAAAGACAGGTGGCCAATTAGGGTTTCATATGCAATGACTCTTAGGGAGTCGCATTGGTTGAAAGGATGGGAGGTTGAGATCATCTCTCCCTTTTTAAGGGAATTATTTCCTACTCTGAACTCTCTTATAGATTTAATATACATTTTCAAATCTCTTCCTAATCCTGATATGAGACCATTTACCCTAACAAAATGATTATAGGTTAATTCTCTTTATATTTATAATAAAGGGTATCTCATTAAGGAATAGAGTAAAGGGGTATCATTAGTGAATCCATCTATATGTATCTATGTTTCTTCATCTTTTTATGAGTAATGGGTAACTGATTTACATGCTGAATCCATATAACCAAGTACTTTGGAATTTTTTGCCATGTAGGGTAGTGGTTGATATTACGAGGAGAGGATTGAGTCATTACATGGAATCCTACATATCCTGGTTATTGTAGGAATCAAAACCCACATAGTTCATTAAACCCATGAAGTTTAACATCATGTGGAGAGAACATATGTACAGACACTAAGGCATTGTATGTTTGAGCTCAATACTTGAGGAGATGTCATACATTTCTTTGTTATAGAAGGAATCAAAGTTATTGCAGTTTATTCACACCCTTGGGACTGGACCCAAGGTAGATTCCTATATGTGTAGGGGTTTTTATATCATGCCACTCATTGGGTCTTAATATTGGGATTTCCTTAGATGGTTTGGATTCCTGATGCTAATGAGGTGTTCATTACGCCTTCCAAAGCTCGTGTGAGCTATGCTTGGTATGAGAAATAGGGGGTAGAAAATGATCAGCCACATTGAATATGGATGCAGGACACGTGTACTAGGAAATCCCTTGGGATGTCTAATACGAATCTTGGACCTCAAAGAGGTGTCCTACATATACTCATTATGGAAGGAATTAGAGTCATGATAGTTTAGTTGATCAATGATTTCACACTAACATTACCCTTTTTTGGGGTTTACACAATGATTATGCCCTAAAAATTATAGAATCTTATGGTTCAGATGATATGATTGTTGTATATATCTAAGATCACATGAGAAATGCTCTATATGAGAAACAAAGGATAAAAAATGATCAGTATCATTGCTTGTTGATGTGAGAATTATATACGGAGGTATCCCCATGGGTGGTTAATATAAAGATTAGGCCTCAGAGAGGCATCATAAATATATTGGTTATGGTAGGAATTAGATTCCTCAAAGTTCCTTATATTGGGGCTTATACACTGACATTTCCCTTTGGTTGGGGCTTACACCCCAAGGGTGGACACAGTTATCAGTCTTTGGGATTCCCTTTCCTTAGTAGAGGCTTATAATGTGAATGATATGATCATTTCAACTCCCTATTTCCATGTGATCTTTTCTTAGTGTGGGAAATAAGGATGGAAAATGATCAGTCTCACTGCTTAGGGATGTAGGACTTATTTATTGAGATATCCCTTTAGATGGTTAACATAGAGCTCAGGCCTCAGAGAGGAATCCTACGTATCCTAGTTATGGTAGGAGTCAGAGTCCTCATAGTTCCCTAGATTGGGGCTTACACATTGACATTTCCCTTTGGTATGGTCTTACACATGAAGGATGGAAAAAGTTATCAAGCCTCAGGATGCCCTGTTAACCTATCTTGCTTGCCCGTAGGACGTCGCAATACCTAGACAGTTGGTCATGAAAACTATTCCATAACCTGGATGACTTGTCTAGAGGGTCGCAAGGTGTCATTGTAAGAGTAGGAATACACATATAGAGGGTTTCATGAGATTCAATGTGACATGTCTCAAATATTGTCTCATGTACCAGCTGACATGTCTGGAGGGCATCCTAAGACCTGAATGGCATGCCCAGAGGGCATTGCGAGAATCAGTTAACATGCCCGAGTGCTACCATGAGACTCGAATAACATATGCTAGTGCCATTATATGATCCATGTGAAATTTCTGAAGGACATCTCATTATTCGAATGGTGAATCCAAAGGGTTTCATGAGACTTAGGTGGCATGTCTGAAGGGTTCCATGTGAGTTTCTTAGACATGTCTGGAGGACTTCACATGACACAAATGGTATATCGAAAGAGCATCCCAATATTTGGGTGACATTTCCTAGTGTTTTCACATGTCTTGAGTGGTTCACACAACGTGTATGAGGGTCATCATGTATTTAATTCATGTAATTCTCTCACCTTTAATCTTTGCTTCATCCTTTATATTGGGAATACCTTATATTTGTTGAGTGTCCATTTATTTTAAGACTCATGTGGTCTATCAGATGTGCGGGATGTTCTTAATGTGTCTAACTAGAAGTAATTCACATGATCTATGGGTGATCATGATACGCACCTATGCATATTTCATGATTGATCCAGCTTTATTCTGGTATCTTACCTGATAGAAATTTTTCCATTCATGAAATCATCCACTTAAAGAAATCCAATATAGTGCTGATGTGTCTAGATGAAAAGTGGAAAACCTTTTTTCTATAGTGCCACAGTCATTTGGTAGTGGTTCATTCTTCATGATAGGGTGGGGGATTTATATACCTCTCCACACTAGTTATTTCCATATTTTCATAGCATATATCATGTGAATCTTGGATGGAGTCAGTGAAGGGATTCAGTGTCACACATCTTCATGAGTTTCTTCCAAGGATCACTTTGATGGAATCACCAGATTTTTAGTGACTGTAAATCCCTCCCATCAACACCTCCATTATTTTATTATTCCCAATTAATGGGTACTTTTTTAATCATGCGGTTTTTCCAAAGTACTTCTATATTATCATATTGACATGTCCAAGAGGCTTCACGAGACCAAGAAACTTGCTGAGAGGAGTTTTCATGACGATCAAAGCCTTGTATGGGGGATTTTGTGAGATCATGTAGTAGACAAACTTGGCGTGTCACATGAGTTTTATGACCACAAGATGATTCCTCCACCTTCCAATTTTTATTTCCTTTATTTTATTTTACAAAGGTTTAAAATCATGTGTGATTTCTTAAATATTGTTATGAATAACCCTCCTTCATCATGGAAATGTGTTGTGGGACCAAAAAAGGGTCTTGTGGTGATGCACGAGCATTTTTTATTTAGAGATCCAAAGGGGGAGTGTGACTTTTCTTAAACATACCTAAGGCTCTTCATATGATGAGGATGACTTATTGGCTAGCTTTCCTAATATGAGGTGTACATATCATAGGGGTCTCATGGTGTCTTTCATATTTGCAGGGGTGCATCATGTAACTTTTATGACTACGAGAGGCTCCCGCCTCTCCCACCTTTATTTAATTTGTTTTATTTTCAGAAGGCTTGGTGGTATCATGAGTTTTATTATATGTGGATGAGGAAAACCATTCTCCCCATCGGTTACCCAACACGTTAGTTTCGCAACTATAATAGGCTCTCGTAATTTAGACGTTCTCCTCCTATTTTTTAAGGACATTCTGAAGGTTTTTTAGGCATCCACCAGTTGACAATTTGTGTGGCCTAGGGGATCTAATATGGTTTTCTCTGCATAACCATTGGTTGTCTAGGGAAACCCCACAAGAGAATAATGGATTTTTAAGAGGGTATCAGTGGGGAATTCTTTAGTTTATGTGCTTCACATGGTTCCTTTTCATGACCTTATAATGGTCATTCAATTTCATATCCCTTGGAGGCTCACACGATCTGTGGGTATTGGCCACCCTTTTCTTCATTTTCATTGACATGGAAAATAATTCTCATATCCGGGTATTTATTTCTTTGTGATTTTTTTGATTCTCATTTGGAAGGTGTCAACAAATACCCCCCCCCCCCCAGGGCGTGATGTTCGTGAGGAAAGGGATTAGTTTTGAGGAAAGTAAATTCCTGCCTGAGTCTTTAGTGCTGTCATGAATTGGTGTCTCGAGAAATGTTTGGTATTCCAGGATACGGTTGGTATCATGTGGAATTCCTTATATATAGGGGGAGGGATCCATTCATTTCACTAGGTATTCATTCTTAGAGTTATCTTGCCTTACTCCCACAACATTCCCTCGATGTAAGACTGTTATGAATTCCTTGATCATGAGACGTCCCCACGAACTTGCTTTTGCAAGAACTATTTCACAAGACCACTCTGCTCAGGCACCCACCAAAACCAACTATGAACTATATTTTGCTAATTTCTTGAACTTTTTCCATGGGGATGTGATTGTCTTGATGGTTATATGGGACCTGCTTACTAAATCGTATGATTGATTGATTATCTTGTGAATCATATGACTATGTACAGGTCATATGACCATGAGTCTCTAAGGGATAATTCAATTACGTGATGCTCTGTGGGGTTATGTAACCCACAAGATCTTCAGGAGCCAGGATACCTGCGAACTCTTTAAGTGATTATTGAATCCCTTTCTAATTCAAGTGATGCATATGATGGTGCTGGTTTATGTCCTATTGATAAGATTTTATTTTATATCTATGAAATATGCAACTTACTTCTGTTCAGATAGCTTATGGTTCTCACCAAGGTTCCTCGGCTATGACCAATAAACGGGCCATGATTTCTAGAAACCACAATTCCAACCCCTAATATCATGTGTATTCAGATAACGCTATTATAAAGAGGTTCCTCTCATCTGAGATTTAGGATTATCCTCTATATCACCAAATTCCTCTATGTGGGTTCGGTTTACTAGATGATGTTGTTATACCTCCTTCGGATTTCAATATTCTATTTTTTTGGGTGTTGAATCCTCCACAGTGCATCCAAATTACCATTTCTAAGGTGGTCCAGATGCTCATAGTTAAACCTTAGGGATTGTATTATATGCTGGAAAGATCTCCTTTTGGCCCAAATGACTATGATTTTCTTACCAGTCTATCACTCAAAACTACTCGATTATATTTTAATCCTCTCTAAACAATATTTATAGTGTTTGGATCTTGAAATAGGATCTCTATCCTTCCAGTAATTTTTTAGAAAAATGGGAATGATCCTTTTGGGTCAGGAAAAGTTGCATAGAGTTTGATGATCAGTTATACAAGGTTCATATTTATGAAGATGCATGGATTTAATTCATCATCTACCTACATCCCTATCTCCTCTGAAAAATGATCGGCCATTGGTGTCCTGGTACTAAAAAAATCCATTTTCCCATGGTTAAGTGGGAATCATCCTATGGGACATCTACCAAATGTTTGAGATTCCCCCTCTCAAAGAGATGTATGATGTATTATTCCTGGTTTTGGATGTTTGGGATTATACCATACAAAATCTTGTTTTGGTGAAGGATATTCTTATCATTATGAAGGAGAAACTATGGGCGGATCTGATGATGCACTCACTCATTTATTTCATAGATTGGATCATTATTTTTCTTTGTTGCAGCAGGGTCATGACAACTGCCATAAATTCTCACTAGTGCCCTTCTTAGAAGGTCTGTAATAGTGTTAGCTCATATTGGGCCATCTTGGAAGCTGAGGACTATACCTCATGGGGATAAAGAGTGAACTCAAATGTATCCTTGGACCATAGGTTGGTAGTATTTGTGTCCATATTTTTTAATGGATGGATTTTCCAAGCTAGGGATTCCCATTCAGGGATCTGTGTCAGCACGTTGGTGATGATTGTATGGATTGGGGAAGGAAAACACCTAAATTTGGAAGTACTAGTCCTTGCACACATTTATCAAATCCTAGTCCATATTCCACAATACAACACCCCTTACAAGATTAGTGGTCCACTCTAGTTTTTATTTGGTTAGATAGGGGATCATTTCCATTTTTATGAATATTACAGTGCCACTAGGATCCTAGATGCCTTATCCCATCACAAACTGTTGATAATATTGAGGGTTGGAACCATGTCACAAAACCCTACTGAGGTTATGTATTCTCTAATACAATATGATAGATTCAATTTTACCCCTTTCCATGAACCGATTGGGTTGATTATTGATAATGGAAGCAATTACCTTAATGAAAGTTCATATATAATCTCTCTTCAGGGCAAGGTTATTATATCCAGGGTGGATAAGATAATTATTTATAATCGTTATACACCCTATTAATTCTATCATCACTTTAGTTTCACTAAAAGGTTCTCCCCTATTCCCTTGGTTGGTGTATGAGGTGAGAAGAATCCTAGGGTCATCTCCCTATTTTGGATGATGCTGGCATGTGAAGATACTGAGTCTGAGATCATACCTCTGCCTGATGATTCTCTCACCTTCCTTTCCTAGCATTATTCCCAAGCATGGGTAGAAGCTAATCCAGAATGTATGCTAAGCTATGTAGTATATCGTATGCACATGCATTTTTCCTCACCAACCCCTCTATATGTGTTGATGATGGAGTTGATTGAAGATCTAGGTGAGATGTTAAGGAACTGACCTCATTCCACTGATGAGTAACATGATAGAGAAATAGAATCCATTGAGGAATTTAGTCCTACAGTACATTATATGGATGATATACTTATAGAGAGAAGAGAATATGAGGCTTCTTCTCCCACTCCCTTATCAGCTCAATTGGTTATTCCTCCTCTTTCCACTCTTGATCGATCATTCATAGAGGAATAGTCATAACATAGGATGATCTGGTATCATATTTACACCTTGATTACTGATACTCCCTTAGAAACATTTCGTGACCAAGGGGACCACCTTCATCAGTTTATTATTGACTCGAGGGAATGTGGTTCTAACTGGAAAACATTGTATGACATCATGATGTGAATTATACTAACTCATTGAGATTTGAATATCAATGAGAGGGACTTTAATTATTTTGAATATGAGGCTCATTTTTCTGAGTAGATAAAGGAGGTGTTAGAGGCATTATAGTAGGGTCTCCAGTTGATATCTAAACTACATGCTCATATGGATGCATGTACTATGAAGATATGAAGATGTGAGGAAATCATATCTCACATGAAGTCTGACCATTCATCATTGTCTTCCTTATTAGAAACATCTCAAAGAGAGTTGAAGAGCTGACTACTTTGTTCAATACTCTCCATCCTAGGGAAGAAGTAGAAGAGGTGGGGTGAGCGACGCTTCAACATTCTATCAACGCTTCTCTCCAGACTCTTGCTGACATTTCCAGCTCATCTGACTAAATATTATTTTAGTTCGACCACTTGTATGCACCCTGTTTTTGATGAGATTCTTGGAGAGGCTCCGAATTCTGGATCATCTTTTTATTTCACTCTTTATCAATGAATAAATTTGATGAACTTTATACATGTTGTCACGTTTTTTATTCATGATATGCATAACTTTTTGTTGATTCAATATTATGTGAATCATCAGCCCAACCCATCCTTTGCATAATATCAAGAAAACCCAAATTCCTGGAATTAAATGTTTAAATTATAATAGATTTTTCTTGAGAAATTATCATGAATGCCCACCAATATGAGATCCTTCATTGATAATTTGTTTCAGCTATCTTGAGACCACTTTATTTGAATAAGGGTTACTTGGGTATGATATATATGTCCTAGAGAGAGAGTGATCTCTTGTTTTCTGCATCCAATAATCTTGGAAAGTGCATCTTGATTTTTTTAAGTCCATATAGTGGTCCTTTCAAGCTCTTTCAGACTAAATTCATTATTGTGCTATAGTTTGGGGTCTTTAGCTCATACCTTATATTGCTTTAGTTTAGGGTTTTTATCTCAGACCTTATATTAATGTAGTTTAGGGTCTTTTAGATTGAACCTTCTATTATTTGTTTTGGATCTTTTAGATTTTACTTTTTATCACTTTAGTTTTGTGTCTTTTATCTCTATCCCTTTACTTCTTAGTTTAGGGTCTTTTAGCATGGACCTTTTATTGTTGTAGTTTAGGGTATTTTAGCTTATAAATTCTATTACTATAGTTTAGGGTCTTTTATCTCGGACCTTCTATCACTATATTTTAGTTCTTTTAGCTGATACCTTCTATCTTTTTAGTTTAGGGTCCTTCAGATCAGACCTTCCATCACTATAATTTAGGGTCTTTTAGCTTAGACATGATCAATGATCATGGAATATGGTTTAGACATACTAGTAATGACCTAAAATACATTGGGTTGTTGGGGTATTCTGTAGTGTTCCTGAGACTCATGAGGATTAGAGATCCCTTTTTATAGAATGAAAAATTAATTTGATGACCATAGGTGAATTTCCAGGATCTATAAGCATACATTTATATTCAAGAAAATGGTCTCTTGAAGCTAGGTATCTTTTATAAGGGCTATAGAATATATTTATAGAGGTGATATTAATTTGGGAAAAAATACTAGGGATTCTAGATCTACCTAGATAGTTGAAATATGGGTTATGTAAGTCATAACATAAAATTTCGAGTCTATGAATATGGGATGGGGTAGACATCCCAGCTATGTCTCGGGAAATTATGAGATTCTAGATTCCGCCGCAGAATTTTCAGGGCTCACAAGAATCAAAGATCCTCTATTCCAAGGAGGAGATGCCTTTAGTTGGTGGGTTAAGGCCCTTAGTCATCAGTAGAATGGTCAATAAAAATATGATCTTCAATTATTTCCAAGTTCTATAAAAGATTTATGAAGACTCAAACATCTAGACAATGAAGATTGATATGTGAGGAAAGCTATCCAGGAAGGGTTCCGACCCCCTAGGGTAGTTCATCTCTTGATCATAAATCTCAAAAACTTTTCCCTAGGGTTTTCAGTCACAAATCATGGGCCATAAAATATACTATAATTGATTGTCACATTCCATCGTTGATAGAGGGTACAAAACAAGGTGATGTAACATCGAGGATGTCGAACCTACTCAAATAGTTTGGTATTAAGACTATAAGGCATGGTACAAAGTGCTTAGATCAGGAGAATCATATGAGACAATCATATAAGGAGTATTGTAGACTCATTGAGGTGTTGAGATTTTATGTAGTGATGTCAGGGCTCACAAGGATTGGAGTGTCCTTTTTGTAGAGCGACACATTTGGTTAACGATCATAGGTGCATATAAAGGATTCATACGCATACATTAATAGTCAAGAAAAGAGTACCTTAAAGCTAGATATCCTTTATGAGGTCCATGGAAGGTTTATAGTGATTCAAGGCACTTGATCATGAAGTGTTATTTGCAGAAAGTGTAATATCCATGAAGGGTTTGAACACACTAAAAGTTGTGTCACCACATAGAGAACATATTCTCATGGAAAGGGGATGTGAAAAATCATTACTCTAACTTTTTCCTAAACTAGGGGGTCTAGTGAGCATCGATTTGATTTTACTAGGGCTATAGTGTATACCCTATGATCATTATTCCTTCTTTATTTGTACCCAATTTTTTTCGTAAAATATATAGATGAAGAGTTTAGCGAGAGAAGACTTGACTTTTTATCAGTCCACCCTTTGTGGGTTTTTGACCTAACAGGTTTTGAATTTCTTTTTCTAGTAGTTTAAGGTCTTGAGATTTGGACCATTATTGGCAATATATTAAGTTCATATATCTTTGACGAAAGCACATTCAATTTAAGGTCAGGACGTAGATGGACCTAACATGGGGGATGGTGGAAGCTCAATTAGGATACCAAGTACTAACAATACCTCATCATCTTTCTAATAAGGGGATAATAATATTGTAAATCATGGATCAAGGCTCTTAGGTCATGAGTAATGATATGGGGAAATCATACTGTAGAAGTTTAGATCACACTGAGGTATTGAGTTCTACCAAAATGATTTCAAGTCTTATAAGGTTCAGAGTGTCATTTTTGTAGAGTGATGAATTTGGTTGAAAACCATAAGAATATATGCTAGAGACATAGGATTACAATCATAGTCAAGAAAAGGGTACCTTGAATCCAAGTATCCTTTCTAGGGGTTATAGAAGGTTTTGGGAACTTGAGGAACTTGAGACATTAAGTATGATTTATGGATGGGGATGCATAATAGGTGATGGAAGAATCCCTTACTCTAGTTTCACAGGGTAAGGATCTTATGGTCCTTTGATAGGGGATGAGAAATGGATGATGGTATGTATAGTTTATTTTCATGTAGCAGTGACATATTTTGTGTAGTTTATTATCACGTGGTAAGGGTGTTTGTTATGCAGTTTAATGTCATGTCGTAAGTATGTTTTCCGTGTTGCTTAAGATATTTCAATAAGTAAATTTTCCATGCAGTTTACTGCCATGTGGTAAGGATGTTTTATGTGATGTTTAATGTCATGCGGTAAGAAAGTTTGTCAAGAAGTTTAACATCATTAGGTAAGTATGTTTTCTGTGAATTTGAACATCATGTAGTATGGAAGTTTATATTATAGTTTAATTTAATTCGGTAAGGATATGGGAAACAATGAGAAAAGAGTGTGAATAATATATTATATGAACAAAAAATTTGTACATAGATCTTTCTAGTTTTTAGGAAAAATGAGCTTGTGCGACTCAGTCCATGTATATTTGGGACTTGTTTCTTATCAATTTATGAATATTGGTCTAGGATTGGATACCTAGACATCACTACTTATCGTGTGATCATAGGTATCAAGCCACATGTATTTATTTAATGAGAAAGTATTTATTTAGGTTTGAACTATATGAATAGGTGGGAAATTTTTTCGTTGATTGTTGTAGCTAGGCCTAGGATTGGAGATCTAGGAATCAATATATATCCTATGATGATAGGAATCAAGCCACACATAGTTCTTGAGGGATGAATTCCCTATGCAAGTCTGGCCTATATACGAAGAGGCGACATTTTTTATATTTGTCCTAACTAGACCTAGGATTGATGATCCAGGAATCATTATGTATCATGTGATGAAAAGAATCAGGTCACACGCAGTTCTTTAATGCAGGTGTGGTAAAAGGCCAACACCAGCAACAATGGTCCTCTTGATCGAGGTACATAGGGAGGTACAATTTTATGTTGTGCAAGGGACATCAACCGTTATGTTTAACATCACGTGGTGAGGACTCATGGTATTCCTTTTAAGATCTTGCATTTAGGACCATGATGGTCCTGTCACAAGCTTCCATGCCTTTTTTTGTTTGGGGGAAACCCTTTCTAAAATTACTGAGCTCACATGAACTATGCTTGGTGTGAGAAACATGGAATAACAAGGGTTACTCTCATTATGAATAATAAATTAAGGATAAAACATGGGTATTTTTCATCATGTGGTTGATGGACCAAGATTTAGGATCGAGGTGTCCCTATATATCTCATTGGAAATTAGAATCATGTCGTACATAGTTCTAGATAACCCGTGTAGTTTAATGTCACGTAGAAAGTACGTGGATCACCTAACGTGAAGGAAAAGGGAGTTTATGTCTAGGACCAAAACTAGAGGTTAAGGTGTCACTATGTACCCTTCACTAATAAGAGTAAATCCATATGTAGTTCTTGAATTAATAAATTCCCTCTGTGGAGTTGACTCTCAGATGAGAATGATGGAATCCCATCTTTCCTTTTGACAAATTCAGATCGTATGTGGTGAGTCTTTAGTGAGATATTTCTTTCTGTGTAGTTTAATTTTCTGTGGTGAGGACCTCAACAATGCAGTTTAATATCATGTAGTAAGGATGTGAGATGTTGTGTTGTTTAAATTCATGTTATTAGGACTTCAGGTGCTCTGAATTTTATCGTCTTTTAGCTAGGATGATCTTACGTAGTTTAACATCCCACAACCTGGGTGATCTCGTACAATTTATCATCATGTAACCAGGATGAATTCATACATTTTAACTTCATTTAATGAAGATGTTCTCGTATAGTTAAACATCATGTAACTAGGATGAATTGGAAGGGCATATACCTAAGGGGATTCCTATCTGACGATATATAGACAAATTATTTTTGTAGAAAAATCGAATTGGTGGGGGGGGGTGTACCATGCTCTCCATCCATTGTGTCCAATGAGTAATCCCTGTTGAGATAAAAATTACATAAGATGTAAGGACCTTCCCATTTGGGTTCCAACTTCATAAGATTTTTCCATGGTATCATTGGGGTTCTGAGATCCAACACCAGTTCCCCTTGGAGAAATGAATAGAGGCGAACCTTTTTATTCAAGTACAATGTGATTCGATTCTAATGGACTTCTAGGTTGCGTAGTGTGCATAACCTATTCTCATTGAGAAAATCCAATTAATACAGCTTCTTTTATGATTTTTCATCATCAAAGATCTATCCAAAAAAATTTATTTGGAGTAGTGGTAGTTAGAACTCTATGGGAAACACTTCCTCAGTCTCGTACACTAATGAGTATGGTGTTGCTTGTATAGCAATACATGTGGTGTTATGGTAGGCCCATAAAGAATGGAGGAGTTTTTCTAAATAGGACTTCTTATCCTTGTTCACCATCTTTTGAAGTATATTTTATAGAGTCTTATTGAAGTCCTCTATATATCCATTTTCTACTACATGAAAGAGAGATTAGTGGTCAGACTTGATATTGTACTCCGGGTATAGTTTCTTCAACTCTGTATAATAGAAGTTGGCATCATTTTCCATAAATATTATGTGAGGTATTCCGAATCTGGTGATGATATGTTACTTTACAAAGTTAATAATGTTTCTCATACCAACTACATTGAGGGGTATTTCCTCATCCCATCTAGAAAAGAATTTGGTAGCAGTAAAGATGTACTTGAAATGCTTCTCTCTGGCTAGGGGATATATCCCCACAACACCCATCCCCCAAAAATAAAATGGCCAGGAATATTTAGTTGTATGTAGTAATTATAGGGGTTGATGGATGAAGCTTTCATGGATCTAGTATGCATGAAATTTCATGGTGAATTCCAAACAGTCATGTATCATGGTTTTCTTGTAATATTCTAACCTTTTGATTTGGTGAGAGGGCCTGGTTCTAGATTATTGGGTGTCTTAAGATCCCACATGAACTTATTATATAATGGAGATAATATCTCCTTCTACTATGAATATGAGGAGGATTATTTTAAATCCATGCCAGTAGAGGGATTTTTTTCATTTGGACCATCCTGTAGGGTGACATTCACTACATGGTGTCGAATCTATTCCCTTCTGGATTGGTCGGTTGGGAGAGTTCCATTTTGGAGATAACTGATTATGGGCTCCATCCAACCATGGGTGGTTATTGGTTCATCATGCTCTAGAGAAGTTTTTAATTGGTTGATTTCTTCCATATCACATATAATGATCAATGAGACTATTCTTTGATTTGTGATATGGAAGATTACTTCCTCCTAATCAGGGTTGACCAAGACTATGGATGCATTAGCCAGTGTGTCGGTGCAATAATTCTATGATTAGGGAACATGATGCAATGTGTACTCAAAAGGGAACTATTCCATCAGTCCCCTAAGATAGTGAGAGGGGACAGTTATTCCTTTATGGTGGTATATTCTATTTTGATCAACTCCATCACTAGTTTTGAATCCCCTTTGATATTTAAGTAGACTATGTGCAGCCACAAGGCTTGTTTTAAGCCAGTAATGAGGGACCAATATTTTTCCTTGTCATCTGTGCAACCTTCAAATAGTGATAAAGAGTAGGGAAAAAATGATTTGTCTGGAGAGACAATTACAATCCATAATCCAACCTAATCGAATATCTATTTTTTTCATCCTTTTACTGACATGACTTCATGAGGCACCATAAAAATAAATCTACCATGTCTGGGGAGTGTCATGTCCATAAAATACCTCCTCATATGGAAACTTGGGGTCCCCTAGTGTATTCTTCAGGGTAGTATGTGCTACAATGAAACCAGCTAGGGCTTTCCCTTTGACAAACTTATGTGACACGAACTACATGTCATATCTATGTAGAATTACCATCCATCGGGACAATAACTTGTTAAACATGGGATCACCAATGATTTAATTGAGAGGATAAACATGAATGACCAAATGGAATTTGTGGTGTTGTAAGTAATGCCTCGTATTTTGTAATCTGAAGTTAAGAGAAAGGCAGTTCTTATTGACACCAAATTAATGGGTATCAGTACCTAGCATTGTCCTGCTGAGGTAGTAGATACTATCCCTTCTCCCGACATCTTTTTTTATATGCAAGAAGGGATCCCAGTGAGCATTCCATGGTGGAAACATATAAGATAAGTGGCCTCTCTTCCACCATAGGTATTAGGACTGGTGAGTATAGGAGATACTGCTTGATAATTTTGAAGGCTTCTTCGCTGTCATCATCCCAAGGATAAGTGATTCCCTTATTCATTATCCTGGTGAATGGGAGAGATTTTCTAGCCAGGTCGGAAATGAATTTCCAAATGTAGGAGAGGTGAAATTGGATACCCCCTCAATTCTTTGATATTTCTAGGGCAGACATTGCTAATATATCACTAGTCCTCTCTGGGAAAACCTTGATGTCCTGGTGGCATACCACAAAGTTAAGAAACTTCCCAGATGTTATCCCAAAAGCACATTTCTATGGATTCATCATTAGACTATGTTACCACAACATTTTGAAGAATATTTGGAGATCCGTGAAGTGATCACATCACTGTCGGGACTTGAAAACCAGGTCATCTTCATAACATTTAGCTATTTTTCTAATAATAACTTAAATATATGATGCATGGCATGTTGATATGTGGTGTCAGCATTCTTCAAGATGAAGGGAATGACCTGATAGAAAAATATCCCATGAGGAACTCTAAAGGTATTTGATTCTTCATATTCAAGGGACATATTTATTTTATTGTACCATAAATACCCATCCATGAAGGATAGGGCTTAGAATCCAGAAGTTGCATCAATGAAGAGTTCAATGATCAGAAATGGGAAATAATCCATTGGGCAATGCCGATTAGGGTTTATGAAATCAATGTATAACATAATGTTCCAATTATTTTTCTTAAAAGGGACAATGTTGGAAAGCCATCTTGGGTATTCCAATTATTAGAAATAGTTGGATTTGATAAATTTTTCAACTAATTCCTATAAATTGGTGTCATGAGAGGGGTGAATCCTCCTGGATACATGCCTAATGTCTCGATTTTAATTGGGTAAGATGACATGGTGTGTATCCACATATATATTTCATCCGGGAAATTATTTTTAGTTCCAAGTGAACACATATTGGTGCTACTTCATAAATGAAATATACATATCTTTCTATTTTAGGGGCATGGTGGAAATAATTAGAGTAGGTCACTGGTCTTCTTTCATTCCTATATTTATATGATAAATCTCTTGTATGGTGGTGGAGACACCTTCCTCAAGTGCAGAAGGGGAATTCTTGAGGTTATCCTCATATTACCCC
This sequence comes from Viscum album, assembly GCA_963277665.1. NCBI lineage: Eukaryota > Viridiplantae > Streptophyta > Magnoliopsida > Santalales > Viscaceae > Viscum > Viscum album. The sequence continues at coordinate 513,747,031 of OY728163.1, read as the reverse complement.
ACTTCTAAATCTATAGAGACATTTTCAGATGACTATGGAAATATACGGTATTTTTGATCACTATTAGGGTGAGGGAGTCCCTGATAAGAGACATTATCATCCCCCACTACTTGATTCTTTGCATAGAGATGTTGGAGCTAATTTCCTTTTGTACTATCACTGGGGATAGAAGGGGCTTAGACCTATGGGGTCAAGTCTATCACCTCTACTAGATAAATGGGGAACACATAGCCAATGTCGAGCATACTCCCGGGATTTACAAGGGTGGTTCCCAAACCATTGGTCGATGAAACCTATATTTAATCATCCACTATTAGTTGATTTCCTCCCTTCCTATAGAAATATGATTCAACATATGTGTCTCCAAAAGTTTGGAATGGGTCTCTATCACCATACAATATTTTAACCTTTCCATTGATGAGGTACTTCATACATCGATGGAATGTTGAAGGCACTACCAATTGGCTATGAATCCAGGGCCTTCTAAGTAGGATTTTATATGTGGTGTCTTGTGGATAACCATAAAATTAGTATCAGATGTGAGGTCTGAAAACTGAGCTTTGAGTTTTATCTTATCGAGTAATATTTTCTCATTCTTATCATACCCTTGAATGGTTATATTTGTGAGAGATAAGTCCCATTTTCTATATCCCAAACATTAGAGGGTTCAAACTAGGATGAGGTTGATCCTGGATCCATTATCAATCGATTCCCTCTGTAAGTTGACATTATTAAGTCTTCCTAAAACATATAGGGGCATGATTTTCCCTTGAAGGGCTTCTTTCTAATCATGGTCAGTGAACGAGATGTCGACATGAAATTATGCTGACATAGTCTTCACTCAATAAACCTCTGCTACAATAACTTATGTCTCGAATTCATGTGGGCTCTAGAGGAATTCAAAAGGTGCCTTCCTTAGTTATTTTTAAATATGGAGTGGATTGAGGACTAATATATTGGCTAAGAGAACTTCCAACTAATTCAAAATTTCTTACTTTTGTGGCAAAGGTCACAAATTCCTGATGTTGGGTTACTCCTGTACATGTGGCTCAAGATCTGAGAGATTTGAAGTGGATGGGCCTGGAACTTGAGAAGATCTCAAGGGATTATCTTCTACCAACAACTCAGGTCATGCTTAGCTTACCTATTTCCTGGGTTGACCGGATAATCGAACCCCTTATAGGCGGTCATGAAAAATAATTGGGCGTGGATGACTGTTGGAGGGTTCTAGGATTCCTCCATGCCTATTCTAAGCCTACTAGAGTGCTTTCCCATGAGTCTCAACTACATATATATCCTTTTTAATTATGTGTCTTAAATATTGGATCCAACCATGCTTGTGCTATCCCCTGTATCCTCAATTGATGCACATGCGGCCTTCCATTCCCCAGTTATGTGTGAGAAACTCACATTTTGAGTCATATTCATCATCAAATAAGGGGTTCTCCAAGTGTATCAAATTTACATAATCAAATATTATCTCTTCATCTGGTGAGTATTTTATTCGAATGGGTGGTGCCCATGTTGTTGATGTTGTAGGGAATAAATATTCAAGAGTTTGATCTTATGTTGGAGAAGAATATGACTCTTCCCCTTCTATTTATTCATACTTTTGATGGTCACACCCAACATTGGGAGGTACATATAATGTCTCCTTCTTAGATGGTTCATATATTGTGGATCTACATAGCTGTGCTCTATGGGTGGAATTAGTTCGATCAATTTCTTTTTGAGACACCTAGTTTTCGAACTTATGCTTACATCTGACTGGGAGTTTCTACCAATTTCCTTCTTCTTCTAACTGGGAAATGGTTATACAATACACCTACTCTAAGGAATTGTATAACACAACCTATATGGAATTGACCATGACATGAAGGATGTGTTCGAAGATGAAATAGTAATATATATTATGTTATAGCCTTCAATGGAAAGGAAAATAGTTGGGATAGTTAGTGAGGATGACCTCATCAGGATTCTTGGGTTGCATTATCATGAGTAGGTTATTGCTCTTGGATTCCAAGAAATAATCAGGGACTTTATCATTTTTTAAGGAGTATTCTTTATTTATCCATTAATCAAATCATTAATGGCCTTGGTTTCTCTATGATTCTGGCCAAAAGTGATTCTGTTGTTATCACTTCTCGATAGAAGGCACCAGGTTGTTCAGGACCTTCCTGGGTTCTTGGATGGGTACTTCTAGTAGCTTGAGAGTGATAGTTGTAGCTTTTGATTTACCTGACCTTTTCACATGTGTTACAGTCATGAGTCAGGTTTTGGACTCGGTTCACTGAATGGAATCCTAACGACTTTGCAATGTTTTAGTGAACTCATAGAACCCACCTGGATTCTTTATTAGGATCAGAGGTGTGTCCAAATCATCATAGTTATTTTCACTAAAAATTTCTAGAAGTTGTTCTTATGAGAAAGGGATATTGAGTGAATATGTTAAACCATTCCATCTGACTATGAATTCATATGTAATCTCGTTCTTGTGTTGATTACAGTTTGTCAGGTTTATGATCACCATTTTCCTCAATGTGGAGATGGAATGATAAAGTAACTGACAACAAAGGTATTCCCATCCTGCAAAAAAATCATGCTGGTAGACTATTTTACCATATAAAGGCTAGCCCTATCATATTTTGTAAAAAAAACCTCATATTTTTCACCTCCTATTGATCTTGAGGGTCTATCATCAGAAAACATTAGGATATGTAGTGTGTTAGATGTGGTTTTGGGTCGCTCACATCGTTAAGAGTGGAGAAGGTAGAATTTTCAAAATTGGGTGGAGGTAGAGTACCATCCACCAATTTAGGATATGTCTTTCTATTAGGTTGTATAGGTGCGTGTCGACCCTCTATGGATTCAATTTGAGTAGTATGGGACTTGATGACATTAAGTAGATCTGAGGGAACTAATTTTTATCCACGTCCCATATATAGGAAGTGAATGGGACTTAATGAGGTGGTTCTGCCTTTGTCTCCAATTGATCCTCAATTTTTCCTAATACTGAATGAGTTCCCTAATGAGGGAGAGGCTACCGCTACAATGGAGGGAAGTCATGATCATTTTTGACTTCTTCATCTATGTGGACTGGCTGCCTGGATTAGGAGCCAGTCTGATGCATAGATATTGCTCTTATTGGAAGATCAAATATGGGAGGGAGAATATTCATCTTTGTCTGAAGATGATACCTAGTAGGAATATTTCCCCTGAGTATCTCCTAATTGATTCATATGAGAGTTTGTATCTTACTCTCATACTGTGATAAATGTTACTCTATGGAAGGAACCTCAACTCTTCCATGTGGTGATTGGGATATAGTCCTACATTTTCTTTTCTTTTTCTTTAGAAATTTTTATTCTATGGAGGTGGAAACTTAGTATTTGAAGGTGCTAAATTTTGGATCCTTCTTTGGTTCAGGATGTGTGCAACCTCATTTGGTGCATCCAAATCACCCCCTCTTGGGGTACATTTTCCATGTCAAGGCCATATATATTTTATCCTTGATCCAAAAAAAATTTCATATTGAAAATGATGAAATTAAAAGATGCATATTGGTTAATGGTAGTTATACCATTACTTTTGACGCAACAGGTTGATTTTGTACCGCCTTTATCAGGGTTTTTATTAAAACCCTTGGCCATATTGGGCTATTTATTCTCATGAACCTAGTGGGGTCTGATTACCTTTGTGACACACTCCTTTTAATTTTTTCTGTGAATGATGGACTTGAGGGAGTTTTTGTTCATGGTTTCTAAGCAGGCCTCGGCTGGTAGAGGATTGTCCTGTAGTGGGAGTAACAGGTGGAGATCCAACTTTTTATTTTTTCCTACCAACCTTGAGACGACGGATTCTCTATGTGGTGATGAAAATTCCCCCAACCCTATGGGGTGGGGGTTATTTGGTGCCACGATTGGCATTGATTGGTCATGTTTTTTAGGATCTAATTATTCCAATTAAGTATTTGATGATTCCATCGACAAACATTGATATATAAATGCCTTCACCCCTGTAATATGTGGGTGATATGGAATCACATTTGATGTCCCCAGGACCCTTTCAGGGGATGGTGAACTTAGATATGATGATTGAGGTATAAATTCCCCTAGTCCAGTAGGTTGGGGTTTGTTTGTAGATGCTGCCAATGTATCATAAATCCACTTAATAATTGATGATTCAAGGGGTGGAGATAGTGATAGATACTATCCCATCCTGGAGGGATAAGACCTCTTCTAGATGGCTACTATGGTAGCTGCTATTGCTTCCCGTTTGATGAGGTAAAATTGTTCTCGTATGAGAGCTGGGTGTGATAGAATTCCATAGTGAGAACCAATCTTTACAAGAAGTTTCTTGAGTCATCGAAACTTTGATCTCCATGTCTGGAATGAATTATCATTACTTATAGGGGCCCAGTTTGAAGCCCTTTTGGCTATACTCTCCCTTCTTCTGTGATTTATGGGAATCATTGAATTGGGGGAATTCTATTTTAGTGACGAAATGGCCCAAACATTACCTGATCCCCTAATTTCACCAGAACCAATGAAATTATAGGACAAAGTATCTGAAGGGTTCTATTGTTCCAAGGGGAAGCAAAGTGTAATTATCTATAATCTACCCATACTCGAATACAAATTCAATATGTGTATTCAGAGATCAATTGTTGAAGGGTTGTGATGCAATGGAGGAAATCATGTTGTAGATTTTTGATGTGATTTTCTAGTTTCAAATCCCAGTCCATAGAGATAGAAGCTCAGTCTAGTATAAAAAAGTGCATTTTTTTGGTCTTAAGGTGACCCTCATATCTTGGATAAGGGAGGTGTCTATTATTCATTCACTGATGAGTATCCCACATATTTTAGCATAGATAAGGAATACACTCCTTTTCTAGTTAAATTAGGATCTCATAGTTAGAAGTGGTGTGGGGCCATAACATGATAGAGAGGTTGTTTCCATCTAAATCTCTCTATATTCCAATTTAGTCCTCCCTTCATCATACTTACATGCCTTTATCCATCCAGACCATAGAATATGATTTTGAGGGTCACATGTTGACTGGAGTGGAGTGCTACTAGAAGTCAATGGGGAACTATATGTAGTTGAACCCAATGTTTTGAGAACCTCTCTATGTGATTTAATTTGAGATTGAACACCTCTATATATGGAGGTGTTTAGAAAAGGGGAGTATTTCCTTTTATATGGTAGATATGGTTGTGGGAGATTGACCTTGGTCGATGTTAGGAGTAGAGTCCCTATGATCCATCTCCACACTACCATGAGGAGGACTATCATAGTAATGATCATATTCTACTTTGTTGGAAGAGTTGACGGACCATTGGGATGTTGAGAATGTGTCTCAAATTACCTCAAGGAAACTGTCATTGAGAATATTAGGAATATGGGTCACATCCTACATCATGGTCAGAATATGACGACCTGCCTTTTGGAATTGTTCGGGAATATGAGCCTTCTATATTACAGTTCCTAAAACATTCCTATAATTGTATGGTGTTTTAGGAGTATGATACCAATACTGAGAATCAATTAGAAATTTCCAATGAGTTTCCTCATTATTGACAAGAATATGAGAAAATCCCAAGGCATGTTCTATTCACACTTGGTGATCCTCGGTCAGGACAGAAGTATGTTCCCAATCCCGATCCTTTGGGATATTCCACTGGGCTTTCTTGGTAGGGGTATGAGCCTACCCCGATTCTTTTACAGATTTCACTTGGTGAGCCTTGGTTTGAGTATAGGTATGATCCTGATCTGAATATGCATTCCCTGTCATAATATACTGAAGGACCTTCGAAATGGGAGAAGGTATATGAGCCTCCTCCTTTATTGACTCAGAATGATGTCGGTGAATCCATTCATCAGAAGAATTAGTAATATGGTCTTAAATTTTGTGATATACTAGAATATTCTAGGTAGATTCATTGAATATAATATGAGAATGTGTTAAGGATTGTTCCATTTTTACTTGGTTATCCCTGGCTAGAATGGGAATACATGCCTGATCCTTATCCTTTTGAGTATACCGTTGGACTTCTTTGATAGTAATATGATCATGTCCTGAGTCTTGTTCCCCTCTCACGTGGTGAGCCCTAGAGAGAATAAGAACATAATCCTAATCCTAGGCCTTTTGAATATGTTATCAGACTTTTTTGATGGGCATGTGCCCCTATCTCGAGGCATGTTCCACTCTCACTTAGTAATACCCGGTTGGAATGGGAGTATAAGCTCGGACCGGTGCCTATCCCTTTATCATAATATGTTGATAGTTATCCTAGATGAGAGTATGAATGTTAACTTGATCTGGTGAAACTACTTGTTCATAATGATGAGAGTGTTAATTTTCCATGTATGTAGGGATTAAAATATGTGCATGTCCCTTTATCTTCAACAGTAACAGAATATTCTTGCGTTATTCTTCAGGTATTTCTAAAATATATTATAATTTTATCAAATTGTGTCTAGGGATATAAGCATGAACAATTTTGGACTCCACTATGTACTGATAGATGTATTCAATTGAAGTGGGGATATATTCTCACTTCTTTTCTCCTTGTTTCACTGGAATATGCTGATAGACATGATGCATGGGGGTAGTGATATGTGTCTTCCCCGTTCCTACTATGAGAATATGACCACAAACTTTTTCAGAGTGAGAAAGGGTATGATCCTTCTTACTTGTTTCTGTTGGAATATGTTGTAAGGCATCATCAGTAGGAGAGGGGATATGATCCCTCTCCTAGACATGCAATGCATTATTTTCCTAATGAACCATCCTTTTTTCCTATTCGTGGGCGTTAGAGGTAGTAGTGTGTCAGGTAGTACCCTCAGTAGTAAATGGGTGGGTACTGGTGGGATGGTGTTGGTGATAGTGGTTGATAAGTGCCCTCTTTAATTGAACCTGATCCAGATGGGAGCTTTATTTGGCTTCCTGGTCCACCTTCATTAGATATTAAATGTGGCAATTTCCACGCTCTAGGGATAAGATCTCGAAGTGGTTGGTTATAGAGACAAGGGAAACTACCTTGGCCGTATCTTTTCTTGGGTGATGTATAATTTTTGTTTTTCATGCTTGGAGACCCTCATGGGTAGCTTCCATGGTCAGGATTATACCACGTCAGTGGTACTCCCAGACCATCGTGTTTTCCACTTGGCATTGGAGGTGTCAAGCATGTGAGATCATTTTATGTCCTGTGGGGTTTGTAGCCATAAGTGATTTAGAAAAAGTGATTTCTGGATAAAGAAGATATTGTCTAAGATCTGGATGTTGTCAATGAGAGTAGTATCTATAGTCACGTAGACAATAAGGAAAAAGGTTATCGATTATTTAAATATCATAGACATGATGTGTGATTAATCAAATATTCATGGTTAACACAATTTTTCTTTTATTCATGACCCATCCATCCTAGTCATTTATACTTTTCAAAGTAAATATGAAATTATATCTTGAGAACCATGGTTAAAAAAGACCATATATACAATCATTCCAGTATTACTTAATTTTTTATGTAGGAATGATAAACAAAGTGGTTTGGCGTATGGTTTACCAATCGTTCTATTATTTTAGAGATTCATGTTAGGTCCACCATTTTTTTGTATATAGTGTGACAAATAGAATGTCCTGAAAAATAATAACCTAATCATCTTGTTATTTGAGAGATTCACATCGGGTCACCAGTTTTGTTTTCATATAGCGTGCACACAAAATGGACCAATAGATAATAACCAAATCATTTTGTTATTAGATAGATTCAAATTGAGTTCACTATTTCTGTTTTAATATAGTGTGAAACAAAGGACCAATGGATAATAACCCAATCAATTTTTTATTAGAGAGATTCATGTTGGGTTCACTATTTTTATTTCAATAGAGAAGTGGAGACTAAGGAACCCTCATAGTGGTGGGTTCAGTTTGACCCGATGGTTGATTGTGGGGGGGTGATCTTTTGCATAATCATTAATATCAGGTCACCATTTCCATTATTAATAGAAACTCTTAATGGATCCATCATCCATAATTGGGTATAGACCTTATTTCTAAAGGTAAGCCACCAATTGGGCTTTCAGGCCCAATGACTCTTAGGGGGTCACATTAGTCAGGAGGATGGGAGTTCAAGTTCATCACAACCTTTTGAGGGGAATTATTTCCTACTTTAGGACTCTCTTATAGATTAAAGATATGTTCGCAAATCTCTTCCTAATCTTGATATGAGACTGTTTACCCTAACAAAATGATTATAGTTTAATTATATTTATATGAAAAAGAAAGGGGATATCATCAATGAATAGAGGAAATTGGATGTCATTAGTGAATCCATCTATATTTATTTGAGGTTATTCATAAATTTCTGAGTAATGGGTAGTTTCATTAAATATTGAATCCATATAATTAATTACTTTGGAATTTTCTTCCACGCAGGGAGGGGGTGTAACATCCTGATTTCAGAAGCCACCCAAAGGTGCCCCGTACCCGGTTAGTCACATGTCCTCAAGTGAATTTCCACAAATGCCAGAGGCTGCCGACTAGTAGTGAGGGATTTGGGTGTGATAGTGGGGAAACTATGCCCTCATTGGTAGAGTAACACAGTAGAAGTAAATCAATAGCAATAGCGGAAGTAGAAATAGTACCATAACAAATGTAATCGGTGGAATACTAGAAGTAATAACAACTGGAGCACATATATAAAATGATGCATGATATATATGTCTAGAAAAACATCCAAACAAGTCAAAATGTGGAATACAATACTAATCCAAATTACAAAAGAAAAAAAAAGTAAACAACTCCTCAGCATCATAAGTCATAGCTTGGTCCCATGCTTGGCAGCTCCAAATAGTCAAGTACCTGAAGTAGAAGGGAGCTAAACCTTATCTATACATGCAATAATAAAATCTATTTGGGCACAAAATAATGGATCAAATAGGGTGTGAGACTAAATCCCAGTATGAAACCACCATAAGATCTGTACCTAATAGTTAGTGAATATATGGCAGGTAATAAGTAAAGAATGCAGTAAACAAGGAAGTACTCAGCAGTAAACAATCCACAGTTTCAATGAATTTGGTTTCATATATCAAGAAATATTGTATCAAATTAGGTAACCCTATAGGTAGTATTCACAGCCTAACCACTCTGTTTCAACCAATCAAGTACAAGCAAGAACCTAAAGCATAGACTCTTTGAGGAAGTACTCACCGTCAATTCCTCCAATAGTCTCGTATTAGAAACTAAAGACGCTCTAGGGAAGCACTTACATAACATTACCCCTATGGCCCATGTCGAGGAATTACAGACACTCTGAGGAAGATCTTACATCAATTACACTTGTGGTCTCGCATCGTAAAAGTAAACAGACACTCTAGAGAAGCCCTTACGTTAATTCTCCCTATGGTCTACTACACCAGGTTCTCACGAACCTATGTAAGTCAAGTAATTATAGAAACGCGTATTGTCCAAAGTAATATTCAAGAACTACTTGGTTAGAAATCTACATCATATCATCATGTTAGATAAAAAAATCACTCCAACCTACAATACTAGGCATGGGAAAAACAACAAGGTGGCCTAAGTGGCTAAGAAGGACTAAATGGTCAAAACAAGGCATGAAGAGACAAACACTTCCAATGCAAAGAAATTAACCCTATTCACATTCAATCAACCTCTACTAAAGCATACAAGCATAATAGGTAATTAATAGGGCTAAATAAATAAACACGTAATACCTCGTTCAAGGGTATTGGTTAAATTTCACATATAACTCAAATAATTTAAATAGAAAGGCACAAACCACCTACCTTGGTTTTGGGAGATCATTATACGTAAACCTCAAGCCTTGAATTTCCAAAGAACACTATAGATATACAAAAATTCTCAAATCGTTCAATAGATGATAACTTGGGAAAGAGGAGGAATCAGGAAATGAAGCTCTAGTTAAGGAAGGGCTTAATGAGGCGATCCCAATGCAATCGACTATGGCCGAATCAGAAATCAGATGCTCGATCAGAGGATTGAGGAAAGATCGCGGCCGTATGGATGCTCTTGGATGAACTAGGTTGAGAAGGTGGTGTTTCTGTCTGTCAGACGTGACCTTAGTGCATTTAATGAAAAAAAAGAAAGTACACAATGTGTACTTTAGAAGTACACAACATGTACTTTCCTTTACCATCCCCCACATTAGGTGGTCTCTAGGTCACCACACACGGTCATGTTCATGTCTGTGACATGGACAACACCCAGCTACCTGCAGTAATAGAGTACACAACATGTAATTATAAAGTAAATGGCATTTACTTAAGAAATTTCTAGAAAACTATTATTTTTCCTCAAAACAATAGAAAAGGAAAAACATACCTGAAAAAAAAGATCTGGTTTCTTACAAACTTCTCCCCTTAAATAAATTCATCCCTGAATTTTCTTGCAAGGTGGCGTAGAAGAAGAAACCCTGAACAACTCTGGCCAATGTGATTGTACATCAGCCTGCCTCTCCCAAGTCTCAGCCTGCCCCCACCCGTGCTGCCATAGCACTCGTACCAGAGGAACAGACCAACCATGGAGAACCTTCATACTTCGATCAACAATATAGATAGGATGCTCCTCGAAAGATGCATCCACTTCTAAATAAACCTACTAAGGTTGAAAAACATGAGAAAGGTATGAAATGTAATGTCGGAACTGAGAAATGTGGAAAATGTCAAGCATAGCCTGGTACCTCTGAGGTAACTACAATTGATAGGCAACCTGACCACTCTCTCCAACACCTCAAATGGCCTGATGTACCTTGGTGAAAGCTTACCCTATCTCCTAATCCTTCTGTGCCCCAACTTTAGTTTGAAATGCAGGAAAAACTGATCCCCGACCTCAAACTCCAGCGGTCATCTCCGCCGATCAGCATGAGACTTCTGTCGAGACTGTGCAGTAGTCATCCTCTTCTGAATCAACTCTATCTGCTCTGCAGTCTCCTGGAAAAGATGAGGTCTCAGGATAGCTGACTCTCCTACCTCCAGCCAACATAAGGGTTATCAGCTTGGCCTATCATACAAATCCTCATAAGGTGTCATCTGAATAGTTTCTTGAAAACTATTATTATAGGCTAACTCCACAAGAGGTACGTGATTCTCCCAAGAACCTCCAAAATCTAGGATGCAAGCTTAGAGCATGTCCTCAAGCACCAGAATCATACGCTCAGACTAGAAATCTTTTAGGGGATGGTAAGATGTACTCAAAAGTACCTGTGTACCCAAAGCTTTATATAGTCCCTGCCAAACCCGAGCAGTAAAGTTTGAATCCCTGTCTGAAACAATGGAGTGAAAAACCCCATGTAAATGTAAAATCTTCCAGATGTACAACTGTCCCAGCTCATCAAAATTGAATGTCTCTTTAATTGGTAAGAAGTGTGCAACCTTAGTAAGTCTATCAATGACAACCCCACAACATCATTCGCTTGAGGCGACCTCGGTAAACCAGTCACGAAATCCATCGTGACATCATTCCACTTCCACTCGAGAATGAGTAACTGCTACAAAATCCCCATGGGCCGTTGATGCTCCACCTTCACCTTCTGACTGGTGGAACAAATCATGACGAACCCAACAACATATTTCTTCATACCTGGCAATCAATACTGATGATGTAGATCATGATACATCTTGGTGAAACCAGGATGAACTACCCAAACTGAGCAATGAAAGTCCTGCATCAACTCATCGCATATGTCTGCTGAAACCCATACGTGCCCTTGAAAATGAAAGATCTCATCCTCGCCTATGGTCTATCTAGGAATAGGGTCCTCTCCTAACACACATTCTCATAGGACCAGGCCTTTAGAATCTGATAGATTCCTCATTCACACTGGATACAGAAGAGTAGAGGTAATAACTATAAAATAAATAAAGTTCTGCCCCTGTTTTTCGTGCACCTCCAAATGCATCTTGGAGAACATAGCCATAAGCTACCACTCACTGCTAGCCTCGTGAACTACCTGTATCTGAGTCCTCCTGCTCAGCACATCATCCATAGTGTTGCCTTTCCCTGGAGTATAGGCAATCTCAAAGTCAAAAGACTGAAGGTACTCAACCCACCTTCGTTGTCCCAAATTCAGGTCACACTGAGTGAAGATATACTTGAGACTTTTATGGTCAGTGAAAACCACAAAATTCACTTCCAGAAGATAATGTATCCAATAGCGTAAGGCATGAACAACTGCTGCCAACTCAAGATTGTGCGTCTGATAATTCCTCTCTTGTGGCCTCAACTACCAAGACCCGTAAGAATAGCTCCCAGCCTAATACCTAAAGCATCACAATAAATAGTATATCTCTTTCCTAGTTCTATCAATACTAGTATTGGTGTTGAGGTAAACCTCCCTTTCATCTCCTAAAAGGCTGACTCACAAGAATCTAACCACAATAACTTTGCACCCTTCTTAGTCAGACCCCTCAGTGGTGCTGCTAAGTGTTAAAAGTGGCCTCAACTATCAAGACCCATACGCAACGACTCCTTCCCCCTGCATAAGCACATCTCCCAGCCCAATACCTGAAGCCTTGCAATAAACAGTATATCTCTTGCATGGTTCTAGCAATACTAGTATTGGTGCTAAGTTCAACCTCCCTTTCAGCTCTTGAAAGGCTGACTCACAAGAATCTAACCACAAGAACTTTGCACCCTTCTTAGTTAGACCTATCAGTGGCTCTACTAAGTCTGAAAAGTCCTGAATAAAACGTCTGTAGTATCCAGAGAGCCCTAGAAAACTCTTTACCTCAAATTAATTCTTCAGCTACTCCCAGGAAACTACTGCTCTCACATTCTCTAGGTCCACTGATACTTCTGTATCTGAGATAACATGACCCAAGAAGTGAATCTGATCCATCCTAAAGTGGAATTTTGAGAGCATAGAATATAACTGAAGCTCTCTCAGTGTACTCACAATGATCTCGAGATGGGTGGCATGGCTGTGTCGAGTGTGAGAGTACACCAAGATATCATCCACAAAGACTACCATGAAAGAATCCAAGTATGGATGGAACACTCGGTTCATCAGTGCCATGAAAACTACAGGCACGTTCGTGAGACCGAACGAAATAACCATATATTTGTATAGACCATAACTACTTCGAAAGGTTGTGAGAGGTATATCAGATGGTCTAACATGCAACTAATGGTAAATGGACCTCAAGTCAATCTTCAAGAACACTCGATCTCCTAGAAGCTGATCAAAGAGATCATCAATCCTCAGTAAATGATATCGGTTCTTGACCGTCAACTGGTTCAACTTCCGATAGTCCACACACAGTCTGATGGTACTGTCTGCCTTCTTCACAAACAGAATAGGTGAACCCTAAGGAGAAGTACTGGGTTGGATGAAACCCTTTCCCTATAACTCCTTGAACTGCTTCTTGACCTCCTACAACTCTATTGTATCCATTATATATGGATGAATTGACACTAGTGCCACTCTTGGCACAAGCTCAATAGAAAAGTATACCTCTATATTCAAAGGAAAACCTAAAAATTCATCTGGAATGACGTCCACGAAATGATCCACCATTGGAGGAAAGTCTAACTGTGAAGTCCCCTGGTCATCCAGATATAGACTAGCAATATGGGCTATAACTCCTACCAACCCATGATACTAGGGTCCCGCTCTACTTGCCAAGACATCCCATTCACCCTTATGAAGAAACGATCTGCCTTCTGGTGATGTGAAACTCAACCTCCGATGATAGTAATCAACGACTGTCTGGATGGGAACTAACCAATCCATTCTGATAATGAGATCATATCCTATCATCTTTTGGATATAGAGGTCCCATAAAAATTGACCCCCACCAACCTCTAGAGGGCATTCCTTGCACTGACGTACACTCTCCATTATAGTCCCCAACAGAGTTTCTAGCATCAAGATATCAATAGAATAAAAGATACAGGGCCCAAGGCTCTCCACAACAGCAAAAAATATAATTTTATGGGAAGCCCATGTATCGAAAAGAGCAGAAGCTAAAACTGAGGAAACTAAGATTGTACCTCGAACTGTAGAAGGTCATGGATCCTGCTCCTGCTGGGTCTGCTCCACTGCAAAAGTCTGACCTGCATTGTGGCCCTGTGACCCTACCTTACCACCCTGAGCTGATCTACCCTACTGTCGCTAAAATCATGGGGACTGGCTACCATGTCCATGACCTCCACCTTGGCCTAAACGGCTGGAAGAACTCCAATTCCTAGACTGATGAGAAACTAGTGGTGGTGCTCTAGAACAAGGAGTCATAGAAGAACCCATATCACCAACTGATAGTGAGAATATCTGAAAAAATCACTAAAGGTGACCCATCATACGACATGATCAGTACTACACTAGGACTCTTGGGAAATGTGGCCTCATATTACCGCTCTTTGTGCACTGTTATCACACCACCAGACTTCCATAAGAAGTGTCTCTCCTCCTTGGATCACCACGTGAAGACCCCCCGTGGTGCTTCCTACTATCAGAAAGAGGAATACTAACTCTATATGTTGAGATGCCATGGCTCACAACTCTAAAATCCCTCATATTGTGCTCCATGATCAGTTCCTAGTTGACTACCAAAGTGATGGAAGTAAGCCTGAAGATGTTCACCTGCAATTGGATGTCATGCCTTAGACCATCCTCAAACTTCCTTTCCAGGAATAACTCATCACCTCCTGGAATAGGCGTGAAGCGTTGCAACTCTGTGAAGTGAGAAGAATACTCCATAACAGAAAGAGTACCCTGCCCCAGACTCATGAACTCTCAGGATCGATCGGCCCTCTATGTCCCTAGATAGAATTAGTCATAGAAGGCATGCTAGAACTCATCCCACACAATAATATGCTGGCATCCTGCATGTGAGATCACATCCCACCATTTCTTGGCGGAATACCGAAGCATATATGTAGAAATATTGACCCTACTCTCCGGAGGAGTCTCCAAGTTATTGAAGACAGACAGCATGGCTTCTAAACATGACTCTATAGCCTAATGTCCTCCTTCTCCTGTGAGGGTGGGAGGATGTTGCTGCTGGAAAACCTACATCAGCTCTGCCATAGACAGTTCAGGAAGCGGTACACCATAGAAGGTCTACATAAACCTCATGAAGCCCTCTCAGAATTGTGCATCAGCACCTGTGTCCAGAATGAGGCTGGTGCCAAGACTGGAACAATTGGAGGATCTACTGGAAGTCCCTGATCATCCATGTTCGGTGTATGATCATTTCCCTGTAACTGGTGTACAACCGGAGGATGTCTCGGTGGCATGAATCTACAAGGTCAAGCGCACACCTTAGACCAAGATTATCACGGATTGAAAACTGGAAGGGTAAGAAGGGAACATGTGAAAGGAATCATTCATGTTTTACAAAACATGGATACAAAATGTGTATACTTAACTATACAGCGTGTTCCCTTAAGTCTTTCACATGGGCGTGTACTTCTGCCAAAACTGGTCGTGTAACACCCCAAACACATGGTGTGTTGTATTAACACACGACATGTACTTGAATCCTCTTCCCCAACCCAAGTCCTTTTACACGGATAAGCCACACGGTTCTCCCTAGAACAAGACTACACGACCTGTTAGTGCCAGACATAGCGTTTATTAGATGAACTTCACCCACCCATGTTGTTAGATACATGGCCAGTTACACGACTGACTCAACACAGCATGTTCCAGATAGACACGACATGTACTAGAAAGGATTTCACCGACCCATGTTTGTTAGTTACACGATCATATTCTAGAATTACACTACACAGCATGTTCAATCTTGACATGGTGTGTATCTTTTAAGTTTTATCCATCCGTGTCGTTAGTCACACAGGTGGACATAGGGTCAACACAACACAACATGTAGAACCGGTACACGGTGTGTTCCCCTAAGGATTTACCTATCTCATGTCTCTACCCACATGACCTATGACACGGTTAGAGACTACATGATGTGTACATACGGTACATGGCTTGTACTTAAGAAAAACAGTTTCTTCCCAAACAAAAGAACACATGGAATGTATTCAAAACTACACGGCATGTATTCTGGTTTTTTCCGAACAGTAAGCCTCATAAACTACTCTGGAACCCAAAAAAACACTAAAAAAACCTTTAAGTTCCAAATTCCGATATGTGAGGGGCCATACTCCCTGCGAATCAAATCTTGGAATCTCATACATTTTATAAACAAGGATAACAGTGAAATGATCCACCAAATTCTGGTCCATGAGGGCCCATAACTCCTCAAGAACAAATGTGTGGCGTTCATTCAATAAAAACATTACACAATCAATGCCATAACAAAAATCAGGTATTCTATCAAGGAATATATCACAACATCATACATATCTAGCACAACATCTTTCACAACAACATGCAATCACAAATGCACCCTAAATGGCCTCGCAACAATGCATGACATGTGATTTCTATCAAGTGCCTATATGATGCATGAGATGGAATAACCTCATATCCTCAGGTTGCAATAGAAATAGATCCTTAATAAAATCAACAATAGCAACACAATTCATGTGAGTCACCAAACGGTGAAACCAAATAAACCATAAAATTTTAAAAAATAGAAAAATTGCAATAAACGAGGTAGATTGGATATTCCCTGTACACAGGTTAGCTACTCTTGGGCACATCTTATTACCAAGTACCTATTCCATCCTATCCCTGACTATAGGCTCCAAATAGTAATTCAAGAAGAATATAATTCCTCTGATACCACTTTGTAACATATTGGTTCCGGAAGCCACCCAGAGGTGCCCCATACCTGGTTGGTCGCATGGCCTAAAGGGAATTTCCCCGAATGCCAGAGGCTACCGACTAGAAGTGAGGGCCTTGGGTGTGATAGTGGGGAAACTATGCTCTCATTGGAAGAGAAACACAGTGGAAGTAAATCAATAGAAATATAAGATGTAGAAATAGTACCATAACAAAAGTAAATAGCGGAAGACTAGAAGTAATAACAACTGGAGAACATATATAAAATAATTCATGATATAAATGTCTAGTAAAACAGCCAAACAAGTCACAATGATGACTACAGTACTAATCTGAAGTACAAAATAAAAACATGTAAACAAATCCTCAACATCGCAAGCCATATCTTGGTCCCATGCTCTCCATCTCCAAAGCAGTCAAGTACCTGAAGTAGAAGGGCCTTTTCCCTTATCTATACCTACAAAAATATAATCTTTTTGGGCCCAAAAGCATGGCCCAAACAGGGTGTGAGACGAAATACCAGTAGGTAACCACCACAATATTTATGCCTAACAGTCAGTGAATATATGGTAGATAATAAGTAAAGAAAGCAGTAAACAAGGAAGTACTCTGCAGTAAACAATCCACAGTTTCAATGCATTCAGTTTCATATATCAAGAAACAATTAATCAAATTAGATAACCCTCTGGGGAGTATTCACAGCCTAACCCCTCTGGTTCAACCGAGCAAGTACAAGAAAGCATCTAAATCATAGACTCTCTGAGGAAGCACTCACTGTCAATTCCTTCTATAGTCTCATATCGGTAACTAAAGGTGCTCAGGGGAAGCACTTACATCAAATTCCCCCGTGTCCCATGTCAAGGAACTACAAACACTCTGAGGAAGCACTTACGTTAATTCCCCATGTAGTCACGCATCGTAAAAGTAAACAGACACTCTGGAGAACCCCTTATGTCCATTCCCCCTATGGTCTACTACACCGAGTTCTCATGGCCCTGTATAAGTCAAGAAATCATAGCAATGCATATCATCCTAAGTAACCCTCAAGAAATACTTGGCTAGCAATCTAAAACATATCGATATATCAGATAAACAAATCACTCCATCCTACAATACTAGGCATGGGAAAAACAACAAGGTAGACTAATAGGCTAAGTAGGACCAAACAGTCAAAACAAGGCATGCATGGGAAAACACTTCCAAAGAATAACAATTAACCCTATTCACATTCAATAAATCTATACTCTAGCATACAATCATAAAATTCAATTAACAGGGCTAAAATATTAAACACGCAATACCCTGTTCAAGGGTATTGGTCAAATTACACATATAACTCAAAGACTTTCAATGGAAAGTCACAAACCACCTACGTCAGTGTTGGCAGATTGTTATACATGAACCTCAAGCATTGAATCTCTCAAGAACACCATAGATCAACAAAAATTCTCAAAAATGTTCAATGGATGATAACTTGGGAAAGAGGAGGAATCAAGAAATGAATCTCTCGAAGAAGGAAGGGCTTATCGAGGTGATCCCAATGCTATCGAAGACGGTCAAATTGGAGATCAGATTCTCGATTGGGGGCTCGGGGAAAGATCACAGTCATATGGATGCTCTCAGACAAGCTAGGTAGAGAAAGAGGTGTTTCTGTCTTTCAAATGCAACCCCAGTGCATTTAATGGAAAAAAAATAAAGTACACGGCGTGTACTTGCCTTTACCGGCCCTCGCATTAGGCGGTCTCTAGGTAAGCACACACAGCCATGTGCATGGCCATGAAATGGCCATCACTCAGCTACTTGTGGTAATAGAGTACGCGGTGTGTACTTAAGAAATTTCCAAAAAACTCTTCTTTTTCCTCAAAACACCTGAAAATGGAAAACATACCTGAAAAAGAAGATTTGGGTTCTTACAGGGGTTTTGTATTCTAAGGAGAGGATTGATCCATTATGAGGTATCATATGTGTCTTGGTTATTATAGGAATGAAAACCCATGTAGTTTGTTACACCCATGTAGTTAAACACTACAGAGGGGACATATGTGTGGGAGATAAGGCATCATATGTTTGAGCTTGAGCCTCAGTGAGATGTACTATGTATCCTAGTTATATAAGGAATGACAGTTATCATAGTTCATTCCTGCCCTTAGGACTGGCGCCAAGGTAGATTCCCATATGTGTAGCGGTGTTTATATCTTGCCACTCATCGGAGCTTACATACTAGGATTTACCAGGCTGGAGGAGATTTATGAATCCAATGAGGTTTTCATTGAGGCTTCCTAAGCCCACATGAGTTATTCTTGGTTTTAGAAATAAGGGGTAGCAAATAATCAGGCTCATTGCATATGAATATAGGACTCATGTACTGGAACAACCCTTAGGATGTCTAATATGGATCTTGAGCCTCAAATAGGTGTCCTACATATCCTCATTATGGTAGGAATTAAAGTTGTCATAGTTTAGTTGATCAGGGCTTATACACTAACATTTCCCTTATTTGGGGATCACACACTAATTTTGCCCTAATAATTTTATATGATTATGATGAACATAATATTATATCCCTTAGATAATGTGAAAAATGCTCACTGTCAAAAAACAAGGGATGGAAAATGATCGGTCTCATTGCTTGTGGGAATTGGACTTATATACTAAGGTAGCCATTTGGTTGGTTAATATTGATGTCAGGCCTTATAGAGGTGTCCTATGTATCCTGGTTATGGTAGGAATTTGAGTCCTCATAGTTCCCTAGATTGGGGATTACACACTGATGTTTCCCTTTGTTCGGGGATTAAAAACCAAGGGTGGACAAAGTTATTAATCCCTAAGATGCACATGTATTGGTAGAGGCTTACAATGAGAATGATATGATCATTACATCTCCCTAAGCCCACATGATATATTCTCGTTGTGATAAACAAGGTATGGAAAATGATTAGTCTCACTGCTTATGGATTTTGGACTTATGTACTGAGACAACCCTTTAGATGGTTAACATGGAACTCAGGCCTCAGAGAGGCATCCTATGTATCTTGGTTATGGAAGAAATCAGAGTCCTCATTGTTACCTAGATTAGGTCTTGCACACTGACACTATCCTTTGGTCTAGGCTTTCACAAAGAGGGTGGAAATTTTATCAAGCCCTCAGATGCCCTATTAACATGGCCTACTTTCCCATAGGAGGTTGCAAGACCGAGATAGTTGGTCCTAAAAACCATTTCATGACTTGCATGAATAATTCAGAGGGTGTCACATGATCCATATGACTTTCCCATGTTTCATCGCTAGATCTAGATGAAACATATAGAGGGAATCATGAGAGTCAATGAGACATGTCTCAGAGGGTGTCGTATGTCCTGACTAATATGTATAGATGGCATCGTGAGACCATACTGGCATGCCCAGAGGGCATCATGAGAATTATTTGACATGCTTGAGTACTACCGTGAGACTAAACTAACATGTTCTAGTGCCATTATATGAGTTGGGTGAGACAATAGAAGTAAATCACAAGATTTTAATGGTGAACCTGGAGGGTTTTGTGAAACATGGGTGGCATGTCTGAAGGGCGCTATGTGACTTTATTCGACATGTCCAGAGGACTTCGCATGACCCAAATTGTATACAGAAGGAGTATTGCGAGATCTGGGTGACATTTCACAGTGCTATCACATATATTGAGTGGTTCACATGAAGTGTATGAGGGTCGGTGTGTATGACCCAAATTGTATACTGAAGGAGCATCACGAGATCTGGATGACATTTCCCAGTGCTATCACATGTACTGAGTGGTTCACATGAAGCGTATAGGGGTCAGTGTGTATTTTCATCATTTAAGTCTCCCACATTTAGTATTTAAACTAGCCTTTATATTGAGAATGTCTTAGATTTTTTCAGTGTTAGTTTATTTTAGGTCTCATACAATCTAGTAGATATGTAGGATGTTCTTTCCATGTCCTTCAAGAATTACTACACTTGATCTATGGGTGATCACATCAAGTGCCTATGGATGTTGTATGATTACTCTGGTTATTCAGCAGTATCTTACCTAATAGAAAGCTTGTTGATCATGAGATCAACTACTATGAGAAATCCACTCTAGTGTCGGTGTGTCAAGATGCAAAGAGTCCAACCTTTTTTCAGGAGCGTCATAGTAATGTGGTAGTAGTGATTTTTTTATGTTGGGTGGGGCATTTATATGTGTCACCACCCTGGTTTTTTGATCAATTTTCATGGCATATCTAGTGCTAATCCAGGCTGGAATTGAAGATGGTTTTTGGTATCATGTGTCTTTGTGAGTCTTTGTCATTGATCAATTCAATGGAGTCACCATATTTTCATTGACCATGAATCCATCCCATAAACGACTCCTTTATTGGATTATTTCCAATTAATGGGGACATTTTTAAGCATGCAATTATTCTAATGGACTTCCATATTTTCATATTGACATGTTCAAAAGGATTCATGAGACCAAGATACTTTCTAAGAGGCGTTCATGTGACGCTTGAAGCCTTGTCTATGGGATTTCATGAGATCATGATATGAAAAACCTTGGTGTGTCACAATAGTTTTACAACCCCAAGAGTATTCCACATCCTTTCCCTTTTTTATTTCCGTTGTTTATTTTACAAAGTTCAGGAATCATGTGATATTGATCGAATGTTGTCAAGAACAATCGTTCTTCTTCTTAGTGATGTGCCATGAGATCAAAAATGGGTCTTGGGGAGATCCATTAGCATTTCATGGATAATTCCATCTAATTTTCTTTAGGGATCCAAAGGGGGAGTGCACTACTGCCTAGATATACCTGAGTATCTTCATGTGATGAGGATGACATGTTAGCCGACTATTGCGAGATGAGGTAGACATGTCATAGGGTTTTCACAGTGTCTTGTGGATCTCCAGGGGTGCATCATGTGACTTTTACACCCTAAGATCCCCCCACCTTTATATACTTTGTATTATTTTACAAAGTCTTGGTGGTCTCGTGAGTTTTCTTGGATGCTGATGAGGACAACCACTCCCCATAGGCAATCCATCATGTGAGTTTTTTGACCACAAGAGGCTCCTACCTTTTGGATATTTTCCTCCTATTTTTTAAGGTCTTTCAGATGGTTTTTCAGGCATCCACTGGTTGATGATCCACATGGCCTGGGGGAGCTTATCTGGCTACCATTGCATAACCACTGGTTATTCTAGGAACCTTTGTAAGAGCAGAAGGTCTTGACAAGAGGAGCTACATGGGGTCTACTTCAGGTTATGTGATGCACATGATTCCTTCATGTGGAATTATAATGATCATGAAATTGTGTATCCCTTGGAGACTCATGTGATCTGTGGGTATTTCCCACCTTATTCTTCCCTTTATTTCATGGGGAAAATAATACCCATATCTAGGTATTTTTTTCTTTCTTACTTTTTTGATGCTCATTTGCTAGACATCAACAATTTATATGCCCAACAATCTCCCCCTTCTTAATGATAAAAAAACCCATATAATCATAAGCACAAAAAGTATTATTTAATAGGATTTAATTATTAATCAAAAAACAATGATGAATTAATAAACAAAATATAAATATATTTAGTTTTTCAAGATTTATCCAGCTTTTTAAAAATAAAAAATGAAGTACTCATATGGATTAAAAAACATTTAATAGAGAAGATAAATGTAAGTGAGTGTTGTATAAACTAAATATAAACACAAATTAAATAATGGTTAGGATCATAAACATAAAAAAATAGTAAATAGAAAATAATAAAAGAAATTATTTGTATTAATCATCCCAGATTATAGTAAGTATTGGCTCAAGGATAAATACGTTAATGTTTAGAGAGAGATTAAAGACTAAAAATAGGTTCATCAGTGGAAGGTGATTTTTTGACTAATGAGTCTTTGATAGTATGACGCAATGACTTCATCTCCTCTATCAACTCAGTGAAATTTTGGTTCATCAGGCTAGCCAATTCATTTATTATAAACCTCGATTCCTAAAACACCTTTAATTCTTCAACTAGATTTATATTTAAAAAATTATGAATAGTATTAGAAGACTAAATATATATGTTTGTCATTTCTCCCAATTAGTGGACCAAAAACCTAACTCCTGGATCAGAAGAAGTTAACTTCTCAACTAAATCTTTTTAATTTTCCAACAAAGTGTGTAGGGAACACTATCACGCTATAAACATTTAATTATTTCATCCATGGTTTCAATATTAGAATATAAAATCTTTATTATTTTCAATACATCTATATAACTTGCTCCACCTAAAGTAGAAGCTCTTCCATAACATAAAATTGAATCTTTTACACTTTCAAATCAAGTTTCTAAAAACTTATTCATATCACCAAAATATGATTTTTAAATCATTTCTCCTTAAATCTAGACAAATCAATAAAATAAATATCAATTAAAGGAATAAAAATATTCCTTATAAACTGAATTTTCATTGAAAATTTGATAATTATTTTTATGATACTCAAACTCTGTTCTAGAAACAGATGAACTTCTCAAATCTTCCATAGCCTTTCAAGAACTCTAAAGTTATGACTATAGATTTATAACTTCATCCTTTAATAGATCAAACCGAGAGAGATTAATTTCAATAAAACATTGAGCTTACACAAAAAAACAGGAATCATCATTAGATTCTAAAGGTACTTCGTCAAATATTTTATATGGATCTCCTGCTTTAACTAATTAAATTTTTTGAACTTATACACATTCAATAGATTGAGAAGATAATTATCTAGTAATTTTTATACCCTTAGTAAACCATTCTACTATCCTCTCCATGGAATTTTCAAAAAAGAAAACTGATTGATCATCAATGAAATCATTTTTAGTAGCAACTTGGGTACTTACATGTTCTGCAGAAAGAGATTCCTCAACATGAATTTCTTATGTTCTTTATAATCCTTAATAAATAAAAACTATCTCTTCTAGATGTTCTACTACTCACAAAACTTGCTCATATCCACTTTATTTTATAGGAACCTCCTAATAACCTTCCCAAATATTTTAAAATTGCTCAGCAGGTAGACACTATTCTCTTTTATGAGGTTATGGAACTAATACATCCTTAGTATCAACCTTAGTAGATGATTATTGTAACACCCCGAGCTTTCACGATACGCCTCTCTTTCAATAATGCAATAGATTGCATTTTACGCAAGTTCGAGTTCTAACACACCACGACTAATCAAAGTAGCCGTTATGAATAGTAATAATCACTTTTTAAATTTATAGAAATTTTATATTGCATAATGGACTTCATTTTTGTATTCGTAATATCGAAATTATCCTAAGTTGATTTTTTTGTAAAATTCTGGGAACTTCCAATTTTTTATGAATAGTGAAAAATACTTAAAAACAACTTTTCTAATCAAAATAATTTATATTAATAAATTAAACTATTGAGTGGTTTTAAATTATAATTAGAATATATATTTACCATTTTATCCAATGGTGTTTATTAGAATTAAATTCACTTTGAAATTCGACATAAACGATTGTCAATCTTTTGATATATATATTATTTCTTAAAAACACGCTATTTGTTGTGACAATGGGAATTAATTATAAAATTAATTAATTAAACTTATATTTTTGGAATTTTGTAAAATAGAAATCATTTTTGAATTCGGAATATCAATTATATCTTAGGGTGAAATTTTGGCACTGTTCTGAAAAACATCAATTTTTGATGAATAGTGAAACCACTAAGTGGTAGTTAAAAAACTAATTTTTCATTTAAATGAAACATTACCACTTATGTGATTTGATTTTCAAAAATCCGACATACATGGTTGTCATTATTAAGTAAAATGTGGTTCAATGGGATTAAAATAATTTTTTGGTGAATAGTAACTTTTAAGTTTAATTAATCGCGATTAAAGGAAATTAGTGAAATTTAAGGTAAAAATGATATTATAAAAATATGAAATGACCTTGAAACTTGTCCTACCCCTATTGGATGTGTCACTACCGACCAAGAAAATTCATGGGTCAACTTTGGGACCCCATGGATCCACTTTGGTAGGAAAATGACATAAATAACTTTTATTTAAAGTTAAAATAAAAATGTCACAAACATAAGTTGTTTTACGAAAACAATTTTTAAATGGGGTTATACAAGTCATATTTTTTACTATAAATATTAATTAGAAAGCTAAAACTATTTCCTACATCATGATATTTTGTTTATAATTTTTAAACATTAAATAAATTAAATTATTTATGACACCATGATGATGCAGCGATTACCTCATTAATTAACGATTTAAATAAAATGAAAAGATAATGTAAAATCAAAAACTTACACTTGTAAAAAACCTATTGTATGAGTAGATTTCTAACCCTTATCACCTTATCCTAGAATTATATAAGTGTGGGACCTTTAAAATCCGAAACTCATTATATAATAAAGTAACATTTCATTACTTTCCAAGAGTGCCCCTCCTCTCCACTTATAAAAGGCCCCCACCTCTAACACCTTATTAACACTTTCAAGCCATTTGGCTCAGCCAAACTCTGCCCAAATAATCTCCCAACATCCCTAACTTACTCCTAGAAGCCTAACTTTGGGCATAATTCTTCCCAAGGAAGCCTTTGGCTCAAATCAAACGAGTTACCCGATTTTAAGGAAATGTCTTCTCTTATGTTATTTTATTTTATTTTGCTTATCCAACCCCCTAAACTCTTTTTATTCATTTATTTTGTAACAACACCAGTATCATCAATATACTAGGATGTTTTTATAAGAATTATTCTAGTTACATTTACACACACCTATATCTAATGGTTAAAGAACATACAGTTTCTGTGGATGGCGAATTTCTGCCTCACGAAACGATGATTGTTCAACACTCATATAACACCTATAATGGTGGCCATTTTGATGACACTATTTTCATATATGACATATATATTATGTTTATGTTTTACTTATGCTTTTTTATTTCTCATTTTTTGCATACTTTATGATTTCCATTATGGGTAAACGCGATAATTTCATTTTAGGAAGTGCGGACTACCGCCCCCTCAAAGTGATTTGAATCGTTAATGCCATATGTGGGATGTATAAAGGATGGAGTAAATGGTATTATACATTATATTATACTGGAATTATATTATACCTTTATATAATTATAACTTCATTCCATTAAATATGAAATAGAAATGAAAGTAGCGTTCATGTGTACGTACGGCTTACCGTCTCCATGAACGGTGCATTTCATTTCTTACCTCTAAATGTTATGTAATATTATAAATTAATGTATATACTGGATATATATTATATATATGATATCTAAATCATGAATATAATTCTAGATATAATGGATATTTCACCACATGAACAACTTGTAATTATAAGAAGTTTATTTTTGACTCAAGTACCAAAGATCGACAAAATGACCGTTATTAACTTAAATAATTACATAATGTTCCTAACATGGTAATAAGTGATATAAAAGGAATAATGAACATGAAAAAGGTTATTAAGTAAATAGAAATTAACTCTAGTTTATTATTCAGGAGGTTAAAGAACGATCGAGTCAAGTCGGACACGAGGTAAGGGAATTTCTTAACCAAATTTCCATTCTTTGGGTTAATCTCCTAATTTCAAATTATGTCATGATATTATTATGTCCTATCTTGTAATTTTACTTTAATTATGTTTACTTACAGTGAATACACATAATATATCTATTTTATTTTAAAAATGATCTTTGTATGGGACTTCGTCTCAATCTCCTTTCATTGAGGCATATTTTGTTTTATACAAAACCTTCTTTTATACGGTGTATAAACCCCTTTGACTTTTACGTTTATTCAAAAGAAATATTTTTTATATGAAGCGTTTTACTAAACGAAAAAAAGGGAATGTTTTTCTTACTGTACATATGCGGCGGCAATGACTTCTCCACCGTCGTGACCATTATTTGAGTTTCGGCTTCCTCTACAAGCCATAACTTTTTTTAATGAAAAATAAATACAAAGTTCTAACTTTCTTTTATTTTGGTATTGAAAATGGTTTTGAAAGTGTTTTTATTATATCAATGTTTTGTATTGATATCTTGTGATTGAAATGTGGAAATGTTATGTTTCCTTTATGCATGTTTTATCTGATACAATTATGTTATGGTTTATGATATGTTTAAACCTGTTCATATGAGGAATGCATTAGACTTAATAAGTTACGGGTGGAGCCCGCTATAGCTCCTCGATGCATCGGTAAGTCTCATGAGACAAACTAGTGTCTTGGAATGAGGCCTTGAAAAAATATTATTTGTAGTCTTGGCACGAGGCCTTGGGTACGTGGTTGTGATAGTATGGCATTATTCATTCCATCATTATAAAAGTGGTTATTGATATTGCATGTGATTATTTGACCAGTAGAATATCCATGTGAATAAGTAAATGGAATTATTTCATATTACTTTTTCCATATTATGTTGAAGTTCATGTTTAAAAGGCTTTTGTTTTACATTGCCTTAAATTTTTATGTTTATGAAAACTTCCGCTATATTGTTATCCTTACTGAGCATCTGAGCTCACCCCTTTCAATGTTTTAATATTTTCCAGGATGTGAAGAAGTATTTTATGAATGACCTGAAGGGATAGTTAGAAGAGGATATGAGTGTGGACTATGGAGACTTTTTTATTGTATTTTTTCACTTTATGATGTAATGTAACATTTATGAATGTATCTAGTGTTTCCAAGGCTACTAAACTAATCGGTCTTTCGAGACATGATCTTTTGTGATCATGCCAATGTTACGAAGTAATGTACCGACTCTGGGTAGCTGGGGCTGGGGAATTACAGTTGGTATCAGAGGCAGTTTAGTACTAACCTTGGAAGCTAGATTTAGATAAACTCTGATTAGAGCACACAACCCGAAGACAGACTTTAATGATTAGTATTGAAGAACTTCCTAGAATTTTGGTATTATAGAGATTTTTTGAGTTTTCCAAGAAATACATCCCTGTCTGGATACGAGCAGGTAGAGGCGGCTCTGGCACAGATGTACCTAGGGGTAAAACCCAAAAACACCGCTTTGAGCTAGACTCGAACGGGAACTGGTGCATGACAACGGGCCTTGCTGCACTCTTGGTTACGACACTCCTGGGGGATATGCTTAGGATAATTCTCATTTTCTTTACAAACCAATATGAAGGGTTATGAGTATATACTTCCTCAAAGAAATTTTTTTTTATGATTATGGATTATATCCATAAATAGTTCAATTAGTGTTAAGTGTTTTACAAGTATGGAATTATGTATTTTGATTCATAAACTAATCTAGTTTATGCCATTGTTTAGAAATGGCGCCTAGTGGAAGGAATGAAAACTGTATCAATGCACGCACTCCGTGTAGGGATTTCCCTCCTACTCAAGATAATTATTGTGGATCTGGAGATACAACTGGTGATGATCAACTTATTACCATAATGGGACAACTCACTCAGGTTATGAATAATAACCTTACTCGTATGGAGCACCCTGATCCGCAACATGGAGGATCAATGTTAGACCACTTCATCAGGCAACAACCACCAACATTTAATGGGGGTACAAATCCATTAGTAGATGAGCAATGGATAAACTCCTTAGAGAAAATATTCCACGCCTTGGGGAGTAGCGAAAGGGAGAAGGTTATCATGGCAGTTTACCGCCTCACTGGAGATGCCGATAAATGGTGGTCATTGATTCAAAACACAAAAGAAGATGAAGAAGTATCAAGTATGGAATGGATAGAGTTCAAAGATCTTTTCTTAGAAAAATACTTTCCACATGACCATCGAGCAGATATGGAAAGGCAATTTCTGAGTCTGAGACAAAAGGAGGATGAGAATGTCGCAAAGTATGAGGCTAACTTTACAAGGTTAGAGAGGTATGCAACAGATTATATAAGTAACCCAAGAAGTAAGATTGATTGTTCCTTTGATGGGTTAAAACCATTTCTCCATCAAGCTTTAGTCTCACAAACCTTCTCGACATACGAAGATATTGTCTCGTGTGCTATCAAGATAGAAAAGGAA
This sequence comes from Viscum album, assembly GCA_963277665.1. Classification (NCBI taxonomy): domain Eukaryota; kingdom Viridiplantae; phylum Streptophyta; class Magnoliopsida; order Santalales; family Viscaceae; genus Viscum; species Viscum album. Next base: position 513,718,231 of record OY728163.1, on the reverse strand, counting down.
TTCTCTAAATCTTATGACAATAAAGTAAAGCATGAGAAGAAGAGAATTGTGGAACAAGAGACAGATAAAGGGAAAAAGGGAAAGAATGATTTTCAATTATGTGATAATTGTGGAAAGAATCACCCTGGTACTTGCCTAAAAGGAATGGGAGTTTGTTATAAATGTGGAGAAAAAGGTCACTAGGCACGTGATTGCAAAGGAAAGAAAGAGGCTATCAATGTTGAATGCTACAATTGTAGAGAAATCGGTCATTATTCAAAAGAATGTCCTAAGCGTCAGGGAAACTTACCTCAGAAAAGGCCATGGGATCAAGGCCAGTCTTATGATGTTACTACAGTTGAAGCAGAATAATTAATGTATTGGTTCTTTTGGACTCATGGATTATATTCTGGTTATTAGAATAATGTGATATATATATATATAAGGATTGTACTGATGTACTTGTTGTTTCAGTAAGGTTTTAATATGATGAAGGTAATTATATTTTTAGTATGTGACAATAAGAGAAACTTTACTTTGTTTGGGGAATCTGATAAATTGATTTTGGAATTAAGAGACCTTTTAGAGAAAGTTTCACTACTGGAAATCCAGCATTTCCCAATGGTTTAGAACTGTTGGGAAAGGCTGCAGAACTGTTGGTATATGTTATACCAATGGTTCTGCAAACCGTGGGAAAGTAAGCCGTTGGGAAAGGCTTTTCCCAATAGTTTACACAGAACCGTTGGGATAGGTCATAAAAAATCAACCTATCCCAACGGTTTGGCCCGTTGGTAAATCAACAAATAATTTTCTTTCCCAACGGTTTACAAACCATTGGGAAAAGTTTTTACCAATGGTTAATAGAACCGTGGGTAAAAACAACCATGCAATAGGGTATCCCAACGGTTTGAAACCGTTGGGATAGGGTGTTTTTACCAATGGTTCAAGGAACCGTTGGTAAAAACAGCTACATAGAGCCTATGCCAACGGTTTGAAAACCGTTGGCATAGGCTTTGCTGTGAAAATTGCACAGCAGCCTGCAATTTGCACAGCAGGTCTGGTTTTTGGGCATTCACCCTCGGTTTCAATTCAATTTTCAATCCAATTATGCCCTCGTTTTCAATTCATTTTTCAATCCAATTATTGTACCTGTAACACATATAATGCATACATATAAAGAACAAACCAACACATACAAATAATGAAAACCAACCAACCAACACATATAATGCATCCTGAAAATATACACATCCATAATTAAAGTATAATTCATAACATAATTATAAACATACATAATTCATTTAGAATTCATTTTAAAATTTAGATGACAATTATATGTGGAATCCGAAATTCAATTCATAATTTGATCAGTTTTTTCTATACCATATATTTTTACCTCAAATGATGTCCATTTTAAACAAAATACATACACCTGAAGTGATACTGGCCACACCACACCTCAGATTGAGGCGGGTTTGACTCGTACACGTCACATTTGACCCATGGATCATTGTTCTATAGTATCGACACAATCCGAATACGTTTGGTCGGTTTTCCGTATGCCAGTTGATGTTTTTCACATAAAATGACGTCCTTTTGAAACAAAAGACGGACACTATGAGTGGTGCCGACCACACCACGTCTCCAATTGAGGCGGGGTTGATTCGTACACGTCACATATGACCCATGGATCGTTCTCCTAAAGTTTAAATGGAAACTGAATGCGTTTGGTCGGTTTTCCGTATGTACTTAAAATGTTATCCATTTTAAACAAAAGAGTGACACTTAGACTAATCCTGACCACACCGCGACTTAGATTCATCCCAGGTTGGCTCGTACATGTCACATATGACCCATGGATCGTTGTGATAAATTATCAAAAGATTACGAATGCGTTTGGTCGGTTTTGTGTATGCCAGTTGTTCTTTTCATTTATAATCATGTCCATTTTCAACAAAAGAGACAGAGTTAGAGTGGTGTCGGCCACACCGCATCTCGGATTAAGACGGGGTTGACTTGTACACGTCACATATGACTCATGGATCATTGTGCTAAAGTATCGATATAATCCGAATGCGTTTGGTCGTTCTTCCGTATGTCAGTTGATGCCTTTCACTTAAAATGACGTCCTTTTGAAACAAAAGACGGAAACTTTGAGTGGTGTCAGCCGCACCGCATGTCGGATTGAAGCGGGGATGATTCGTACACATCACATAAGACCCATGGATCGTTCTCCTAAAGTTTCAACAGAAACCGAATCCGTTTGGTCGTTTTTCCGTATGTACTTAAAATGGTGTCCATTTTAAACAAAAGAGAGTCACTTAGACTTATCCTGGCCACACCGCGACTCAGATTCATCCCAGGTTGGCTCGTACACGTCACATATGACCCATGGATTGTTGGGATAAATTATCAACAGATTCAGAATGCGTTTGGTCGGTTTTCCGTATGTCAGTTGATGCTTTTCACTTAAAATGACGTCCTTTTCAAACAAAAGATGGACACTTTGAGTGGTGCTGGCCACACCACGTCTCCGGATTGAGCTGAAACCACCGTGCAGCATTCTAATTATTATTCTTGACGTGTATGCGCAGACAGCACATCAATCGGACGTGCGGTTTGCGCGGTACGACTCAATATTCGTGTTTTAAGTGATGCGCGCGCTTCGTAAACGCGCGTGAGGGGGGTCCAAACGGGCCGAACGAAGTCGGAATGTCCTGAAATCAGACGACAAATACGGGAGAGTGATTTATGAAGTGGTCGAGTAGACGGAACATCAATCGGACGTGCCGTGTGCCCGCGGTGACCGACAACGTAGTTCTGGTGTCATAAACAGCCAAAACGGGCGTCCAACGGTCAAATTCATAGCGGACGACCTCAGATTGAGCTGGAACCACCGTTAAACATTCTAATTATTATTCATGACGTGTACGCATAGACGAAACATCAATCGGACGTGCGGTTTGCGCGGTACGGCTCAATATTCGTATTTTAAGTGATGCGCGCGCTTCGTAAACGCGCGTGAGGGGGGTCCAAACGGGCCAAATGAAGTCGGAATGGCCTGAAATTAGACAAAAAATACGGGTGAGTGATTTATGAAGTGGTCGAGCAGAAGGCACGTCAATTGGACGTGCCATGTGCCCGCGGTGACCGACAACGCAGTTCTGGTGTCATAAACGGCTAAAACGGGTGTCAAACGGTCAAATTCATAGCGGACGACCTCAGATTGAGCTGAAACCACCGTGAAACATTCTCATTATTATTCGTGACGTGTACGCGCAGACGGAACGTCAATCGGACATGCGGTTTGCGCGGTACGACTCAATATTCGTGTTTTAAGTGATGCGCGCGCTTCGTAAACGCGCGTGAGGGTGGTCCAAACGGGCCGAACTATTTCGGAATGGCCTGAAATCAGACGACAAATACAGGTGAGTGATTTATGAAGTGTTCGAGCATACTGCACGTCAATTGGACGTGCCGTGTGCCCGCGGTGACCGACAATGCAGTTCTGGTGTCATAAACGGCCCAAACGGGCGTCAAACGGTCAAATTCATAGCGGACGACCTCAGATTGACCTGAAAACACCGTGAAACATTCTAATTATTATTCGTGACGTGTACGCGTAGACGGCACGCCAATCGGACGTGCGGTTTGCGCGGTACGGCTCAATATTCGTGTTTTAAGTGATGCGCGCGCTTCGTAAACGCGCGTGAGGGGGGTCCAAACGGGCCGAACGAAGTCGGAATGGCCTGAAATCAGAAAAAAAAATACGGGTGAGTGATTTCTGAAGTGGTTGAGTAGACGATACGTCAATCGGACGTGCCGTGTGCCCGCGGTGACCGACGACGGAGTTCTGGTGTCATAAACGGCCAAAACGGGCGTCCAACAGTCAAATTCATAGCGGACAACCTCAGATTGACCTGAAAACACCGTGCAACATTCTAATTATTATTCGTGACGTGTACGCATAGACGGAAGGCCAATCGGACGTGCGGTTTGCGCGGTACGGCTAAATATTCATGTTTTAAGTGATGCGCGCGCTTCGTAAACGCGCGTGAGGGGGGTTCAAATGGGCCGAACGAAGTCGGAATGGCCTGAAATCATACGAAAAATACGGGTGAGTGATTTCTGAAGTGGTCGAGCAGACGGCGCGTCAATCGGACGTGCCGTGTGCCCGCGGTGACCGACAACGCAGTTCTGGTGTCATAAACGGCCAAAACGGGCGTCCAACGGTCAAATTCATAGAGGACAAACTCAGATTGAGCTGAAACCACCGTGGAACATTCTGATTATTATTCGTGACATGTACGCGCAGACGGCACGTCAATCGGACGTGCGGTTTGCACGGTACGGCTCAATATTCGTATTTTATGTGATGCACGCGCTTCGTAAACGCGCGTGAGGGGGGTCCAAATGGGACGAAGGAAGTCGGAATGACCTGAAATCAGACGACAAATACGGGTGAGTGATTTCTGAAGTGGTCGAGCAGACGACACGTCAATTGGACGTGCCATGTGCCCGCGGTGACCGACAACGCAGTTCTGGTGTCATAAACGGCCAAAACGGTCGTCAAATGGTCAAATTCATAGCGGACGACCTCGGATTGAGCTGAAACCACCGTGAGACATTCTAATTATTATTCGTGACGTGTACGCGCAGACGACACGTCAATTGGACGTGCGGTTTGCGCGGTACGGCTCAATATTCGTGTTTTAAGTGATGCGCGCGCTTCGTAAACGCGCGTGAGGGTGGTCCAAATGGGCCGAACGATTTCAGAATGGCCTGAAATCAGAAAAAAAATATGGGTGAGTGATTTATGAAGTGGTTGAGCAGACGGCACGTCAACCGGACGTGTCGTGGGCCCGCGGTGACCGACAACGCAGTTCTGGTGTCATAAACGGCCAAAATGGGCGTCCAACGGTCAAATTCATAGCGGACAACCTCGGATTGACCTAAAACCACCGTGCAACATTATAATTATTATTTTTGACATGTACGCGTAGACTGCACGTCAATCGGACGTGCGGTTTGCGCGGTACAGCTCAATATTCGTGTTTTAAGTGATGCGCGCGCTTCGTAAACGCGCGTGAGGGGTGTCCAAACGGGCCGAATGAAGTCAAAATGGCCTGAAATCAGACGACAAATACGGGACAGTGATTTCTAAAGTGGTCGAGCAGACAGCACGTCAATCGGACGTGTCGTGTGCCCGCGGTGACCGACAACGCAGTTCTGGTGTCATAAACGGCCAAAACGGGCGTGCAATGGTCAAATTCATAGCAGACGACCTCAGATTGAGCTGAAACCACCGTGCAACATTATAATTATTATTCGTGACGTGTACGCGTAGACGACATGTCAATCGGACGTGCGGTTTGCGCGGTACGACTCAATATTCGTGTTTTAAGTGATGCGCGCGCTTCGTAAAGGCGCGTGAGGGTGGTCCAAACGGGCCGAACAATTTCGGAATGGCCTGAAATCAGACAAAAAATACTGGTGAGTGATTTATGAAGTGTTCGAGCAGACAGCATGTCAATTGGATGTGCCGTGTGCCCGCGGTGACCGACAACGCAGTTCTGGTGTCATAAACGGCCAAAACGGGCGTCAAACGATAAAATTCATAGTGGACGACCTCGGATTGACCTGAAACCACCGTGCAACATTCTAATTATTATTTGGGACGTGTACGCACAGACGACACGTCAATCAGACCTGCAGTTTGCGCGGTACGGCTCAATATTCGTGTTTTAAGTGATGCGCGCGCTTCGTAAACGCGCGTGAGGGGGGTCCAAACGGGCCGAACGAAGTCGGAATGGACTGAAATCAGACAAAAAATATGGTACAGTGATTTCTGAAGTGGTCGAGTAGACGGCACATCAATCGGACGTGTCGTGTGCCCGCGGTGACCGACAACGCAGTTCTGGTGTCATAAACGGCCAAAACGGGCGTCAAACGGTCAAATTCCTAGCGGATGACCTCAGATTGAGATAAAAACACCGTGAAACATTCTAATTATTATTCGTGACGTGTACGCACAGACTTCACGTCAATCGGACGTGCGGTTTGCGCGGTACGGCTCAATATTCGGGTTTTAAGTGATGCGCGCGCTTCGTAAACGTGCGTGAGGGTGGTCCAAATGGGCCGAACAATTTCGGAATGGCCTGAAATCAGACGAAAAATACGGGTGAGTGATTTATGAAGTGGTCGAGCAGACGGCACATCAATTGGACGTGTCGTGTGCCCACGGTGACCGATAACGCAGTTCTGGTGTCATAAACGGCCAAAACGGGCGCCAAATGGTCAAATTCATAGCGGATGACCTCGGATTGACCTGAAACCACCATGAAACATTCTAATTATTATTCGTGACGTGTACACGTAGATGGAACGTCAATCGGACGTGCGGTTTGCGCGGTACGGATCAATATTCGTGTTTTAAGTGATGCGCGCGCTTCGTAAACGCGCGTGAGGGGGGTCCAAACGGGCCGAACAAAGTCGGAATGGACTGAAATCAGACGACAAATACGGGACTGTGATTTCTGAAGTGTTCGACCAGACGACACATCAATCGGACGTGCCGTGTGCCCGAGGTGACCGACAACGCAGTTCTGGTGTCATAAACGGCCAAAACAGGCGTCAAACGGTCAAATTCATAGCGGACGACCTCAGATTGAGCTGAAACCACTGTGCAACATTCTAATTATTATTTTTGACGTGTACGCGCAGACTACACATCAATCGGATGTGCGGTTTGCACGGTACGACTCAATATTCATGTTTTAAGTGATGCGCGCGCTTCGTAAACGCGCGTGAGGGGGGTCCAAACGGGCCGAACGAAGTCAGAATGGCCTGAAATCAGACGACAAATATGGGATAGTGATTTATGAAGTGTTCGAGCAGACAACACGTCAATCGGACGTGCCGTGTGCCCGCGGTGACCGACAACGTAGTTCTGGTGTCATAAACGGCCAAAACGGGCGTCCAACGGTCAAATTCATAGCGGACGACCTCAGATTGAGCTGAAACCACTGTGAAACATTATAATTATTATTTGTGACGTGTACGCGCAGACGACACATCAATCGGACGTGCGGTTTGCGCGGTACGACTCAATATTCGTATTTTAAGTGATGTGCGCGCTTCGTAAACGCACGTGAGGGGGGTCCAAATGGGCCAAACGAAGTCGGAATGGCCTGAAATCAGACAACAAATACGGGTGAGTGATTTATGAAGTGGTCGAGCAGACGACACGTCAATTGGACATTCCATGTGCCCGCGGTGACCGACAACGCAGTTCTGGTGTCATAAACGGCCAAAACGGGCGTCAAATGGTCAAATTCATAGCGGACGACCTTGGATTGAGATGAAACCACCGTGAAACATTCTCATTATTATTCGTGACGTGTACGCACAGACGGCACATCAATCAGACGTTCGGTTTGCACGGTACGACTCAATATTCGTGTTTTAAGTGATGCGCGCGCTTCGTAAACGCGCGTGAGGGTGGTCCGAACGGGCCGAATGATTTCGGAATGGCCTGAAATCAGACGACAAATACGGGTGAGTGATTTATGAAGTGGTCGAGCAGAAGACACGTCAATCGGACATGCCGTGTGCTCGCAGTGACCGACAACGCAGTTCTGGTGTCATAAACGGCCAAAACGGGCGTCCAACACATTTCGAATGCGTTTGGTGAGTTTTTCGTATTTCACTTTTTGTTTTCACTTAAAATATTATGGAAATTCATATAGAATATTTTTATATCATATTTAGTATGGATTAGATTTTAGTTGATCGTGCTATGAAACATTTCAGAGCTAATGAAATTAAGGAAGCAAGAGGGGCTGTCGGGGGGCTGTTCGGTGGGTGTCCGGGGGGCTGTCCGGGGACCAAGGAGGAGGGTGGGGGGGCTGTGCGGGGTTTGTCCGGGGGGTGTTTGGGGGTTGTTCAGGGGGTTGTCCGGGGTTGTTCAGGGGGCTGTCCGGGGGTTGTTCAGGGGGTTGTTCAGGGGTTGTTCAGGGGTTGTTCAGGGGTTGTTCATGGGTTGTTCAGGGGTTGTTCAGGGGGTTGTCCGGGGTTGTTCAGGGGGCTGTCCGGGGGGTGTTTGAGGGGTTGTCCGAGGTCCAAGGGGGTGGGTGGGGGGTTGTCCGGGGGGCTGTCCGGGGGGCTATCCGGGGTCCAGGGTGGAGGGTTGGGGGCTGTACGGGGGGCTGTCCAGGGGGTTGTCCGGGGGGGGGGGGGGGGGGGGGGCTGTCCGGTGGGTGTCCGGGGGGCTGTCCGGGGACCAAGGAGGAGGGTGGGGGGGCTGTGTGGGGTCTGTCCGAGGGGTGTTTGGGTGTTCTTCAGGGGGTTGTCCGGGGTTGTTCAGGGGGTTGTCCGGGGGTTGTTCAGGGGGTTGTTCAGGGGTTGTTCAGGGGTTATTCAGGGGTTGTTTAGGGGGTTGTCCGGGGTTGTTCAGGGGTCTGTCCGGGGGGTGTTTGGGGGGTTGTCCGGGGTCCAAGGGGGAGGGTGGGGGGGTTGTCCGAGGGGCTGTCCGGGGGGCTATCCAGGGTCCAGGGTGGAGGGTTGGGGGCTGTACGGGGGGCTGTCCGGGGGGCTGTCCGCGGGGCTGTCCGGGGGGTGTTTGGGGGGTGTTCGGGGTCCAAGGGAGAGGGGGGGTTGTCCAGGGTCCAAGAATGAGGGCGGTTGTCCAGGGAGTTCACAAACACACAACCACTAAACGACAACAACAACCATAAAAACAGAAAATATATAAAAATAACTCAACTCTAATACTATATTACGAGTCTAGATAAAACCAACAACTAGAATAGATTAAACATCAAATCTCAGTAATATAAGTCAAAAATGTAACGGATCAATATGTCCCACATCAGCATCACCATCACCATCATCATCATCATCATCATCACCCTCGTCATCGTCCTCCTCATCGTCCTCACCCTCCACAGCGCCTTCCTCCTCGCCTTCGCCCTCCTCCTCGCCCTCCTCATCTCCCTCCTCTTCCGCATCAGACTCCTCGCCATCATCATCTTCAAGCTGGACATCGGCCTGACCACCACTGGAACTTCCACCTGGTGCACCATATATAGAATGTATCGATGACATGTATTCATCAATCGCTGGGCTGGACTCTGCTGGAAGTGTTGGACGTAGAACTTCAATAAATTTCATAAATGCACTGTTTGCCCTAGCAGACTGTTCTGCCGTCTCTGTGGCCCTTTTCTCAGCCTGTTCTGTCTGTGACCTAACTTGCTACAGCTCAGTGGCACTACAACTCGTACCTAAGGCAGGACAATACCTCGTCGGGGCTATCCTAGGTCGGCAGCGTACTCTGCCAGAATGATCCTCTCCCAACACCTGATGTAAGTGATCAGATGGCCCAAAATTGTCTGCTTCTTGGGCATCGAGGGCCTCTAAAGCATCCTGTTACAAATATAAATATATTATTAAGTTACAAAATAGATATTAAAATATAAAATAAACAGATTAAAACTTACAATCTGCTGCTGAGTCGCTTCGTTGACAGCACTTCCATCCTTTTTTCGTCTACTCAAGCAAAACAGTTTTGCTCGAGGCACACGTCCTTCAATATTTTGTACTTGCCTCTACAATGAAATTGAAAACAAAAGTTATATAAAAAATTTAGCAAATGATTAAATAATTGAGGAAATAAAAGAAAATGTAAGTTGTAAAGAAAACTTATAAACAATTGTCATACCTGCTGCCTCTCATGATCCGGCATCGTCGTGCGTCCTAGTGTATGGAGGTATTTTTTTGCATCAAGGTTTTTTTTTTTATTTTTTCCAGATGATTCCTAAATAAAATTCGATAATGCAAAGGATAATATTAATGCAAAACTTGAAAGTTATTATTTAAATACCTCAAATGTAATTCATACCTTAAACTGGGTACTCGTCCAATGAGTAATCATCTGACGATACTGCTCTATATGACAATCATCCACGACTGGTACCGCCTCTAACTCAGTGCCAACTCTAGCACGCCAGCCAATATACAGCTCATGCTTGTAGGCTCTCCAAAGCTCACCTAAATACTTTAGACGTTCCAGTCGTGCACCCTCACCATCAGGAAAATTAAATCGAAGCTGAAATCAAAATATTAATTCATATAAATACAAAAATAATTCATGGCATTAAATACAACAGATTTTTTTTACCCATATCTCTGCCCAAGCTCTATCTTTGACCTCATGTGGAAAATGTCTCCATGACAGCGGGCTGACGGGAATGATGTCGGAGTATTTGGCAAGCGTCACCAGAAAACTCCGACATTGCTGCCCTATTTTCTCAACCATCTGATTGTCTCCATTATATTCCACCATAACCTGTGTGCGACGGTTCCACACCGAACGCATGCGTGTACGGCCCCGCCCCCGCCTCCTGTCAGTATATGTATCTGTCATGAAAGAAAAACAAATATTTTATCAAAACATGTTATAATAAAAATAAATATTGCTATAAAAATTTGTTAGGGTTTTATAAATATACCTGCGCTAGTCTAATCAATGAGTGGCACCGGATCCACAGAACCTGATGGAACACCCTCTGGTGGAACAGGAGTCGAAGACGATGGAATATAAAATCTCGGAGAGAAAGAAGTAGAAGGAAAAGAATATGGAACAGCTGTATGACCTGATGCTGACTGGGGAGTGGGAATCATCATGGGATGTGAAAATGATGGGGCAGAAGATGCAGAAGGTAGCGAAAACATGGGAGGCCTAAATACCCCGTGTGTCCCTAACGACACACCGGGATCAGAATGTGGGAAGGTTGAAATGTCAGTGGGAGGGGCAGGGTCTAGTCGGGCACACGCAGCTCTATGTCCACCTCTGGTACGAACCCTCCTCGTACCACCGGCCTGAGTACTAGGACCAGTACTAGGCTCCTCGTCGAATAACTGTCGACGTAATGGTGGATCCTACAAAAAAGTTTACAAAAAAAATTAATCACATGACATTATATATTCTCTCTCTCTCTCTATATATATATATATATTTGAAATAAAGTACTCACTGTAGGCACTAATGGTGGAATGCCCATCTCCTCCATCCGACGATTGTTCTCCACCATTTTTTTCTCCGTCTCTCTTAAATTAGCTGCATTTCCTGCATTTGAAAACAAATATGTAATTAATTATAAAAATAAAATTAATGTGTAAACCAAAAAACTAAATATATGAGGGAATGAGGGGATTTATTGGTAATTTAGCTATCAATTATTTTAGAAGAGTTTGAATGAATTTAATAAAACATACAAGTTGTAATGTTCACCAAGTTAGAAATATTGTTTGATTTGGTTTGAATATAGTTCAATTCCCAATTATAAAATGCAATTCAAATAAAACAGCAACCAATAAACATTGAAAATTCACATAACGGTCAAGTCAGCTAAAACATATTTGTGATCAATACTAAATAAATATGAATATTACCAACCTTAACAACCCAACTCGAGGTAAACCAAAAGAATTGAGAACATGGATGAATGATTCTATATATTTCCAACCACAACTTCAGGTTCACAATCAACTCTGACAATTGAGCTATTGGAGTCATCAAAAGAAATAAATGGATTGGTTCCAATGGCAATAGGGACAGTGTCAATTCCATCATCAGCATCATCAAAAATATGTCTTGGAATTACTTCAACTATGACACAAAATTCAAGTTGAAGTTGATCTTTGACATAAAAAACTTGTTTATCCATTGATGCCAACACATATGGTTCTTCGGTTGCAAGAGTGTGGGTCATATTAATTACTCGAAATCCAAAATAATCAATAAATGTGCCATGTCTCATCATCGAATCAAACCAATGACATTTCATCATTGTGACTCGTCCATGAGAGTAATAATCCAATATTATTATTTTCTCAACGACTCCATAATAACCCACATTTTCAAGTCGTGGTCTACTATCTGATGCACTGGCATAACAATCTGTTGTGGCAGTAACCATAATACCATCATGTTGTGTTCTCATGTTTTTGGCTCGTTCAGTGACAATAAATCTGTACCCATTGATAACAATTGATTTACAGTCACAAACCACGGTATTAGGACCAAAATCCAAAGCTCTTATTTCCTCAGAGACAGAGTCAGCAGACAAACTCATTACCTGCAATATAAATGACAGTTAAACTTAAGTAAATATTGAAATAATTAATTTAAACAATAATATTTTTACCTTCAATTTTAACCAAGCAGAAAACTCTTTGCTATGCAAAGTCTCTCTCCTTCTCAAAGATAAAGAACGATGCTTCCTATTTATCATTGTTTTATGTTCCCTGTAGATATAAAATATGAATAGTTTAACAGATATATATGTAAGATATACATATTCAATTTTGTTACCTGATATAGTCATCGAACAAATCACAGTTGAACAAAACTGTGCGATGTGCCATCTCCTGCTCTTCAAGGCTTAATGTATTCAATGTATATGATCCAGGAATTCCTCCTGTTTGAGGAAGTGATGGAAAACTGGGTTCAATTTGCTCATATTGTTCTTCTTCATTTCTCATTGGTCTGTTCATTCTTGTAGTATGATCAGACAAATACATTGAACAGAAATCCATACATTCTTTAGCTAAGTAACCGTTCACGATAGAACCTTCGGGATGATTCTTGTTTCGAACATAAGACTTTAATGTGAACATATTTCTTTCAGTTGGATACATCCAATGAAAAGAAACAGGTCCTTCGAGAAGTATTTCAGTTGGAATATGGACAGTCAGATGCAGCATGCATGTGAAAAATGATGGGGGAAATATTTTCTCCAACTCACACAAAATTAATGGGGCATCTGTCAACATTTTTTGCAAGAAAGACTTGGACAACTTCTTAGCACAAAGATCTCTAAACAAATGGCACAACTGAATAACACCCACCCTTACATTATTGGACAAAAGATGGCGGATTGCTATTGGAAGCAACTCATGCAGTAGAACGTGATAATCATGAGTCTTCAAAGATTTTAGCTTCAACTCTCTTCTGTTGACCCGTTTAGAAATGTTGCTTAAATAGCCATCAGGAACTCTAATAGTCTCTAATACTTCCCAAAAATTGTTTTTTTTCAGTAGGTGTCATCACATAAGAAGCACATGGAAGTTTCCATTTATTTTCACTGATACGCACAGGATGCAATTCTGGTCTGATTCCCCAATCCACCAAGTCACGTCGAGATCATAAATCATCTTTTGTCTTCCCTTGACATTTAGAAGAACTGAAAGCAACATTTCACATATATTCTTTTCAATATGAATTACGTCTAAGCAATGACGTAGCAAATTGGTTGACCAATAAGGCAAATAAAAAAAGATACTCCTCTTCCTCCAATTGTAACAGGTTTCTGTGGAAACATTCTTTCTCTTTCCAGATTTCATTTGACCCTTCCTGAACGAAAAACTGAAATCTTTCAATTCATTAAGCACATCAGTTCCAGACATATGCTGAGGTGGATCATCGGTCTCTATAGTATTATCAAATATTGACGATTCATTTTATATGGATGATCCTTTGGAAAAAATCGTCGATGTCCCATAAAAATGAAACTACAACGATGTTTCAGTCTTCTGGATCGTGTATTCTTCATACAAACTGGACATGACAGTTTTCCCTTCGTGCTCTATCCAGACATCATTGCATAAGCCGGAAAATCATTGATCGTCCACATAAGCACAACACGCATCTGAAATATGTCTTTCGAACATGCATCGTATGTGCGCACACCCACATCCCAAAGAAGTTTCAACTCTTTTATTAAAGGTTGCATGTATACATCAATATCAATGTCGGGATCAGAAGGACCATATATGAGTATACTCATGAAAGTGAAAGATTTTTTCATACACAACCATGGGGGAAGATTATAAATGTGTATAAAAACTGGCCATGTGCTGTGCGAAGTAAGCATTTGCCCAAAAGGATTAAAACCGTCGCATGAAAGACCCATCCTCACATTACGCACGTCAGCTGCAAAATCAGGATGTCGAGCATCAAATCTATGCCATGCAAATCCATCTGCAGGATGAACCAACTCATCATTAGTCTTCTTTCTCTCGGTATCATGCCATCTCATTTTTATTGATATGTCATCAGACATAAAAAGATTCTGGAGTCTGGGGATCAATGGAAATTGCCACATTACTTTCTGTGGAACGCGGGATGGTGTTCCATCAGATTTTGACTTCCAGCGGGATGTGCCACATTTTATACATTCATTTCGTTCAGCGGTTTCTTCCCAGAATAAACTGCAATCTTTCGGGCAAGCATGAATTTTGTTTCTGGAAAATCCAAGTTCTTCAACTAACTTCCATGCCATATAGTGGTTTGAGGGAATATCTGCATCATCTGGAAGTAAATCCTTCAAGAGGGTAAGAATGTAATCGATTGCTGTATTAGAAATCTCATACATAGTTTTTCCATGAAACAATCGGATTAAAAATTCCAGCTTTTCCATTTTATCGCATTGTCGATATACTGGAGTCGTGGCAGCATCATTCAATTTTTTCACCCTATCAATATCATCATTTTCACTAGATGCATCATTTGTCCTCATATCGACGTCTTCTTGAGTCGAAATCCTTTCTTTTTCATGATGACGAATAAACGGAAATCGATCATCTAACAAATTCTCCATTCCAGTCCTTTCATTTCGATCATCACCAATTTGAGATTTCATTTTCTCCCAATTGTGATACCACACAAAGTAGTTTGCTTGAAAACCATTTTTGGTTATGTGGTAGCTAACTTCTTCATGACTCAACCAAGGTCTACCAACACAATTGGAACATGGGCAGTGTATGCGACCACTATCTAAAGCATTGTGAAATGCAAAATCTATAAAGCTCTCCAAATTGTTTTGAAAATCGCTTGAGATACGATCGGTTTCATACATCCAACTTCTGTCCATTCTGTAAAAAAATTCATATAAGTCATTTTGTCAAAAAAATTTCAATAGGATTGAACTTTAATAGAAAATACATTTAAGTAAACGATAAAGGAAGAAAATAATCATGGTATCAACTACACATGTGAAAAAAACATACTAATGTGTTATTGAAAAAATGTAAAACCAACAAAGAACTTAATGTGTTATCACATCAGAGCATGCCTCATCCCATAACCATATTAGTAGGGTACCCTCATGGACAGCCCCGCCCACCCCCCGTGGACAACCCACCCACCCCCGTGGACACCCCTACCCCCTAGACAGCCCAACCACCCCCCGTGGACAGCCCAACCACCCCCTCGATACCCCTTCTCCCTATGGACAGCCCCCCACCCCCTTGGATAGCCCGCCCACCCCCTGGACACCCCTACCCCCTGTGGCCAGCCCACCCACCCCCCCTGGACAGCCCGCCCACCCCTCCTTGATAGCCCGACCACCCCCGTGGACAGCCCGTCCACCCTTGTGGACAGCCCGCCCACCCACGTACCCCCCTGGACACCCCGTACCCCCCCCCCCCCCCCGGGATAGCCCCGCCCACCCCTCCCAAACAGCCCACACCCCCTCCCCTGCAACCCCACCACCACCACCTAGACATACCAACCCCCCTGGACACCCCCACACACCCCTCCCCCACCAGGACACCCCACCCAGACCCCCAGGACAGCCCACACCCCCTGGACAGCCCCACCCACCCCCGTGGACAGCCTTTCCCACCCCCGTGGGACAGCCCCGCCCACCCCCGTGGACAACCCACCCACCTCCGTGGACGCCCCTACCCCCTAGACAGCCCAACCACCCCCGTGGACAGCCCACCCACCCCCTCGACACACCCCTTCTCCCTATGGACAGCCCCCCACCCCCTTGGATAGCCCACCCCACCCCCTGGACACCCCTACCCCCCTGTGGCCAGCCCACCCACCCCCCCCTGGACAGCCCGCCCACCCCTCTTTGACAGCCCAGCCACCCCTGTGGACAGCCGTCCACCCTTGTGGACAGCCCGCCCACCCCCGTACCCCCCTGGACACCCCGTACCCCCCCTGGATAGCCCCACCCACCCTCCCAAACAGCCCACACCCCCTTCCCTGCAACCCCACCACCACACCTAGACATACCACCCCACCTGGACACCCCACACACCCCTCCCCCACCAGGACACCCCACCCAGACCCCCAGGACAGCCCACACCCCCTGGACAGCCCCGCCCACCCCCGTGGACACCCCCCTACCCCCTAGACAGCCCAACCACCCCCGTGGACAGCCCACCCACCCCCTCGACACCCCTTCTCCCTATGGACAGCCCCACCCCCTTGGATAGCCCGCCCACCCCCCTGGACACCGTGGCCAGCCCACCCACCCCCCCTGGAAAGCCCGCCCACCCCTCCTTGACAGCCCGGCCACCCCCGTGGACAGCCCGTCTACCCTTGTGGACAGCCCGCCCACCCCCGTACCCCCCTGGACACCCCGTACCCCCCTGGATAGCCCCACCCACCCTCCCAAACAGCCCACACCCCCCTCCCCTGCAACCCCATCACCACCACCTAGACATACCACCCCCTGGAATGTGTAGAAATAACATAAAAATACATGATATATAGATAGCACAAAATACTCAACCTATGGGTTCACATTAACTACATAATCACACACTTCACTACTACCATAAAACACATAAACCACACCACCACCACACAAGACGCATAGCATTTCTCACATTCATTTATAAGCCACTTCATTCACACTTACATTTTCCATTCATTTAATGTTAAATTAATTAAATCCATTTACCACACATCTATTTCTATTCCATCTCATTTATTTAATATCTTGTTTTTTTGTTTTAACAGCATAATTTATTCCATAGATAACCAGGAAACTAATAAAACCACCACACAACAACTCACCATCTCACAATAACCATCGACACCATGTTACATCGACCAACCATCTCACCAAAACAACCACATATCACAATAAAAATATTGCACATCACAAACCACCGCACAACCAAAACCACCTCACCACATTATACACCACAACTTCATCACACAACACCTCCACACGACACAACACCACCACACATCATCACTATCATACAACTTCACATGACACATCCATGCCCACTAACCATCACATTACAACCCCACATATCACAAAGCCCAACTGGTCACCTCAATCCCCATAAAACAGCCTACAACATACAATGAAACACAACAAAAAACCTCTCATAGAGGCAACATACCCCAACTTCCACAATTTATTTATTCAAGGTCTTTTATTACATTACCCCTTTATTTAGCATGGACATTATAACACAACTGATATTCCAGGGGAAACTAATTAATTAACAAAATATTTATTCATTTCCCTATTTTACATGGTGAAATCAAATCAAAATCCAAACTTAAAACTAAAATATTAGATCAATAACAATAAAAACAAGGTACCATATGTGTATAAAGAAAAAATTACTTGATTTGAGATGATTCAAATGGGTTTTCACCTATTCGGATGGGGGATTTGGAGAGCAGTAGAGAGTTGGAGGTGGATTGATAACTTAAAACTAAAATACTAAAGCAGTAACAATAAAAATAAGTATATGTGTATAAATGAAAAGATACCTGATTTCATATGGTTTTCACCTCTTCGAATAGGGGATTTCGCGAGAGGAGAGCGGTGGAGCGGATGAAATTAGGTTCTGTGCGAATGGGGGAGAGCAGCCTTGCGGCTGGATTTGGGGGAAATAATTCCCAACGGTTTTAAAGAACCATTGGGAAAGAGATGCTAAGGACCCCTTTGCCAACGGTTTGAGGAAACCGTTGGCAAAGGGGTGACCCTTTCCCAACGGTTCTTTGAACCGTTGGAAAAAGGTGATTAACACACCCCTTTACCAACGGTTTCTTCAAACCATTGGCAAAGGGGAGGCTTTTCCCAACGGTTTCAATGAACCGTTGGGAAAGTCTTTCTTAATCCTTCAAGACCAACGGTTTTAGCAAACCGTTGGTAAACACTCTTTGGAAAAAACAGCATTTCCAGTAGTGTTTGGACAAAGGTATTTTGGATAACTATAAAGGTTGGGATGGATTAAGTTGAACTTTGAATAGTATTATTTAAGGTTAAAACAATTATGAAGATTATTTTTGGAATATTATAACGCTATATTTTTAGGAAAAGGACAACCTGAAGGGTGGGGCATAACCCGTCGCGTCGGACAAAGCTGCAGGAATCGAACCCACAACCATAGTGCGACAAGCCTTTATTACCTACCACTAGCATACAGGAAGTCCTTGGTTATTGCAAAATAGTTTTCGTAATCTAAATGGTATGTGTTAATATTTTTAACCATGTACGATTAGGGTAAATATAATATTTTTGAGTTCTATTATCTTTTTGAGTGAAAGATGAGTTTGTGGTAGAAATTAGTTGAAGGTTGAAACTCTACTTGTCAAGAATAAATATATATATATATATACCTATATCTTATTCTATGAATAAATTAATTCTTAAACATTAGTAAAGTGATATTGAAACAAAAAAATGTGTTATCCTAATACCTTATGTCTTGTTGAACTGATGATATTTTAAATCAACATAGATTGAAGGCTTTGAGGCCCTCAATTTGACACTTGTTTGTGATTGATGACCTCAATCACTCCCTATAAATATTTATGTTTTTCCTCCAATTATTTGTCTCTAATTTCCACCAATGTTCTCCTAATCGAGATCATAATTGGGTGGTGACTTTTTCATTTCCCTTTTCCTCTTATTAAGGCTAAATTTTATTAACCTTATTTCCGATGTGGGTTTTCCACAAAGGTATTTTCTATTTTCAACCATTTATTTTCAAAGAAAATTTTCAAAGTGTGAGGATGCAATTTATTGGAGGGGAGAATGTAACAACCCGAGCTTTCACGATACGCCTCTCTTTCAATAATGCAATAGCTTGAATTTTACGCAAGTTCGAGTTCTAACACACCGCGACTAATCAAAGTAGCCATTATGAATAGTAATAACCACTTTTTAAATTTACAGAAATTTTATATTGAAAAATGGACTTCATTTTTTTATTCGTAATATTGAAATTATCCTAAGTTGAATTTTTTGTAATTTTCTGGGAACTTCCAATTTTGTATGAATAGTGAAAAATACTTAAAAACAACTTTTTTAATCAAAATAATTTATAGTGATAAATTAAACTATTGATTGGTTTTAAAGTATAATTAGAATATATATTTACCATTTTATCCAATGGTGTTCATTAGAATTAAATTCACTTTTAAATTCGACATAAACGATTGTCAATCTTTTGATATATATATTGTTTCTTAAAAACACGCTATTTGTTGTGACAGCGGAAATTAATTATAAAATTAATTAATGAAACTTATATGTTTGTAATTTTTTAAAATAGACATCATTTTTGAATTCGGAATATCAATTATAGCTTAGGGTGAAATTTTGGCATTGTTCTGAAAAACTTCAATTTTTGATGAATAGTGAAACCACTAAGTGGTAGTTAAAAAACTGATTTTTCGTTTAAATTAAACATTACCACTTCTGTGATTTGATTTTTCCAAAATCCGACATACATGGTTGTCATTAGGAAGTAAAATGTGGTTCAATGGGATTAAAATAATTTTTTGGTGAATAGTAACTTTTAAGTTTAATTAATCGTGATTAAAGGTAATTAGTGAAATTTAAGGTAAAAATGATATTATAAAAATATAAAATGACATTTACACTTGTCTTACCCCTATTGGATGTGTCATGGACGACCAAGAAAATCCTTGGGTCAACCTGGGGACCCCATGGAGCCACTTTGGTAGGAAAATGACATAAATAACTTTTATTTAAAGTTAAAATAAAAATGTCACAAACATAAGTTGTTTTACTAAAACAATTTTTTAAATGGGGTTATAAAAGTCATAATTTTGACTATAAATATTCATTAGAAATATAATAATATTTCCTACATCATGATAGTTTTTTATAATTTTTATACATTAAATAAATTAAATTATTTATGACACCATGATGATGCAGCGATTACCTCATTAATTAACGATTTAAATAAAATGAAAAGATAATGTAAAGTCCAAGGATTACACTTGTCAAAAACCTATTGGATGAGTATATTTAGAACCCTTATCACCTTATCCTAGAAATATATAATTTTGGTACCTTTAAAATCCGAAAATCATTATATAATAAAGTAACATTTCATTACTTTCCAAGAGTGCCCCTCCCCTCCACTTATAAAAGGCCCCCACCTCTAACACCTTATTCACACTTTAAATCCATTTGTCTCGGCCAACCTCTGCCCAAATACTCTCCCAAATTCCCTCCCTTACTCCTAGAAGCCTCACTTTGGGCATAATTCTTCCCAAGGAAGCCTTTGGCTCAAATCAAAAGAGTTACCCGATTTTAATGTAATGTCTTCTCTTATGTTATTTTGTTTTATTTTGCTTATCCAACCCCCTAAACTCTTTTTTATTAATTTCTTTTGTAACAACACCATTATCCTCAATATACTAGGATGTTTTTATAAGAATTATTCGAGTTACACTTACATACACCTACATCTAATGGTTAAAGAACATACTGTTTCTGTGGATGGCGAATTTCTGCCTCACGAAACGATGGTTGTTCAACACTCCTATAACACCTCTAATGGTGGCCATTTTGATGACACTATTTTCATATATGATATATATATTATGTTTATGTTTTCCTTATGCTTCTTTATTTCTCATTTGTGGCATACTTTATGATTTCCATTATGGGTAAACACGATAATTTCATTTTAGGAAGTGCGGACTACCACCCCCTCAAGGTGATTTGAATCGTTAATGCCCTATGTGGGATGTATAAAGGATGGAGTAAATGGTATTATACATTATATTATACTGGAATTATATTATACCTTTATATAATTATAACTTAATTCCATTAAATATGAAATAGAAATGAAAGTAGCGTTCATGCGTACGTACGGCTTACCGTCTCCATGAACGGTGCATTTCATTTCTTACCTCTAAATGTTATGTAATATTATAAATGAATGTATATACTGGATATATATGATATATATGATATCTAAATCAATAATATAATTCTGGATATAATGGATATTTCACCACATGAACAACTTGTAATTATAAAAAGTTTATTTTTGACTCAAGTACCAAAGATCGACAAAATGACCGTTATTAACTTAAATAATTACATAATGTTCATAACATGGTAATAAGTGATATAAAAGGAATAATGAACATGAAAAAGGTTCTTAAGTAAATATAAATTAACTCTAGTTTATTATTCAGGAGGTTAAAGAACGATCGAGTCAAGTCGGACACGAGGTAAGGGAATTTCTTAACCCAATTTCCATTCTTTGGGTTAATCTCCTACTTTCAAATTATGTCATGATATTATTATGTCCTATCTTGTAATTTTAATTTAATTATGTGTAATTATAGTGAATACACATAATAGATCTATTTTATTTTAAAAATGATCTTTGTATGGGACTTCGTCTCAATCTTCTTTCATTGAGGCATATTTTGTTTTATACAAAACCTTCTTTTATACGGTGTATAAACCCCTTTGACTTTTACGTTTATTCAAAAGGAATATTTTTTATACGAAGCGTTTTACTAAACAAAAAAAAGGGAATGTTTTTCTTACCATACATATGCGGCGACAATGACTTCTCCACCGCTGTGGCCATTATTTGAGTTCTGGCTTCCTCTACAAGCCATAACTTTTTTTAATGAAAAATAAATACAAAGTTTTAACTTTCTTTTATTTTGGTATTGAAAATGGTTTTGAAAGTGTTTTTATTATATCAATGTGTTGTATTGATATCTTTTTATTGAAATGTGGAAATTTTATGTTTCCTTTATGCATGTTTTATGTGATATGATTATGTTATGGTTTATGATATGTTTAAACCTATTCATATGAGGAATGCATTGGACTTAATAAGTGACAGGTGGAGCCTGCTATAGCTCCTCGATGCATCGGTAGGTCTCATGAGACAAACTAGTGTCTTGGCACGAGGCCTTGACAAAATCTTATTTTTATTCTTGGCACGAGGCCTTGGCTACGTGGTTATGATAGTCTGGCATTATGCATTCCATCATTATGAAAGTGGTTATTGATATTGCATGTGATTATTCGACCAGTAGAATATCCATGTGAATAAGTAAATGGCATTATTTCATTTTACTTTTGCTATATTATGTTGAAGTTCATGTTTAAAAGGATTTTGTTTTACATTACCTTAAATGTTTATTTTTATGAAAGCTTCCGCTATATTGTTATCCTTACTGAGCATATGAGCTCGCCCCTTTCAATTTTTTAATATTTTCCAGGATGTGAAGAAGTATTTTATGAATGACCTGCAGGGATAGTCAGAAGAGGATATGAGTGTGGACTATAGAGACTTTGTTATTGTAGTTTTTCACTTTATGATGTAATGTAACATTTATGAATGTATCTAGTGTTTCCAAGGCTACTGAACTAATCAGTCTTTCGAGACTTGATCTTTTTTGATCATGCCAATGTTACGAAGTAATGCACCGACTCTGGGTAGCTGGGGTTGGGGCGTTACAATTCTTTATAATCTTTTAGAATTTGAAGTATTCCTCCAACCCTAGTAGTAATATTTTCATCTAAAACTTTCCTCAATCTAATTTTGATTGGTATTTTTTCATCACAAACTGACAAATCTTCCAAACCTTTGGGCACTTATGGAAAACTAGCTCTCCCTTCTACACGGGATTATCCAATCCTTTCTACACCAAGTCTCATAGAACCTACTGACTTTAATATTTCATACTGCACCTCTACATGAGAACCTAATTTCTCTTCTTCCTCATATTTAATTGATATTAACTGAAATTTTGTCACAATTCAAAAGAACCACATTTCCTTAGAGTTCTATTTCATAGTACATTACTATGGTGGCATCTTATTCTAGTCTAGATGTCACAAAAAATTCCTTTCTTATAAAGAAAAAGATCCACTAACCTTCCATAAGGATAAAATTTCATTCTAGAATCCTTTTTACATCAATGGTTTATGTGCCTAATGGTATTTATCATGATGTCACCTAGCATTAGAAACATGATATAATTTTTTTGAAAGATAATTTTCTCCAATTTAGTAATTCTCAACACAACTAAAATCTGAATAAATTTGACTAATACCTTCTGGTCATCGTTCATATCCTTCACTAACATCTTTTTAATTTCATTTATTCCAAAAAGGAAGGATATAATAACTTTTAAGTTGGTGAAAACTATCTCTAATAGATCATATACTATAATGAAAATTCCATTCATGAGTACATTTAAAAATCCGAGCCATATCTACTATTGGAATTGAAAACTCTATATAGTTCAAATTTTAGGACCTAACATCTTAAATATCACCAAAAAAGAATAGATAATTATCGAAAAATTATTTTACCTATTTTTTATAGACATATTCAGAATCAACTCAATGATACATGTATTCCAAACCATGAAAACTAAATGATTTATTCAACATTATTTTTTTAAAACAACCATTCAAAATAAACAACCTTTACTTATAGAAACAAGGGTTCATGATTTTGAGAGTCGGGGGGTTTGAAAGGGTGTATGTTTTAAGTAAAGAGAGAGGGGAAACTCTGATGATTTTAAGTGATGGTTTGATTTCCTGAGAAAATTTTACAGTGTAATTCTTTAGGTTTTTAAAATTAAAATGAAAATTTTCAAGATAAAATACACAAAAAAATTAATTTAAAAAATTAAAAAATTGAATAATAATTATTTATAAATAAAATTTTAAGACAACTTTAGAATAAAAAAAATATTAATCTAAAACGATCTTAACAAGAGTATTAAAATAATTGTTTAAAATTAAATAAACCTAAACCCCTTAATAAAATTTAAACTTGAGGTGAGAAGTGGTTTAGTGAAAATATCATTAATTTGACACCTAGTATTAACAAATCCTAGTGATATATCCCCTTTTTAGACATGATCCCATAGAAAATGATGCCTTATATAAAAATTATTTGTCATAGAATGACTCACTTGATTCTTAAAAATATTAATAATGAAAATATTTTCACATAAAATTGGAATATAGTACAAACTAATTCCAAATTCTTGAATTGTGTGTTTGGTCCACAACATTTGTGCACT
Source organism: Viscum album (assembly GCA_963277665.1). NCBI lineage: Eukaryota > Viridiplantae > Streptophyta > Magnoliopsida > Santalales > Viscaceae > Viscum > Viscum album. The sequence goes on along the minus strand of OY728163.1, from coordinate 513,694,089 downwards.
ACAACTATAGAAAAATATATATTCTACTTTAACGATTGATAATACAACTGAATGTTGCTTCTTAAAAAGCCATAAAACCAAGAACATTCCTAAAAAGTGAAAATCACCTAAGGTTATTTTTCTATCTAATCCACGCCCTCTAAAATCAGTATCTAAATATGAAATTAAATAAAAAATTTAAGTTTTTGGATAAATAATAGAAAAAACATTTCATTTTAAATATCTAAAAAACCTCATAACACAAGTTATATGATACTCTTTTAGAATTTACTAAAATATTATATAAATGAAAAGAAACATGATGTATGGTCTACTAAAATTAAGATATAGAAAAATACCTATCATACCTCTATATAACTTTTTTCATATGGTTTTCCAACTTCATCCAAATCAAGTTTTTCATTAGTACACATGGGAGTTATGTATGACTTACCATTTTCAAGCCCAAACATTTTCAATAAATCAATAATATATTTACTTTTATTTAAAACATTTCCAAAATCCTTTTGATAAATTTGAAATCCAATAAAATAAATTCTATTATCCCATCATACTAATTTCAAATTTTTTCTGCATAGTTTTTGAAAAAAAATTACAAATATTTTGATTAGTTGAACAAAACAAATTACATCATATACATAAATTTGAACTAAAAAATATAAGAAATTGAATTTTACTTAAAATTATTAGGACTGGTTAATATTACTAAAAATGCATTTTATATAATAAAAGAGATCAATATTTTATACCTAGCCTCTGTTATTGTTTAAGTCCATATATATCTTTAGTACATTTAAAAATAGAATTTGGTAAATGAGGATTTTCAAAGCTTAGAGGTTGTTCTACATAAACTTCATCCACTAAATATCCATTTTAAAAAGTGGATTTTACATCCATATTGTATAATTTAAATTTAATATGAGATGAATATGCCAAAAGGATCATAATGGACTCAATCCTAGAAATCAAGGCAAAGATTTCATCATAGTATATTCCATTCTCATGGTTGTAACCCTTATGAACTAGTCTATCCTTATTCCTAGTAATTATAATTTGATCTTCTTTCTTATTCATAAACACCCAATTAGTTCTTATCACTAAATGTTTTGGGGGTCTATCATAAAATTTTCAAATTTCATTCCTCTTATAATATTTTAACTCTTCCAACATAGATAACATCCAACTATCGTTATCTAGTTTTTTTTCTATAGCCTTATGTTTGAATTAATATATAAAGGTAGATAATTAAGCTCTGTTTCCTACATTTCTTATTATCCCAAATTCTTAATATAGGTTTCCTATATCAGTTTCTAAAGTGTGTTCCTTTAAGGTTCTAGGATGTCTAGATAAAACATGATGATGTTCCATGGTTTCATGTTCTTTTGAACTAGATTGATTTTGGTCATATTCTTATTTACTTTGAAAAGTATCATTAGAATAATCAAGCCTTACATTTTTTAAAGAATAAATAATTTCATATTTTTGAATTCAGTTGTGATCAAATGGATTAATTTCATCAAACTTCACATGAATAGATTCTTCAACTATCCTTGATTTTTTATTAAATACTCTCTATGTATTAGAGGTAATAGAATACCCAAGAAATACTCCTTCATCCTAATTTGGATCAAACTTACTATGGTATTTCTTAGTATTCAAGATATGAAACTTGCATAAAAAAACTTCAAAGTATCAAACTTTCATTTTTATATTATTACATAACTCACAAAGTGTATTTTTTAGAATAGATCCAATCAAGATGCTATTTATGATTTTGAAAGTTTTATTTACATCTTATTCCCAAAAATAAGTGAGAAAAATATATTCATTCAACATATTTATTTTCATATATTAAATAGTTATATTATTTATTTCTACAATTCAATTCTATTGAGGTGTTCCTCAAGTATAAAATGTATGTTTAATACCTATATTTTAGAAAAAATAATTAAATTATTGATTCTCCAATTATCTTCCATGATCATTTCTCAATGAAATAATTTTGAAATCATTTTAATTTTGAACAAACTTATAAAAAATAGAAAATATTAACTTTTAAACATTAAAAATAAATCACAAGTAAATCCTAAAAAATCATTAACTAATAGAAATAAAAATAATCTATTATCCATTTTTCTATTGTAGAGGGTCCAAACAAATACATGGGGATAATTTTTAAAGGTTTGGATGTATAATCTTTGTTAATTTATTTGAAAAATGACTTATATTGCTTACCTATTTGGAATGAATCAGAAAGTCTATTCTCATCAAACATAATATTGGGAATATCAGAAACAAAATTGTCCTTAGATAACATAGATAGGTAAAATATATCACAATTTATATGTCTTCTATTCCATATTTATGATTCACATACTTCAGTATTTAAATATTTTAATATATATTTACACATGGAACTAAGGTCTAAATTTTAAACATTTTCTGTTCAGTGTTCTCTAAACATAAGCAGTTTATATTTAATGATAGAGAATCCATTTTTAGGAAACTAAACCAAAAATAAGACATCACATGGTTGATAGGTACTTATCATATTATGTTTCAAACCTTGAATATAGATATTTTTTTGCCCTATATTGTCTTTGAATCTCCAAACGATCCAAATACAATGATATTTTCTTTTAGAATTGTCACCAAAGATAACTAATACTATATATACTATTGATAGTGAATGAAAATTCATAAATTATTCACTCATATGACTTGATCTTTGACTGTACATATTACCATATTTCATTTCTATCCCTATGTATTTTCACCTATTAAGAATGATCAAATAAAAACTAGTTTTGGTACCCAAATGCTCTTGGTCCCTGTAGTGTCAACAAGCAAAGATATAGGAAACCCGATCTATTTAACCTTACAGTAACTAGATTTGGATAAATCCTTAGAAACATAATCCTTTTTAACACTACTAATGTAAATATTTTTTCGGAAATAGTTATTAGAATAGTTTACACTAATGATAAAATACAAATAGGTAACTCTAGACATTCTACGATTCTTTAAACTATAAACAAAATATTTTCTATATATCTTGGGTTTTTTACTATTACTAGAAATACCATATATTTATTTTCCATGAATATTCTTTCCATATATCTTATTTAATGAATCTTCTCCCTTTATAAACACAGTATCATCACTTTTAAAGGATTCTACTACATCCTAAAACTCCATAATTTTATTTTCTTGATCATTGTACCTTGAACCATATTTTCTTAGTTTTTATTTTAATTCCAGGTGTTGTTTTAACATGACATATTTTCCACTTAATATATAATTGTGCATACTATTTAACAATTTATTATTTTTATATAAGGATTCATATTTTTATTCTATTATAGAATAATATTTAACTAGTTTATCATTTGAACATATTTTAAAATTAGATTCAAAAGAGTAGTAAGATTTTACCTCATATTATTTAGCTATAAATCACACATATTTTTTTGATTCGATTAATTATATTATAATTTGGTACATAAAGAGAATCTGGAGTCTTCAAAAACACTCTTTGTAGCCTTTATGTATTTCCTTACTTTCTGTTCTACTCATCTATCATTTGTAGCTTCTTCTCCTAATTATTTATTTTTCATCTCTCCTTCATCTATTGGAAATTAGGTTTGATATGACCTAATTTATTACACTCATAAAATATAACCTCTTTCAGACTATGACCATTATTATTGGAATCATTTAAAGACCTCTTGAATCCTATCTTCATTTTATAGAAATTATTGAATATTCTAGATAGGTGAGAAATTTCTTCTCCATAGTTTAAACAACCTGAGTTATTTGTCTATATAACATTTATTTTAACTTATTTTTACGTTTTGGAATATAAAATTTAAGAGATGTGTTCTCTTATTTGATCATTCTGGGATCTTCATCCACAAATTTCATTTCAACTTTATATATCATTAGAGTACCAGTCAATTTATTCATCATTAGATTTTTTATAGGAGTTAATTGTATGATAACAGTAGAGATTCCATTCAAATTAGAGGGTAAAACTCTAATAAATTGTAGTTTTTGATCTTGTTCTAGAATTAGAGTTAATAGGGTAGAAACACCACTAACTATTTTGGTAAATATTATATTTATTTGATTAATACTCTAACCTTAATGCATTCTAAAAGTATCAAACTTTTTTTTTGTGTTATACCTTATTTGCCTAACATTTTTAGTCCCTTCACAAGAAACAACTATTTTATGCCATATTTCATAGGTATTAGTGAACTGAGAGACACAATTGAATTAATTTGGTCCAAGAACACAAATGATTGTATTCATGGCCCTTGAATTTAGAACCTATTCAACTTAATTTAGATCATATTACTTTTCTTAATATTTATTGTGGATTTTATATGGATTAAAACCCTTCATATAAAACATTAAATCCAGGTTCTTCAAATAGATAATCATATGGGATTTATAGTATCCTTAATTTTCTCCATTGTAATATAGATCCCTAGTCAATGACATAGATTATTTAAGCTCGACCATAGACATATTCATTCATCTGGATATTTTTTATCAATATTGATATATTTTAACAAGATTATTTAAAAGAGCACTCTTTTGATACCAGTTTTTAAGTCAGAATAGTTATGAAGACAAAAGAGGGGGTGAATTGTGTCCTTTTAAAAAACATGTATAATTTAAAAATTATATCCCTTTAGAATTTATAAAATGATACTATTTTATTTTATTCAACTATATTATGAAATGGAAAAATAAATATAAAAAAAAAATTAATAGTGTTTCAGAGCTTAAAGATACCCTATTCCACTCTACCAATACTCTCTCCATGAGTTTGGTGATTTCCACTAGTTGATAAATTTCCATGGGATCTTAATAGTTGAGTGTATAAATATACAACTGGTTAAAAATATTTTACAAGGATTAAAAAGGGAAAAAAAGTTCCCCAAAACACTCCACACCTGAGTGTTAAAAAAAGATCTTTAGTTGAAGTAAAACTAATTAAAAGTATTTAGATGATGATTTTTCAATTGATAGAAGAAGATAACTTTAGATGAATATAATAATGACTTCACAACACAATAATTTTAAAGAATTTTTGATTTACTAAAGAAAATGTATATATAAAATGACAACATCACAAATAACTTATTAGAAGTAGTATGGATACACAATAATAGATTAAAAGTTATATATCTAAAGTTTAGTCCTGATAAAGAACTTCAACGAACTATAGTAGATGAATAATAGGTATACAAAAGAAACAACAGTAATATTAATATTCTCAGAAAGGCCTAATGCAATTATAGAGAGATTCAGCCTACAAAAATTTAGAGTGATATAAATTTGTTCAAAAATAATTGACTCTATATTCTCAACTAGATAAATCCATTCAGAATAAATAAGAAATATTACTTGATTATAATTAACGAGAATAAAAAATATCACCAGATAAATTGTTATTTTTAAAAAATGATTATCATGTTTGAAATTTGAATATAAATATTTAGTGAAAATCATAATTTTCCTTAGAAATAGAAATGATATAATATATTTCTAAAGATCCTTTTAAATGGTCTTTTAATGTATTTTAATAAGAAATTTACTCTGGAGAAACTATTGTAGAAATATTAGAAATATACAAAATTCAAATCCCATAGACAGCTGATTTATCATGGGGCTACTCTAAATGGGAAAAAATCTAAAGTAAATATCACAAAATATGGTTGATTCCAAATTTTATTTTAACTTACTAAACATTAGATAATCAAATGTATCATTGATTTAGAAAATTTAGATTCTCAAAACTCAAATTCAGTCCATAAATGAAATTCTAAATGTAATGTTACTTATCAAAATTTAGGTTCCAAAAACTAAAATTCATTATAAGATTGGGTTTGGATACAACCATTTAGTAACAAAAACATGTTTTGAATAGTTATTCCATACTACTTCAAAATATATAGAATACTTAGAAGAAGAAAAAATACTTCAGTTAAATTAAGAGAAAATAACTTCCAAAATTCTAGGGAAATTAAAATTAATATTCTAATAAATATAATAATGTAGTCCCCTTAATGTAACTTCATTATTAAAACAAATTAAGGTGTCTGTGACCATAAAATTCAATAAGAAATCAATGAGAAAATGTTAGATCAGCATTCGTACTCCCAATAATATTTTGGGGTCATATGTATAGAAATTGATCTATGAATAAGACAATTGATCTATTATGAATATATTATAGGCTAGAAAAAATGATGTTTCCATGTACAATATTTATGAAATCTAGGGTTTTACTATGAAAAATGAAAATTAGAACACCTCTAAATATTTTTTTAGTTCCTATGTAATGGTACTAATTTATAAATTTATATTATTATTGACTACACTAACTATATGGTGTATAATCATGGAAGTATGGGGATAATTCCACAGAGTAGGAAAGTGTGGTGAAAAGTTTTGACCAAATATTAGGTAATACAATTTTCTTGATTTAAATAATTAATTTAATGAGAAAAAGTAAAATAAAAAAATACAGATAGAAAAATAGAAGAGATGGGAACTATTTTCCAAGGGTTATTTTTCTAAATAGATTAATTCTACTCAACTTGAAAAATAATCAGATTAAATAGTTTTGAAATCCTTTATTTATATTCGATGATAATTTGGTCAATTATTATTAAAATTACCCATGTATCATGACCTTCTTGATTTAAACATCTAGAATAACTAGGATATATTTTTATGATTACGGTGTAAGAGAACAATCAAATCCATGGTTCATGGATCAATCATCTCTACTGTTCGAGGGTTCATTCATTATTAAAAATATTTTTTTAAATAATTTAATAATAAATAATATTAGATTTTAGTAGAAAAATGAAACTTATATAATTAGTTTATCAAATGAGTGGAGAAAAAAATAAATCACATGGTACACACCCCTTTTTATCGGTTTTGCTTTCCCCTAAGGGTTCAACTACTCATCATTAGGTGATCGCCAATGACAGATAAACTAGAACCCATAGTGGGGAGAATATAAGAGAGAGATATATATTGGAGGAAAGAAATGGAAAAATTAAAAGAAAATCAAAATTACAAATAAAATATGAAGTAAAATTAAAAAGAAAATAATGATAAGAGGAGTGGAATAAAAATAAAAACAATACAAAGTAACATTAAATTAAACAAATAAATAATAGTAGGAATGAAAATAATATCCATGAAGAATGATTCATGAGTTATAACCCTATAAAAATATCCCCATTAGTGTCTAAATTATGCTTTTATCCTTGTTATGATTCTCTATTAATAGGTCTATAATATCCCTAGGGTTTTCAGGTGAAACCCCTATTAAAATCCTCATTAATGGGTCAAAAATGTGTTCCTTGAATCAACCTCACATGGAATTCACATCGTGAATAATAAATTCATATGGTGAATTTTTCAGAGTCCAATATTTTTTTTCCAACCATCACAAAAGTCACAACGTGACTGAGGCTATTATGCCATGATTTTTCAAGCTTCACCCCATGTGTCATTTTTCATGGCCACTTATTACGGCATGAATTTCTAGATATTTTCACAACATGAAATGGTGTCTCGTGACATGAATTATGGTTTCCCATTGTATTTTAATCCTTTTCTACTTAAATATTAAATTATATTCCATGAAATCCTACCATAGATATATCATAATATGAATTCCCCTTTCATGAGGTAAATCATTGTTTTCCTCCAAATTATTTAAGATTTCTCAAAAATATAGAATCTGCTATAAAAACATAGAAAATAATAAAAATATGCACACATATCATAAAAATAAATTAATATTAAATTAAATCACATATTAAAACACATGAAAATAAATCTAAAAAATCGAGATATCAAATTCCCCCACACTAAACCCTTTAATTGGTCTCAAGAAAAATCTCAACATCAAAACACAAAGGGCCCATATATAAAATGGGGAATTTTCAAATTATGAATCTCATAAATAACAAGTTATAACTGTAGATTTGAAAAGAAAAAATAATACACAAGAAATAATTCAAAAATTGTTATTTTTCTATAATTTAAATCTCAAGAAGTTTCCCATTTTCACTTATATTTTTTAACCTTTTATAAAAATCCATGATATTAATGGCTTACCACACCATGAATTTTTTTCTCTTATCACTAAAGGTAATAATTAAATGCATTTATACCCATAGATCAAGTACATGCACCTAACTATAGGTTTTCATTGAATATAATTTCTCTACCCTATAAGGAAAAATTACAAAATTAATCATAAGGGATTAACATTAAGGATAAAATGACTCTGAGGTTGTGGAAAGGTGTGTATTTTTGTTTAAAAAACAAGTAAGTCTCAAAGAGGAGGTTAAAATCCAAAGCATAATGCATTATATTAAAAATTAAAGTGTAATAAAAATACCCCCTTCAAAGGGACAACACCCACTTCCCATGATAAAATTAAGGTCATGATGTATGAAAGATAAATTAGTAAATCCCCTCTTGGATTTTTTATACTTTTTCATTTGTCTAAACTAATTTTTTATTTTTTTTTTGATTTTTGAGGTTGGAAGATCCCCAAATCCACCACCCAACCCCAAATGATAAAAATAATTGGTTAAGTAAATGATGATTTTTACCATAAAAAACACAACCCATTTGTTTCTATTTTTTTTATTTTTTAAGAGGGGTAAATAATATAAGTACTATGAAATATTACATGAATATTTTCCCTAATATCCCAATAAAACCACAACCAAAACATTTTCTTTTCCCAATAAAGTGAATCCCCTTTCACCATGAACAAACCATCATAAAAATTCATTCAATTAAATATCATGAAAAATACAAAGAGTCGGGTAGGAAAAGGATAAAATATGCTGGTTATGTGGCTCTTCCCTGATAGGTAATCCATGACATCTATGGACTAAATAAGATCAATTTATAGGTGAGTCTCAAGATAATAGGGAACATCAATAAAATGTATCAATCACTTTAACATTTAATTTATTCAATCATAACTTTGATAATATATAAATTAAAGTTCTAGTAGGTTTACATGTCCCAAGTATTTATCAATAAATATACATAGAAAACATAAGAAAAGGTTGGTATAAAATCTTCTTGGGAATGTAATAGTAAAAAAATCCAATCAGGTTAGGGAATTAATATCAATAATTAGTTTACTCAATTAAGCTTCTAGTAATAAACATCAAGAAAAGCAATCATATTAATAATAATTTCTATAAAACTAAAAATTTATGTTAAAACATCACTTTAAAAAATTTCCATTTATATCTCTAACATTTATAGGCATGATAAATAAAATTTTCCAATATGTTAATATACTTTTATAAAGTTTTGATGTCTCTTATACTATTAAGTTCAATACAAAACAATTCAAGTATCAATGGAGAATATAATTAATTTATGTTCATGTAATGATTTATTTTATTATTATTTTTATTATATTTTTTAAAAAAATGTAATGGAAAAAACCAGGTTAGCAGAAATATAAGCTTGTGAAAAAAATAACCCCCTTTCAAGAATTTTTTCCAATGTTTATTTTTTTATTTTTCAACTTCTCAACTTCAACCTCTTTCTTTGAATTTTAAAAATGAAAATAAACCATGTGAAAGTATTGGATTCAAAATAAATAGCTTAAAAAGATAAAGGGATAAACCCAGAAAAGAGTTATTAAATTATTCCAATAAAATAAATCTATGACATATAAATAAATTTAAAAATATGAGTTACCTCCCAATAGCACTGAATTATGGTTTATAACTATACCTTTTACCTTTGACACATAATATGAGAATGGGACAGAGTTACTTGGTTTGGTGTTACAACTGAATTTAAATTTTCTCGTTTTGTGTAATTATGCTTCTTCTCATCCACTATTTCTTCTTTAATACTTATGATGGGCCACATATTGAGGATAAATTTAAATAAAATGAAAGTAAATTGAAATTTTACTATATTTTATAGTTCTCCCCCATCATTAAATATTCTTTTTCTTCTTCAATTGTTGGAGTTTATTCTTCCTTCACCTCTTCAAATTTGATCTTCTTCTCAACTCCTGACTATTTTTTCCTCTATAACATTATTTATATAATGATATCATCTATGGTATTAATTTTTTTATTCTTTTATGTTCACCAGGGTGTCTCGTTATTCTTCCTCTTCTAAAATATCAATGATTTCAAATCATATGTTATCATTGAAGTCCTCCTTTTAATTTTCTTATTGTTTAATATTTTAATTCTTTACTTATATATCTTGTAATTATTCAACCCCCTGATACTCTTTCTCCTTTGTAATCTAATATATGAGTTCGATTATGTTTTCTTCTTCTCCTTGTAAGAACAAGAGTGGGATATTTTCTTCTTATTCTTAGTTTTATAGGTGTAGAAGAGATGATTGAGGTTAATTGTACACTTATTCAAGAATTAGAGGTTTATCTTCTTCTGAAAAAATTGTATACTCTAGGAACTCTTACTTGATAGTTGCATCCATATTTTCATTTTTTCTTTAGTAGTTTTTTATTCTTACACTATCTACTCAACTTTTTCATGTACCTATGTATTAGAAATCAAATGTAGGTTGCATATAAGGCAATCTAAATTTGATATAATTTGAGAAAGGTGGTTAGTCATTTCTTCCCATTCCCTGAGATCGGCCTCTTGATTATCCATCCTTTTATAAAACACTTCAATGTACATTGTAAGCAATTTTTTAGTCTATCCTTTGAATTTTTCTATTTTGTTTATTGAAAGAAAGGGTTTTTATGATTGTATTGTGTATCCTAATAGTTACCCTAGTATCCTTAAATATTGGTGTATCCTCCATAAGGCTGGTAAGAGGTTTTATTCCATTTTTAGGCTTATAATTTATCTTTTCCATTAGAATATGACCCATTACAAACATCCCATTGATGTGATAACCTATTACAATTTGGTTCTTACCATGCAATATAATCCCCTAGATTTTTATTATACTCTGATGACAGTGTTTCATAAGATTGATATGATGTATATTCCATTATGTAAAACACCAGAAACTACAAATCATGTAAAAAGTAAAAAAATGAAAAAAAGCTAAAATAAAATTAGTCAACTAAAATATGATAATAAAAGTCTTTGAATTAAGAAATTGGTCTCCAGTTTTTTCCTACATTTTTCTACTCCCTGGAAACGCCCCAAAAAATTGGCCCTCCTGGAACACATCATTAGTTCTTTTAGGTTGGTACCAATTTACGATTTTATATTTTTCCTGACTAAAATATCTATAAGGCATAGAATATTCGAAGTATGAGGTTGATCCTATGAAAAATAAGAAAGCATAGTGACAAATTTTGACAAAATTTTAGGCCATCTAATTTTTTTAATTAAAATTAATAATTTAATAATAGAAAGTAAAATATAAAAATGTAGACAGAAAAAAAGAATAGAGGGGAACTAGTTTCCAAGGTTAGTTGTTCTAAATAGAATAATTAAACTCAAATTAAAAAATAATCTTATAAAATTATTGCATAATAATTTATTTATATTCAAGGATAATTTGGTCAATTATTATTGAAACTACCCTATCATCTTGACCCTCTGGATCCAAAAATCCAAAATAACTAAGATGCATTTGGTTGATTGTGGTGCAATAGAATAATAAAATACATGGCTCACCTATCAATCATCTCTATTGTGTTGGGGTTCATTAATTATTAAAAATATTTGTTTAATAATTTAGTAATAAATAATATCATATTTTTATAATTATTTAACACTTATAGAATAAAGTTATTAGATGAGTCAAGAAAAAATTAAATCACACAGTACACACCCATTCTACCAGATCCACTCTCCCCTATGGGTTCATCCACTCATCATCGGGTGATCTCCAATGAAAAATAGACCAGAACCCATAGTGGAAAGAATAAAAAAGATATTGATAAAGAGAGAAAGATTAAAAGAAATAAATTATAAAATTATAAAAAAATAAAAAATAAAAATAATATATGAATGAAAATAAAAATGTAAATAATGATAAGAGGGAATGGAATTAAAATAAAAACTATACAAAGAAAAATAAATATCCAAAATAGAAAAAAATTAAATAAAATCCTATCTTTGGAGAATTATTCTTGGGTCAGAACCCTACTAGAAACTCCCCACCAGTGGTCGAATGATTCTTTTATCCATGGTATGATACTCTATTTGTAGGCCTCGAATTACCCGAGGTTTTGTAGGAAAAACTCTATTAAAACCCTTGTTAATGGGTCAAAACACGTCCCATGAATATGACTTAATGTTAAATTCATATCATGAATCATAAATTTAGATGGGGAATTTTCTAAAGGCCAAAAATATATATTTTTTCAAAACATCATGAAAATTCAAAGTGTGAAAAGGGGTTTCACACCATGATTTTTTAGTCCCCACCCTTAAGTTTCATTTTTAATGTTCTATTCTCATATAATTAATTTCAAAAGATTTTTACAGTATAAAAAAGTGTTTGACGATGTAAATGATGGATTCCCACTATATTAGCATACTTTTTCACTTAAAATTTTAATTATGAGTTATGGAATCCTTTTATGAATATCTCACAATATGATTTTCCCTTTCACATAGTGAATGTACATTTTCCTACAAATTATTCTTGATTTATCAACTATATAAACTCTATATTAAAAATATATAAAACAATAAATTTAGGCAAGAATATCAAAAAAATCAATTAATATTAAATGAAAACACATATCAAGACATGTATTAAAACACATTAAATACATATGCAAAATAGAGATATCAAAAATATTATACGGAGCCCCTAAGATATTTCACTAAGTGAAAATTTGAGATTTCCAGAATTATGAGATTATATAGAATGAAAAATATGGTAATATTGAAGTTATTTTTTCTTATTGAAATCATAATTAAGATTTTTTAATCCATGATATGATTTTTAAAAAATTATCTCTAAAGCTCTGAGAATGAAGATAAATGAGTGGGGGAATGTCTGCAAGTTTCAAAGATCTTAAGTCAATTTATTATGTTTTCAAAAATAATATTGATGAAGGTACATAAAAACTTGATATTTCCACCAAAGTCAACATTATTATGATTTGAGTCTGATAAGATGAGTTTTTTTCTTAATTTCTTGTTGAAATTGTATAGAAATTTATAGGACCACTCAAGAAGAAAATGAGGAAGCTACTCATATTGTAATGATGTCCCTATATAATTTTCATACAGTTGGGGAGATTAAAGTATATATTTTCTGAATAATATTTACAATGAATAATAATATGAGCCTGTTGAATATAGAGAAGATGATATATTTGACAAAGTTTCAAAAATGAGAAAAAATAATTAGAATAGGGGAAATTTTATAATGTTAAGAAAATTGGGAGAATCACTTTAATAAAAATAATATAAAGATCATTGTAAAAGAAGAATAAGGGGATGTGGACTGTATATGTGATTTTTTATCTTGCATACATTCCCTAAGGTATTTCCATTTAGTGGAATGTGAGATATTCCAAAAAAAAATAAAAAAGGTGTCTACATGGTCAGTGCATCAAAAAAATAAAAATAAAATATAAGATAGTGTGTTGTATAAGGGAAGGAGTTTTAAACTTCTGAGTTAAGATATTGTGCTAAATAAGAAGAACCAGAGTATCTAAATGAAGAAGAATTAGAAGGATTTTATATTGTAATAAAGATAATATTATCTAGGTATTGAATATGAAGGAAGAAGAAAAAGTTTCTAAGATAACTAAGAGAACCAGAGCTCTCAAGGAAGGTGAAGATAAGTAGGAAAAGATTTGAAACACAAAATTAAATAAGAAGGTGATATTGTACCATCCAAAGAATTTAATTTATATATAAAATATCAAATAATAATAATATCCCAAAAAACACCATTTTTACAATATCTTGAGAAGAATAAGATGGGGATACACTTACCTACTATGCATGGTTTTATTGTTGGTGTTGAGCCCTTCAGATTTGAGCAGTTTCTAGATTTGAGAACACTGTAGGAGATAAAATTGAGTTGAGAAATCTAGGTGAGTAAGTTTTAAATATATGTTAATTTGAGATAAAAGTGGACACTGAGTTACATATATTGTTCTTAAATAATCTATGGAATTAAAGGACTCTAATGATGTGGAATAATGATATATATTTTATGTATGTTTTGTCATCCTTGTATTGAAATTTGATTAACTTCAAGAAAAAGATGAAAGAAAACACTTTTGTATACATGGTGGGACGCTTTCAAACCTATATAAATCAATGTATATAAGGAAAACATAGCGAGAATATATGAATTTAGTGAAAACCTATGTTAGTGGAAGTCCAATGAGAATAAATAAAGTGTTTGTATGGTGATATGCTATGAAAGTGTGAGAATCAGAGACCATTATAGTCAATGATTGATTATAGTTGAGAAACCATGATTGGGGAAAATAACCAATCATGGAAAGGAGTAGACCTTTAAGTAGAACCTTGTAAAAATAACATGTAAATCTTTTCCTTGATTTTATGAATTTCACATGGTGTTGATTTATTGGTTAAAATAGTATAAATCCAACTGTCTTAACTGAAAATTTATGTTCATAACCAAATGGGGTTAATGATTCAAGAAATATTTGGTAATTATTTAAAATTAGTCAACACCTAATTGACCCTCTCTTAGGTGTCTACAGAGATCCTGAGGGGCATTTTGTGTGGTATCTGAGTGACATTACCTATGGCTGAATCTAATTTTACTTTCACATGTATTTTTATTTAGATTTTTGAAGTATAGATTTAAAGAGTTTATATAATATCCTATTATTGAAGAAAAATATCATATTTCTATTATTACATATTTATAAGTCTCTCCAAATACATTTTAAAACCCAAAAAAAAGAAAAATAAACCGAGAAAAATATTAAGAGAAAATAAAGAAACACCACTAATTGAAAGTCGTGGGGGTAGTTCTAGTTGTTCAATTTGTCATGAGATTGATAGAGTTAATATTTCTAATAACCTATTTTGTGAGGTTGGGAGTTATTTTAAGAAATATCCTACTATAATTATTTTACATATATTAGGGTTTATTTAGGAACTAGATAATTAAAAATCATAGGTGATATATGATGCAAATGTAATGAAACTTTTTTGGCTACATAGTTGAAAAAATGAAACTCTCTCATAAAAGAACTAAAAGATAATGATCAATCTTTATAGGTTATAAGTGATAAATTTTCAATGGATAGAGACCACATGAAATTATATATTGATGACAAATAAATTATTATAAAAATAATTAAAGAGAAATTTTATTCTTTGGAAGAATCTCACAAGGTTACACTTGATGTCAAGGAATCTTGAAGAAAGTGAACACTAAAATAATCAAATACCTTGAAAAATATATGAATGATAATAGAAATATTCTTGAAGAAAATTTTCATAAGGTGAATAAACTTGATAAGTCTTCCTTGGTAGTTAATGTAGTGAAGAAAGATGTTGAACATGCTACTCCCACGATGTTAATAAATAAATATAACGAGAATATTCAACCTAAAGGAAAGAAATAGGCCATATCATAGACTATTGTAATATTTCCATGAATCTCAATAAAGAAGGGAGAAATATGAAATCTAAATGGGAATCCATATAAGATAGGGTTAATAGGATTTTATTAGTGTTTGACACTCATTGTGAAGAGGCTTAGAAAATTCCCATGAATGGTAAGTCAAAAGTTGATGAAAGTGTGTGTGGTAGGTGAAATAAGAGAGTACATGTCATTATCATTTGTATGAATGTCTTGTATGGATAGATGATAAACTAAGGGAAAGAATCAATTACTTCATTTTTTAAAATTATTAGTGAAAATAAAGTGATTGTAATCAAGAATAATTGTCGGTCGGAGTGGATACTCAAAAGGGGGGGGGGGTGAATTGTGTTCCTATAAAAATTTCTGTTAAAATTATTTCTCTTAAAATCCCCCAAATTAAAAACAAAGTTAAACTCTAGTGAATCTATTCAGATTGTAAATGTTCAATCAGTTTATCAAAGATTGATTAGGTCTCAGTTGACATAATCTAAAGATTAAATTATCTTTTGAAACTAACTTACTGGTTTACAATAAGTATAAACACTTGCTAATTTAACTATCAAAGTAGCTTTAAAATAGTTTTTTATTTCAAAGTAATAGCAACGGAATATGAAATAAATATATAGTATACTTATAGACTTAAATTAAAATGCACAGCAAATTTAACCAAGAGGTTCAGTCTCAAGCCGAGACTTAGCCCTCTCAATAATTTATATAAATTGATCCACACCCTGGATCGGGGGAAAACAACAGTACACTACTTTCCAGGTCCAAAGACCTCTACCACAGTTCTTCGTGGGAAAAACAAACAATAGAACACAAGTTTTTCAGGTCTTAATCGACCTCTACCGCTATCCACAGTGGGAAACAAAGGGTTATGAAGTTTGAGTGAGGATTTAAGAATCCTCCAATTTAGATTAGGAGATAGTGTGTGTGAAAATAAACAGGGTACACACACTGCTCAAAATTTAAAGATAGAATCACTAAAGTAAGTGAGAAATAGTTTAGAAAAGCTCTAATGATTGGTTGTGCAGCTCTGGACTCGTTTGGTTGGTCAGAAAAACTTCTGAGTCCTTCTCTGGTTTCTGTTTAGAAAACACAGTGTCATTTTCTTCTTTGATTCTTGGTCCAGCTTGGCAGCCTGAGTTCATGAAGTGTTTGTTGTAGTTCACTCAAGATGCAGCTGGTGTTCTCCTTGAAAATGAGTAGCTTCGTGTATTTCAAGTATTCTTGGAGTAGAGATTTTTCTATTTTCACAAATGCACCACGTTTGAATGATATTCGGCTCTTTTCTGTTTCACCAGTGTGACTTCATAGTTCCTTGATGATTGTTGTATTCCCACTTAGTGTTCTCTACTTCTCTGCCAAAAAGGTGTGTATTGCACAATATTTTTCTATCCCTTTATAGCTTTCAGCTTCGACAAAAAAGAATAATTACTTTTTTCATGGGTACTAGGTACGGTTCCCTGACATGACAATAGAATCCATTAAATATCATCGAATGCATTAAAAACATCAAATGTAACCATTAGCTTAATAAATAAATAGTATTGAGAGTATAGAGTTTGAAAGGTTGGTCAATAATTAGTAGCCTTTTATTGGTAGACGTGCACGGTGGACTATGTCGTAGGTCCTTCCATCGGTAGCTCTTTGATCTTGCATCGGTTGCTCTATATATCAGTAACTCCTTCTATCGGTTGCTTTAGTTCCATCGGTAGCTCGATGTATTGGTGACTATTTTTGTATCAGTAGACTTACTCTATTGGTGTCTTAGCAGACTGGTTCTATCAGTAGCTCTTGATCCATTAGTAGCCGTTGCTCCATCGGTATCTCCTTGTATCGGTAGACTTATACTATCAGCAGACTTCTATCAGTAGATGTCTATGAACTGGTTCTATCGATAGACTTCTGTTATCAGTAGCTCTTAGTGTTCTGTATCGGTAAACTGAATCTGTTGGTAGATTTTCTTACTAGTGGACTTATGCATATCGGTAGACTTGTTCTGTCGGTAGCTCAGTACACATCGGTAACCTTTTCTTATCGGTGACTCTGTCTATAGGTAGACTAAGTCTATCGGTAGACTGAGTACCGGTAACTCTATATCAGTAGCTATAACCAAATTAGTGGCTTAACACTTGTCTGTCTTATGAAAAACTTATCTGAATGGGTTAGAATAACTTCATAACTCATATAAACATAGATAGACATGGATTAACATATCTCAGGGATTGTTTTAATATTATTATCATCTTGATCACAGATTTAAAGAATGAATATATAGAAAATCATTATATTGAGATTATCAAAGTATATGAAAGCATAATTGGGATTATCAAAACAGGTGAGGTCAATAATCTCCCCCATTTTGATAATCATAACCTATGATATTATGATTTTAAAAAATAGTGAGAAGTTCTAATAGATAATATGTCATTAAATGCAATTATCTCATAGAAATAGTATGTTATAGAACATAAAGGATCAGAGGTGGAAGAAAATGTGATAGTATCAGAGATAAAATTAAATGTAATGATATCAAAAGTAAAGTTTAGTGTCATCAGAGAGTTAGAGAAAATGGTATCAAAGGATGAAATGTAATAGTATTAGAGGAGTAAAGCATGATAGCTTTTCCTTATATAAATTGTCTCCCCCTTTCATTAATATCTCTCCCCCTGGGTGAATATATCTTCTTCTTTGATACTTAGAGAGTATTTCTCCCTCATTGTAAAATATTGGTAAAATAATTCTCCCCCTTTGTAATAATCAAAAAGTGGGAAACCAAAGACAATAAAAATAAAAATGAGAAAAGAGATGAAAAACAAGTTTCATTTCATATTCCAGATAAGGTACAAAGAAATAAACAAAGTGCAATGGATTCCTATAAAACAGTATAGCCACTAGTTTAATCCATATCATCAATGTGAGATTTTCCCTTGGGAGTAGAAGAGGATTCAGGGGAAGTGCGAGCAGGTGAGGGCTTAGGAATTCTGGAAATGATCAAAGGAGGCTGAGCCACAGAAAGTGTTCCTAGTCAGTACTAAGGAGTCCTTTGTGTGATCATTGGTGTGAGGCTTCAAATTTCTTGGGCAGGAGTCATCTGAACTGGAGAAGCAGTAGAGGCAGAGGCAGGCAAAGCAGGAGGGACAATTACTATCCTAGCATCAACATGTAGAAAAGGCAGCAACATATTTCTGAAATCCATAATTATTCCTCCTCCTCTCTCCATAGCGGATATAAAGTCATCCTTGTTCTCCATAAACTTGTCCAATGATAGAGTCAATTCCCTTATCTTGCTAAATTGTTCTCTGAAAGCTTGATTGACAGGAGGCATCTTCATATTTTCCAACAGAAGTTTTAAGTGATTGTTGAGTTGATTTTTGTTGAAAATATTAGAGAAATAGGAGTCCACCTTATCGTTCACTTCTTTATGAGAGGCAGATGCTTCTATCATATAGTCTTGGAATATCTTTATTATTTCTCTAGCTAAATATCTGGTAGAGAGAACAACTATGCTCAGCTCGGATGAGTCCACAGAGCCACTGGTTGAAGCTGAACCAAGCTCCTCCTTCATCACATCTCAAAACTGATCCAAATCCATGGAAGGTTTAGATGCAAGAGAACCAACAGTGAAAGATATAGTCTCTTTGAAGATTTTTGTCAACCCACTGATAAGATTTTGAACTTGGGAATCATGGGTTTTAACATGCTCTTTCATAGATGTTTTGAAACCTTCAAACACTGAAACCATCTTTCTTACAACACTTTTCACATAAGCAAAGTCCTTATCAGCTTGGGATTTTGAGATCATGTAAGATTCTAAAGAAACAACCGATTCCTTTAGAGCTTCAAGATCTGCTTCAAGTCTACAAATTTGAGTTTGGTGATCTTTAATTTCTTCCACTATCTCACCCATAAAGGTTGATAAATTACAACCTAGAGAGAGTTAAAAAGATCTTTCTAACATACTCATCTCTTCAGCAAAATTTTGCTTCATATCAGCAATTGAGGCACTAAAATATTCTTTCAGTTTATCCTTTAAGGATTATAGATCAGCCTTGGTAACTAAATCAGTAGGTGCAACTGTAGTAGATGTTCTTTCAGAGGCCAAACTGACCACAGAATCAGTCATAACCAATTGAACTGAGGATACTAGAGAAACTTCTATCTTCTTTACTTCTTCCACAAAACTGTCCTTAAGCTTTTTCTTTAAAGTATCCAGGTCATGCATTCAGACTACATCTTCAGGAAATAACTCAGAATCGACAACACAAGTAATCTTAGGCCTATTAAGAGATGCTTCATTATCTGAATCAGGAGAGTCTAAACCACAAACTATAAAACTTGGGTCTTCTGCCCAATATTCAATTCCAACAGCCACTATAACACTTCCAACATTGGTTTGATGCTCCCCCTTAGCAGGTTCATCCTCAATTAGGATAACAACATTCTCAACAACATTCTCAGTAGGTCTTTCATCCTGAGGAGAATCTTCCACTATCAATTCTTCCTCTGCAATAGCAGGAGGGTCTTCTGGATTAGTTAAGGGTATGTCAACCTCATTTTCATCCGTAGAAGGTAATAAGGATTGTCCAATCACTAGACTCAGGATCAAATCATCTAACAGAGATGCTTCACTTTCATGAACATCTTCTTTATTCTCTACAGCAGCCACTTCTACATCCTCTAAAGTAGCTCCTTCCTTATCTGATTTATGTTGATCTAGATCTTCAGGAGGTGGACTAGGAGGTAAGTCAGGATCTCCTCCTTCATTAACAGAGGACTCTTCCTCTTCTAAATCATCACTATATTCTGGCTCTTCGTCATCAGGTCCCAGACCTGGATCCCTCACATCCTTTGGTCTTGAAGGATGATCCACATGATTGAATTTTTCATATACCTTATGGTCATCATTGACCCATTCTCCTCTCCAAGGGTTCCAATTGATCCTCGTGTATTTTCACACAGTAGAGGTGATACCAAAATTATTCTTCACTACTACTATCTCATCTTGAGACTCAGCTACCCCTTTTACTTTAATCATCACAAAGATCAATTTAGCAAAGAATAGGGAATTTGTATTTTATTTCAGCCTCATCATATCTTCCATTTGGATCATCAGCAATCTGCACAAATTAACCTTTACACAATGTCTTAAGAGGTGCAGGAGATAGATATCCTAATATCTCAAATTGGAAAATTCTCCTCTCCTCGGTATCAATACATGTTGAACTAATTTGAACAACAATTTGTTCTCTCCATACATTTCTACAGAAACTACTTTTCTTTGACTTCCATCACCAGTAAGCTCTTCCAAAGTAGTCGCATAGTCGAAAATGTCACTGGTAGGTGGCTTGGCTCTCAATACATATCCAGAGACTCCTTCATGTGGAACTTTCAAGAACTCAACCCATTCAACAGATGAAAACGACATCTTCTTTCCATTCACAAAGAAGGTTACTCGATTTTCATTCTCTGGTTTCTCAAAGGTTACACAATCGTAAAATTGTTTCACTAATTTTGGAAAGTGGGGACCATTGTTGTTCGAAAAACACTCTACCCATTTTTGATCTTCAAGTACTTTGAGCACTAAGTATTTTCTAGGCAGCAGCCATTCTACACACAGCTCCTTTTCAATCACGATAACTCGATTTTGCAGATGTGGATTCATAGGTCGTCTCCCCAATCTAGTTCTAGAAACACTACCACTACCACTTGCTTCTTGCTCGGTCTTCTTCTTCTTTGTTTTAGGATCAACAGATTCATCTCTAAAGGTAGGAAGTTTAGTTTTTTCCATTTCTGGTTCTAAGGATTTAGGGTTCACTAATGATTCAGGAACTAAGGTTTGAGGGTAAAGGTTCGAGGCTCAATGTATTTATATGTAGTTCTGAATTTAGTTTTATCATTTAGGAATCATAAAATAAATAAACAAAAAGAAAAAAAGAAAAAAAATGATTTAGATACTGGTGGAAGAAAGAAGTTTTAAAAACAGCACACTCATCGGTAGGGTCTATCAGTGAGAATTCCTATCAGTGAGGGTTACATCGCTGAGGTTTCACATTGGTGAGAATTTCACATCGGTGAGATTTTTACATCGGTGAGAATTTTACATCAGTGAGAATTTTACATCGGTGAGAATTTATATCGGTGAAAATTTACATCGGTGAGAATAGATACTGATCAAGGTTAAACATACCTAACTCATGTCTAATGTAACTTAACCTATCTGAACTCAAAGGTTTAGTGAAGATGTCAGCTAATTGATGTTCAGTACTTATAAAATCAAGAATTATATCACCCTTTTGGTAATGATATCTCAAGAAATGGTGCCTTACATCAATGTGTTTGGTCCTAGAGTGAGACACAGGGTTTAGTGAAGATGTCAGCTAATTGATGTTCAGTACTTATAAACTCAAGAATTATATCACCCTTCGGTAGTGTATAATGCTACAGAATTCATCTTTTTACTACACGGATTTTCCCAATAAGTGACATGTTCCTGAAGTTCTTTTTCTATCCAACTTGAAACCAGCAAAATCAGTATCTGAATAACTCATTAACTCAAGGGGTTGTCCTTTTGGGTAAAACAAACCTAAGTTTACAGTATGTTTAATATACTTAGAAATACGTTTAACGACAAGTAAATGATATTCTTTTGGATTAGCTTGAAATCTTGCACACATACACACACTAAACATAATATCTGGTCGACTAGCAGTAAGGTAAAGTAAGCTTCTAATCATACCTCTATAATTGGTTTGATCAACTGGTTTCCCAGTTTCATCTGCATCCAATTTACAAACAGTACTCATAAGAGTTTCACTTTCCTTAATACTATCCAAACCAAAACGTTTTAAGATATCCTTTGTATATTTACTTTGATTCAAAATAATAGCATCTTTATTTTGGAAAACTTGAAATCCAAGAAAATATTTATGGTCTCCCATTAAAATCATTTCAAACTCATTTTTCATACATTTTGAAAAATCAGTACATAAAGAGTGTTTGGAAGATCCAAAAATAATATCATCAACATGGATTTTTACTATTAAAACATATTTAGAAATTATTTTAATAAAAAGAGTTGGATCAACAATCCCTTTAATAAAACTTTTTGAAATAAGAAAATTACTAAGTCTATCATACCAAGCTCTTGGAGATTGTTTTAGATTATATAAAGCTTTAGAAAGTTTAAAAACTTGATTTGAAAAATGAGGATTAGTAAATCCAGGTGGTTGTTCAACAAAAACATCTTCAATTATAAAACCATTTAGAAAAGAACTTTTGACATCCATTTGATATAACTAGAAATTCAGATGGGCAACATAGGCAAGTAAGCTCCTAATGGATTCTAATCTGGCTACAGTTGAAAAGGATTCCTCATAGTCTATACCTTCCTCTTGACTATATCCTTGTGCAACTAGCCTTGCTTTGTTTCTAACTTTGTTTCCAGACTCATCAACTTTTTTTCTAAAAACCCCTTTTGTGCCTATTGTTAAAGTTTCCTTAGGTCTGTCAACAAATTCCCAAACTTTGTTTCTTTCTAATTGATTTAACTCTTCTTGCATAGCCATTATCCAAAATTCATCATTGATAGCATCATTAACATTTTTATGTTCTAGCTATGAAAGAAAGGCTTGATGTTCAACCTGATTTCTTAGAGAAGCTCTAGCCTATGTCCCTCTATCAAGATTACCAACAACAACATATAAAGGATGATTCTTTAGAATCCTAGTTGATCTAGTAAAGGTAGGACTATAAATTTTAGGTTCATCACCAAGTTCGGATTCTATAGAAGCAGATTCTGGAATATGTCCAGAACTGGATATTTTTATAGTAGGTTCTATAGATTTATCATTAAGGTCCAGAACACTCCAATCTTCCTCAAGATTTTCAAGAGAGGTTTTAGGCTCATGTGGATCAGTTTCATCAAACTTGATGTGAACAGATTCTTCCACACATTTGGTTCTTTTATTAAAGACTCTATAGGCTTTTCTAGTTAAAGAATAACAAAGAAAAATTCCATCATCACTTTTAGAAGAAAACTTGTCCAGATTATCCTTTGTATTAAGAATAAAAACATTGCAGCCAAAGACTCTAAAGTAACTAACATTAGGTTATCTATTATTCCACAACTCATATGGGGTCTTCTTAAGAACTGGTCTAATTAAGACTCTTTTAATAATATAAAAAGCTGTATTCACAACTTCAGCCCGAAAGTAAATAGGAAGGTCTTATTAATGAAGCATGGTTCTAGATATTTCTTGAAGGGTTCTATTCCTTCTTTCTACCACACCATTCTGCTGAGGTGTCCTAGGAGCAGAAAAGTTGTGACTATAGCCATTATGTGAGCAATAAGATTCAAACTCTTGATTTTCAAAGTCATGGCCATGATCACTTCTCAGGGTTTTAATCTTAAGTCCACTAATATTTTCTACATATTTGGAGTATTTAACAAAGTAAGAACAAGCTTCACTTTTGTGATCTAAGAAGTATACCCAAGTATATCTAGAAAAGTCATCTACTAGAACATAGACATAGTGCTTCCCATTTAAACTAGAAACTATTGAAGGTCCAAACAAGTCCATGTGAACCAACTCGAGAGGTTGAGAAGTTGAAACTTCTTTATTTGATTTAAAAGAAACTTTATGTGGTTTTCCCTTTTGACAGGGATTACAAACTTTGTCATTTGGGAATTAAAGTTTAGGTAGGTCTCTAACTAAGTTCTTCCTAGTTAATTTTCTAAGTGAATAGATGTTGCAGTGTCCTAATATTCTTTTCCAAAGCCAAGATTCTCTATGAAAAGAATTTAAACAAGTATCATTTTTCTTAGCTAAAGAATTTAAATCAACTGCATAAACATTTTCATTTCTTAAAGCAGAAAATACTAATACATTCTTAGAGTTAAAAACATTACAAGAATCATTTTCAAACATAACATTAAAACCATCATCACATAATTGAGAAATACTTAACATGTTATACTTAAGTCCATCAACAAATAAAACTTTAGAAATTAAAACTGAATTAGAGTTACCAATCTGGCCTAGGCCGATGATTTTTTCTTTAGAATTATCACCAAAGGTGACATGGCCTCCATCAAACTTTATTAAACTTTTGAAACATGAGTAATCTCAATACATATGTCTTGAAAATCCATTTTACATGTACCATACGTTCTTGTGAGAACTCTTTAAGCATGTTTCCTACAAAACAGATTTATATAGGAAATGATTTTGGTACCCATATCTTCTTGGGTCCAGAAAGGTTAGCAATCAAAGCTTTAGGTACCCATATTTGTTTTATGGGTCTCATATAATTTACAAAATTAATATGTTTTGAAAGATAAACTTTATTTGATCTATAACCATATGAATAACTGGTTGAATCATAGGAATTTCCAGAACATGAATTAACAATATTCTATCCAGATTTAGGAATAAATCTATTCTTAATAAGCTGTCTCTGTCCAGGTTTGTAGCCTATTCCAGTAGTGTATTTTGGTGACACTTGCTTTCCTAACATTTGAGTTAGTGTATCCTTTCCATTTTTAAACTTCTCTAAGTCTTTTATAAGTTGCTCATTTGACATTTTCAGTTCTGTATTTTATTTTAACAGTTGAGAATTCTTCTCTTTTTCGATAGTAAGTTTGGTTTTAACAGTAGTAGTGAGAGAATAATGTTTCTTAAATGATTTGTGTTTATCCTTAAGTTCATTGCATGTCTCTTCCAGCATATTACTGTATTCAAATAATTCCTCACTAGTCATGTTTTTAGAATCAGAATCAAAGTTTGTATCATCTCTAGAATAATTGGAATTTAAAATAGGAGTATCTAAAGTTACCTCAGATGTGTTGGTCATGAAACACATGTTGGCATGATTCTCCTCAGAATCAGAAACTTCAGATTCAGTTGTGCTGTCCTCTGAAGCACTCCAGGTTTCTTTCATAGCTTTCTTTTACTTATTGTCTTTATAATCATATTTCTTTTTGAATTTTAATTTTGGACAATCAGCCTTGATGTTTCCTTTCCTTTTACACTCATAGCAGACTATTTCATCATTCTTGTCATCTTTATTCCAATCCTTCTTCCACTGTCCCTTGTTATCATACTTTCCTTTGTAGTTAGATTTCGTGAAGAATTTCTTCTTCCTATAAAACTTCTTGAATCCCATAGCTATTTGAGCCATCTCATAATCACTATCAGAGTCTGAATCTTCACTTGTTGAACTTTCAGTTTGTATTTTCATTTTCTCCTTGTCTTTACTCGTAGAGGCAGTAGATTTGAAAGCTACAGATTTTCTCTTAGTTTCATCATCTTCCTCTTTATTCACCTTGAGTTCTTCCTCATACATCATTAATTTACAAATAATCTCTTTTACTAGCAGTGCTCCAATGTCACATGACTCTCTGATTGAAACAGTAGTGCCCCTCCATAGTTCTGGAAGACATCTCAATATCCTCATAATTTGATCCTTAGCTAGAACAGCTTTTCTAAGTGAACTCATTGTATTGACTCTCTCATTAAACCTGAGATACATATCAGAAATAGGTTCATCAGTTTTCATTTTAAAATTTTCATATTTAATAGTATAATTATTCAAATGCATTTCTTTAACATTGGTTTATCCTTCATGAGAAACACCCAAAGTATCCCATATTTCATAAACAGTTTTACAAGAAGAAATTCTGTTGAATTCCTCATCTCCTAAAGAACAGTATAGGGCATTCATGGATTTACAGTTATTATTGTAAGCAATATTTGTAGGTTCATCCCAAGTAGTTATTACATTTTTTGAAATTTTATATTGAGATTCTATAGCAGTCCAGATATCAAAACCCATTCTTTCTAAATGAATTTTCATTTTCAGTTTCCACTGAGCATAGTTTGTGTCATTGAAGAAAGGTGGCCGGTTAGTAGTAGCACCCTCTAGTCTATTATCCATAGGTATATTTTAGAAAATATTTTTAAAGAGGTAAAATTTAGAACTAACAGAAATTTAAGATCTTTAAAGATGCAACTAAAATCACAGTTGAAAACAGAATGTTTTGAATATTTGAATTAATAAAAACAACCTCTGATACCAAACGTTGGTCAGAGTGGATACTCAAGAGGGGGGGGTGAATTCAGTTCCTATAAAAATTCCTGTTAAAATTATTTCTCTTAAAATCCCCCAAATTAAAAACAAAGTTAAACTGTAGTGAATCTATACAGAGTGTAAATGTTCAATCAGTTTCTCAAAGATTGATTAGGTCTCAGTTGACTTAATATAAAGATTAAATTATCTTTTGAAACTGACTTACTGGTTTATGATAAATATAAACACTTGCTAATTTAACTATCAAAGTAGCTTTAAATAGTTTTGTATTTCAAAGTAATATCAGTGGAATATGAAATAATTATATATTATACATATAGACTTAAATTAAAATTCACAACAAAGTTAACCAAGAGGTTCAGTCTCAATCTGAGACTTAGTCCTCTCAATAATTTATATAAATTGATCCACACACTGGATCGGGGGGAAACATCAGTACACTACTGTCCAGGTCCAAAGACCTCTACCACAGTTCTTCATGAAAAAAAACAACAACACACAGGTTGTTCAGGTCTTACTCGACCTCTACCACTATCCATAGTGGGAAACAAAGGGTTATGAAGTTTGAGTGAGGATTTACGAATCCTCCAGTTTAGATTAGGAGATAGTGTGTGTGTAAAATAAACAGGGTACACACACTACTCAAAATGTAAAGATAAAATCACTAAAGGAAGTGAGAAAGAGTTTAGAAAAGCTCTAGTGATTGGTCGTGCATCTCTGGACTCGTTTGGTTGGTCAGAAATACTTTTGAGTCCTTCTCTAGATTCTGCACAGAAAATAGAGTGTCATTCTCTTCTTTGATTCTTGGTCCAGCTTGGTATCCTGAGTGGATGAAGTTTTTGTTGTAGTTCACTCAATATGAAGCTTGTGTTCTCCTTGAAAATGAGTAGCTTCATGTATGTCCAGTGTTCTTGGAGTATATATTTTTCTATTTTCACAAATGCACCGCGTTTGAATGATATTCGGCTCTTTTCTGTTTCACCAGTGTTCCTTCTTAGTTCCTTGATGCTTGTTGTATGCACACTTAGTGTTCTCTAATTGTCTGCCAAAAAGGTGTGTATTTCAAGATATTTTTCTGTCCCTTTATAGCTTTCACCTTTGGCAAAAAAGAATAATTACTTTTTGCATGGGTACTAGGTACGGTTCCCTGACATGACAACAGAATTAATTAAATATCATTGAATGCATTAAAGAAATCAAATGTAACTTTTAGCTTAATAAATAAATAGTATTAAGAATATAGAGTTTGACTGGTTGGTCAATCATTATTAGCCTTTTATTGGTAGACGTGCACAGTGGACTATGTCGCAGGTCCTTCCATCTGTAGCTCTTTGATCTTGCATCGGTTTCTCTATATATCAGTAACTCCTTCTATCGGTTGCTCTATTTCCATCGGTAGCTCGATGTATTGGTGACTTTACTTGTATCGGTAACTTACTATATCGGTGGCTCAGTAGACTGGTTCTATAAGTAGCTCTTGATCCATCAGTAGTTGTTTCTCCATCGGTAGATCCTTGTATCGGTAGACTTATACTTTCAGCAGACTTTTATCGGTAGCTTTCTGTGAACTGGTTCTATCGGTAGACTTCTGTTATCGGTAGATCTTATTGTTCTGTATCGGTAGACTGAATCTATTGGTAGATTTTCTTACCGGTGGACTTATGCATATCGGTAGACTTGTTCTGTCGGTAGCTCGGTACACATCAGTAACCTTTGCTTATCGGTGA
Organism: Viscum album; assembly: GCA_963277665.1. Classification (NCBI taxonomy): domain Eukaryota; kingdom Viridiplantae; phylum Streptophyta; class Magnoliopsida; order Santalales; family Viscaceae; genus Viscum; species Viscum album. The sequence continues at coordinate 513,665,641 of OY728163.1, read as the reverse complement.
CTCTGTCTATCGGTAGACTAAGTCTATCGGTAGACTAAGTACCGGTAGCTCTATATCAGTAGCTATACCCAGATTAGTGGCTTAACACCTGTCTCTCTTATTCAAAACTTATCTAAATGGGTTATAATAACTTCATAACTCATATAAACATAGATAGACATGGATTAAAATATCTCAGAGATTATTTTAATATTATTATCATCTTGATCACATATTAAAAGAATGAATATATAGAAAATCATTATATTGAGATTATCAAAGTATACGAAAGCATAATTGGGATTATAAAAACAGGTGAGGTCAATAATAATTTTCAGCATGTGAAGAAAAAATAGCTTACCATATAGTGAAACCTATTTAAAAAGGCCAAGAATATGGGTGAATAGCAAAAAAAGGAAAGTGATCTAGTTTAAAAAGTTGATAAGGCTATTCTAGCTATGAAAAAACCTAAAATAATAGGATGATATGATACATAAGGTATAAAATAACAATTAAGATAAAGGGAAAGGAATCTTCAAAAATCTCTTGATATTTTAGACCCAAAATAATACATTTTTAGGCTGTGAAAGAGGTATCAGCCCCAGTTCTGCAACTTAATAAGCAAGTGGATACCACCTTATTCCAATTCTTTTTTATGTGTCCTTATTTAAATAGGGAATTGAAGTTGATGTATGAAAAGTATGAAATAAGTAATATTATGAAATTTTTACAACCATAAATGACATACATTATGGATGAAATATCAAATGTAGTTTATTTTCAATTGGTAACAATCGATAACTGGTATCAAGTTTTCATAGCTATCATTTTAGAAAGAATAATACCATGGTGATAAGGTATAGAAATAATCCCTCAAGGGGGAGCAATCAAATGAAGCAAGCTACTATACATGAATCATTTTGTTGAAATAAGAAATTTTGGCATCCCCAACAAATGATGAAGATTGAGGTATGATTTTCAATATCCTATCCTTATATTAGTTTATGATGGATAGAATATCAAGGGGGTTAATATATATAAATATAGGCAAGTGAAACAACTTTCACTACAACTATTTGATGTTATTTGTATAGTTGAGTGCAGTTCCATGGACATTTTGATAAATCTTTCCCAATATCCCCTTGATATATAAATTTATAAATGGTTCCCCATTAAAGTGAGTAAATGGGAAATTTTGTTATATAAATTAACCAATATTTTTTATATACTAGTACAACAAAAATATACTTAGATATGGTTGGTTGGTGGAACTTTTATTAGAAAAAATACAGTCTCTCCCTTCTCTCAAGGGGTTTCGTAAGAACTTTTAAAATGGATGGAAAGATGGGGAGATAGATAGTTTCTTAAAATTAGAAGAGTTAGTTTTAGAAGTGACAAACTCACCTTAGATATTGTTAGATTTATAAATGGTAAGAATAGAATTCTCAATTTTACTTTATAATGTCAATTTAGGGAAGAATATATTATCATTATTTTCATTTTTTGTCAATTTGGGGGAGTAATGATATATTGATTCTAGAATTTTTTTTGGAATTGATAACAAATCCAATAAGGTGGATTGAGGTTCCCTTGGATATATAGATATTGGATTGTATTTATTTTAAATATTAAGTTTGTCAATATTTTCTATAGAATAAAGGAGTTGACTTCCATGGAAGCTAAAAATGAGACATAGCTCATATTATAAAAGGAAGTGAGAAAGCTACTCATACTTGTTGGGTAAAGGATCGAGGTTCTTCTTCCCAATTTATATTTGGATGGATAGGTTCTAGGACATAAAATACAATATCAAATGATGGATAAAGTCAATACTCTTGGAAATAATATGAAAAGTGATAAAGGACGTGTTCCAATGTTTTATATAATAGTTTGGAAAGTTATTCAGAATATGAAATCTAAAGGGGAGATTAAAGATATGTTATTCAATTTTTAAAATCTACCTGAAGTTGAAAACAATCCATCCTTCGGTGATCAATAATGAAGACTTTTTATTATAGAGTTTTATATATCTTGGATGGTGATATATAAAAGATAAAATGAAGACGGAGTTGTGATGGTAGATGAATTAGTGGAAATACTCGATCTTTAGTATTTAATTATGCCACAAGGATTTGGAATTAGATAAAAAGTGATAGGAATTATTATAATAATTTTAGAAATTATTTGTAGTTGTTATGAAGTGATTTTAGTTGGTTGAGAAGAACTAGAGTTGATTTTAAGAATCTATGATTTTAGTTGACACAAAATGAGAATTGTTGTTCTCGATATTGGGTTTAGAAAAATTGAACACGTATTTTTCCTATGCATAAGATAATTCATCTTAATTAAAGTGAATTAGACCATGATTAAGAGAATTAATCTATGTGGAAGAGATTTTGGACAATTCATAAGTGAATTCATCTATGTGGAAGTGGATTAGCCAATGCATAAGATATTTTTTCTATGAAAAAGTGAATTGTGACCATGTAAGAAGATTGAGATATACTTAAGATATTTTGGAAAGTGTGAAATTTATTTTTCCTATGTGTAATAGATTTGGACACATATTATATTTAATTCAATCTTAATACATTTTTACACATATGATAATTATACTACATATAAGATATTTTAGATCCATGTATATGAAAATTGATCTACATGTAAAACAATTGAGCTATGCAGAATATGTTTTATGATAGCATGGAATATGATTCTTTGTATAAAAAATCTGAAATCCAACACTATACTATAAAAAAGTAAAATATCTTATGATTCCTGTAAGATATTTTACATAGTAAAAAATTAATATTTCATAAATTATGAGATTTTGAAGAATTATATATTTGATTTTACTAAAGTCATTCATTTTTATTTAAAAAATAAATAATTATGAATTATGAATCCATAATCTAAGATTAATAAACTAATATTCAAATATATGGGAAGGAAGATCAATGTATGGGATAAGTTATGCAAGATTAAAAGAGTTTAAGTAAATTTATTCTATTTTTATGAACAGTTAAGATGAAGTTACATTGATACATAATCTATCCACCAAAGTCTAAATTATTTTTACTTGAGAATGATAAGATGATTTTAGTGCAAAGTTTTATTATGAAATTATATAAAACCTTTAAGGACCACTCAAGATGAAAATAAGTGATCTCCACCTTTTATAATGATGCTTTGCTATAATTTTCATAAATTTGGGGAGATTGAAGTGAATGTTTTGTGATGTATTTTTATGAGGATAAAGAATTCAATACCATTGAAGATTAAAAAAATAATATATTCTACCATGTTTCAAAACTGGGAAAAAAACATGAAGAGGGAAAATTTTTAGAAATCATGGAAAGTGGGAGACACTCCACATGGTGCTCTTAAATGAGAATAATATGAATATCATGGGAAAAGAATAAAAAGAGGTGATACTTGTGCATGTGATATGTTAGTGTAACGACCTGAACTTTGGAATAATTTTTGTTTCCTAAAATTGAGTGTTATTTTATTTTGTACACATAAAAGCTATATCCTTTAATAAATGATGTGAGTATAATTAAAATAAGACCACTGGGTTTGGACTGTTATATGACCATTAGTAAATATGACCGTTGGAAACTAAACTCTTAAAATTATGATTATTATTTATAAATTTAAGTGATCATGGTTAGTTAATACAGAAAGAGGATTCAATGGCCTTATCCAGTAGACTCGGGCTATACGAAGCCCATCTGTCAGAGCTTGGGAAGGAAGTTTCATTATTAGGATTTTCTCTGGACCAAGCCCAAGCAGAGCTTCAACATGTTAAGATAGAATGAAATCTCCTAAGGGAGAAGTTAAAGCTTATATAAATCACCACTCGGGAAATGTTTTCTGAGCCACCCCAAGATTATATCACTATAGCACATCTTACACTTAGTTTCTATGTATGAGTTATAAGGGGCTATGTAACAAGTCCATAGTTACTTTGTGTAATCTTTTTTTATAAATAAAATTGTTATTTATTTTTATGGTAAAATTTGGGTATTTCAAGTGTCTAGATAAATATAGGATAAATTTAAAGAAGTTCTACATTATTTATGAAATTATGGAAAAAATGTTATTTTAAAATATTTTTTTATACTTTAAATAATTAATAATGTAAAATGATTTTCAAAAAATGGTCTTCTACAGTTGTTATCAGTAAGAAATTTAGAGTTTAATAAGATCAAATTAACTTTTAGTGAATAGTAAAGTATGAATAGTAATATTACCCTTCTGAATAGTAATGTGACCAATGGAATAGTAACCAAACTTAAGAAAGTGTAAATATAATTTAGGCTTCCTTAATGGTGAATTGATATTATAGCATGAGTAAATAACAGTTTCAGAAATTACTAGTTAAGTATTAGTATTATTTTTCGAGTAAAAAGTGTTTCTACCTAAAAATTAAATATCTAATAATTAGAAAATTATTTTCATAAAATGGAGTTCATTTTTTAATTCTGAGCATCAATATTATGTTAGGGTGAATTTATGATATTTTTATAAAATGGTTTGTTTTTCGATGAATAGTAAAAATACAGTTTTGAGTTTCGGTGTGATTAATGACATCATTATTGTTGTAATAATGATGTAACAGTTCTTGTAGACCTTTTAATATTAAGATATGTTATGAGGTGTCCCAAGTCACCAATAACATGGGCAAATACCATGGGCAAGCCCATGGTTTTGCAAATACCACCGATGAGGTGTCTCTTGGAAATTAATAAAATATTCCCTCAGTTTTACTATATATACCAACCCATTACTTCATTAATTTAATTAATTATATGGTATTTTTACATCCCAAGGAGTCCTTCAAAGGCTCCCTCAATCCCCCCAAGTTCCCAACCTTCATTCTTTTGAAGTTACTTTTCAAGGTAAGGGAACCTTTCACCCTCCTCTTTTAAGTCATGACTTCCTTTATGTTATGTCATCTGGTTTACATCTTATTATGTTGGGATATGTTATTATACATCATTATTATTGTACACTTAATGTACAAATTATTATAGAACCTTTCCACTCTCATCAATTGATTTTATGAATTTTTAAGTGACGTCGTTAGGCTGCTAAATTGGTATAAAAGAAATCGCATTTTCTCTTTTCTTTCAAGTTTCCTTTTCATGTGATATGTCATTAAAATATCAACACCATGATCTTATTTATATTTTATTATGTCCCTATACTGTAAAATTATTTATTTTTGGATGGGATACTATTGCACCCTCTCTTTTTAATGTTTTCTAAAATCATGTTACATAGTTGTTATGCTGCAAAATTTTTGTCTCAAAATCTCTCTCTTTTTTCTCAAGAAATCGTCTTGGTTTATTTATGTGAATACCAATTCTATTTTCATTTCCAGAGTTATTATTCAAGATATAAAATTGATATATTTGATTTTGGAATTTACATAAATAAAACCCTCATTCCTTTTTCATGGGTAATGAATGACATAAACATCATGTTTTTAAGGACTTTTAAAACATTAGGATTTTGAAGTGAAACCCATTTCTCATAATTTATATGGGTTATTTATGAAATGTATGATTATTATATATGTGGATCACATGAAAATAAATAAATATTATGGCTATTTCTAGATAGTGCTCTAATGAATTGGGTAAAGAATTTAATCTCTAGAGATGTCAAGTTTCACCATACCTCAGTGAATAACCTTGGTAATTTTTATGACACCTTGGGGATGAACCTTGGTGATATGTTCATGAATGTCTAAATTAAATGTTTTATCCACATATTAATGTTTTTATTCTTGTTATTTTCATTATTATATTCCTCTATTTCCATTTATCATGTCTTTATGTTTTTCATCAAGTTCTTGTTGATATCATAAGTAAACAGATTCCCTTGATTTCATTTCTGGGCCTTCTGCTCACCCATTCCTTTGATTTATGTCTCTAGGTTAATATTTGTGGTAATTGTACTTTGGATTAACCTTTTATGAAGCCTTACAATTGAATTAGAATAATGTTTAATGTTTTCGTGTATTTTGTTCCTGATTTCCAAGACAATAGACTTTAATGATCCTCGGTTTGTAAAATGTGATGAAAAGTTATATAATAAAAGGAAGGATTACATAGTTTTTATCAAAGGATAGTTTAGTTATTTATGTAATTTAGGCTATTAAAACTTAAGTAAAAACCCTACAGAAAAGTTTAAATATATGAAAACTTATTAGTATTTTGGTGAAATATTAAGTAAGTGGTTTTTGAACAAAAAATTCTTTATCTAAATACGAATAATTGGATGTGGGTCTAGAACAGATGTACCTAGGATTGAAAACTCCAACAAGGTGTTTCGGGTTTGACCTAGGGTATCTTGGTACACAACAATGGGTTTTACTTAACTCCTCATTTGAAACTCCTAGGGGGTATTCTTGGTTAATCACACGCTTTTTATGAATCATTATGAAGGATTTATATAGAAATTTAATTGTTTAAGAATGATGTTTTAAGATTCAAAATATTTTATAGTTAAAATATTTTTGAGTGAAATAAGTTTCTCACTAAGTTTTATTCTTTTAGAAAATTGTGGGAAATAAGTGGAATCATGCTAATGGTGACTGTAATGGACCATGTGCTGACAGCCCTCTGATGGAAGATAGAATAGAAACTTCTATGTTAATGATGAACCAATTGACTCAATGTATGGGAAATAAATTGAATCAAGCTGAGAGACCATTCTCAACACAAAGGGAATAACATTTTGTTGAGTCATTTATACATTAATGACCACTAACCTTCAGTGGATCTATTGATCCATTGATTTATGAACAGTGGATCAACTCTATAGAGAAGATATTTTCAATGCTCCGCTATTCAAAGAAAGAGAAGGTCACCCTGGATGTCTATCACTTAGAGGGAGAATCCAATCAGTTGTAGTAACTAATTAAAAACACAAGGCCAAGAGTGGAGGTTTAAGCTATGGATTTGGAAGAGTTCCGAGGGATATTCTTCAATAAGTATTTCCCTCGTTCTATGAGAACAAGAATGGAGAAGAAGTTTCTTGAGATGATGATGAAAGAGAATGAATCTATTGGATCCTATGAGAAAAAATCCACTCTACTTTCCTGTTACACCTCAAGATTTGTCATGGATCATAATGGGAAGGATGATAGATTATTTGGTGGAGTAATGCCTCATCTGCAAAAGAATATATCCAACTGAGACTATGAGATCTATGAGGAGATCAAATGGAGTGCAATGAAGGTCGAACTGGAGTTTGGTGAGACACAGTGGTCTCATAAATCCAATGACAAGAAGAGATGAATGGATCCAAGCCTCGGGAGGAGATTCAATCAGGGAAGATTAGGCAAGCAAGTGTAACATCCCAGGTGTAATAAATGTGGGAAGAAGCATTCATGGAACTTCTTTCTTGGGAGCAGTAAGTGATACAATTGTGGAAGAGATGTCCATATTTCATGGAATTGTCATAGTGAGGTGAAGCCTCAACTTTCCAACACTAACGACAAGGGGAAGATAGTTTAGGGCCTGCCTAATATCAAATGTTATAAGTGTGGACAACTTGGGAACTTTTCCAATCCTAGTATAAATCTGAGGGTAGTATAGGGGAACCACCATCAGCCTCAGTAAAGGCCAAGGGAGCAATGTTGTACTTTTGAAATCACTACAGCTGAAGTACAAGTGCCAAATGATGTGGTAGCAGGTATTCTTATTGTTCTCTCAAAGCTATAAAGTACTTTGTTTGATTCTGGTTCTACACATTCCTATATTTTCCTTATGTTTTAAAATAATTTAGAATCAACCTTTGAATTTATAAAAGTAGAGTTATTATTCAAGACTCCTTGTGGGATTATCCAAGAATCATCAGTGTTTAGAAACTCTAGTATTTACTTTAGTGATAACAATTTTATTAAAAATCTAGTAGTCATTTCCATGATGGAATTCGACATTATACTAGGGATGTACTGGCTCTAAAAGTATAATTCTAAGATAAAATGTAGAAGTAAGGAAACATCAGTAGTCTTGAATGGAAAACATACAGTTATTTTTCTCGGAGATATATCTCAACTAGATCTTTGTCTAGAAGAACCCTCTAATATCCTTCTTCATAGATTTGATCGGTGAAGAAGAAGAAGGAAATTAGTGTATAAGGATAGAAAATGTCCCCATTGTCCAGGAATACATTGATTTATTTCTTGAGGAGTTACCCAAACCTCCCATAGAAATAGAGATATAGTTATCCGTTGAACTCATACCTGGATCTCATCTGATATAAAAGACCTCATATAGGATGGAAAATGTGGAGCTGGAGGAATTAAAGAAGAAATGCCAAGATCTTTTGGAGAAGGGGTTTATCCATCCAAGTTTGTCTCCATAGGGATCACTAGTTCTTTTTGTGAAGAATATGGATGGATCTATGCGGCTGTGCATTGATTATAGAGAACTAAATGGGATCATAGTAAAGAAAATATACCCTCTTCCAAGAATTGATGACTTATTTGACCAACTTTGTGGGGATAAATTATTCCCTAAGATTGATATTCGATCTCGTTATAATCAATTGAGGGTGAAAAAGGAATATATTCCAAAAACTGCCTTCCGGTCAAGATATGGGCATTAGAAGTTTATTTTTATGCCCTCAGGACGGACTGATGCACCCACTATTTTTTTTGGATTTGATGAATATAGTCTTTAAGTACTAGATTGATAACTTTGTGTTAGTTTTTATTGATGATATTATGATATATTCCAAAATTCATAAAGAGCATGAGGATCATCTAAGGGTTCTTTTGAAAACTCTGCAGAAGGATAGGTTTTTTTGGAAAGTTCAGAAAATGTGAATTTTGGTTACAACAAGTTGATTTCTTGGGGAGAATTGTAACCAATGAAGGAATCACAATTGACCCTAAAAATAAAAAATTTATAGAGGAGTGGTCTCATCCTACAACAACAACTGAGATTATTAGTTTCCTTGGATTAGAGGGATATTATAGGAGGTTTGTGAAAAACATTTCATGACTTTCTAATCCATTAACCGAGTTAACTTGAAAAGGGGTCAATTTCATCTGGACAAAAGAGTGTGAGGAAAGTTTCCAAGAGATGAAGAATAGATTGGTTACATCACCCATGTTAACTCTTCCCTCAAGTGGAGAAGGATTCACTATTTTTAGTGATGCATCTCTGAAAGGGATTGGGTTCATCCTCATGCAAGATGAAAAAGTCATTACTTATGTATCTTGAAATTTGAAGACTCGTGAGAAGAACTATCCTACGCATTATCTGGAGCTGGATGTGGTCATTTTGGCTTTGAATATATAGAGGCACTATCTTTATGGGGAGAAAAGTGATATATACACGGACCATAAAAGTTTGAAGTATATTTTCACACAAAAGGATTTGACCATGAGACAAAGGAGATGTTTGGAACTTCTTAAATACTATGATTGTTCAATTCATTATCATCCCAAAAGAGCAAACAAAGTCACTCATTCATTAAGAATGAAATACCCAGTTATTCTTTCCATGATGGGTTTTCAAATAGATCCTTTGATCAATGACCTAGTAAAGTTGGACATGGAAATTATAAGGGAAGGGACATCATCAACCCTAACCCAAATGATTTGTCAACCGTCATTACTAGAGAAGATCAAGAAATCTCATAAATAAGATCCTTTATTATAGAAGAAGTATGAGGCTGTGAAGGATGGGAGGTTTTCTGAGTTCAATATTGATCAAGAAAGTCTACTGAAATTTTATACAAGACTATGTGTTTCATATATTCTATAAATAAAGAAGGAGATGATGGATGAAGCTCATAACTCTACTTTCTCTATACATCTTGGAAGTAAAAAAATTTATAGAGACATTCATGATCATTATTAGTGGGATAATATGAAAAAAGAGATTGTTGAATACACTTCAAGGTGCTTGGTATGTTAGCTAGTGAAGGCAGGGCGAAAAATTCCTAAAGGAGAATTACAACCACTACCCATACCAGCATGGAAGTGGGACACCATCACAATGGGCTTTGTCACTGGTCTCCCAAGAACATCTAAAGGAAACAATGAGATATGGGTTATTGTGGACTGTCTCACCAAGACTGTCCATTTTATCTGTATTCGCGAAGATTTATCTTTTGATTAACTTTCTTGGATTTACATAAAGGAAGTTGTAAGGTTTCATAGAGTTTCACTTTCCATCATATCTAATCATGATACAAGGTTCACATAAAAATTCGGGATAAGTATTCAACATGCTCTGGGGACTGAATTGAATTTCAGTATGGCCTATCACCCCCAAACAGATGGCCAATCTGAAAGGACTGTTCAAATACTTAAGGACATGATGAGAACATGATCAATGGAATTTAATGGTGGATGGGATCAACATCTCCCTTTAGTTGAGTTCTCTTACAACAAAAACTTCCACTCGAGCATTCAAATGGAACCCTATGATGCTCTATATGGGAAGTGATTTAGAACTCCTACTTTTTGGGATGAATCTAGTTAGAGAAATATTATTTGACCTGATATTGTGTATGTGATGACAAAAAATGTCCATGTCATCCAGCAACACATTAAGGCTACTCAGAGTCGACAAAAGAGCTATTCTGACAACCATTGAAGGGAATTTGAGTTTTATGTTGGTGACAGAGTCTTTATTAAAATTTCACCTTGGAAAAGAGTCATGAGGTTTGGGAAGAAATGGAATCTCAGCCATAAGTACATTAGACCCTATGAAATCCTTGATTGCGTAGGAGTAGTGGCCCATCAGCTTGCACTTCCTCCAAATCTAGCACAAGTTCATGATGTATTCCATGTATCCCTCTTGAGGAAGTACATACATGACCCTTCACATGTACTAAATCCAGAGGTGGTACAACTAGAACATGACCTCTCTTATGAGGAGCATCCGGTGGAGATATTAGATCATAGTTACAAGGTTCTGAAAAAGAATAATACCCACCTTGTTAAGGTGTTATGGAGGAACCACAAATATGAAGAAGCCATGTGGGTACCAGAGGAGTCGATGAGGCAGAAGTACCCACACCTTTTCACTTTTGAGGGTACGAGTTGAAATTTTGGGGACAAAATTACTTAACGGGGGAATAATGTAATGACTCGAAATTTTGAAAAAAATTTGTTTCCTAAAATTGTGTGTTATTTTATTTTACACTCAACAAAACTATATCCTTTAATTAATTAAGTGAGTATAATTAAAATAAGACCACTGGGTTTTGACTGTTATATGACTATTGGTCAATAAAACTGTTGGAAACTAAACTCTTAATTTAATGATTATTGTTTATAAATACAGGGGATCATGGTTAATTAATACAGAAAGAGGAGTCGATGGCCTCATCCGGTAGACTCATTCTGTACATATCCCATCTTTCAGATCTTGGGAAGGAGGTTGCATCACTAGGATTTGATCTAGACCAAGCCTAAGGTGAGCTTCAACATGTTAAGATTGAATGTAATCACCTAAGGGAGAAGTTCAAGCTGATAGAAATCATCACTCGGGCAATGTTGTCCATGTTTTCCCAAGATTCTCACATAATATCACATCTTACACTTAGGTCCTATTTAGGCATTATAAGGGTCTATATGACAAGGCCTTATTTACTTTGTGTAATCCTTTACTATAAATAAAATTGTTATTTATTCTTATGGAAAAATATTTGTATTTTAAGTGTCCAGATAAATATAGGATGAATTTATAGAAGTTCAAAATTATTGATTAAATTTTGGAAAAAATGGTATTTTTAAATATTTTTGTATACTTTAAATAATTAATAATGTATAATGATTTTCAAAAAATGGTCTTCTACAGTTGTGATTAGTAAGAAATTTATAGTCTAATAAGATCAACTTACCTTTTAGTGAATAGTAAAGTGTGAATCGTAAAATTACCCTTCTGAATAGTAATGTGACAAATAGAATAGTAACCTTACTTAGGAACTTATAAATATAATTTAGGCATCTTGAATGGTGATGTGATATTATAGCATAAGTAAATAACTGTTTCAGAAATTACTAGGTAAGTATTAATATTTTTTTGGGTAAATAGTTTTTTTACTTAAAAATTAAATATTTCATAATTAGAAAATTATTTTCATAAAATCGATTTCATTTTTAAATTCATATCATCAATATTAGGTTAGGGTGAATTTATGAGATTTTTATAAAATGTTTTGTTTTTTGGTGAATAGTAAAAATACAGTTTTGAGTTTCTGTGTGATTAATGACATCATTAATGATGTAATAATGATGTAATAATTTTGTTAAACTTGTGAATAGTAAGATATGTTATTATGTTCCCTAAGTGGCTAATACCAAGGGAAAATACCATGGGAAAGCCCATGGTTTTTCAAATTCCACCGATGAGGTGTCCCTTGGAAATTAATAAAATATTCCTTGACCTTTTCTATATATACCAACCCATTCCTTCATTAATTTCATTAAAATTTAATTTTCAACAAATATATTGTCTTTTTATCTTCCAAGTAGTCCTCCCAAGGTTCCCTCAAGCCCCTCAAGGTTCCAACCTTCAAGATTTCGAAGTTACTCTTCAAGGTAAGGGAACCTTTCACCCTCCACTTTTAAGTCATGACGTCCTTTATGTTATGTCTTCTAGTTTCCATATTATTATGTTGGGGTATGTTCTTATACATCATTATTACTTTCCATTTCATGTATAAATGATGATATACCATTTCCACTCTCATCAATTGATTTTATGAATTTTTAATTGACATTGTTAGCCTGCCAAATTTTTGTAAAAGAAATAGCATTTTCTCATTTCCTTCAAGTTTCCTTTTCATGTGGTATGTCATTCAAATATCAACACCATGATATTATTTCTATTTTATTCTGCCCCTATACAATAAAATGATTCATTTATGGATGGTATACCCTTTCCCCCTCTCTTTTTAATGTTTTCTAAAACCATGTTACGTAGTTGTTATGCTGCAGAATGTTTGTCTCAAAATCTCTCTCTTTTTCTCAAGAAATTTTCTTATTTTATTTATGTGAATACCCAATATATTTTTATTTCCAAAGGTATTCATAAATAAATAAAAATTATTTATTTGATTTTATAATTTAAATACATAAAACCCTCATTCCTTTTCCATGGGTTATGAATGACATAATGATCAAGTTTTTAAGCACTTTTAAAACGTCAAGATTTTCAAGTGAAACCCATTTCTTATACTCTCTATGGGTTATTTATGAAATGTATGATTATTATATATGTAGATCACATGAAAATAAATAAATATTAAATGTGATCCCTAACATATCTCTAATTCATTGGTTAAATAATTTAATCTCTATAGATGACATGTTTCGCGATACCTTGGTGAATAACCTTGGTAATTTTTATGACACCTTGGGGATGAAACTTGGTGATATGTTCATGAATGTAAAAATTAAATGTTGTATCCACATATTAAATTTATGATTAAATTTATTTTCATTATTATATTCCTATAATTCCCTTGATCATGTCTTTATATTTTTCATCAAGTTCTTATTGATATCACAAGTAAACTGATTCCCTTGCTTTCCTTACTGGGCCTTCTGCTCACCCTTTCATTTGATGTATGTCTCCAGGTTATGAGATACAATAATTTTACTTAGGATGAAACTTTTATGAAGCCTTAAAAGTTTATTAGAATAATTTTTAATTTTTTCATGTTTTTCCCTTATTTTCAATACCCTAGACTTTTAAGATCCGCTATTTGTAAAATGTAATGAAAAGTTTTGTAAGAAAATACAGGATTCCACTATTAGCTTGAAAACACTCCCTAAATTATTTATTTTTATGGTAATTTGATATGAACCGATAGAAATAAAAAAGGTATCCTCTTATAAAATGTGTCAAAAACATAAAAAATAAAATGAAATATAGTGTGTTATATGAGGGAAAGTTCTTTAAACTTGTGAGCAGAGAGATTATGATAAATTAGAAGAACCAGAGTCTCTAGATGAAGATAATATAAGAAGATTCAATACTATAATGGATATAAGATCATATGGGTGTAAAATATCACAAAAAAATATTTCACTTTTCCCAATGAGGGAATATCTATTGGTAAAAGTACATTTTATATTGGTAAAACCTTTTACCGGCATATATGTCCTTGTCACTAAACTACTGGTAAAAACTCTGTCAATAAATGTTTTTGTGATAGATAAAATAGTTTTGTTATAATTATAATAATTCCAATAGATAATATATATGTTGGTTAAATTGTTCCGCAATAGGTTCTAATGAAAAAATATTCTATTGGTAATAATATTACAAACATATAATATATATTTATAAATTACATTTGAATAAAAATTATAAATTTTTATTACTAGTAAAAATTCATATCATATTTATTAATTAATTTATCATATATAATAATTCTTCATTAATTATTAAATTGAATACGATTTTAACACATGTTCAATCTTGGGAAAATAATATTAATAATGAAATTTAATACAATAGGATCCATCACACCCCAGCCACACAAAGACCCCCCCTAAATGACTCATCCATGTTTGGGATACAGTAGCCCATCCATGCTAGTGAACTAGCTCCCACACCAGTGACCGATGAGTAACACTAGCAACCCATCCATGCCATGCTAGAACAGTAGAAACCCATTCATGCTAGTGAGCCAACTCCCATCCATGCTAGAAATCCCACTACAACACCAGTCAATCTATAATTCCAGCACTAACCCATCCATGCCAGTGAGCACCGGCGACCAATCCACGCTAGTAAGTCATCTCCCACAGCAGCCCATCCATGCTAGTGATGCAGCTCAAGAAAATAATGGCCATTAGTGACCAATACATCCCATATTTATTCTTTTAAACCCCAGAAAGGTTCTCTAGCATGTACCTCTCATTCAGGGACATGGAATCCAAAAAAAATAAAACAGTTCAATCAATAGAACAGCTTCACATTTTACAACATGAAAATTCAACAGACTATGGAATATATCTCATACATGACCATTATTAATTTAAACTCATCAATCAAAAACTTTATGAAAAATCGATATAGAGTAATTGAAATTCAATGTCACTACCTGGGTTATCATTCCGAGCCATATATTATGTGGTAGTAAATACATCACTAATCATATTTCAGATTTGTGGCTTCTTCATGGAGATCAAAATTAAAAATGTAAGAGCTTGGTAGAGACCATTCATTAGATTATTCTTTTCAATAAATGGATCATCCATTATGCTGAACTTTTTTTGTATTTCGAAAAAGGTAGAGGTGAACTACCTTTTCTATTTCAATAAAGGAAGTACCTTCATAGCATGGAAATAAACATTTAAATATATACTTTTATATACAACAAAATGTAGACTTGTGAAATAATAACTCAGAAGGTACCTATGATATGAGAATATATTATACATAATAGACTAATTTTATCCCTTCACACATTATGATTTTTTTGTATAACAACTCAATTTTTTGGATTTAGTAAATATTTCTAGATTTGAGAAAACTGTGAATATTATTGAACAATAATTTATTGGGAATAAAATTAACGTTTGATTATAAAACATCCTTTATTTTATTAATGTACTAGGTGAAATGTGATCACATAATGTGTTTCGAGTAGGAGGGAGTTGCAGATCTGAATAAGAATTCTGAAACTATGTTTTGAAATATAGATAACCTCAGAATGATAATTCTTCCTATGTTATAGCCTAATAATATATGGTTAATAAAATGTATTATTATGATTTCTCCTCTGACTATGTCATGTTCCAACACTTTCTGGTGTTTCCACTTGGGAATAAAAATAAAAGGTTGTCTTCTTTATGATACTTTGTCTTATCTAATGAGAATTTTGAACAAAAGTATATATCATATGCCAAAAAATAATGTATATAATGGAATGAAGTCTAATATAATGTATTATAAGTTTAATTAATTTCTATACTACTACCTTAGACTTTATACTCATCCCAACCTAGTGTAGTGATGTCACATAAGATTATGTTGAATAGTAAATGTAATGAGCATTATGATACATATAATTTTTGTGAATTGAAATAATCTTAGACCTGATTATATTACTACTAATTAAAATAATGTCTCATCATTATCTCATATTACTCATGAATACAACACTTCCTCTAGGTATTAATCACAGGATACACAACTTCCAATAGTCTATGTGCCTATATAATAAAATTACATCATTCCCAAAAGAATGGTAGGAATATGAAAACACATAAAAACTCTATAAAACACATTGATCTATGTGACTAAATATTTTAGATCCCAAGATAATGGACTCTCATGACAACATTAACATTCAATTAAATATCGATACTCAATGTAGACCATGTTAACCACCTGATATTGTCTGATCCAAAATGAAAGAAAATAAATATTTGATGCTGGTAGATCCATAAATCATTATGAAGTGAATATGTAATGAATATAAAGGATACATAGAAAAGGGGAATATTCAATAGCAATTTCTAGCTAAACTGGTAAATTAGGTAATGTACTAGGAAAGTTATGGATGATTTACAAGATATAGAAAATCCATTGAATTGATAGATGTTTACTATTTACTAAATAATTCAGTAGAGAATGATATAATCTATATGTAAACAATTATTAGAATCTCGATGAACCAAGGAACGACCTAAGATGTGGGGGAATGAAATAAAGGGTAGAAAAAATCTTCATTAACTCAGTATTTTTTTCCCATTATTTGGATTTTGGTTGGAAAAATTTTATAGTCTATATATATTGATGTTTATGATTTTGATCTATCTTATTGAAAGATTGAAAATTATTTAGTGATTAATCTAGTTTGGGGTTGACTTTTTATACATTATTTTCCAAAAAAAATATATTATTCCTTAATATACTTATATTACATTATAGATAGTTATATTGAGTTTAATATGATTGTGATAAATTTTCATTTCATTTGTCTATTTAATACTTTATTCATTAATAGATTTTATCCCTCCACTCAATCAATCATGAATATCATGTTATATGAGTGACAGGGTAGTAAAGTTCTTGGTGATTGTCGGAACATGTGTGGAAGAAATAATCTCTCCTTAATATACTCATGATCGATGTATTATAATCATGAGGTTCCTTCATAGTTGAATATGAGACCTCTATAGGAGGATTGGATAATTATTCCCTACTATATTTATTTAAAAATATGATCTGATTAGATTAATGTGATCTTTATAATGCTATAACTCCATAAAACAAGCAACCATATATGTGAGTCTCTTGATAAAGACCCTCAAATTAATCAAGATATAGAGAAAGGGTTCATAATTTTATGAATTTTTAGGGAATAACATTGGAACTTTTAGAACATAGATCAGTCAATGATCTATAATCTAAAAGTTAATCAAGTTTAATACATCATACTTCTATCAATTTCACTTAAAACTACACCCCCCCCCTTTAAGAACTTAAATTCATTACAACCATGAAATTTCACCCCTCTAGGGTGATAATATAATATCTGAATACATTATATTAAACATTATATTCTTTTTTTTATTCAACCAAGTCATGATAAGGTATTCCTCTTCCAAATCACTAAAACTATTATATTGGGACATGGGCACAATTTCATAACACTTATTAACTATCATTGACTTTAATTACCTATCATCATTTTGGAAAATTATTCACTCTTGATATAGATATTGATAAAACCATTATAACTAGATTTATATAATTAAGATACATTGACATTCAACACACTAAATTAGAGGATATTTCATTGAATAGACCTTGTGAGATTAAAAGTGGTCATTGTGAATTCAATTTATAATTTCATTAAATTAAAAATTTGGAGACATATGTGTATAAAATTTCTGAAATCAAAATAATTATATTTTATATTCCACTTAGAAAGAAAAATTGAAATTGAAAATTTGAATAATTCATCATGTGCCAAATTTTAGGGTCCATATAGGATATAATCTAAACAAACACATCAATATGTTTTACATTGTGTTTGTATCATTTAATCCATGAGGTGTCATGGAGGTTCAAGATAAACAAAGAGTATTCACTGGATCTCCTAAAGGATTATTGAAAGAGTGGTTATAAAATATCTATCTTTGAGAAGACACCATATCAAAGTAGATTTAGTGAATTTTTCATCAATGATTTTTCCTAACCTCAAGTAGCACTTCCCTAAGGAAAAATATTTATGGAATCTAATAATTGACATAAGAAAAATTAAATTAATACATAGAGTTATTCCTGATGATTTAATCTATGAAAGATGAAATGTACAATAGAGGCATTCACTCAACATTACTAACTATAAATTGGGAAAAATTGATAGAAATTTAACCTTTTTTACCTCCAATGAGTTCTTTAGGGTCTAATTCATTTAGTTTTTACACAAAATTAAAAATTTCCCTTGTTTCATCAATATTCTGAGTGTAGTGGAAGAAAATGATCATAAAAATAAATTTTTTCTACCAAATGTGATGACATGCACAAAATATAGAAAATGGATGACATCGACAAACTGAAGGGGTGGCTGGTGAAAGAAAATGTACCTAGAAAAAAGTGGAACGACATTAAACATGTGGTGACATAATGATGGGTGATAAACTGAAGGGTGGTGAATAGTGACCTAAATAAGCAGGGGACACCAGTCGAACCCAACGACCTGTTATGCGGGTTCTTCGATAGAAAAATTCAGGGGTGTAGGGTTGAGGGTTTAGGGTTTTGTAATATTTATTTGATATCTATTTAATTAAATTTATCTTTTTAATAATTATTAAAAACATAATATTAAGAAAAATAAAAAATTGAAAAATTGATTATAAGAAGTTTATTTTTTTGGAAAAAATATTTGTATAAGCATGATAAAGTAACAAATTCAACTGTAAGTAAAATATTTTTTAGTATAAAATAGTTAACATCAATAGATGAATTTTTAAGTAAAAACAAGTGTTGGTAATTTTAATTAATTTAATATAAAAAAATTATATCTCTTGGAATTACTTATTTTTTCCAACATATGTTTTATCTGTCACTAATTTTCTGTTGGTATAAGACATTTTTCTATAGTTGATAAAAGAAGAAAATAATAATCTTCTTAATTATATGAGAGTACCAGAGCTCTCAAATAAGGTGGTGAAAAGTAAACTAATATACCAAGAATCCATTCATATAAGAATAATATATTTTATGATTCAGGTAAGATTATATTTATATAAAAGTTAAAATAAAAATAATATCTTTAATCATCTATTATTATAGAATCTTAAGAAAAATAATCTAATGAGATACCAACCTACTTTTCATGGTTTTATTATTGGTGTTGATCCTTTTAGAGTTGAGGAGCTGTTGGATTTCAGAACATCACTAGAGCACAGATTGAGTTGAGAAAGCTTGGTGATTGGTTTTTGAATATCCCTAAAGATAAGTTTCAAGTGAATATTGGGTTACATATATTTTTTATAAATAACCTATAGTATTCTAAGAATATTATTCATAGGGAAAATGTGATTTATTCTATGGATTTTGTGTCACCCCTATGATGATCAGTGTTCAACTCCTAGAAGATAAAGGGAAAAACTTTTGTATACATGGTGGGAAGCTATGAGTCCTATGTGACTCAGGTTATGTAAGTAAAACATAGAAAGAATCTAATATTTTAGTGGGAATATGATTTTGTGGAAGTTCTGTGATAATAAGACAAGTGTTTATGTAGTGATATGTTGTGAAGGCATGAGAAGAACCAATATTGTAGTCAGGGATTGATTATAGTAGAGAAAACATGATTTAGGTGAATAAACAGTCATGTAAATGAGTAATTATTGAGTTAGAACTTGTAAAAATTAAATATTATCTTTTAATTTCTTTCTTATATTTCATGTTATGGATTCACTCATTTTTATTACATAAATTTTCATTATTTAGGAAAAAACAGAGGATCTTTTAAATTTATTTTCTTATAAATACGGTAGATAATATATGAAAACATAAAAAATAGTTTTAAAACAACTTGAAATAAATATTTTTGGGTTCACACAAAGTTACTTTTACCATTTGACATATCTTTGGGATATACATCAAAGGTAAGGGGTGAGCATGAAGCCTAGTAAGGGAATAACCAAATGAGACAAAAAGCATGTGATCATGAGAGATATCAATAAGAACATGAGGTATAAAAATAAGGCAATAAATAGTGGCATATCATAAAAATAATAACACGAATCATAACATGGAAATTTGGATACAATATTTAAATAATACATTCTTAAGAATATCACCGTGTCTTATCACCAAGGTGTCATAAAAGAAAATCACCAAGGTTATTAACCAATGTATCATAAAACATGTCATCTCTAGAGATTAAATTCTGTACACAATTAATTGGAGTGCTATTAGGGTGAAACATTAACATGTATTAATTAATGTGATACATATAGATCAAAATAAATAATTTCATTAATAACCCATTGAGAATAAATAATGGTTTCCTTATCAAAATCATGGAGTACAAAAGTGCTTAAAGAAATTATCATTACATCATTTTTAACCCGTGAAATGGAAATGTCGGTTTAATTTATGAAAATACCCAATTTAATAAATAATTAATACAACTAGGTGAATACCCATGGAAAAGGAAGAGTTTTGGGTATTCACAAAAAGAAAATAAATGAGAATTTCTCAAGTAAAAGAGAGAAATTTGAGAAGTAAATTTGGCAACATGACATACATAAAAAATGGTTTTAGAAAATCTAAAAATAAGGAATAAGTAAGGAACCTAATTGATAATATAATATTATTATATTAATGGAATAAAATAAATTCTACAAAAATAAAATATTTTTTCAATTAGAATACATCGAACATAAAGGGGGAACTTGAATGGAAAGAAATGTGGATATTTACCTTACCTTAAAGAGTTGTTCCTAAAACATGAGGATATAACCTTGGGGTTTTAAAGAAACCATGGGGGACTACCTGGGATGAAAAATCACCAAAACATTATGTAATATTGATTGGGGGTGGAGGTTAATGGTGAAATGGGTGGGTATTTATAGAAAAAGTGCAGGAATTGTTTAATAATTTCTAAATATGAGTCTTGGAAATCTAGTTTATGGAAAATGAAAAACCATTGGATTACCAATGATTTTTTTCATGGTTTTGGAAATTTGAGTCACATTATATAATATTTTAATCCAAAAAAACTAAATACTATTTTTTAGTTATTCTTTTAGCATGTAAAATTTAAGATTCCACAAAGTAATATTTTTAAAAATAAAATTTTCAATTTTAGACTTTAGAAGTCATTTGTAGTTTTGTAAATTTATTAAAATATATGAAAATAATTAATATTAATAAAATAAAATAATTTTTTTCAAGGATAGTGGTTAATTCATCATTAAATTATTATTACATAAATACAAATTCATAAAACATACCAATAACCCAAAACTATATTTTTACTATTCATAAAAACATAAAGTATTTTAGAAAATTCTCAAAAATTCACCCTAAACTAATTTTGATGAGATGATGTCAAATTTATTTTTTATTTTATCATAAAAATTCTCTAATTATGATAATTTTAACTTTTAAATATGTAAATACTTATTTATTGAAAAATAGCCATTTTTAGGGCACGGTCAAATTTTTGACACTTATAAAACTCTCTTAAGAAATTATTGAATTATTTTATAATTTATATTTAAATTTTAGTGTTTTAAAATACTATTTCATTAAAAAAATACTATTTATAAAGCATTGTTTTATTATAAAAATGTATATCTAAACTAAAAAATAATATTTTATTTTATTTCTGTCCATAAAGCAATTTATCACATTCATTTCAATTGAACAGATGATTTATTAAGAAAAAATATTATTAAAAGGATTTTATGGAATGAAAATTGTATTTATACGAATGAAATTACACTTCAAGTAACTAAGGCATGGAAAATTAACCCTTTATTACACTCGCGTACACCGTAAGGGTAATGTGTGCAATGGTGGTAGTTTCATTGGGTGGCTCGGTTAACATTGACTGAGTGGTAATATCCACTGACGTTACATTATCCCAAAGGTGATTACATTAAAGATTCACTTATTAAATCTTATCCTAGGATTGGTATATGGAAAACACCAGTGATGCTACCTCCCTCCCAAGTTCTGACAAATGGGATTCAAAAGACACAACTCTGTTGGTTGAGGCCATCAATTCTTCTTTCTATAGAAAATATCATTTTTCATTAATACTTATAAACACTAATTATAATAGTAAAATTATAAAACATGGATATAGTTTCCAAAAGTCAAATTTACCAATGGTCATATAATTATTAAATTCCAACAGTCACATTTCTCTTTATACCCTATAAATATCACTTCATTATTTTACTCAAAATTTACCACAATTCCACTAAAGGTTATATTTTCAATTTCATAATATGTTAATTGGTTTACTAATATAAATTTATATTTCTATAGTGTTTTCTATGGGGGTGATGATTCTAGTATATTGGGGCAATCCTTATTTTCCCATTTTAGCTTTTCTATTTTATATTTTTTTGTCCAGTTTTAGTGTTTTTCATTTTAATTGGTTTCATAACTAAATAATTTAATGATCATTATTAATGAGATAAAATTTTGTTGGTTTCTATTTATTTTGTATACGTATAATATTATATAATATATATGTGACATTTATTTCGGAAACAAATAACATTTAAAAAGTATGGGTCGTTATATTATTCCCCCTTAAGAAATTCATTCCCTAAAATTTTAACTCATTCTATCAGTTGAGAAAAGGTGGGAGTACTTATGCCCCATTGTCTCATCTTATCACCACATCGCTTCTTCATATTTATGTTTCCTCCATAACAATTTAACGAGGTGGGCAGTCTTGTTGCATATACCCTTGTCTCTATGTTCTAAGATCTCCACCGACTACTCCTCATAAGAGAGGTCATGTTCTAGTTTTACCACATCTAGATTCAATACATGTGATGGATTTTCTATGTACTTAATCAAGAGAGGTACATGGAATACATCATGAAAATGAGTAAGAATTGGTGGAAGTGATAGTTGATATGCCACTATTTCTCTCTGATCAAGGAATTCAAATGGGCTAATGTTGGGTTATGCTTCCCTTTCTTTCCAAATCACATGACTCTCTTCTATAATGATATTGTAAGGAAATAAATTCTCCAACATCAAACTCTAAGTCCCTTAGTAGTTTCTAAAATTTCTCTTTTGCGAACTCTAAGAAGCTTTCATATGTTCTTAGATGATATTAACCTTCTTTTCATCTCTTTTACAATATCAGACCCAAGTAACTTCATCTCACCAACTTCATCCCAAGAAGTGGGAGTTATACAATGATTCCCATATAGAGATTCATATGGTTCCATTTTAATACTTTAGTGGAGGTTGTTGTTGTATGAGAAATGAAATAATGGAAGGTGTTTATCCCATCCACATTTAAATTCCATTTAGAATGTTCTCAGTAATTCCTCAAGTGTTAGAATAGTACTTTCAAATTTTTCATAAGTTTGGGGGTGATAGGACATACTGAAAATTAATAATGTATTTAGATAATGTTGAAGACTTATCTATAATTTAGATGTGAACCATGGATCATGATTATAAATAATAGAAAGTGGCACCCCATGAATCCTTACCCCTTTAGAAATAAATTTGAAAGTTAGTCAAGAGAGAAATATTCCTAGATAATGATGAAATGGGTAGTTATGGTGATTCGATCCACTATAACCCATATTTCATTGTTTTCTTTCGATGATTTTGGGAGACTAGTTATGAAGCCTATAGTAATATTATAACAATTACATTTTGGTATGGGTAGTGGTTACAATACCCATTTAGGAATTAATTGATCTTCCTTCACTTTCTGACATACCAAGAACCATGTAGTGTAGTCGACAGTCCCCCTTTTCCATATTATTTCACCAATAATGATCATGAAGTCCCATATACATTTTAGTGCTTCCTTGATGTATAGATAATATAGATCCATGATCTTCATCCATAAACTCCTTATTTAACTTCAAGATAGATGGAACACATATAATTTAATGAAATTTGAATACACCTTCTTGATTAATATTGAACTTAGGAAACTTCTCATTCTTCAAAGCCTATATATTATTTTAAATAACAAGATATTCCCATTGGGATCTTTTGATCTTATCTATTAATAATGGTTGAGAAATAATTTGATATATTCTTGATAATTTCTCACCCCTTAAGATTTCTATATCCAAATTTACTAGGGCCCCGATCAATGGATCAACATGAATCCCCATCATTTTCAGCACAATATGGTTATTCCTACTTAATGCATCATAAACTTTATTTGGTATTCTGTGGTGATAATGAATTGAAATTCTATAGTCTTTAATAATTTCTAACCATATCCTTTGTCTCATATTCAATTCCTTTTTCATGAACATATACTTTAAAATTTAAATAACAAAACCTTCTCTGATAGAGGGTAGAGTTAACATAGGTGAAATGAACATTTTCTTCTTCAGTTATTGAAAAAATTCTTCAAAGTCAATTTTCTAGATGAACTTAGCTCCTTTTCAAGTAAACTTGATTAGTGGATTAAAATTTAATGAAAAGTTTTTAAAACTACCTATGATATCCTACTAAACTAAGGAAACTATGAATCTCAAATACTATTGTGGGATGACGCTACTCATCTACAACCTTTTTCTAGGAAGGGTTGATGGTGATTCCTTCATTGGTTACAATTTTCCCTAAGAATGTATCTTATTGTAACCATAATTCACATTTTCTGAATTTTACAAATATCTTATCATTCCTCATAGTTTTTAATATAAACTTTAGATTATCCTCATGCACCTAATGAATTTTGGAGTATATTATAATATCATCAATAAAAACTCCCACAAATTTATCAAGGTAGTCCTTAAAGAATTTATTCATAAAATCTATAAATATAGCAGTAACATTAATCATGCAGAAGATAATGAAAAAAAACATATATTTTCCATATCTTTTTCAGAACACAATATTTAGAATATTTTCTTTCTTTAACTTCAATTGAGGATACCCAAATAAGAGTTCAATCTTGGAGAATAATTAAGCCCCCTAGAGATAATAAAATAAATCATCAATCTATAGGAGAGGGTACCTTTTCCTCACCATGATCCCATTAATTTCTCTATAATCAATGCATAGCCACATTGATCCATCCTTATTCATCACAAAGAGAATAGGTTCTCCTCAAGGATACATATTGGGTCAGATAAATCCCATCTCCAAAATATCTTTAAGTTGTTTATTTAATTCCTATAAATCTGTATTTTCCATTCTATATGAGGTATTTGATATCATCCTAGATCTAGGTATGATTTTAATGGAGAAATATACCTCTCTTTGTGGGGGAGTTCCAAGAACCTCTTTAGTAAATACATCAATGTATTCTTGTCTGATGAGGAAATTATCTGTATTTGTTCTTTAATTTCACTCTTCCAATTTATTGATAATCTCCATAAATAAGTCTATGGGAGGTGATTATAGAAAAATATTTGGCCATGATATCTATCATTTGAAAATAATTGTATGTTATCCATTAAAGACTGCTGAAATTTCCTGGTTTCTGTAGTTGATCTTAGAATTATATTTTGATAGTCATTACATACCTAGTATAGTGTTGAATTCCACCATGGGAATAACTACTATATTTTCGATGAGGTTTTACTCTCCGATGTTAATACTAGAATTTCTATTCACTATTGATGCTATGATAATCCTTACAGGAGTCTTGTTTGATAACTCCACTTCCAAAAGATCGTGGATTTATTCTATATTGTTTGCAAACTTCAATGAAATAAAGAAGTTTTTAGAAGTAGAATCAAACAAAGTACTTACTGTCTTTGAGATCATAATGAGTGTACCAGCCACCACATCATTTAGGGCCTCTACATCAGTCATCATGATATAAAATTATCAACCTTTATCCCTTGTCCTATTATGGGGTTGATGGTGGGTTCCCTCTATTATCTTATTATTTAAACATTGACTTGGAAAGTTCACAAGTTTTCCATAATTGAAGCTTTGAACATTTGGATGGGCCTATACCATATTCCATTTGTTTTTAGTGTTGATAAGTTGAAGCTTCACCTCCCCATTAAATTTCCAATATATTTGGCTAGTTCTTCTGCACTTTTATCACTTTACACTCCCTATAAATCAATTCCCCAAATTCTTCTTCCCACATTTTTTTCATGTGGGAAGTTTCACTTTCTTTCCTCTTATTCCCTGATTGACATTCTTCCCTAAGTTTGGCTCTATTTATCTCTTTTTTTCATTTGATCTATGTGACCACTAAATATCTCCAAACTCTAATTCAACCTTAATATGAATATGCATTATCTCCTCATATCTTTCATTGTCTCGATTTTCTATATTCCTACACAAATGGGGTCTCAGTCCACAGAATAATCTATCAACATTTCCCTTATGATACCTAACAAAGGTAAAGGTGTATAAGGAAGTATTGTAATTTTCATCTCTTAGATTTCTATTAAATCACTTTCCTTATACTCCAATTCTATGAATTACTTATCCATTTTTGTTCACATTGAACAAGGAAAATATTTATTGAAAAGTTTCCCCTTAACTCTTTCCACACCATAGAATCAATCTCCCTTCTTGGCTTTATGTTTTTAATCAATGTCCACCACAGATCAATATATCCTTCCAAGAGGTATATTTCTATAGTGAATTTCTCTAGATCCAAACAATGGAGTACATAAAAGATATTTTCTATAGATATTATCCATTGTTCATCAATCAATGGTTTAGTAGATCCACTAAAACATAGATCCACTAAAACAAGGTGATAGTTGACACATAAATGACACAATGTAAATTTGTTCCATTCAAATTGAATCAAGTCTCTTGACTTGATTCAGGTTAATGTTCTTAAATCAAGTTAGTTTATTCATAATCCTCATGATGTTTTCCATTCTATCTTTCATTGAAAGGTTGTTAGTGCATCATCCATTAAACTCATCATTTACATGGTTCCTCCTATTTCCCAACATTTTTCTAAAAGAAGAAAACCTTAGTCAAAAACATGTTTATTTTTTGAATTTTATAATTATAAAGGGATTTTAAGTCTTGAAACATCATACTTAAATATTTTATTAATCTCCTCTAATCCTATTTTCTATATATCCTTCATAATGATCATAAAAATCATGTGATTAACCAAACATATCCCTTAGGAGTGTTAAAACTGATGTGAAACAAATACTTTTTTCATACACTAATTCCCAATTGAGTCTAGATGAAGTTTTGTTTTGGGGTGTTACCTTAGTTACATCTTTTCTAGAGCCACATCCCCTTATAGTATCCCGAAAGGGATTTATTTTCTTAGAAACCACTTACTTAATACTTACCAAGGTTATAGGATGATTTAATATATTTATACTTCCCCCTAGGGTTATTAATAAAGTTTTAATGTCCTAATTTTGACAAATAACTAAACCATACTTTGATAACAATAATGGATTCCCACATTTTTATTACATAACTTTTTATTACAGGGGAAAAAACAAAGGATATTTTAAAGTTTAATTTCTTGTAAATAAGGTATATAATACCAGAAAACATACACATTATTATAAATAAAATTGAAATAAATCTTCTTGGGTTCACCCTAAGTTAATTTTACTACATGTCATATCTCGGAGACATACATAAAATGAAATGGGTGAGCATTAATCCTAGTAAGGGAATAAGCAATGGAGACAAAAAATGTGATTATGAGACATATCAATAAGAACATGAGGTATAACAATAAGTCATGAACAAGAGGCTTATCATAATAATAATAACATGAATAATAACATGGAAATGTGGAAAAAACATTTAAATGATTCATTATTAATCATATCACCATTCTTTATCACCAATGTGTTATAAAATAACATTACCAAGTTTATTCACCAAGTTATCATAAAACATGTCATCTTTAGAGATTAAATTATTTACACAATGCATTGGAGTTCTATCAGGGTTCACCCTTTATATATATTAATTAATGTGATGAACATAGATCATGATAAATTATTTCATTAAAATCCATGGAGAATAAAGAACAGGTTCCTTATCAAAATGATGGTGTACAAAAGTGCCAAAAGACATGATCATTGCATCATTTTTAACCCATGAAAAGAAAATGTGGTTTAATTTATTTAAATAACCAAATAAATAAATAATAATTACAACTATTTGAATACCTATGGAAAAGTAATAGGTTTGGGTATTCACAAAAAGAAAATAAATGACAATTTCTCTAGTAAAATAGGGAAATTTGAGAAGTAAATTTGAAAGCATGATGGGTATAAAACATGATTTTAGAAAAGGGTAAAATGAGGGAGAAAGAAAGTCCCCCATTGATAAAATACTATTATTACGGAAATGGGATAATATAAAGTGGAAAAAATAACATATTTTGGAAATTAGAATGCATAAAACATAAAATGGGAACTTGAATGGAAAGAGAATTAGATATTTCCCTTTCATTGAAAAATTATTCCTAAAAGTTGAGGATGGAACCTTGGGGGATTGATGACACTATAGGGGACTCCATGAAATGAAAAATAAATACAACTTCATATAGAATGGATTTTTAGTTAAGGGTAATGGTTAAATGGGTTCGTATTTATAGAAAATGTGGAGGAATTGTTTAATAATTTCCAAATATAGGTCTTGAAAATAAAGGTTGTGGTCAATGAAAACCCATTGTATTACCCCTAGTTTTTTCTCATTGTTTTGGATATTTGAGTCACATTTCATGATATTTTAATCCACTAGAACTGGAAACCATTAATTAATAATTCTTTTATCAGGAAAAACAAAACATTCCTCAAACTAATGTTTTTAAAAATCAAAATTTCCACTTTAGACATTGGAAAGTCATATATAGTTTTTGAAATTGATTAAAATATATTAAAATAATTAACATTAATACAATTACATTTTTTTGTCATGGATTGGGGTTAATTAATTATTACCTAATTATGACATAAATATGATTTCATAAAACAAATCAAAAACCCAAAACTGTATTTTTAATATTCATTAAAAAAACTTATTTTATAAAATTATTATAAATTCACAATAACTTAATTTAGACATATTGATTTCAAATATAATTTTTTTATTAGAATAATTCTCTGAATATGATAATTTTAAATTTTAAATTTTAAATTCATTATTTATTTAAAAATAGATGTTTTTGAGACCGAGTATAATTTTGGATAGTTATAAAAAAATTCCCCAGACATTATTAACTTATATTATCATTTATATTTAAATATCTATGTTTTAAAACACAATTTAATTAAAAACTATTATTCAGAAAACTTTGATTTATTATAAAAAACTATATCTTCTCTAAAAAATTACAATTATGTTTTATTTTTGTCCAGAAATCAATTTATCAAATCCTTTTCAATTTAACATATACTTTATTAAGGAAAATATTCTTAAAATGAGTTTATGGAATAAGAATTTTATTTATAAAAAGGAAGTTGCACTTTATGTAATTAATCCATGGGCATGTAACCCCTTATTACACTCACATATTCCCTAAGGATAAGGTGTGCAATGGTGGTAATTTCATTGGGGTCTCGACTAACATTAAATGAGTGGTAATCTCCACTAACTTGAAAATATCTCATAGGCGATTTAGTTAAAGATTCACTTTTTGAAGCTCATATTTGTCATGGTTAAGGGACAACCCCAATGATTCTACCTCCCTCCCATGTTCTAAAAAATGGGCTTCAAATGCCATGACTCTACTGGTTGAGGCCATCGATTCTCCCTTATGTATCAAATATACTTTATCATTACTACTTATAAACACTAATAATAATGATAAAATTATCACCCATGGGTATATTTTATAAAAGTCAAATTGAACAATGATTATATTAATTAATGGTCATATTTGACCAGTGGTCATATAACCATCGAATCCCATTGGTAAAATTTCCCTTTATACCCTATAAATACTACTTTATTCTTTCACTCAAAATTCACTACAATACTAATTAAGGTTATATTTTTATTTTTCATAATATTTTGATTGATTTATTAATATTTCATTTTATTTATATAGCATTATTTGTGGGGGTGATGATTATATAAGATTAGGGTGATCCTTATTTCCCCATTTTAGCTTTTCTATTTTATATTTTTTTGTCTACTTATAATATTTTGAATTTTAATTGGTTTTACAGTTGACTAATGTAATGATCATTATTAATGAGGTAAAATGTTATTTGTTTTTATTTGTTTTTTACATGTATAATATTATATAATATATAACAAAAAATTATTCAATAAACAAATATCATTTAAAAATTCTGGGTAGTTACACTTGTGGTATAGATTTCTTGGTTAAACTAAATTAGTTCCAACTATTTTAACTGTCAATATAATTTCATAACCAAAGGGGGTTAAAGATTATAGAAGATTTTGAAATTGGTAAAAATTAGTCCGCACTTAATTCACCCCACTATATAGTGTTTGTAAAGATCCTAAAGGTAATTTCAAGTTGTATCAAAGAGAGGTTCCCACTAGTTAGATCCACATTTACTTGAATACTTATTTATATTTGGGTTGATGAAGTGAAGATTTTAAGAGGTTAGAGAAGAGCCTTAAATGAAATAAATATATCATATTCTTCTTGTTACTCATGTAACAGTGTATATAAAGACTTTATAAAATAGGAAAAATAAAGAAGCTAAGAATATTAGAAAAATCATAAGAAAGAAATAAAAACCCCCATTATAAGAAGTTAGGTAGGGTGGTGATGGTAGTTCAAGTTTTGATGAGAGTTATATATTTAAAGTTTTATATAATCTTTATTATAGGGATGGAATTTAGTTGAATAAAATCCCTAATGAAGTTATTTTATATATATTTGGGTTTATCCAAGATCTAGGTGATGAAAAATCATATCTAATAGATGATTCTAAAGTAACATAAAATGAATTTGCTATATAGTTATAAAAATAAAACTCCATAATCAAATATATTAAATCTAAGGATCAATTCTTATAGATTATTAGAGTGAAATTTTCAATGGTTGAAGACAGTGTAAAATTATGTATTTATGAGAAAACAATTATTAGAAAAATATTTTAAGAGAGGATCAGTGATTTAAAATAATCTCACAAGGATACACATGATTTAAAGGAAGCTTATCTATACGTGAAATAAAAAATAATCAAATACCATAATATAACTTTGAATGATAGTATAAAGATTCATAAATAAATTTTTCAGAAGGTGACCAAAAATGGAAAATATTCCTTGGGAGATAAATTAGTGAATAATTATATTTAAAATGATACTCCCAAGAAGTTATAAATAAATCTCACCATGATTTTTAATATAAAGGAATGAAATTATTCTATTGTGGTGATATAGGTTACATCATGGATCGTTTTATGATGGATAATAATCTCAAGAAATAAGGGAGGAATATAAAATATAAATTGGAATTAATCCATGTGAGGGAAAATAATTTAGTGGTTGATACTACTTGTGAATAGGCTCAGAAAGTACCCAATAGGGGATTTTTAAAAGTTGATAATTGTGTGTGTGGTAGTTGTTACAAGGGAGAATTTGTGGCTATCATATGTATGACCATATTTCCTGGATAGATGGGAAATAAAGGGATGAAAAAAGTGTCTTTATGTTCTAAAATTATTTCTAAAATGATGGACCACATACTCATTATGAGGTTTTAGGATTGAAGAAATAATTCCTTAACAAATATCCAAACTAGTTGTAAAATCCAATAAGATTGGAAAGAGAAAAATAAGTAAAGTGCTCTAATTTCTAATGTTGAGAAAGACATTCCAAGTAAGAAGAAACATGAAAAGTAAGAGGATTATATGATTCCTAAGGGAGAAAATAAATTGAAATATAAAGATAAATAAATGATAAAACAATATAAACATTTCAAACCCTCAAATAATAGAGTTATTAGAGTGAGAAAGATGTCTCAAGCATAGTGTTATAACTAAATAACCAAATATACACCACCTTATTACCATCATTTTCGATGTATGATTATTTAAAGCAGTAATTTATGGTAATTTATAATAATAAATAAATGAGGAATGATTTTATATTTTTATAACCATGCAGGGCATCCATCATAGAATAAATTTCAATTAGAGTTTATTTTCAATTAAGTACTAATCAAAAAATAGTATCATGTTTTCTTAGAGATTATTTTAGAAATAATATTACTATAATGAAGGGGTATGGAAAGAATACATTAATGGGGAGATATAAATTAAATAAATCTATGAAAAAAGAATTATTTATATTGAAAAAGGAAATCTGGATTATTAAAAAAAATTATTGATATTTAGGTATGATTTTCACAGTCTTGAATTTTTATTAGTTTATGATGCATAAATTATCAAAAAGAGTGAATATATAACAATATAGATAAGTGGCACAATATTCATTTGAATTATTTGATGTATTTTTTTAATTGAGTGTAGGTTTATGCACATTCTTATAAATATATCTAAAAAACCCCGTGATAAGGAAAGTTAGAAGTGGTTCCATATTAAAGGGAGTAAATGAAAAAATTGTCTAATTTAACCACTTTAATTTTATACACTAAAATAGACCAATTAGAATTAAATTTTTTTGTTTAATGTCAATTTTATATGAAAAAATATGATACCTTTGTTTTATCATGGTTTTAATGAAAATTTGGAAAGTGGATAAGCACATGGGGAGAAATTTAATTTCTTAAAAATAAGAGTGTTATTTTTAGAAGATAAAACCTTCCCTTGTAAGTTTTGAGATTTATAAAGTGTGAAAATATCATTACCATTGATTAAATATAATTTTAATGAGGGGGATAACATCTTACCCTTATTTGAATTTATTTTCAATTAGGTGGTTCAAAGGTACAATAAATTGGGATGAAAATTTGTAATTAAAAAAAATCCAAATGGTAGGATTGAAGTTCCCTTAGACACATGGATGTTGAATTTTATTTTTTGTAAATATGAATTAAGTTAATGTGTGATATATAATAAATGAGTTGTAATCCATGGAACATGAATATAATATTTAACTCATGTAGGAAAAATAAGTGAGAAATATGTCCATACTTATTGGTTGATGGAAAGTGGAACAATTACCCAATGACCATCTGGTTGGATAGGTTCTAGGAAAAAAATACAATATAAAATTATTTATAGATTCAATCATCATGGAAATATAGTTAAAAGTGTTGAATGAATTATTCCATCATATCTATAATAATTTGGAAATAGATTTGGAAGAATCCATCTAGCGGGGAGATTAGATATCTCTTATTCAATATGAAAAATCTAGCTGGAGTTTTGAGGAATCCATCCTTGAGTAATTGAGCATAAAGGATATTGATTATAGTGTTTTATATCTTTTTCATGATGATATATAAATGATGAATTGAAGCTGGAGTTTATAATTTAGATGAGTTCATGGAAATATTCCATCATGAGTAATTAATTATGATAAAAGGTACTAGCTAAAAAGTATTTGAAATTATTGTAATAATTTCATAAACCATTTAGAATAGTTTTAAGTTATGTTAGTTGATTGAGAAGTTCTAGAGATGATTTGATGTTTCTTTGAGTTCATTTGAATTAAAACTGAAATTACTTCTCTTGAGTTTGAGTTTCAAAAAATAAAAAAGGCATGTTTCCTATATGTGGGATGATTTATCTTTGAAAAATTGAATTGGAAAATGCATTAGATAATTTATCTACACAAAAGGGATTTTAGATATAGCATAAAAGAATTAATTTATGCATAAGTGAATTGACTAACATGTAAGATATTTGATCTTTGGAGAATATAATTTTGACTATGTTAGAATATTGATATAAACATAAGATATTCAGGATAACATGCAATTAATTTGTATTATGTGTAAGAGATTTATATGCATAGGATATTTATACTAGTTATAAGACATTTGGCCACATAATAGAATTTTCCTATGCATAACATATATTTTTACTACATATATGATAACTGATCTACACATAATATAATTTGAATATATAGAATATATTTTTGGTTAGCACTAATGATATTTCCATGTATGATATTTGTGACATCCATCACTATACTATAGTAAAGGAAAACATTCTATAAAGCTTGTAAGATATTTTACATGGTGAAAAATAGAGATTTCTAAAATTATGATATTATAAATAATGATAAATTTGATAATGTTGAAGCTGTAAATTCTTATTAAAAACATTGTGGATATTTTTTTAATCCATGATTTGATATTGAGAATCCAATCTTCAAGGAAAATGAGAAGAAATATCAAAATGTGGGAGATTTCTGCAAGATTAAAAGATATTAATTGAATTTATTATTTTATTAAGAATAATATAAATAAAGTTATATTGATAATTTAAATTTCTACCAAAGTATAAAATACTGTGATTCAAGATTGATAACATGATTATTATTTTGATTTTCTTGGTAAAATTGTACAAAAAATTGAAGGAGAACTCAATTCAAAAATAAGGAAACACCACCTATTGTATTGATGTTTCAATATAATTTTCATTGATCTTGGGATATTAAAGTGTGAATTTGTAAAGTATGTTTGTGAGGAATAATAATCCTAGACTATTAAATATTAAGAAGATGATATATTTATCTAAGTTTCAAAAATTAGAAGAAAAAATAGAAGATGGGTATTTTTGTAAATTTTAGGAATGTGGGTGTGTCTTGTGCATGCGATATGTTAGCTTGCATGAATTCCCAAATGTATTTAAATTTATGAGAATGTAAGATAACCCCATAAAAATAAAATATATATCCACATGTATAGTGCATACAAAAATAAAAAATAAATTAAAGATAGTGTGTTGCATGTGGGAAGGAGTTTTAAACATGTGAGTTGAGAGATTTTACTACTAAGGAAGAAAAACCAAGGACTCTTGGGGAAGAAGAAGTGGGAAGATATTATAATTTAATGAAGAGAATATCATATGGTTATCAAATATAAAAGAAAAAGAAGAATCTAATTAGTTATATAATAGAACGATATCTCTCAAGGAACGGGATGATAATTAGACTGAGAGACCAAGCATCCATTTAATGAAGAAGACGATACTACATGATCTAGGGAAGATCATCTGAAAATATTAGATGAGAAAATAAAAATATTATTTTATTTCCATTATTATATAATATTTAGAATATGAAGATGAGGAGGATATAATGACCTATTGTACATGGTTTTATTATTATCATTGAGTTTTTTAGAGTTGAGGATGTGCTAGATTTGATAATATCACTGAAACAAAAATTGAATTGAAAAATCCAAGTGAGTAGGTTCTAAATATATGTGAATTTGAGATATAAGTAGAGATTTATTTGAATATATTGTTCCTAAAGAACATATAACATTCAAAAATTATGATGTTAAGGAAAAATGATATCTATTTTATGGGTGTTGTGTCATAACTGTGTTGATCAATGATCGACATCATAAAGGATATTCTAAGAAACACTTATGTATACATATTGAGTAGTTATAGAACCTTTGAGACTCGTGTTTTACAAGTAAAACACATTGTACATATGTTATTTTAGTGTGAAGATGAATTTTTCAAATTTATATATGAACCAGACAAGTGTTTGAATTGTGAGACGCTAACAGGTGTGTGAATCACTAACTATTAAAGTTAGTGATTTATTATAGTAGAGAAAACATGAGGGGTAAAGAACCTATCATATAAAGGAGTTGTCCATCAAGACAAAACTTGTAAAAATAATTTGTTCATATTTTATTATGCTTCCATCATTTCATGTAGTGTTGATTTATTGGTTAAAATAAAATAGATCTAACTATCTTAAATGATAAAAAATATTCAAAACTAAAGGGTGTTAACATTCATAGAAGATTTGGTAATTGGTAAAAATTATTTAAAAATTGATTTACCCCCACTCTCAAATGTTTTCATAGATCCTATAGGTAATTTTACTTTTAAATAGCTATCCAACTTGGAATACATGGCTCCAAGGTCCAATTTCAACCCATATAAATTTTTCTCTAATTTACAGATGATAGTTTCATCACTGTTAAGGATAATTCCTTCCGATTTATCAACAAATACATTTTCTTCCATATATATATTCAAGAAATTCGACTTTATATCCTTTTGAGAAATATTTTATTGATTGTGATCATCAAAAACTCAAAACATTATAACTAATTTAGGTCTTTTAATAGGATAAAATTTCTCCTAGAAACCAACTCCTTCAACTTGAGAATAGCCTTTGAAAACCAATATGTCCTTGTTTCTTGAAATTTCACCTTTATCATTGACATTATTTTATAAAATCCACTTGGTTCCAATAATATTCTTCCCTTCAGGCCTTTCAATATGATCCCAAGTAGAATTATGTTAAGGTGTGAGTTTCATTTTCACCAAAAGTAGGAAATATCAATTTATTAGAAGGGTAATATCTTGTGAACTTATTTCTAATAAACACATGGGGATAGAGAGGTAGTAGTAGAGTTTTAATGTATCAAAATATAATGACCTATGGGAAGGATTTAGGCTATTATAAGTTCACTCACTTGAATATATGGTATATTTCATATGTATAATATCTTTATAAGGGTATCAATCAACCATATGGGAAAATTTAGGTAATGAAAATATTTTACCTGGTTAAGGTTTAGTCTGTGGATCTCAGAGGATGTGGACTTCAACCAATATATATTGGATGGTGGTTATAATATAATAACTAAAAGAAACTACAATACATCATAGGGTGGATCACTTGTGGTGTAGAGAAAGATACAAAAATTTTCATTATGCATGTGAGAGTGATACAGTCATTTATTATAATCATATTCATATTGATTCTTTAAGTAAAATAAAGCATAATTCTCTTATATATTAGGATGAATTATTGAACTCATAAATATATATGTTATTCTTTACCTTTCATGTTTTTTCTTAAAAATTTTGTTTCCAATTTTCTTGCCTTAATTATTTGTTTGGTTTGACATTACAGTGTTTCACTTGAGTGTTAATTCTTCCAATTACCAAGAATAATGTTTGGCCTTAATTCTAGAGTTTTTATTCTACAAGTGAATTTACAATAGAGTTTGTTATAGTGTTTTAATTAGAATATGGTCATGAACACTAAAAGTTGTATCCAAACTCATGGTTTGTGTGATTCTTATTGATTAGGCCCTTTTAAAGGTGTTTCAGAGATTAATTTAGTAGAAATATTATACCCTTTTTATTTTAGAATATTATTAGTAAATAGTTCTCAATATATTGGTTTATTTTGAATAGAATTAGTGGGAGTTCAAAATTTATGATGGGATGGTATCATATGTTAAAAACGTCGTGTTAAAGAAGTTTCATGCAATGGATTTTGGTTTTTGAAAAATAAATATAAATGATTGTCTTATATAAAAATACCTAGATATTTAATTTAATGGATCTAATATAGAATCAAGGAAAAATGGGGAATTATAGAGGATGGATAATAAAGAACTTAGTATGATGCATATGCAATTTCCCAGAAATTGGAATTCAATATTCAGAAAGTGAATTTTACATCATAACTCCTTAAGACCTTAACATGTATGTATGAGAATCCCATGATTATGAAAATTGTTTTATTGCTAAGGATACTATTATACATGTAAATATTAGAATGAAGGTTTAAAAAAATCATTTAAATGAATTAAATATAATGAAAAGTCAAATAGAATTAGTTATGGTAAACTTTAGAGACTCGGTTTGGGCATTTTTTTACTTTATTTTCTTCCAGATTCATGGGATGAAATGGTGATGACTATCAGTAATTCTAGAGAAAATAAAATTTTTATGTTCATAGATCTACGCAAACTAATCTTAAATAAATAAATTCATTGAAAGGAAATTTGATTATCTTCCAGAAACACTTATAGTGTAGTAGGACCAGATGAAAAAGTCACTAGAAAGGGATTGTTTGGAGTAGTTGAAGAAGGAGTGGATTAGTGGAAGGTACTCCACAATGATGGGAGATGTCTCCATCTGAAAAAAATAACAAAATCTTGTTGAACTAGTAAGGTGTGTAACACATCACCAGATTAAGGAAGAACATAATTTTTATAAAAAATATTAACGTATAAAGTCTATATACAATTTTTATGGATGTAATATGGAATATTTAACATGGATTCATAGTTTAATAAATTGTATGGAAGTTCGAGACCCTGTATCATAAATGTTCATTAGGAGGCCAAATACATGTCAGAGAAGTTACTTACACTAAATTTAGATTTAAAATCTAGGAAACCTCAGTGAGAAAGGAATAAAAAACTAGCTATAAATGGATTAAGGAATATAAGAATCATGTATTGTGGAACATTCAAGGATTAACTCCTTGGAAGTTAGTGGAATGTGTATTTCCAAATAGAAGCGAAAATTCCAAATCATCAGAAGTAGGAGTTGGTTCACATGAATTTTTGGGGGCTGTAACACCCATAGATTCTAAGAAATATATTTTTTTCAAATAGATTTAATATTTTTGATATTTTTCATTACACGAAATACCTATTTCTTCTTGAGTTACATTCAACACTAATTTTAGCCTGTGTTGC
This sequence comes from Viscum album, assembly GCA_963277665.1. Classification (NCBI taxonomy): domain Eukaryota; kingdom Viridiplantae; phylum Streptophyta; class Magnoliopsida; order Santalales; family Viscaceae; genus Viscum; species Viscum album. The sequence continues at coordinate 513,626,899 of OY728163.1, read as the reverse complement.
ATGCAAACTTGATTTTAAATGAAATGTAACAAACTATTAAAATATTATTATTTAATATGATAGTTATCACCTAGTCATTGGAATAGTTGGTAAAAATATGATTAACTAAATCATGAAAATATATAATCAAAATATGTATATAAAATGAATTCTTTAGTGGCCAATTAATTATAAATTAAAATAAAAAATAATTTGAAAATAAAACAAACATTCTACTAAAAAACAATTTTTTAGCACACAAATAATTTTTACCATAATAAATTAAAAAAATTACATTTTTTAATTACTTTAATTAAATTTATATATCATATATTCAATAAAATGTTTAACATTATTATTATGTGTTTTTATACAAGAGATAATAATTAATCTAATTTTTTACTTAAAACTGTATTTTCTTCAAAAAAAGATTTTTATCACCTTTTGGAAAATTATTTTAAAATTATTTTTTTTCCAACTTTATAAAATTTATTTGATAAAATATAATTTTTTAATCATAATTTTAAAATTATCTTAGGATGAGAATTTTTAAGAAAGATTTTTTTTGTTGAATAGTAAAAACACTTATTTCTATTAAGAATTCTCATTTATTTTAATGAATTTAAAATGATAAAAAAAATTAATACGGTTTTAAAGGTAAAATTAGTTCAATTATATATCTATAAAAAAATTATATCATTGTAATCAATTTCATATTTAAATTTTTTATAATTTCTTTTAAACTTTTGAATATTCTCTCTTGAAAATCTCTTTCTCATCACGTTTGAGGGATTAATTTTAAATTAAAATTTTTCAATTATCCAAATGGAATTTGGAAAAATAGATTAAATATTTGTAATTATAATAATTTATATTATGTAATAAGTTCAACTAATTTTTTGACCATAATGAATAGTAAAAATATTAAAAGTTATTTAGCTCAGTTAAGGTCAAAATGGGTTTACTTGGGGGTTAAACTAAAATGATACGGGTTAAAATTGACCCAAAACTTATACAACACAAATTATATAGAAATATTTAGACCTTATATCTTATAGTTTTTATAATGGACTATTTTAAAGCTTTTTTCCATGTAAAAAATGTAGGCATGCCTTTTTATTTTCCAAAATTACAAGTGTGCCACTCATCTCACTTATCAAAGTCCACCCCATCAATTATCCTATTCAAACATTAAAAATAAATTTGTTTGGATAATGACTACCAAAATAAATTCATTAATTCAATAATATAATCCTATAATCATTATTTTTTTCATAAATCCCACCTAGGAATCCTTTTGGTGTAAACCAAAAAACGTTTTTCGAAGAAGAGGTAACATCCCTAATCGAGAGTTTTATTTTATTTCTTCCTACAAATCCATAAATTATTTTTAAAACATTATTATATGAAAATATAATTATATTAAATATATATATATATATGTTATTATATTAACAACATAACCTAAATGTTTCTCCAATTCCATCAAATGGGTCACAAAATCATCATTCATGTGTACATCGGACTATCGCCCAAAAACCGGTGTTATCTTTTTCCATAACCACCTCTTAAAAATGGATATTATGATGAATTTATTGAATATGTATTATATTTATGATATTATTATTCTTTTTGAATCATTATATCACATATTCATTTTTTTACATTCTATTTTTTTGGGAATATGATAATGTTGCCTGTGTGTACGGTGAACTGCCACCTCTCGAAGTTATGTGATTCGTTCACGATTTACATGGAAGGTAATAAAGATAGATTTAATGAAAATATATTATATATATGAAATAAGAATCATCAAATAATTTTAATATATTATTTATCTTTATTTTTTTAACTCATTTAGAAAATTAAAACAACGTTCATGTGTACGTACGGTCTACCGTTTCCATGAATAGTCTATTTACTTTTCTAACTTGTTTAGATTTATATAAATAAATATATATTTAATAAATATTATATTTATATCGAATTTAAAATTATGGATATTATCTAACCATTATCAAATTAATAATACCAAAAATAACAAATCAAAACATACACGAAAAACAAACCAATTATTACTCGAAACGTGATTTTAATAAGGAGTTAGTGATAAATAGGTAATAAAAGGTCTTAATTAAATCATATTTGGTATGATAAATCTGATTATAGGTCTACTATAGATATATAATAAAATTATATTTATTATATAGGAGGTTAAAATGTGTTTAAAGGAATTCGAGACTTACGGTAAGGGATTTATGTCCCACTTTTATTTTCTGTAAGACAAATGCCATATTTACCACTTGTTTCTTTTATGTGGGGTTTATACTAACCATGAATGAATTTTATGATTATTATCATAAAACTTATTTTTATTTACATGTTTATTTTATTATATATATTTTATGGGCTTTATGATTCGAAATTTTCCAAAGTTGTAAGGTATTATTTTCTCAATTTGTCTTATTTGGGACATACGTTATCTTATGCACCCATCTTCTTTTAAGAGGTGTATATATAGACCCTTTGACATGTAATATCATGAATTTATTTATTATAATGATATTATATGTTTTTTAATTATATTCTTTCATGTGTGATTTTTATTCAATGTTACCAAAGTGGTAATGGTTTTATGCTACAATCTCATCGTTTATCAAGGTTGTTTATGATTATACTTATAATGATGAAATATTATTATATGTCTATCAATAAACTAATGAATTTTATTCTAATCTAGTTTTTTAATGATACTTCATTTATTCCATTAATTTTCCTTTATTTATGTACTAACTATTTTAAAAGAATATTTTTAAGAAAAATCATCTTTATTTCTCTCTTTGATCGAAAACCCATTTTTTTTTCAAAAACCATGCATTCAAAAAATGTTTTCAAAAATGTTTTTAAATTTATTCAAACGATTTTTAAAGAAATTTTTACCCATGTTTGACTTCTATAAAAAAATTAAGTAATATTCTTGTTGTTTTCTAAACAATTACCATTTTTAATTTACTGAAAATGTGAAAGGAATCTTTGTTTTAACATTTTAATCATGAAAATAATTTCCCATAATCATGACCATTATTTTATTCAAAGAATACTTTATAATTTTTAATATTTATTTTCAATGGAAAATATTTTGAAAAACAATTATTTTTTAAAAAAGTTTTCTTTTCAAAGGGGAAATGATATTTTCTTCAATAAATGTTTTAAATTATTTTTAAAGTCTACGTTATGAGTTTACAAGGTTATTTTTAAAATAAATGGATTTTGAAAATGTTTTATGTTTTAAAAAGGGTTTTTAAAATTAGAAAGGATATATTCCTCATGAAATGTACCAATTGATCTATAAAAATCATCTTTTATCTAATATTAAATCCTTTTAGATTAATTATTCTTTAATCAGGATAACATTGAATAATACAATCATTGTTACTTATATGGATTTTTAATATTTATATTGATGAAATATTTAAGAAACCCATTTATTTTTCATGGGTTATGCTACGGTGAATTGATAAAATGTTTATGAAGCCCATTTTCTTTACATGGGTTATTATGTGATGATATGGTGACTATTTTATGATATTATGGAATGCATAAGTATTGTTTTCATTATGATATGTGTGGGAACTTTAAGGGAGATATCATGGGTAGTCTAAAATGATGTTCATTTTCAGGTTATTTAGGTGTAGTAGAGTGGCTGACCAAGGTCATCTCTCAAAGGAGGATGTAATATAAAATAACTTATTAAAGGTATTTTGAAAATAAAATGAAATAACATAAAAACACTAATTTAAATTATTGGGGGAGGTTTATCATTTATTAAACTAGAATAAGTATGCTGGAAGAAGATTTTATTTTTTTATTTTTGTTTTTGAAATGAAATTTGATTAATTAGACACAATGAGAAGATAATTTTTTAGAAAACTATTTTTTAAAATCATAATAGATCTAACTCTACCTATTAAATTAATTATTTATAATTATAATTTAAATTAACATCCACTTAATTATGTTCACCTAATTTTTTAACCCTCTAACCCTACAATAATTAACTTTACCACAAAGATGAAAAGAGTGAAACCCTAGGTAATCTTTGGAACATCCAATCACAACACCCTACTTTAATTGATGTTATAAGGCTAGATTATGGTTAGTGGTAAATTATGGAAACTATACACTCTATTAATTGGGATGAATTTATTTTAGGGATTATATTTTAACACTACAAATTGATATTGTGTGGTTCTTGTTTTACCGATTAAGTTTTCCCTCTCATAATTTACACAAATATCAACCTCATGTGTTTTTTGTATGAATTATTCAATTTATTTATTAGTTTATTATAATTTAAAAAAATTCATAGATAAAATTTTGTGAATTAAATTATATCATTTATTCAAAATATATTAATTAATAAGTTTAGAGGTAGATCTATTACTAAGAAAACTACTCTTCCATGGGAAGTATAGTCATCATATAAACGAATTGCATTCACAATGGTTCAAAATGCATATTTCCCAATCATGTATCTACTTCTGAGTTCTATCCAAAATAATTTAATTAAATACGTAGAAAATTGAGAAATAATAGAATAAATGGAAGATAAACTAAGAAGTTTATTGAAAGAACAAAAACATTACAACAAAGAAGAGGGAAAAAAGAGCATTTCAGAGGAGATACTAGCTTGGTAGATTCCCTCCTACAATTATGAATTGAAATGGTATGTAACCACTTATCCTATGCTCCCAATCTCATAACTAATGTCTAAAATCCTCCAAATGTAAAAAACACCAATTTATATAGTGGATAGGAGGCCAGGTTTTATGAGGTTTCAAGTGTGAATGGGGAAATTTGGAAAAAAAAAATTAATCAAAATTTCACCGCCTGTTTGGAAACAAAAATGCGTGAAAAAATATCCTTCCAAATGTATGATTTGTTAAAAAAAAATTTCCTAGTTATTTTCACGAAATTTGGGCTCAATCCAATCACTAATGAAGAAATTAAATCCCAAATACTGAAGTGGTGTCCAATCTACAGAGTTCATCCCATATTTTACTTTATGGACTATTTAGTCCAATAAAATTCCCTATTTAGCTCATATATCCTGAATAAAAGTTGGATACCATTATGTCAGGAACACAGTCGAAAAATTTTATGTTCAAATAAAAAATAGAAAAAATATTTATGTTTGGTATACTATAGTGAATTTTAAAAGTTAAAACTGGAGTGTTTATCAAATTTTCAAATGAATGATCTAATCTAAAATATTTTATAAATATACATATGTTACACAATGTGAGGAAATTATCACATTTATTGTCAATAAAATATTCAATAATTTTGTGTTTCATCAACTCCCCCACACTTACCCTTTTCCACTCCTTGGAAAAACCTCATATCATGTATACCAAAACATTGTGACCATATATATGAATGTTCATATTCCCCATTCCATAGTGACAATATAGGTAAGGTAATTTTCCAATCAATAGTCAATATCAATAAATTTTAAAGTAATTTTCTCATAAGTTCTATCAAAATAAAATCCACTGAGATTAATGACACTAATCATAGAAAAACAAATTATGGGTCCACCATGACACTAATTCCCTATGTGTGTGTGTGTTCCAACCATACAAAGTTCATATCTTCACCCTTTATTTAGTATATTTGGGTAGAGTAAAATAATTATTATTACCCGGTTTATTTCACTAAACCTATTCTACATTCCTTTACAATCAAATTTCAATACCTATTCACTTAAGCATTCTTGAAATTCAAACCCTAAGCTCTCGACCTAGATATACCCACATGATATACATTTCACCACTCCCCAAATTTATTATTATTTTTATTTTCCAATGTTTTTCTTGGAAATAATCTCACACTCATCTCTCAACACTTTTTTGATCTTCTTATGACACTAATTGTAATATTTATAAGGAGATCATAGGTCGAGGAAGATTTAGTTTTGACCTTCCTAAGGCACAACCCATATTTTTTGTTTTTGTTTTTTCTTTGAGGGTATACAATAGTCAGATAACAGGTAAATACTCATTGTTCAATTCGATATAGTGATGAAAACGATTATAAGAGAAACAAATTTATGCATCAACAATTGATATAAGATAAAAAATACTTAACTTAGTTGTACCTTCAATTGAGTAGGAAAAATTTCACAAATCATGGTTGCGTGAAAATTTGTGTGGAGAAATAAATGACACAGTTTACCATGACCAAATATCATGAATAATTTTATCGAAATATAAAAGGTTTTATCATGAGACAACCAATAATATCATAAATGACTTCCATTTTTATAAAAATAAACCCTTAATAATGAAATCTTGCTTATTATTATCAGGACGCCAAGGAAATTTTCAAAACATGTATTTTCTATATATTCCATATCTAAATGAACATGTTACATGATATGTTTTTTTGTTGTTGCTTTTTTTGTTTTTTTTTGAAAATTTTAACCAGAAACATCACAAGAAATGCACACAAAACAAACAAATGAAAATCCTAAATATATACCCCAAAATTTTGTTCCCTCTCATACAAATAAAATATTACATTTTCATCAATGTGAACTTATGAGATGATATGTGCACATGAAATGAAGTAATTTAAATAGGAAAAATAATATAATAGTGAAATGGTTAGGAATATCTGGGTATTCTCAAGTGTTAATAAGGTCATGCAGTGTGGTGAAATCAACTACATAGGTGGGAAGTACCTCAATGTATTTCTTCAAAAATTTCCCATTGACTGTAAAGACCCTTCTTATGTCCTCTTGTGTTATCTCTGTTGCACCATAAGGAAAAACAAACAACATAATCACCTAACCATCTTAAATGAAACTAATCAAGCATTAGCTTCATTCATGAACTACAGAGTATAACATCCTCTCCAACATGAAACTCCCTTTGTTGGATCATTATGTCATGAGATACTTTTGATACTTCCTTGTAGAGCCTTTAGTTCTCATATGATGAAAATTGAATCTCCTCAAGCTCTTGAATTTACACATTCTTTTGAATTCCAACTTGGTCCAAATCCATGTTTTATTTCTTTATATCCTAATATCACCATTGAACAACTTCTATTGGGAGATAACATGATTTCCCAAAAAAAACTGAACCGGGGATATACCAATGGGTGTCTAGAAAGCTGTCCTATAATCCCACGATGCATCATCTAAGCGCTTTCTCTAATCCTTCCTATTTGGTTGCACAATTTCCTCTAAAATATATTTCAACTCCTGATTTAAAAACACGACATGGACATTTTTTGGGGGTGGTATGGTTTTGATGTTTTCTGTGTCACCCCATACCTCTAAAGGAGGGAATCCAAATTCAGATTGCAAAATTGAGTCCCCTGATCCCTGATGATATCCTTTGGTACTCCAAACCTACAAAAAATATATTCCTTGAAAAATTACACTACAACATGATAATCCTCAGTCTTAGTGACCTTAGCCTCCACCAATTTTCTCACATAATCAATAGTGACCAAAATGTACAAGAAGCCAAATTAACATGGAAAAGGACCAATAAAATCAATTCCCAAAACATCAAAAATCTCATAGAATAATATGGGTTATTCGAACATATTGTGTCTCCTATAAATGTTCCAAGTGTGTTGGCAATGAGAGAATGAATTAAAAAACACATGGGCATTATAGAATAAGCTAGGAAAATATAATATAGAGTCTAAGACTTTACTATCTATCTATTGGCGTCCAAAGTTTCCTATATATGAAACTGTAAATAAGAAATGCAGAACAAACTCAAACTCATGATTAGGAACACACCTCTTAATAACTTGATAACTACACATGTTCCATAGGTAGGAATCATCCCAAACATAAAACCTAGACTCACTCTTTAATTTTTTTGACTTGATGTTTCTTTAAATATTCATGAATTTTAGAAGCATTAAGGTATTTAACTAAATTATCATACCAAGGATGTGTACTTGAGAGTGCATAAAGACACTCATCAGGAAAAGTGTCTTGATGTGGTACCTAGTCCATGGTGTCAGTCTCTAGTGTGTGAGTAATCCTACACATGAGATCCATCACCAAGTTTTCTAAACCCTTCTTATCCTTTATCTCAATATCGAATTATTGAATATAGATCATGCATCAGATAATTCTAGGCTTTTCATCTGGTTTCTTCAAAAGCTAGATCCGAGCTTCATGGTTAAAAAAAACTACTTTAGATCACAATAAATATAAATAGAATTTATGCAAAGAAAATATGACAATAGTAAAATCATTTTCCGTGGTTTCCATTTTATAGGGATGAATCCAATTTGTAGAATCATAAGAAATCACATGTAAAAATACTTCCACCCTATGAGATAAGACAACTCCAACTGTGAATTTGGATGCATCACATATAAGCTCAAATGGAAGGTCCCACCATGGGGGTTGTATGATCAGTGGAGTGGTCAAATTCTTATTTAGATCATCAAATGATACCCTATATGAATCATCAAAAATTAATTCAATATCTTTTTAAAGAAATCTAGATAAGGGTAGAGTGGTCTTACTAAAATTTTAGATAAAGCATCGATAAAAACCTTCATGTCCTAGGAATGATCTAACTTCTTGCACACATAAAGGATATGGTACGGATTAATTAATATCTACCTTGGATCTATCAACCATTATTCCATGTTTTTATACTACATGACCTAAGACAATTCCATTCTCTATTATAAAATGAAACTTCTCAAAGCTTAAAACCATATTCTTCTCAATACAGTGATTCAACACCTTTCCCAAACTAAAGATACGTTCATCAAATGAATATCCACATAGTATAAAATAATAAATAAATACATCTATGTATGTCTCAATTAAATATGAAAAAAATACTCACCATACATCTATTGAAGGTACATAGGGCATTACATAGTTTAAATGGAATCCTTTGGTAGGAAAATATACTAAATGGATATGTGAATGTTGTCTTCTTATGATCCTATGGAGCTATAGGAACTTGAAGATTTCCATAAAATCCATCCAATAAACAATAGTGTGTCTTCCTAGTTATTCTCTCAAGCAATTGGTTAATAAATGGGAGGGTAAATAGTTCTTGTAGGTTGATTGATTTAGTTCCCTATAATCAATACACATATACAAACTATTTTGCAACCTCATCAGAACTAACTCCTCTCTATCATTTCTAATAATAGTAACACCACTTTTCTTAGGAACAACCTGAATAAAAGTTACCCATTGGAAATCTTAAATGAGATAAATTATACCTTCCTCGATCAATTTTCTAAATTCATTTTTAATAACTTCCAAAAGAGTTATATTTAGTATACTTTGTGGTTTTTTAACTGTTTTATCCCCATTTCCCAATATAATCCTATGAATGAAAATAGAGGGTTTAATGCCATATATGTCATCCAAGGTCCATCTGATTTCCATAATGTTCTCCCTAAAAAGATTAATTTTTTTTTCTTTATGTTCAAAAGGGATATTGTTAGCAATGATAACGGTTAATCTCTCACCACTTAACAAGTATGAGTAATTAAGATTTGGTTGTGATGTATTGAGTTACAATGAAGGGGTGTTTATGTATGGAGACATTAAAGTAATTGAAATATGCACACAATAAACATCATTACCAGAATAGACATCATCAAAATCAGAGAATAGTGCATCCAATCTATCAATATACTTAATATCCAAGTTATAATCAGAGTTAATATGATCAAAATAATAATATGAATCAATTTCAAAATAAAATCTAGTAGATTTTTGTTCACTAAAAATATGTGCGGAACTACTCTTATACCTCAAACTATAACCAATTCTCCTAATCTCTCTAAGAATAAGACAATCAAATTCCATGGGGTTTTTACTTGGTGATTCAAATGGGAGATAAAAAAAAGTAGAATGGTCCTATAAGGGGTGATTCATGGAGTCCATAACATTAAATATCACAAATTAATCTCCAAACTGCATGTAATGTGTACCCTCATGGACATTTGTGATAGTTTTTTCAGTTTTGAGGAAGGTCCTACCTAAGATAATGGGATTACAAGAATTTACCAGATCATCCTCTATGTTAATAATGTAGAAATATTATAGAAATATCATGTATCTTACTCAAACATGTACATATTCAAGGAATCCAAATGGATATGTTGTAGCCATTTTTGCCAACTGCACCACTAATCTCACCAGCTTCAACTCACCAACCTATAAGGAAGATAATATAGAGTGAGGAATTACATTTATAGAAGCTCCAAAATCACAGAAATCATCAAAAAAGTGTAAGTCTACAATAGTATATAGGATTTTGAAAGTCCTGATATCCTTGTACTTTTTTTGGAATTTTTTAAATTGGTGTAATGTGTTTTGACACATTCCTTCCAATATTGATCCTCTCATTTCACTTTTTCCCTCTTTTAGTTGCACAATGTTATTTTAATAATTTGGAATACCTTGGTATTTTCTCTATTACTTCAAGTAGAGGGATGTTGATGTCAACGTTCTTGAATATATCCAAAACCTCTTTTTTATCCCCTATTCATCCATATTCTTGGTTAACACAACTCTATTTGGAAATGGAATGGGTTTAGGAGGAACATCATCAATCTTTTTATTACATTTGTCTATCTCCTTAGGCTTCCCATCAGTTGTTTTTTTATGGGTATTCTTCAGAGTTGAGGTGAATCCCAGTGGAATGATAGGTGGAGATCTATTATTCATTTTCTTAACACCTCTAAATGTAATTGATTTGACAATCCCCATGGGATTTGGAGTAGGTTGGGAAGGTAGATTTTTGAATTTATTACTTACTAGTTTATGGAGGTGGTGGAAATATGGTTCATTTATGTCTTCAACTCCCTTAAATCTAAACCTTGACTCTCTAGCTCATTATTTTGATTAATAAAATTTTGTTGAAAAAGGTCTTTTGGGTTAAAATATACCTTTGTTTGTGGATTCCCTTGTTTTTGTCTTTTTTATTCTTGGGCTTCAAATCTCCTTTGGGGTTGTTGTAAACCTTGTTGTTAAGGCAGAGGCTGGTAAATTTGTTTTTGAAAATGGGTTATTTTTTGTTATCCCGAGCCATGCCTCATGTCTAATTGGTCTTTCCATCCTTGTTTGTTTGTTGGTTCAAAGCAATATTACTTCATCTGTGGATGTGGTTGTTTTTTTATATGGTCTCCGAGGAAATACGGAAACGTAATCATACTTCTCTTGTAATTGGATAAAATAGTTAGTTGGGTGGTCTATTTTAGTGAAAATGACTCAAGTCCTTGGTGGAGAGGGTTGGGATGTCTTTTTTTTAAATAATTATGCCTCGCTATTGTGGTAAATTCATATACCATAGTATCAATCAAATGATTTTCAAGAGAAGTACTTACCTTATGTAATCCTCTAACATGGGTGTACCTCAATCATCAAATTGTTGGGTGATTTATGTAATCTTGTCAATCAATGAAAGTGAAGTTGCTAATGTTTTTCCATGAATTACTCATCGTTATTTCATCCACTATGCTCAAATCCAATGGTGATAGGCGTCATAGAAGTATTGGATGAATAATTTCTCACTGATTTGGTGATGTGGGTAGATTGTACATAACTTCTTGAATCACTCCCAATACTTATACATTGACTCCCCTTGAGCTTGATTGATTCATGATATCTCCTTTAGAATAAAAATGGTCCTTGACATTAGAAAAAATCACTATGAGAAAAGTCATTTCAAATCATTTCAAATTGTTATATCTTCAAGTTGTAAATAATACATCCAATCCTTTTCAGTTTTATCAAGAGAAAATGGGAATTCTCTTAGTTTTATTTAATCCTAAAATACATTTATTATTTTTAGGGTTGAGAAAAACAAATTAAATTCTTTATAATATTAGTTTTTATCCTCAAAAAATAATCCCTAAAATTTAGAAATAAGTTGAATTAACCTAGATATCAGTTCAAAGTTCGATTCGAGATTTGGGTATGCAAAAAAATTTGGTTGATAGTTAATATCTAGTGCAGCCAATTCTAGAATGGTTATATTAAGTTCATTAGTATTGCTTTCAGATATTTTTTTTCTTATTTTACTTTTTATTCATAATTGTTTATAATTTTAATGTTCTTATAGTGGAGGAATTCCCCAGTTCGGTAAATGTTGACAGTTCCTATAGACCGAGATTGTTTGATTCGAGCACTAAGGTTGCATTCAATCTCAGGGTCTAGATCAAAGAGATCGTTGGGATGGGATCATGTCATAAATCATATAAATTAATAATATTAAAACATAATATCATGATAATAAGTTTCAATTTATGGTCTAAAATAGAAGAAAATAGAGAGGAAACAATGAAAAACAAACAAAAACAGAAATTGAGAGAAAGGGGATAGAAGAAATAAGAAATAAGAGAAACAAATGATAAAATAAAAGTAAAAAATATATATTTGGTTGAATAAAATATAATTTCCACCCTATAAATGGTTCCAATATGATGGTTGATGTCGTGGGTGCTCTTAAATGATTTTTGTTTTCAATTTATTTAGGTACGACAGAGTGGCTGACTAAGGTCATCTCTCAAAGGAGGAACTAATTTAGGACAACATATTAAAGGTATTTTGAATATAAAATCAAATAACATAAAAACTCTAATTTAAATTATAGTGGTATTTTTATCATTTATAAAACTACAAAAAGTATATTGGAAGAATATTTTATTTTTTTTATTTTTGTTTTTGAAATGAAATTTGATTAATTAGACATAATGAGAAGATGTTTTTTTTAGAAAACTACTTTGTTTTAAAGAATAATAGATCTAACTATACCTATTAGGTTAATTATGAGTCATTTTAATTTAAATTAACATCCAATTAATTATGATCTTCTTATTTTTTAACCCTTTAACCCTACAATAATTAACTTTATCACAAATATGAAATGAGTTAAACCCTAGGCTAGCTTCAAAACATGCAATCGTTGCACCTTGCTTTGATTGATGTCATACGAATAGATTAAGGTTAGTGGTAAGTTTGAGAACATATCCACTATAAGAATTAGTATTAATTGATTTTATGTATTATATTTTAACTCTAATAATCGATCCCGTGTGGTTTTTGTTTTACCGATTAAGTTTACGCTCTCAAAATTTACTCAAATCTCGACCTCTCGTGTTTTTGTGTTAATTGTTATATTTATTTATTAGTTTATTATAATTTAAAAACTCAATTAATATATCATGTGAAGTGAATTAAATTATCTCTTTGATTCAAAATAAATTAATGAATAAGTTAATAGGTATATTGATTACTAAAAAACTACTATTTTATGGGTGAAGTAGTCATCATAGAAATGAATCGAATTCACAACATTTTAGAATGGGTATAGCCCAATAAAATTTCTACTTATGAGATCTATCTAAAAAAATTTAATCAATTAAGAATAAAACTAATAGAAAATAGAATAAATAGAAGAGAGACTAATAATTTTATTTAAAGAAACGAAACATTACAACGAAGAAGAGAAAAAGAAGAGCATTTTGCAGGAGATCCTAGCTTGGTAGCTTCCCTCCTCCAATTGTGAATTAAAATGGTATGGAACCACTTATCCACATCTAAAAATATAATAATGAAATTACAACCCCCTCAAAATGATAAAATCATTAATTTATAGAGTGGATAGGAGGCTAGGTTTGAAGAGGTTTCAAGTATGAATGTAGAAATATGACCAAATAATTTAATCCAACTTTCACCACCTATTTGGCCACCAAAAAACATGAACTATCTATCCTTACATAATGAATATTTTTTATAAAATGGGTCCTATATACTGTATCTTATTTTGGCTCAATCCAGACTTGGATGAAGAATTTATATACCAAATACTAATGTAGTGTATAATCTGGCGATTCCAGCCCATATTTGACTTTATGCCCCGTTTGGTCTAATCAAATGAACTATTTAGCACATATTTTATGAATAAATGTTGGATCCCATTAAGTTAGTAACACGGTTGAAAACATTTAAGTTCAAATAAAATATAGAAAAATATTTATTTTCGAAATACTATAGTTAATTTTAAAGGGTAAAACATGAATTTTCATCAAATGTTCAAATGAATGATCAAATTCCAAATATATTATAAATAAACATATTTAACACAATGTGATGAAATTATATCAATTATTATCAATATAATATTCAATAAAATTTTTTTTATCAGACCTATATCTCTCTTAAATATATTGAGTAAATCTTTATATCTCATGAGATAATAATGGGAAACAAGTTGATGGGCATGATCCACTATAGGAAATAGGTATGTCCTAATCCACAGTGATAAACAGGTGATGATTACTGATCCAATATGTTGATGCTATCAGTATTTAAACATTAAATGTGAATTTTTTTACAATATTTATGATGGTTCCACGCTTTTATGAAATGATCTTATGGTTCATGGTTGATTTATGATTATTTTTCTCTTATGGGCCATGCTTTTGGAAATGATAAAGGTTTAGGCCATGAATCATGTTTAATATGAATAAAATTTTGGGTATGAACTTCATAAGTTATGTTCATAATCAAATAACATTATGTTTTCATATCATCATATATTGATATCTCTTATGTTTACACTTACTGATCATTTGAGCTCACCCTTTCTTATGTTTCCTTCCTCATGTTATAAAGAAAGGTTTAGGTAGGTTGTTCCTATAATGAGTACTATGTGAGAAGATATTTGGGGGGGTATACAAAATATCTTTCATGAAATAAGAATATTGTGTTCCTAGTATCCAAATATTATAAACTGTTATTGTCCTCATGCATGTTTTTTAAATGTATTGAATATTCATCTAAAAAGTTGTGATATTTATATATGGAAAGACTAGGTTTATATTATTGGTATCATAGGAAAGGTTTAGTTATCATTTTTAAACTAGGATTATAAAAAATTATTGAGATCCCTAGGTATATTTATAAGGATATTTCTTGGGATATGTCTAAGTATAATTCTAAGTATGATTCAAAGTATAAAAAAAATGTCTTGGAATTTTGGTAAAAAATTGAGTAAGTGGTTTCCAAGAAATTGCATCCATGTCTGGATACTACAAGTGGATGTGGATATGGAAAAAAGGTTCCTATGGGTAATAACTCTAAAAATAGAACATTTATTTATACTTGATCATCATTGATGTAAGCCAATGGGCCTTTCTACACACCTAGTTTGACACTTCTAGGGGATATATTTAGAAATTTACAAACTCTTTACAAACTGTCATAAAGGATTTAAATATATAATGACTATAAATGATCTAGCATAATCTTAAGGTTTCATTATTTAGATATCCAATAAGTTAATTTTCATTATTACATAGTTCCACACTATGATTATTGTCACTTATACTATGTTTTTTATTAGATAATGGAAGGAACTAGAAAGAACCGGATTAATGTTAACAATGATAGAAAATATGTTTATGAGAGATTAAATTGGATTATGATTGAATTGAAGGATATTTTGATTATGACTAATAATTTATCATGATATATGATTAATAACATGCACCTTAACCAACTCTAGTACTCACCAAATAATAAAAGGATATAGTTCATTAAGTGTTTAGGTGGTGGAGACCATGGAGGACAGAAGACTTGGTTTCCTATATGTCAAGAATGTTCAAAGAATAACTCTAAGTAATGTCTCAAAGGAAATAGAAGATGTTTTAGGTGTAGATAAGAAGGAAAAAAAGTTATTGTCTTATAAAATTAAAAAAAATTAACATTATGGATGAGAATAATGGTTTCTCTAAGGAATCATTAATGGTTGAATGTTATAAATTCAGAAAGTATAAGAATTATAAAAATCTATGTCCTAGGGGGAAATATCAAGAATATGGTAAAAAAGGTGGTAAATGTGAAGGTTTTTCTCTTGATTATGAAGAGACTACAAATGAAAGATAAAATTAAAGTGGTATTAAAGAATTAGATAATGAATCATGGTTAATGGTTTAAGAATGAAGTATAATTATTGAAGTGTATTTGTATTGGAATTCAATAATTATGAAATATATAAGGATGGATCAGTATAGTTTTTTCGTGAAAAATTATCAAGAATATATTTAATGGTTCTGATGATATTGAAAAGTGATTTAATGGAAATGTTATATTTCATGAAAAGTATATTATTAAGGGAAGGATAACCCTTAATATGTTCTTGTTGTTGAGAAAATTATTTTGAGAGAAAGCGATAATTTATATTTGTAAAGTAAATTGGATAGAACTGTTTATATTGGAATAGATTAATGATTTTTTGACAAAGTTTTTTATGCTATCATTTATAGAGTTTATAACATTTTTGGATTTAAGTAATATATCCAATCATCGTTATTCTATTTAAGGAATAAGGAAGAATTTATTTTTTCAATATCATTTTATGGTAATTTAGGTTATTAACATATTTTAAGAGAATACACGATGAAGGTATTTTCATGTATGGTATGTAAAAATTAAGATCTTATTCATGTTTTTGGGGGGATTAATAATAATTTCATTTTGGAAATATAGTGATGTTCTTTCTAAAGTTTTTTATTTTAATCTTTTGGATGGGTCATATGATTAACCATTTATGAAATGGTTTAAGTTGAACTTTGGATGAGGTTTTATAAATTGATGTATTACTTCACCATATGAATATTTATCCATATTAAATAAACAATACTAAACATTTTGTAATAACTAAATATAGAATTAATGACTTATCATTCTGTTATGGATCTTATGATCTGTTAGTTCTTTAGCCAAAAAAAGTTATCTTTATTTCTTGGAGTAAGAGATGAAGTGGAAATTGATTGAAGCGTAACCAAAGGATGATATTTTGAATATGATACAAAGGAAAGCTAAGAACTTGGTATATCAGTCCCTTTAAAATTCTTGATCATATAGGGATGGTATCCTATCAATTGGAACTTCCACCGAACCTATATCAAGTTCATAATGTGTTTTATTTATCTCTCTTGAGAAAGTACAAACCTGATCCATCACATATACTTTACATAGAGTTTGTACCACTAGATCATGATATTTCTTAAGATGAAAACCCAGTATAGATTTTAGATTGAATAGAAAAAGTTATATGAAATAAGAACACTCACATGTTCAATGTTTTTTGGAGAAACCGCCAACTTGAAAAATTAATGTGGGAAACTAAAGTTGTAATGAGGCATAAGTATCCTTAGTTGTTTGTACCAAAGTGATGAATTTAGAGGATGAAATTCATCTTGCAGGGTTATAATGTAACACCATGATATTATATTATTATTTTTCAAATAAATATAATATTTTTGATATTTTTTATTACACGCAACACCATGTATATCTTGTGTTACACACAATACTAAGTTTAGATTATGTTACACACAACATCAAGTTTAAATGAAACGTCACATACTATTAAAATGCTATTATTTAATATGATAGCTATCACCTAGATGTTAGAATAATGTTTTTGAATAGGATAAAAAAATTATGAAGATATAAATCCTACACATGTGTATAAATTAAATTCTTTGTGACCAATTAATTATAAATCAAATTAAAAACAATTTAAAAATAAAGTAAATCTTCTTCTGAAAAACTATTTCTATGCACTCAGACCTATTTTACCTTAAAAAATTAAAACAATCACTTTAAGTGAATTATTTTAATGAAATTTATATATTATATATTCAATAAAATGTTCAAAATTCATCTTATGTGTCTTATAGATATGAGATAAGAATTAATCTAGTTTTTCGCTTAAAACTGTATTTTTTCTAAAAAGAAGTTTTATTGCCTTTTGTAAACATTTTTAATTTCTTTTTCAATTTTAGAAAATTTATTCTAAAATATAAACTTTATTTGAAATCATAATTTCAAAATTATCTTATTATGAAATATTAATACATTTCTTAGTAGATAAATTTTTCGATGAATAGTGAAAATAATGGTTTTCATTAAGAATTTTCATTTCTTTTAAGAAATTTAAAAAATTAGAAATTAATTTAATTTGGTTATAGAGGTAAAATTGGTTAAACTATATATCTATTAATCTAATTTAGGTCATTGTAATTAATTTCATATTGAATTTTGATATAAATCCTTTTTAAACTTTTGAACATTTTCTATTTTGAAAACTGATTTCTCAATATGTCTGTAGGATTAATTTTAAATTAAAAATTTTCAATTATATTAAGAGAATTTGGAGAAAATGGATCCCGTATTTTTTACTAAAATAATTTATATTATATAATAATTTAAAACTATTTTTTCCATAATTAATAGTAAAAATAATAAAAATTATTAACCACGATTAAGGTAAAAATGGATTTACCTAGGGGTTAAAGAAAAAATATAAAGGTTAAAAATGATCCAAAACATTTTAAAATCCCATTTTATGGTTATGTTTTGAAATTATCCCATATATTTTCAATAATCTCATATTTTGGAGACTTTGTTTGGGTTAAAAATGTGGACACATCTTTTTTTTTCAAAAATTACAAGTGTGCCACTCACCTCACATATAAAAGGCCACCCATTTCCTCTCCTCTTCACACTTTAAAAACTAATTGGTTTGGAAAATACCTAGCAATATTAATTACTTAGTTCCCTAAACTCATACTAGAAGTATTATTTTGTTTATAAATCCATTCTAAGAATCATTTTCATGGAAACCAAAAGAAGTTGTCCGAAGAAGAGGAACGTCCCTAATTGTATGTTTTATTTTTTTTATTTCTAAACCTCCTTTAATTATTATTAAAAAATTTTGATATGATAATATTAGTATATAAATAATTATTATATATTATTATTTTAATTTTATGACCTAAATATTTCTCTTCTTCCATCAAATGGGTCATGAAATCATCATTTATGTGTACGGTGGATTACCACCTCACGAACCGATGTTATTAATTTTCCATAACCACATATCATATATAGATAAAATGATTGATTTTTATATATATTATATATATTATATTATTATACTTATAGAATAATTATATCATATATTCTTTCTTACATTCCATTCTATGGGAACGTGATCACGTAGTTCGTGTGCACGGTGGACTACCACCTCGCGAAGTGATGTGATTTGTTCATGATTTACATGTAAGGTAATAAGGATTTTATTAATAAAAATATGTGATATATATGATATAAAATTATTTTTTAATACTAATATATTATTTAACTTTCTTTATTTAAAACCATCGAGAAAATGGAAACAACATTCATGCATACATATGGTCTACTGTCTCCATGAACAATGTATTATGTTTTCTATATAGAACTTTAATAGATTTATTTAAATAAATATATACTAAATATATATTATATTTATATCATGTATAATTTCATGTATATTATGAAACCATGATAAAAGTAATATAACCAAAAATCAAAAATCAAAACATACACTAAAAATAAAGCAGTTATTACCCAAAAAGTGATTTTAACAGGGAATTGTTGATAAAAACTTAATAAAAGGTCATAAGTAAACCATATATGGAATGATACATATGAGAAAAGTTATATAATAGATTTATAATAAAATTATATTTATTATGCAGTATTTTTTAACATGTACAAAGGAATTCAAGACTTAAGGTAAGGGATTTCTGCCTCACTTTTATTTTTTGTGAGACAAATGTCATATTTACCAAATGTTTCTTTTATGTGGTGTATATACAACCCATGAATGTTTTTTTATGATTATACTAAAAATTATTTTAATTTACATATGTTGGGTCGGAAAAAGACGAGGAAAGATGGCAAGAGGGGGGGTGAATTGCCTTTTAAAAAATGATTAACAAATTAAAAATCAAAGTATAAATGCAGCGGAAATAAAGAGGCAAGACACAAGAAATTGATAACGGAGTTCGGCCAAAACCCGGCCTACGTCTCCGCTCCCAACTCAACCGTTGAGAGATTCCTACCGCTTGCTTTTCAATGGTTTTAGCAAGAAACCCACTAGGCTTTGAGGTAGCACTAGGACCTATTACAGCTTGATTTTTGTGGTTTAGCAAGAACCCACTTGCTTTTAATGGTTTAGCAAGAACCCACTAGCCTTTTTAACGGGTGAAGGCTAGCTCACCGAAACACAAGCCTTTTAAAAGGAAAGGCTTGAAGAAACCTCTTCACACCTTAATGGTGGTGTGAGAACCCAAAAGAAAGGGGGATGAGAAAAGGGTTTGGGGTTTGTAGGCACAAACCCAATTTTAAAGCTCAAAATGAATATAAAAGAAAAACCGTATTGGAGGAAGACTTGGGCGTCAATTGGATGATGGAGCTGATGTAGCGTGCTCTCCCAAGCTTCTTGAGGGTGCTCTTGAATGTGGAATTGGATGGAGCACTTGGGGTTCCCTTGGAGGAATGCACCGGAGGTACGCCAAATGATCAACAAGGTGACCGTGGGCTTCCGTATCGTTCTGATAGGTGTCTGGGGCTTCCTTGGCCTTTATTTATAGGCATGGAACCCTTGAGGAGGCTTCGGAGCCGTTGGAGAGGTCTTCGGAGCCGTTGGAGGCCAAAAGAGGGTTGACTGGTCAAACCCAACGGCTAGTTTGACTGGGCTACCAGCTGGCCGGTACAGCTCCACCGGCTGGCCGGTGCCTTGGTAGAGAAGAAGAGTCTTGATCCAGGCTCTACCGGTCGACCGGTGGAGGAGCCACCGGCTGGCCGGTGTCAAGACAGTAGCAAACACTATTTGGGCTGGGTGCCACAGGTCGACCGGTGACAGAGCCACCGGTCGACCGGTGGAACCTGGCAGTGGGCAATCCCTCTGCCAGTTCCACCGGCTGGCCGGTGCTATCACACCGGTTGGCCGGTGGACTGAATTTCAGTCCATTTCTTGTCCATTCTTGGGCCAATCCTTTGGCAATCTTTTTCCTATCATCCATAACACTTAAAAACAAAGTTAAACACATATGAAAGTGATTGTGATCATGAAAATCAAAGAGTGTGGGGTACAACAATCTCCCCCTATTTTGATGATCACAATCACTTATCAAAGAAATGTAAAAACTTAAATGAAAGGCATGCCTAAATGATAAATGAAAATAAATACTAAGCATGAGAGAAAAGATTCTCCCCCAATCAATCAAGAAATTTCTCCCCCTTTGTGATTATCAAAATAGCGTGGGGCATAAAACTTGATTGAGGGAAAACTTTGAAAAACAAGATAGAGATTTTTAAACCAAATTAAATTTTGAAAATTGAATTGAAAGTTTTGAATCAAGAAATGAAATGAAAAAATTGAATAACAGTTTGAATTGAAAGTTTTGAATCAAAAACCAATTGAATTTTGAAATTTAAAACCAAGAGTTGAAATTGAAAGTTTGAATCGAAAAATTTTGAAATTGAAAAAGGGCTTAAACAATCCTAACTCCCCCTAAATAAAAACAATAAATCACCGGGGAGAGGGATTTTTAAAAGAGACAATTTTAGGCCCGGAGAGACTCGCAAGAAGGGATTTTTCAATCCATACTTGTCTCATAGCGGGTCTTCTCCTATAAAATTCGTCCGAAAAGAAAATACTTTTGGGTTGACCATACCGGGCGTTTTTACAATTACATTCATATATCATGTGCCCGGGTTTTTTACAATAATTACAAAATTTATAACTAGAGCTCCCCCTTACAAAAAAAGTGGGTGCATGGGAGGAGGAAGCTTGGTTGGTGTAGCCAAGTCCATTGGTGGTTCTAGATACTCGTTGAGAACCTAGGAGATTGTTCAAATTTTGTTCCCCTTGGGTGAACTTTGCTAGGGTCTCCCTTAGGTCTTTGATGGTTGATTCCATAGAATCAACATTTGGGAAATTTTGGATTTTGAGGGACATCTCCTCCTTCTCTTTGAGAAGTTGTTCTTTTTTCGGAGGAGAGTTTTTTGAAAGACTTTTTTAAAGCAACAAATTTTGACGATAAAGCATGAAAACCATTTTCAAGTTGGTCTCTAGCATGTGAGAGTTCTTCATAAGTTAAATGATTTAAAGAATTTGAATTTGAAGAACATGAGGAAGAGGAATCGGAAGAAGTTACCTCATGGAATGCCATTAGGCATTTTGTACCTTGGTTGCTCGAGGAGGAGGAGGAGGAGGATGAGGAGGTGTCACTCCATGTCGCCTTGAGGACCTTTTTCTTTCCTTTTTCCTTTGGCATGGCCCGTTTCTTGTTGAGTGGGCAATCGGGCTTGTAATGCCCTTTTTGGCCGCACCCGTAGCATTTCACCTTGGGCTCGGATTTTTCGGTGGGTTCTTGCTTTCGGTGCTTGCGGGATTTCTTCTTTTTGTGCTTCTTCATAAACTTGTGCATTTGGCGGGCGAGATTCTCCATTTCCGATTCGCCGCTTGATGATGAAGAAGATGAAGAGGATGATGAGGAGGAGCTTTCTTCCTTTTGTACCTTGAGGGCGATGTTCTTTGGAGTTTTGATAGGGGTGCCCTCCTTTTGTGCTTGCCTCCTCATTGTGATCTCGTACGTCATTAGGGATCCGATGAGCTCTTCGACCGGCATGTTCTTTACATCCTTAGCTTCTTGGATAGCCGTCACCTTAGGTGCCCATGAGCTCGGAAGGACCCATAGAATCTTCTTGACCATTGTTTCAGCTGAAACAACATCACCAAGAGATTTTCTACCATTGCACACGTCAGTAAAGCGAGTAAACATATCGGAAATAGATTCATGTGGATGCATTGAAAAGCTTTCAAAATCTTGTCTATACATATCTAATCTAGTATCTTTGACTTTATTAGTGCCTTCATGGGTCACTTCTAAAAGCTTCCAAATTTCATGTGAAGATGTGCAAGTGGATACACGGTTGAACTCATTTCGGTCAAGGCCGCAATGAAGAGCGTTCATGGCTTTGCCATCAAGCTCAAAGTTTCTAATATCGGCGGGGGTCCATTTGGATTCGTCGGGGGTAGACAAAGTATAACCTTGCATGACAATTTTGTAAATAGGATATCCTATGCTTCTTAAAAAAGTGGTCATGCGGGTTTTCCAATAATTATAGTCGGACCCATCAAAAAATGGAGCCCGACCCAATGAGTAGCCCTCGGGGGCGAAAGAGGTTGATGTCATCACAATGGATCTTTGAATTTGAAACCGTTTAAGGTATTACTCAAATTACCCCTCTGATACCAATTGTTGGGTCGGAAAAAGACGAGGAAAGATGGCAAGAGGGGGGTGAATTGCCTTTTAAAAAATGATTAACAAATTAAAAATCAAAGTATAAATGCAGCGGAAATAAAGAGGCAAGACACAAGAAATTGATAACGGAGTTCGGCCAAAACCCGGCCTACGTCTCCGCTCCCAACTCAACCGTTGAGAGATTCCTACCGCTTTTTTTTCAATGGTTTTAGCAAGAAACCCACTAGGCTTTGAGGTAGCACTAGGACCTATTACAGCTTGCTTTTTGTGGTTTAGCAAGAACCCACTTGCTTTTAATGGTTTAGCAAGAACCCACTAGCCTTTTTAACGGGTGAAGGCTAGCTCACCGAAACACAAGCCTTTTAAAAGGAAAGGCTTGAAGAAACCTCTTCACACCTTAATGGTGGTGTGAGAACCCAAAAGAAAGGGGGATGAGAAAAGGGTTTGGGGTTTGTAGGCACAAACCCAATTTTAAAGCTCAAAATGAATATAAAAGAAAACCCGTATTGGAGGAAGACTTGGGCGTCAATTGGATGATGGAGCTGATGTAGCGTGCTCTCCCAAGCTTCTTGAGGGTGCTCTTGAATGTGGAATTGGATGGAGCACTTGGGGTTCCCTTGGAGGAATGCACCGGAGGTACGCCAAATGATCAACAAGGTGACCGTGGGCTTCCGTATCGTTCCGATAGGTGTCTGGGGCTTCCTTGGCCTTTATTTATAGGCATGGAACCCTTGAGGAGGCTTCGGAGCCGTTGGAGAGGTCTTCGGAGCCGTTGGAGGCCAAAAGAGGGTTGACTGGTCAAACCCAACGGCTAGTTTGACTGGGCTACCAGCTGGCCGGTACAGCTCCACCGGCTGGCTGGTGCCTTGGTAGAGAAGAAGAGTCTTGATCCAGGCTCTACCGGTCGACCGGTGGAGGAGCCACCGGCTGGCCGGTGTCAAGACAGTAGCAAACACTATTTGGGCTGGGTGCCACAGGTCGACCGGTGACAGAGCCACCGGTCGACCGGTGGAACCTGGCAGTGGGCAATCCCTCTGCCAGTTCCACCGGCTGGCCGGTGCTATCACACCGGTTGGCCGGTGGACTGAATTTCAGTCCATTTCTTGTCCATTCTTGGGCCAATCCTTTGGAAATCTTTTGCCTATCATCCACAACACTTAAAAACAAAGTTAAACACATATGAAAGTGATTGTGATCATGGAAATCAAAGAGTGTGGGGTACAACAACATAACCATTATAGGATCCATATTTAATAGGGATTACTATTTGAAAGTCTCCAAAGTGTTAAGCATTTTTTGTCTAAATTTGTCTTCATTGGGACACACATCATGTTATGAACCTATATTATTTTATGAGATTTACATAAATACCCTTTGACATGTAATATTCTTTATTTATTTATTCTCATGATATTATATCTTTTATTTAATTTTATTCTTTCACGGGGGAATACAATTCAATATTACCAAAGTGGTGATAGTTTTATGTTACAATCTGATCATTTATCATGATTGCTTATGATTACTCTTACAATGATGAAATATTATGATCTATATCTAAAGAAACTAATAAATTTTATTATAATACATTTATTTCATTAGAATAAATTTTTTTCATTCATTTTATATTGTTTATGTACTCAAGAGTTTAAAATATTATTTTTAAGAAAAATCATCCTTATTTCTCTCTCCGTTCGAAAAACCATTTTCCCTCCAAAACCATGTTTTATAAAAAAAAATTCAAAAATGCTTTTAAAATTATTAAAATGAATTATTAAAGATATTTTTACCCATATTTTGCTTTTTAAAAAATGTTTTTAAAGGAATATCCATGTCCTTTTTCAAACAATTCCTGTTTGTATTGTACTAAAAATGTAAAAGGAATATTTTTTTAACATGTATTTCATGAACAGAATTTCCCACCATCATTACCATTATTTTATTTGAATATTAATTTATAATTTTTGAAGGTAATTTTAAATAAAATTATTTGAAATTTATTTATATATTAAAAAGTTTTTTTCAAAGTGGAAAAGATATTGTCCTCAATAAATGTTTTAAATGATTTTTAATGATTCCTTTATAATTTTATAATGTTATTTTAAAATAAAAGTATTTTTAAAATACTTTATGTTCTAAAAAGTGTTTTTTAAAGTGTAAAGGCTATATTCCTCATGAAATGTTCCAAGTGATCTTTCCAAATAATTTTCTATCTAATATGAAATCCTTTGATGTTACTTATTATTTACTATAGATAAGATTGAATAATACAATATTTATTTTTTATATGGATGGTTAATTTTTATGTTGATGAAATATTTAAGAAACACATTTATTTTTCATGGGTTATTATATGGTGAGTTGATTAAATGTTTATGAAACATGTTTTCTTTACACAGATCATAATTTGATGATAATATGAGTGTTTTATGATATTTTGGAACAAATAAGTAAGGTTTTCATTATAATATGGGTACGACCTATATCTACCTCCAATTAATTTGGTAATACTTTATATATCATGGGATAATAATAAGAAATAATTTTGTTGGATTTATCCGCTTTGTGAAACAAGTTCATCTTGATCCATGATAAGAAATATGTTTTGAGTCTTGATCTACTATGTTGATGGTGTTGGTAGTTAACCAAGACATATGAAATGGTTTAAAATATTTATAATGGTTCCACACTTTTATGAAATGATCTTATATTTCATGATTTATTTATAATTATTTTTACTCTTGTGGGACATGTTTTCAAAAATGATAATGTTTTATATCATTACTCATGATTATGATCTATGACGGGTTGGGTATAAACTTCATAAGTTATGTTCATGATCCCATACCCTTATGCTTGAATTTTTTTTCATATGATCATATATTAATATCTCTTTTTTTACCCTTATTGAGAATTTGATCTCACCATTTATTAAGTTTCCTTCCCTAGGTTATGAAGAAAGTTTTAGTTATGGTATTCCTAAGAGGATTACTATGTGAGAAGATATTTGTGTGAGATGTTTAAGATGGTTTATGAAAGAAGAAGATTGCGTTTCTAGTCACCGAAGACACTAAAATATTATGTTCATAGGGGGTTTATTTATGAAATGTTTTTAATATTCATCTAAAAATATGTGATATATTTTTGTATAAAAATATTTGGTCACTATAGGGGCTATCTCTAGTGTGTTCTCATAGAGTTTCAATGGACTATGTTACTTTCATTGATGATTCCACATGAAAAGTGTGGGTGTAGTTTATCAATCATAAGTTCTAGGTGTTTGTGACTTTCATATGATGGAGGTATATGGTATAAAAGGAGAATATAAGTATGTTTAAGTGCTTATGGTCACATAAAAATGGTGAGTATAAATGTAAGGAGTCCAAAGATTTTTTTGGTGGAAGGGGATTCATTTTGAGAAGACCGTGCCTCAGAATTTGGGGTATAATAGAGTTGTAGAGAAGATAAATTGGATTTTCTTAGAGAAGTATATGATCTTGAGGTTTTATATTGGATCCCACAAGGTGTTTTGATTGAAGGTAGTGAATTGTATAGAACACTTATTCAATTAAAGTATATCCTCACCCATTAGTAAATAACTTATATAGAACAACTGGTTTGGAAGAATAGTTGATTTAAACCACCTAAAAGTCATTGTAACACTCACTTATTCCAATATTGATAGAAAGGAATAATGAAATTTTGAAGATAAATTTTTAGAGTGTTAATTTATTGGTTATAATGATGAAGAATTTGGATTTTAACTTTGGGATAATGATTCTTGGAAATTAATCAGAAGTAAAAGTATGATCTTCAAAGATGAAATCCTATGGAAGGATTGAAACCAGGAGGGAAATTATTATGAAATAAAAGTTTAATTTGAATATGAGGTTTACCTAAATAAATAATTGAAATATTTACATATTCTTGAAAATTCAGTAAGCACAATAGTTTAGTAAACACCAGACAAAGTAATGGAGTTATCGAAAGAAAGATGTCAAGTTATAATGGTGTTTCCTAGGATAAAATTACCTTATAATTAAAGGACTACTAATGATTGATCACAATAATTTCACACTCTAGAAGTTGAAGTATTATAGGAATATTATTCATTGGAAAAAATGTGGATATTTAATAAGTAAAGGATCCAAATGAAAATATATGATAGTAATTTACATTTTACACTTATAATGGATGATGGAGAGCCTAGATTTATAAAGTAGGCATAGAGTTATAAGGATTCAAAATGGTGGGAGTTATTCATGAGAGGTGAACATGAGTCCCTCCATTTTATGAAACATGGGAGCAGATAGAAAGACCTTCTTTAAAGAATATTATTCAGGACAAATGGGTTTATCACCTAAAGGAGGATGAAGATGGTAGGAATAAGTATATATCTAGGTTAGATGAAAATGTATTTCAATATAATATAACAGAGGAATTTTCTGAAATCTTATATTCATTAGTTAAGAATAAAATTATTCAAAAAACGTTCTGTGTAGTTTCATTGGAAGGACTTAATTTGGATTAGATGTACCCGAAGATAACATACATTTATGGGATTTTAGATAGGATATTCATTATCTTTCTTTTTTTTATATGACATATTAATTGTTGGTTTGATGAAAGAAAGGACTGATGATATTGAGTATAATTTTTCATTATTCTTTGAGATGAATGATATCAACTCAAAAAAGATAATTTTGGGTATTATTATTTTAAAAGGATGAAGTTCCAATATATTATACCCAACCCATGCTAATTACATCTAAAAGGTGGCATAAATCTTTGGTTTTTCAAAAGAAAAAACCTATGACCACACCCCATGTCGGGAACATGAAGCTGTGTAATGAGAAGTCACCATAAATGGAATTTGAGGTTGTGTACATGGTTAAGGTTTCATATGCACCATCTATTGAAAGTTTTTTGTAATACTTGGTGTGTACTTATCTAGAAATTACATAGATAGTGGTAGTTGTTAGCTGGTTTATGTCGAACCCTAGAATGGGAAAACTAGGAGGTTTTGAAATGAATCCTATAGTACTGGAATATTTTTTAATACATGACAATTTAATTTGGAATATATGTGTATTTTTAAGGTTTTTTAGACTCTGAATTTTATGTAGATCTATATTTATAGATGATAAATACATGGTATGTGTTTAATTTTGGTAAAATGATAGTCGTATGGATATCTAAACTTTAACCAGTGTTTTCAATTTTAATAATAGATGCTGAGTGAGTTACATTGATGGAAGTAGGGAAGGAGTTGTTATGGTTGAATTGTTTTTTGGAGGATTTAAAAAATACAGAATGTTGGGATGATATTTTTTAACTCATGGAGTGTGATTCACTTGGTTATAAATCAGATTTTTCATTCTTATAAGATGAATATTTTTCTAAAGTATAATTTCAACTGGAAATTGTTAGAGGAGGGTGTGTTGGACCAAAAAAAGAGAGAAGGGATGAAGAATCTAGTTGACATGTTGGAAAATTTCATAACTTATAAATTATGAGGACGTTATATGACTTAGTAATTTTGGGTTAACTGTAAGGAAGTCATGGTGGGAAACCATGTCGCTACTTTAAAAATTTTATAGAAGAAATTTTGTTTGGGTACTAGTGAAGGATTTTTTGACAAAGCAGAGATGAATCTAATGTTTTAGGTTCTTAAGGTGTGAGTTTTATTTTTACCAAAATTATTAAATGGTTTTTCACTAGAAGTAGAAGACTTTATGGCCTTATTTACAATTATTTCGTAGGGATAGAGCAAGAGCAACAGAGTATCAGTGAACTGGAAGACAAAGGTTGATGAGAAGGATTCAAGACATAAAAAAGTTCACTCACTGGAAGAGATGTTAGATTTCATATTTGAAATATATTTTTAAGGGGGATATTAGATAGACTGATAAAGCTGAGGTAGTGAAAATATTTGACCATGCAAAGGTTTCCTCCATGGATCTTGTAGGAGATTGACTTTATCCCACACAGATTGGATGTAGTGGAAACTATATTCACAAAAAGAACATTGCTATATATGGAATGGTGGATTACTTGTGGTGTAGAGAGAGATATAATTTTTTTCACTATATATGAGAGAGTGATACACTCATTCATTTTAATCATATTCCTCTTGATTCTTTGAGTAAAGTAATAAAGTATTCCACTATATATTTGGGTGAAAATCCTAAACCATGTAATATTTTAAGGTTTTTCATTGAATTTTATTTTTTTATTTGGATTTTTTATTTTTGATAATCTTGTCTTAATTCTTCCTATTGTTTGACCTTACGATGTGGTGACTTGGGTAATCATTCTTCCATGTTCAAAGTGTCACACATGGGGTTCATTATAAAGTTGTTTATTTCACAAGAAAAGTTATGATATAGTTTCTTCTAGTGGTTTAATTGAAAGATGATCATGATCCCAATACATTATTTTCAATATGATCAAGCTTCTTAATCATAGAATTTATCCACTACTTATGCTCAAAATTTATAGTAGTTGATAGTGGCTCAATGTGTGATACAATATTTTTTAATCAATGAAACTCAATATTATTTTAGTTCAAACTAACTTCTTATGATTTCCAATTATTTTTTAGGTTTTACATGTATTTAAAGCCTTTGATACTTCAATTTATCATTCCCTACCAAACCCTCATCATCACTAGACCAATCTGAATCAATATCTATATTTTTTATTCAATTCCAATTTCTTCTTCACTCACTATTCTAGAATTTTTGCATGTTTTCTTCTTTAAACATTTCAAAATATTCATTATTTACCTCAATAATGTCGGGATTATCATTAATGGTCATTATATAATAGTATTCTAACAAATGTTTTGTCCTCCTATGATACTATTTTTAGCCTCTGTCAATGGATAAGTATACCATGGACACTCATTCCTCGCCTTTTTTATCAAACTTTCCCAAATATGTATTCATGACATTCCTTAATAATGGATTATCAAACACTTTGAATTACTTCAATATGGAATATTCTTATACCATATTTCATAGGTAGTCATTTTAGATTTAATTATCAAAAAAAATTAATTTGAAAAACTATGATTACAACTTATCTTCAAAATAATTTTTAGAGTTTGAATTCAAGAAGAATGCTTCTTCCCATTTCACCAATATTCTATGCCTTATTTTTTCAACTCCATTTTTTAGGGAAACCAAGGATAAATATATTTATTTTTAATCCTATTCTAAATAATATAGGATTAAAATTAATTACTATTAAACTTCCTCCCATCAGTTGTTCTTAGCTTCTTGATAAAAGTTCCTAGATTTTTCTTTACTTGTCTTCCAAAAATTTTGAACATCTCCATAGATTCAGAATTTTTCTTCATGAACATCACGTTATTAATCCTAGAGAAATTATAGATAAATGTAATTAAATAAATATCAACTATAGTAGATTTATATATCATTGGTATGCACAAATTTTAATTTATTAATTCATATGGCTAGGTGGACTGAATTTACGTCATCTTGTGATTTCCTTACACCATTTCCCCTTTTGATAAGTTTTAGTGATAACATCCCTTTATTTATTCATTTAGGGTAGGTCACTGACTACTTATACCTTATATACATTTCTTATACTTCTTTTACTAATATAGACAATTCTTCTATGACTAATCTTGGTCTCATCCCTTGAACTTAAATAACATTAATCACTTTGATTTCTAATTTGGAATAGGTTACCATTATTGTTTCTGCCTTAGTGATAATTCTTCCATACCTTATGAAAATGATGATATAATAATTATTTCTAAAAATAATTACATCCCTGTCATTAAAAATATGTTTAAAACTCAAAAAATTATGTTTGATCCCATCAAAATACAACACCTCCTAAGATTTTAGTTTTTGACCTTTAATCAGAGATGTACTAACTCCTATAGTTTTTAAGAAACTATAATTTCAGAAAGAAAATAATCTTCATCATGATCTTATATACTCTTCAGGATTTTAATGTCTCCAATCTTGTGGGATGAACAACCACTATCCAAAATCCATGGATTTTTCTTTTTGTAGGCTTTAAGTGCTACCTCAACAAGAAGTGGCTTCTCTCCCTTTTCTATTTTATAACATCTCTCCACTTCAACAAAAAAATTAATTCATTGGAAGTGTAGTGATACATTTTTTTTAACAATGAACTTATTGGTCACATATTCTATATATTTCTTCTAGATAGTGAAATCAAGTTTATATTACGCATTGAATTTGTTTTTTCAAAACTTTATTATCCCTAAGACTACTTCTCATCTTCTGAGAATTTCCACCCCTCAATTCATGGATTCTTTGAATCCAATGAAATGACATGTTGTACTATTAGACATAGAATTTATTCTTATAAACTCCAAAACACCAATAATATCCTTTAAAACTGAATCTTCTAAAAAATTGAAGCATTACTATAAAAATATTTTTACTTCCATAGTGAATCTTTAAATTATTTTACATTCATTTTTCTTGGGAAATTAGTCCTTATAACTACATTTTCAAGTGAATTTTATATAGGGGTATCTTTCTCAAGAATTTTATTAGTAAAAAATTTCCTAATTTTTTATTTAGAACCTATTCTATTAGTAAAAATAGATTTAACATTTTTCGAGTTTTCAAGATTAGGTTTCACCTGAATTTTATGGAAAAAATTCTCTACATGTTGAGATGATTCAGAATTTATTTACATATCATTTTTATATTATTATCTCAACTTATTTAAGTTATTTTAAGCATATAGACACCTTAGATATGAATTTTAACTCCTCTCCCTTTAGCATATTTTTTAAACTTTTAAAATATTATATTGTTCTGCAATTGTCACCTTGAGAAGCTTGAGTTATTTAATGCAATCAACTTCCTTATTGATTAATTCAACTTATATTTTATTTATACTTTTATCCTATTTCTTTAAGAATTTGATTTCTTTCTTGAGTTTTTTATTTTTCATAAGTCAAGCATCAAGCTCAGATTTCAACATATGTTTAGCATAATTATCTTCCCTTTCTTCATCATTGTTTGACGTTTCTTTATGTTTTTAAACTTGAGTTATAATGTTTATAAACCCTTTAATAGTTTATTATTTTTATTTAATACTTGTAGTGGATTATTCATCTTATTCATTTCTGAACATACTTTTTATTTTCCTACTTCTGTGCCTCTTATTTATCGTAACATTTTTCTTTCATTCTTTGGATATTTATAGTATATACTATTTTGAAAAATTTATTCTCAATCATCATCCTCATACTCACTAACTTTACCAGAATAATGAGAGTTTTTTTATAAAGCTTGAAAAAGTAGTGAAGAGAGAAATAACAAGGTCATGTGGTTGGAATTAATTAAAACCAAAGGCATCCCCATGAATAATTTTGACACACTAACTGGGAAGGGATCCCAAACTATCAAAAGAATAAAAATTGTGGTCATATGAAATTTTCAAAGAAAGAAAATCAGTAGTGTGGTTCTCTTCTTTCCATGTGTTAAGAACCTAAGTCCTTCAAAAAATTAAGTGGTTACACCAACAAATGTGGTATGTAATCACCCAAGGTAGGGAAAAATGACCTGTCAAGGACTCATGGATGATTTAAGAGTCTTTTTCCATAGTTTCCAGCTCAATAACCATCATGTTGTAGATCTATAGACACTTGAGCATAGCCTAAGACTCTTCCGTGAGAGTGTCACCTCTACCGAATGAAGGTGAGAAGGCATAAATAATTGACCCACCTATATCATGGATGGGGCCACTACCCCGAATGAAACCCTAGGTACAGGAACCATTAGTATTAAGATTGAGACCTATCGGTATAGGATACCATCATACCCAATTTCCCTGATGCAAGGGACTGGGGGAGAACTAGATGGAACTAGAATTAGAAATACCCAATTTGATACAGGGAGCGAGTTCATAGTGTTTAATCATAGAGGAATGCTTTTCCACCATAAATTTGGTTCTAGAAACCACCACCACACTCGAATCACACCTCCCCTAAATACATGAAATATTCATAGTTTTCCATATGGACTGGCATCTAGTCATGAGAAGGATATCCCTCACCTTTGATTCATGTGTATTATTCAAGGATCCATGAAACAAGATCTGAAAAAATTCAATGCCACTTGAATACTGGTTCGAAGCTCCCACAAACTGTCCAATAGCACTCCAAAAAACATTTTCCCACTTGCTGGAGAAGAATAAGTGGATATTCATCTTTTTGTGGACTAAAAAATGATTGGCCTGTAGTACAACAATAATCCAGAGATAAAATAATGTGAAAATTCATAAGTAAATGACTCCAAATGTAATGTGGAAAAACCCCAAAATAGAAGGGGTAAAAACCCATGGGAAAATAGAAGAATCACTATGGGGTAAAAGTGGGTACACACTCCCTCACTTATTACAAGGTGAAAACACTAAGAAAATATATCTTGAATATGGTGGGGAAACAACCTCACAAATACCACTCAAATTAGTACACATAAAATATGATAGATTATCTTGTTGGAGCTAATGAAAAACTCAAGGAATCCATTTCATTTTATAGGAAATCCTCCCCCTTGAATCCTTCATCTGCTGGATGGATTTTATGGGGTTGGCCACCCACCTCCCATCAACCTACCTGGCTCTATTAACAACCCAAGGAGGGGAGACATCGTCTAAAATAAAGTATTTTTCTGACACATCTCCAACTTGGAGATTTTATTGTAAACCAATCACATCTCCACACATCCTTTCTATCAACCAAATCATGCTGCTAAAGTATCAGTAAGGTTTCTCAAGGATCTGCACTATTCTAACTTATCAATGTTATTCACCTTCATTAAGAAATCTGCCAGATTTTCTTTAGTGTAAATTTTCTATATGTTCACACTTCCTTCCTCCACAAAATCTCAGACAAAAGTGATATTTTATTCCATTTTTCTTCATCCTGAAATGAAAATATGGATTCCTTACAATTTTCAAGGCACTATAACTATCACAAAAAAATGGAATATGCTTCTGCCTATTCCCAATCTCCTCCAACAACATTCTCATCAAAATTGCCTCTTTTAAAGAATGTGTAGATTCCATGTGCTACACCTCTATCATAGATAAATCCATAACTGACTATGACTTTATAATCCAGCTCACAACTCCTCTTGCAAGAGTAAAGACATAACAGTAGTGGATTTCCTCCAGTTATGATATCCTCTAAAATCTGAATCAACATATCCTATGATAGTTAAATTGGATCCTCCATAACAAAATGCAGCCTCGGAGGTCTCCTTCATGTATCTCTGGATCCTCTTCACTATGCTCAAATTCTCTTGTCCTAGATTCACCATGTACCGACTAACTTGTCCAACAACATGGGTAATGTTTGGTCTAGTACAAACCATAGCAACCATCAGACTTCCCATTTCTAATGCATATGGTACTCAAGACATTTTTTTCCTCTCTACTTCCCTGTTAGGACTCATCATTGGGGATAACTTGAAATTAATGTGAAGAGGGGTAAATATTGGCTTATAGTCTTTCATGTTAAATCATTTTAAGACTCTATATAAGAAACTCTTCTTTGATATCCAAATCTTCCCATTATATTGGTCTCAGTAAATCTGCATCACAAGAATCTTATTTGTGGGTCCCAAGTCCTTGATATCAAACTCCCTATTAAAATATGACTTCTTCTCCTTGATCTGATATGTGTTGGGGATTACAACCAACATGTCACCAACATACAACATAAGAATGATGAAATCATTACCATATAAACTCCTAAAATATGCACAAGGATCTGAAGGAAGTCTGTTTTATCCAAGGATTGTGATATAGGAATAAAATCTCTTTTGCCAATATCTAGACACCTATTTTAGACCATATAGATATTATTTCAACCTAATAACCAAGTTATCTTTTCCTTCTTCTACAAAACCTTTTGGTTGGAGCCTATAAATATCTTCATCAAGATCACCACGGAGAAAATAAGCCTTCACATCCAGCTACTCTAGATTTAATATGTATATAGCACATATTTCTAGAACTAATCAAACAGTCATCAGTTTAAAAACTGGAGAAAAATTTTCATTGAAATCAATACCTTCCTTCTGAGCAAATTCTTTGACCACCAGTCATGCACGATATCTTTCCACCTGGTCCTATCTATCCTGCTTGATCTTAAAGACTTATTTGTTTCCAATAGCCTTCCTTCCAGGAGGTAATGGAACAAGATCCCAAGTATTATTCTTGTGCAAGGTCTTTAAGTTCCTCCTACATCGCCGCCATCCATGAGGACACATCTGGACTCTAGGTCGCCTCCACAAAAGAAGATGGCTCTCTACATCACTGTTAGGAATCATCATTGAGGATAATTTGGAATTAATGGGAAGAGGGGTAAATATTGGCCTATAGTATTTCATGTTGAAGAATTTTAAGACTCTCTATAAGTAACTTATCTTTGATATCCAAGTCTTCCCATTATTTCAATATTAGTAAATATGCATCCCAAGAATCTTGCTTACTAGTCCCAAGTCCTTCATATCAAACTCCCTATTTAACTATGCCTTATTCTCCTAGATCTGATCTTTGTTGGGGATTACAACCAACATGTCATCCACATAAAACATAATAATGATGAAATCATTACCATCTGAACCCCTGAAATATTCACAAGGATATGAAGGAAGTCTGTTGTATCCAAGGCTCATGATATAGGAATAAAATCTCTTGTACCAACATCTTGACCCCTATTTGAGTCTGTATAGATATTGTTTCAACCTGATAACCAGTTTATCTTTTCCTTCTTATACAAAACCTTCTGGTTGGAGCCTATAAATATCTTCATCAAGATCGCCATTGAGAAAATATGTCTTCACATCCAACAACTCTAGATGTAATATGTATATAGTACATATTTCTAGAACTAATCAAACTATCATCAGTTTAAAAACAGGAGAAAAATTTTCATTGAAATAAATACCTTCCTTATGAGAAAATTCTTTGACCACTAGTCATGCACGGTATCTTTCCACCTGGTCCCATCCATCCCGTTTGATCTTAAAGACCCATTTTTTCCAATAGCCTTCCTTTCATGAGGTAATGGAACAAGATCCAAGTATTATTCTTGTCTAGGTCTTCAATTTCCTCCTGCATCGCCGCCATACATGAGGACACATCTAGACTTTAGGTCGCCTTCACAAAAGAATATGGCTCTACATCCTCCGTCAATAAGTAGTAAGCAATATTTCTCTTTGTTGATGATAAATTTGAGGGCAATGGGGTCCCGCAAATGATACCCCTTCACACCAGCAGCGTTCCCTAAGAAGATACAATTCCTAGATCTTGAATCCAACTTCAATCTTTCCTGGTCCTTAAACAATGCTAATACAAGACTTTTAAATGTATGTAACTGAGAATAGGTAGTGGATTTACCAGTCCACATCTCCATCAGTGTCTTTAGATCAGTCGCCATTGAAGGAGATCTGTTTATCACATAACGGATGATATTCACTGCTTTTTCCCAAAAAAGTCTTGGAAATTCCTATAGTCTTCATCGTCACCCTTGTTCTATACAATAGTGTTTTGTTCATCTTCTCTTCCACTCCATTATACTGAGGATTGTACGCCACCATGAATTGTCTATTGATTCTTTCCTATTGAAAAAATGTTTCAAACTCCTCGCTTGTATATTCACCACCATTTTCAGTCCTCAGACACTTGATCTTCTTTCTAGATTCAAGTTCCTTCCACTCTTTGAATGTATTGAAGACATCAAAAACATATGCCTTCCTCTTGATTGGACACACCCAAAATCTCCTAGAATAATCATCAATGAATGATACAAAGCATCTTGATCCTCCTAGGAACATAACAGGTGCATTCCAAACATCGGAATGGATCAACTCTAAAATCTCATTGATTCTTACTGTTGACATCCCTAACATTAACCTGTTTTTCTTGCTCAAAACACATTGCTCACAAAATGATAAGGATGCCTTGGTAATCCAAGGAAAAAACTTATGATCTGCAATAATCTTCAAGCCTCGTTCTGATATATAGTCAAGGTTCTGATTCTATAACATCTTCAATGCTTCCATCGAGGTAGTTGATGTGATAACTATATCTATCTCCTTGTTTGTTTCACCCATAAGAATGTACATGTTCTTTGAGATCTTTTATTCCTTCATTACCATAAGATCACCCTTCACAATTCCCATTGCTCCATTATTAGTGTGATTCATGCATCTGATATCATCGAATTGTCCCAAAGACTATATTTTCTTCTTCAGACCTTTCACATGATGTACTCATCGAATGGTCTATACTATATCATCATGCATCTTCAGTTTGATGGTACTGAATCCAAATATATTCAATGTGTGATCATTCCCCATGTACAAAAATCCTTTCGGGATGGTTTCATACTGGTCAAAGCATTCACATCGAGAATCTAGGTGCCATTTTTCTCCTAATTCAATAATCTATGCATCGTTGAGATGTTGTCTGCTTACAATAGTCATCGCCACTTCACTTACTAGTATATATCCATTTCCAGCAGTACTTGACACATTCCCCTGGGAGCTCTTTTCACCACTCTTTTTATTCCAACAATAATTCTCAACATGACCATTATTTCCACAATTGAAATATGTTACGTTCTTGTTCTTACTCCTTGATTTAGACCTACCATGATTTTGGCTCCCACTAGAACCACACCCCATAATCCTTCATCACTCCATTGAGAGATCCTCTACATGGTGTGAAGTTTTCTATCTCTCCTCCTTGTTCTTGAAACAACTTTCTTCTTCACGAACCACAACTACAATATAATTGGAGGCCAAAATATCCATCATGATATTATTGGTGAGGTTTATGACGAATTTTTCATATGAATCTAGAAAACTCTAGAGCAGAATCTTCACACATTCAGTCTCCACAATTTTATAGCACAATTTTGGGAGCTAAGTGAACAGGGTATTGAGGTTGTTGATGTAGTAATTCACTGGTGAATACTTCACCATTCAAAGAGTGTATAATTTTTTCTTTAATAATTTTTTTGTGTAGTGACTTGACCTCATATAAATTCATCAAAGTATCCCATATTTCCTTGGCCATATTTTTCTTCACAATTCTTGATAGGAACATGTTTTCCAAAGTCAAATGGATATTGGCAATAGAATTATCATCCATTCCATTCCATTTCTCCTCTATCACACTATATGGATTTTCACCAATTTCCAGTAGACAATTTTCTTTCCACAACACTGCCAGCATATTCATTTTCCACAATGAAAAATTATTTTCGTTGAATTTATCAGTCTCAAATTTTACTGACATCTGGATACTTCATCAATCAAGAACCTCCTTCATTTAAAAATGGTTTATTTAATAACCTCAATAAATTTTTTCTTGATGTAACATATCAACTAGAGTCACAATCACAGATCATACTAAAATTTATGAGAATTATTAATACCCAAAAATGTGAACTGTACCAGGCTAGAACCTTCCATCTGATACCACATGTTGGAATCGAAAAATGATTATCCCATAGTTCAGTAATAATCATGAGATAAAATAAAGTGTAAAATGTGGAAACAAATGAAACCGGATGTAACGTGGAAAACCCCTCAAATGAAATGGGTAAAAAACATGGGCAAATAAAAGGATCACTATCGGGTAAAAGTAGGTACACACTCCCTCACTTATTACAAGGAGAAAACACTCTGAAAAATATCTCTTGAATATGGTGGGGAAACTGCCTCACAAATACAACTCAAATTAGAACACTTAAAATGGGATTGATGATCTTGTTGGAGATAATGAAAAAATTAGGGAATCTATTGCCTTTTATAGGAAATATTCACCCCCTTGCATCCTACCTCTACTGGATGGAATTGGTGGGGTTGGCCACCCACCTCACATCAACCCACCCGCCTCCATTGACAACCCAAGGAGGGTAGGTACCGTCCGGAATAATGTATTCTTCTGAAAGTCACTATATCCGAGTAGGATCATAAAAAAACATATGGAGACAATATTGATAACTTTGAATTTAATGGCCTCATCCATAGTGAGTACATGATTTCAGACACACCAGATAAGAAAATTGTACTTGGCCAGAATATCATTACACCAAATTTGATCACCCCAATAATTATTCTCATTGTTTTCACATAACATCCTATGATACACCTTAGTAGAAAAAATCCCTAAAGGCGCTCCCATGAATAAAAATCTATCCAAATCATTTTTCAACTGAATAAGATTTAAGGAGTTCTATTGTTCATCAATAAGGATAAATTGGATGAAATTTTGATGAGATTTGGCTTCCCAAAATGACATATTAGGTGTTTGGCAGCCCAAAATACCAATCCTTTTGATAACCTAATTGGTGTCCCAAAAATTGATATACCCCCGACCAATAATTCACCTGACATGGTCTTGACTCATCTCCTACAACTATTTGGTTATCTCTTCCTAGATTTCTATTACCATTTCACAATATCTCTTTTTTGTGGGCTATTTGTGATTCCTTGGGTTCCTTTTTATGTGTCGATGATTTCATTTTGGGTTTGCTGGATCAATGCTTCTATGGTGCATATCTATGGGGAGATGGATCATTCCCTTACCTTACTAGAGTGTATTATTCTCTAGGGAGAATTCGTTTCATAGTGTTAGATGATTTTTTATTCATCTTCATCTTGATTTTGTTCAGCATGACAGCTCCAAGGCCACTCTTCTTCAGTCTGTAGAAAGTCTCTTGCTGGTTCGGTTTCTCAGGAATCCATATCTATGTATTGGCGTTAGAAGGCCCTAGTTATGGTAGTTTATTCTTCTCCAATTGTCGGTCAATATTTCAGTTTTTTGGACCAATCTTATCAAGGTTCAACTTTTGATGTCTCTTCCCCACATATGATGGCTCAGACATCCATATGATCCCTCTCTTTTTCCCAAATTCCTTTATTGGTTCTTCCCATTCCTACTGTTGGGGCCTCCTACTCGGGCTCTTCCCCCATCCCCATTTCCTTTCCCCTCCTACCCAAACCTTCTTCATCACTTCCCTTGCCTAACTCCTTTTATGGTGTTAGTGTTTTTTAGGTCCTTGAATTTCCCTAGTGCTCTGAAGGATCCTGAAAAAGTTTTTGACAGCAGCATTGAGACAAGTTCTCTTCTCCCATCCCATCCTTCCTTCCTCAGTGCTATGAAAGAACTAGTACCTATTTATGTAAGCATATTATAGCTGAGCACTCCTCTACAATCCCCTGCTACCTCCCCCTCTCCTATTCTACCTCCCCTAAGTGACTGTCCTTTACCCCTATCCAACTGATTTTTAGCACTACTAGATGAACCTCTTGGTTCATTGATTTTGTAGGGAAATATACAACCAAATATTTCTCCAACCACAGGAGTTCGTACACTCTCCCAATTGAGACGTGTTAGGGATAATATTCATGATTGGTCACTTGATTCATTGTCGTATGGTGATAAACCTATGAGATCCTTTCTCCCATGATAAATTTTACCATTTGGAATTCTCAAGGTCTTGTTTCCATAGTGAAGACTACTTTTATCTCTATTGAGTTTTGTAATAAAAATATTTCCCTCATAGTAGTGTTGAAAAATAAGAAACACCACTCTAGGGTCAAATTCTTTTCTCGTCATATTGGCATACGTAATTGCATGCAAGGATATAAATATAATATTCACATATAGATTTTATGGAATTCAAGTATTTCAGTGATGAATGTATCTTCTTCCAATCATTATATTATTACTAGTTTTTTTAATGGAGCCTTCATTTTTTTTATTAATTTTTTTTATGCCAAGTGATATTCATTTCAAAGGGAGAAGCTCTAGTCAAATCTTTCTTCCTTTAATCTAGTTGACCAAGCATGGATGGTTGGCAGCAATTTAAATGTTATTGATCACATCTTAAAGACCAAATGTAATAATGTTTATCCTCCAAAATCTAGATGAGACTTTTCTTTTTTATGGTCCCATCAGGACCTATGGACTTTGGTGTCGAAGGGGACAAATACACTTGGTACAATAATCAGAATGGAAACCACTACACTTAGTGCTACCTGGATCATTTTTTTGGTCAAAATTAAAGTTATATTTTCTTTTCAATCAGCCATGGTGACTCATTAGGTTTGAGATATTTATAACCATTCTCATATTATGGTTTCTCTCAGCAGATTTGGGGTTAGAGAATGTTGATTTTATTAATCTAAATGTAGGATCACCACCTCTGATTACAACCAAGTGGTGATTAAATCTTGGAATAAACCGGTGCATGGAGGTGGTTGGGTTGGCCTCCACAACAAGCTTAGAATACTTAAAGGAGATATTTTACAATGGAAGAATGGATTCCAATAAGCTAAAATTAATATTCCAATATAAAATATGATATGGACCATTTGGAGACATCACTTGATGAAACATGGGATGATGGAATTTTCTGTACTTTTGTTGACAAAAGAAACAAGCTTATCAAGATCCTTCTAGAACAAGAACATGTGGCTTGTGACCAATCCAGGGAAACATGGTTTAATGATGGTGACAAATATATAGGTTAATTCCATGATTGTATCAAGGAGAAGAATTAGAATATAAATCCTAATGTTCTTATGGACAACAGATCCTTCACGAATGATTTTAGGATTTTGGGAGGTAAGGAAGAGTCTCTTTTCAGATCTATTCTTACTGATACTAACCCCAACATGTAGGAAGGGTTCCCTAGAGGTAGTGCAAATATTTTTGAAGATATTCCTTGTGTGGTTTACAATAATATCAATATAATTTTGGGTGAAATACTAGGGGAAGTGGAAATCAAAGAGGCGGCTCACACTATTAGTTAGGATAGCACCCCGGGACCAGACAACTTCTCCAGCTCCATCTATGTGGCTTCCCAGAGTATTGTGAAAGTTGATCTTATTGAGTAATATCGGGATTTATTTCATGGGGGGAAGTATTCCAAAATTTTCTTGTTCCAATTATCTTTTTATGATACCAATGTTTAAAGATCCAGTTCCATTAAGTCATTATAGGGATATTAGTATGTGTTATTTTCCATACAAGGAGCTGGATATTATCATCAACTGAATGTTATATATTCTCTTTGAGACTTTGATCTCTAAAAAACAACACAAATTTATCCAACATAGGTCTATATGAAGAAATATTTTTATTGTATAAGAAATAATTTCAGGTATTAATAGAAGAATAAATGGTTCCAATATTACGGTGAAGATGGACATGGACAAGGCTTATGACAGAATGTAATGGAATTTTATCCTAAAGGTCCTAGAACATATAAGATTTTCTACTGGTTCTTATGACTTTTTGTTTAGATGATTCATATCACCTTGGATGTCCATCTCCTTCCTTAGTAAAAGGTATGGTTTTTTCAAATCGTTTGGGGGCTTAAGGCAAGGGGACCCTCTGCCTCCTAATATTTTAATATTATCATAGGATGCATTTAATAGGTTTCTCAAAAAAAACATAAAGGGTGAAACTACCATCCCATTCCATTGTAGGTCTCACTACAAGAGTGTTTCCCAACTCATGTTCACAGATGATATGATACTTTTTTCCAATGGTAGAAGGAATTTTATTAGAGGTATTATCAAATCCTCATTAAATTTATTCTCTAGAAAATCAATTTCAAAGTGTCCAATTTCAACGCACTTGAAAAAATTTAGTGGT
This sequence comes from Viscum album, assembly GCA_963277665.1. Lineage (NCBI taxonomy): Eukaryota > Viridiplantae > Streptophyta > Magnoliopsida > Santalales > Viscaceae > Viscum > Viscum album. The sequence continues at coordinate 513,584,017 of OY728163.1, read as the reverse complement.
ATTTTTCCTTTGGATTTTCTCTATCCTTTTCTAAAACTCTTTTAAATAAGAGACATTATTCTCTCATATTCTTCATACTCTATAGACTCATCATATTGTACTTCATTTTCTTCCTTGATTTTACTTTTATTCAGGTTTTGAGTGTCGTCTCTTTCTACTCCATGATTTTATTTTTGAATATGGATTTTTCTCTCATTTTATAATAAATAAATATATTATGGAATTAATAAATATAAAAATCAACTATATCTTACAGAGAAGAAATATTTTCATCAAATTTATCAAAGAAATTTCTCATTTATTTATTTATAATTTATGAATCTTCAATTGTGTCTCTAAAACCCTTGATGTTGATAAAAATATCATTAACTCTTTTGAAGAATTTATCTATAGTCTCATCATCAGCCATTTTAGTGTCTTCAAAATTTTCTCTCCATATTTTCATCTTTTATTTCTTTAATTTAACATTACCTTAAAAAATATCTTTAAGATTATTCCATATTTATTTAGCAGTTTTGAGTCCCATCCACTTTTTCTACACTTTTTAGATAATGATTTCATAATTGCATTCCTTGCCTTTACATAAACTTCTAAATTCCTATTATCAGTATATTTCAGGGGAAAATATTTCTCCATTGGAGTAAACCTAATAGTGTTAGCATTAATGACCTATAAATAGATATAAATAAGATAGGTAATCATAATGTTCTTCCATCCATGAAATTTTTTTTCCATCAAATGTAATTATGCCTCTACTATTGAAAAAAATCATATTTTTTATCTATTCTTTAGCTAAGGTAAGATCTTTTAGAGATAACCTATATGGAGCAGATATCACTTGATGTGACCAAGTAGTTGATAGTGTAACACTGGGGGTGAATTAGTATAAGGGTGATCAACAGCCTTTGGGATTTTGGGTTATGCCTACCATCCCGCGATTATGGGGTGGATTTGACTAGAAAAAATAGACCATAGTTTAAATGGGATTAAATGGAATAGAGAAAGAAGCCCATATGATTAAGTGGAATGACCAAAAATGTAGGCAAGATGTAATTTTTTTCTTTATTATTTTAATTTTGTTTTAATTTTATATAGAAATTTGTTATGAAAAAAATTATATATTTAAAGTATTTATATATATATATAAACATTTATGTGATATATACAATGCATTTAATATTTAATATTCCTTAATATTATGTTTTTAAAAAAAAATATTTTTTATATTGATTACAAATATGTTTCTGTTTACGGACCATTCTGCTTAAAATACAATCCATAACAAACTTAATGTTTTGGAGCCCATGTTACATGAGGGTATAAATGGATTAGGAATTTTTAGGGTTGGTCTATGTGGTCTTGGACCATACTAACTTAATCCATCCAATTATGCACTCATAAATTAGTGCTACTTTATTTTTATAATTTCCTTTTGAAATAAACCTCTATAACTTATTCAATTCAAGATCCAACTTCTCTTTAAATCACACCCTAACCCATATGCATATGAAATAAGCAATAACACAAAGCACACAATATTTTCAAAAGGTCCCCCCTAATGTGGATGACTGCATCATTGTTGTTCTTGGGTTAAATCCAATACACAAATGTATCACTAATTTTGTAAAGTGATTACATGAATGAAAGGTATCACCATTTACCCCAAAAATATTTCTAAATAGTAAATGTCTCCAGGAAGTTATTAGAATAGATCCCTCTAGTTTAAAATGAAATTCAAACCAGAACCAAAAATATCTTCTGTATACTCTATAATGATTCAAAATTAGTGTATGATTTTATCATTGATACTTTTAAATCTTGAGATTGAATTCAAGATCCCTACCACTTTAATAAATTCAATATCCATATGATCATACTATTAGTGGTAGATTTTTTGTCATGTACTCAACATTTTTCTCTTTATTTTCCCCAATAATTCTCATCATCTCATATAGAAACTCATACTACTCTTTTTAATATTCTAGTAGAATAATATTATAAATATTTGAATTTTTAAAATCTTATAAAAAGTGATATATCATGATCTCCCATTCAAAACTGGTCAAATATAATTTTATAAAATATCCTAGCTTCGATCCTCATAAATGATTTCCAAATATCATATTTGGAACTCCAAAATTATCACACAAAGATATTTTTAAAAATTCTCATATTAATTATCCTCAAATATTCTCTTTAAAACCCTAATTAATTTTCGTCTATTTAATTATCAAAATGAAATGGTTAATTTATCCTTAAAAAATATATATAATACACAAATTCCTCTTCTTTTTATGTAAGATCATTTACACAAACCCTTATAGTGAAAATATTTATTTCAGGGAATTACATACTTCAATATAGCTCAAATACATATAAGATTTAATCATGATTAATAGAAATTATCCTGATGTTTAAATGATGATAAATAATTTAACATATCTGGAATTTGATCTCATTTAAATATTTCCATAAATATATCAGGATATTTATCTTATAAATATTCATTGATATAATCATTTTAATACCCATAATAACATCCTTTTAATTCACTCAAAATATCCCATAATCTAAAAAGTCACTTTTAAAACAAATAAATACATATTATATGAGATTAATGTACTCTTACATAATCTCTGAACACTTCATCTTATTCTTATATAGGATTTGATAACATGTTGTTACTCTTACATGAGTACTAAAATATTAATCTTACTCTTATGTAACTTCATCTTACTCAAATGTATCCTCATTTTCCTTTTTCTTACTCTTATATATTATTTATTCCCTTTTATTTACTAATACACAACCTTAATTTATTCTTACACAACCTTGGTTTAATCTAATATAGCCTCCAAGATTTCTGAATTAATGTCATGAAATAACATATTACTCTTATGTGGCACCAAATATCTTCTCTTTATTCTTTTATAGCCACTGTATTCTCATGTTTATTATTATATAGCATTGGGTTACTATAACATAGATACAATTTAATCTCCCACACCATTTTTAATCTCTAAGTTACACTTACACATAGTCAGGATTACTAATACATTGTGCCTTTTTCATATTATCTACTCTCACATAGTTCATATTTCACACTTACATACCTATTTTAAATTCAAATTTAATATTATGTTCCCATTAAAAGTTCAAAATTATTCTTTCATAACACATGATTTAACAATATATTTAATGCCTTTCACTTAATAACCTTCATAACTCTAGTTTATCCAAATAAAATCATATTTAGACAACCCCAACCACTTTAATTCATCAAAAAACCACTCTCAAAAACTTAAAATAATCCTCACACTTGATAATAAATAAAAAATACCATAAAAAATCTAAGTGTTCCTTAATTTCTTTAATAATATGAATCATGGTGGTGTGGTCCAACTAGAAGAGGCACATGGTAGCCCCTGATTGACCCATCAAGGTTTTTTTTTCTACCCATAAATATTTTAAAATATTTTTAAAGAAATTATTATTGTTATAAATTAGAATTGGTAAAGGCTAACCATTATCAACACTAAATTATCACTGTATAAACCCTCATTTTATTAGAACATTTTAAAAACAAATAAAAGTATTTTTTTAGCACTTTGAAAATCTCTATCAATAGTATTTATTGGTGTTCAAAACACAACATGATGCAATTATAAAGGTTAAGAATGATATATTCTAATAGTAACTGTAAATAGGGATGATTTATCTAAATTGTTTTCAACCAACTAAGATTATTGAATGATCAAATCAATGAAAATGTGGTTCATCTTGATACTGATCAATTCTAACTTTATATTTTATAATTATTAAAAAATAAGTTTTTTTAAAATAAAACCAAGTGGTTTTACATAGGTAGTCTCCCAATTTTTATAAATGAATAGTCTTAATAATAATAAAATGTTTTTCACTTCAAAATTAAAACATGAATATGTAGTGAAAAATGAGCATGAATAAAACATTTTTCATATAAATTTATAGAACCTAGTTTGATCAAGTGATTATAATGATGGGATGGGTTTAAAAGGGTTTTTTTAATAGGTCTTATTAGATAAAAATATTTTTATAGTGGAATTTTTAATAACTTTTGAGAATATTTGAATTAGATTTTGTGAAGGAATAAAAAATCACACCATTATAATTTCCATTAAATCATGATTTATTTTAGGATATTTGAAGGGATGATGGGATAAATATTATATCATGATGCATAAATACTTCCCCATGATTAGTATCATGTGAGAATGAAGATTGAATAATTGGTTGGATGTTGTGAGTTATATCTTGATTGTTCTATCCATGATTCTAAACTTGAATGAGAAAGGAGTCAAGGATACTGGTTATAATTTTTGAGTTACGTCGTAATTGAAGGTTTTGGTTTTTTCTTTATAAACCACATCATAATTAAATTTCATGACTTCTGTGAAATAATATTTTCAAGAATAAAAGTTTTGGACTATGAATTATGTTATATAGATCAAATACATAATCCAAGGTTTCAATTTGGTGAGGAAAAAACTATTATGCTACAATAGATTTATTTGGATAGTTAATAAAAATTTTAAGACCCTGATTTTTGAGAATTTATATAAAAACTAGGCCATGATTTTTGGAGATATGTGATAATAAAAATCTTGTACACCGTATTGAGGCATATTATTTCATGATTTAATAGATATATGGATATTTTTCATATTTGAATATTTTTCAAATATGATATGTTTTTTTTTGAATAATGAGAAATTTAACTTGATAATTATGGGTGGTTTTGTGGTCCAATCAGGATTTGATAAATAGAATTATTGTTTATATAATTATGAAGAGATTAAAAAGATTTTTTTGGTGATTTGGAAGATGAATGATAGGAGAAAATTTAGAGGATAAATACAGCAACCCGAATTTCTATTCTCTCTCTTTGGGTATAACGTTTTGGAATTATTTTCAAGTATTAATAAATTTTATTAAAATGTTAGTTTTATTGTTTTTATAGCGATTTTTTTATCATGGATACCTAAAAATTTTAATTTTAATGTTATAAACATTAATTTTATCCCATGGGATTAAATGTATGAAAAACATAAATATATCTTTAATGGGACTTCAGGTGGAAAATCCATCACCATGGTATTACTCATAATAAGGTTTTTTAGTTGGGAGTGACATAAATTAAGACTAGTTTTCAAGCATACTCTATATCCATTTTTAGTATTTAAATATCTATCTAATTTTTTAATCAATTGATTATATATTTTTTAAAATTATTTAATAAGAGCCAACTAGAGGTATTTTAGAGTAAAGGTGGTCCCCCTCCAATTAGGGATTTTATTTTTTATTTTCACTTTTTCCATTTTTTGTGTTTTGATTTCAATTCTAGTATTTTGGTTAATTCCATTTATGATAAATTTTTTATAAAAAAAAATATTTTGGATTTTTTGGGGTTTGGGCATACTATTCATTAGAGGGGAAGGATATTGGTAAGGGGTATGGATGGTTAAACCAAAATTGGCCACTATCACCCTTCCTAGTCCCATGATACATGGTACGGAACTATTAAACAACCCTAGGGAAAACACCTATTGATATATGGGTGGTTGTGCCTTCCCGACCACTAGAAAAAATCCCCTATATCTTCCCATTATCTCTACCTCTCTCCCCTTCCTCTCACAACATGGATCTAACCAAGAATAACCATCGTATTCCTTTATTGTGGCTGGTGATCAGTGAGAGGCAACAAAATTGGTAAATGTGTGGTTCAGGTGAATGAGGTAGCCACTACAAGTGATTGAAAATAGAGAGGTGTATGATGAGGTGCAACTATAAGGGTGAAATAAATAAGGTTTCATGGAAGGAGGTTGGAAAGAATTAAAGAAATAGGATCCTTGTTCATTGGATCAATCATATATAGAGTTAGATAATTTCACTATAAGTTGGATGTATATGTGAGTTTCATTGGGTTATTCTTATGAGTGATGGTGGCCTAGTATAATGTACTAGGTTATATGGAGTGTGTCTACCAGTCTGGTTAACTACGTGGTGAATAATGGATTCAAACCTGGGGGTAAGGGGTACACCTAGGTGAGTTGGGTCCCCCGACCTGAATTGATCATGGGGAGGGGAGTGGATGGTACATTAAGTCCTATTGACATGGGCTTGTCCCATGGGATTACCACCCCAAGAGGCACAACCATTCAAATATGTGGGTTTATAGGAGTGGGCCAAACTAACATAGCTCAATGTGGTAGAAACATGTTTGGGTGCCATTCAATTGCATTATTTGTTGTTTGTAGTAGGTCACACTTGATTGAGGAACCAAACCTCCTTCCATTTATTCCATGTAGTATGCATAGGGGTCTCCATGTGTCCTGTAACATATCTTTATAAGTTTTTTTATATATGTTCACCTCAATGTGAGAATCAAATAAATAAATTGTTGGTTTTGAGTGATTTTCCATTTAGATCACAACAATGATATCTCATTGACTATATGTTATCATTTATGAGGTTTTTTTGGTATGGTAATCCCTAATAAAATATCAAAACACGTGACACATACCATAAGAGACATCAGGGACATTGGATTATATATTGTTTTCAAGAGAGTTGAATGAAAACCCTACAGATTTTCATATGAGATAAGGATTCATTACTTATTGTGAAAAGGGCCATGGGTATAAAGGTTCACAAGAATTTTTTTTGGAGTTTCTTATTAAGGAAAGTGAAATTGGAGGATAATTGTAAACCTAACTATAATTTTTTTGATTTTTTTTCTTCCAAAACATCCATTAAGTCTGATTTCTATTTGTAACTTATAGTAAGAATATGGTTGGTTGTTCATTGACCCCCTAAATTATTTAGTATGAGAGATAAAGTTATGATATGAAAGGGGAAATTATTTTCTATAAATTTTTATAATCATAGTAATATTTTTGGAGTGAGAGATTGATCCTCTACCTAGGAGTATTCTTGATGATTTTTTCACCAATTTCTAGTTTTAGAAAACATGAAGTAGAGAGAGATATGAGCTTTGGTTGGGTGATCTCTAAGTTGATGTATCATCGATGTGGTATGGATTCCTTGTATATTGATGGAGTTAGAACTCTCTTAAAGATCAGGGTATAGATCCTTCATATTGGGCATGGGTTTTAGAGATTCTATTGATCAATAAACTATTGACAATGTAACAACCCTAACCAAAATCACCTTATAGAAACCCAGATTATGCTACCATATGACACCAAGATAACTCCCACATCTCTAGGGTATAGAAACTAGTGTCATAGATATTTTAGTATAGTTTGGGAGTTATTTAAAAACTAGTATTAGTCAACTATAAATAAATAAAATCAGTTCAATATGGATACAGTGCATGTTATACATTAAAAATACATTACATGTATAATTCAATGGTATAGATAGGTCTTTGATACACATGTATAAATTCCAAAGTCGATCTATAATACCACATTCTAACATTGAGTGGAACATAACCCATACTATCATCAACCATTAAAAATAAAATAAATTATCCATACATTTACTAGTACATGTAGGTACCTGTAAAATAGACCATAAAACTTTATGTCCACTAGAGAGTATATTCATAGTGTTAGCATGTAATACTCATTAGGTAACCATGAAGGTTCCAACATATATTAAATACTCTTAAAAGTTTACTTTAGATAAATTTACCCATTTATATAAGTTTAAAAAACAAAATTAAAAAATATTATCAACCTAGACATGGTGGGAAAACCTAATGAAGAACATCTTATATAATAACAATCTCAAAAAATAACCATAATAGCCCTAAACCCACACTCCCAGATCGGATGCTGAAAACATAAACATTACATTTATGGTTTTCATGTCAATGAACATGACCCAATTTTGACCCTTCAAAACATATAACATAAAATTGAAAAATTTTATCACTTATATACCCAAAAACCTTTTAGGATTAGAGTTTTAGAGGATTAGGATAAACTCTTACATAATAATAACCATGTTTTTAAATGATTTTTTACACTATGCCTATATTTTCTTATTCCACATTGTTTCTTGAACATATCTCATCAAAAAATTCATGCATGAATCCTTTATTAACATAATTCTTTTAATTTCATTCTTTATAACCTGAGGAAATGGAAATAATAAGAAAGGTGAGATCAAATAATTAGTAAGGGTAAACATAATCATTTACAATTGAATGTCATTAGTGAGCATAATATAAGTGTAAGGGTATGATGACATAATCAAAGTGCATGAGAATAAAATAAAATAACTCATACCCATCAAAACCCATATCATTAAACATGTGACATGGCATAAAAATTTTACAAAGGAAAGATTCATATGAATCAATAATCCTAAGTCATGTGATGTCAATCTTGATCAAGGGAAACATTACAAACACATAGAAAGCATAAATAAATCATATTAGTATCTTGGAAAATTATCTTCATATAACTATTATAAGAACCCATACATATGTGATAACCTTACCTAGTCAATACCCATAATCTATTAGGATAAACCTATTAACTGGTTAACTTAATTATCTCTTAGGAGTTACTTATATTTAGTCAACTCCACCATCATTACCTAAGTTATTCAAGGGATATAATAGACCCACCCATAAAATATTGGACAAAGTAATTTAAGGATTTGGGTTAAATCTCCAATACCACCTTCATCAATAATGGATATGTACCATACCATAAGAAAAACAATTAAAATATGGCACTTTTCAAGATAACAATAACCAATGTTCATTCATAGCTTGATTTACCAATGGAAAAAAGCCAGTTCCATGAAAATATCTTTCAAATAATTATAATACATACAAATAAATAATAAGTATGAAATAATTACAACATATCCCTAGTATAAAATAAGTAAAATCATGGGTCTTTTCACTAATGAATATAAATACCATTAAAATATCATTAAAAATATTCGTTAGAAAAATACACTTTACACTTTAAAAATAACTATTAAAAACAAAAAATTCAAATATTATTGTATAATTACATTGATTTTAAAATAAACTTGGAAAATTATAAATAAATATTCAAATAAAATAATAGTTATGATTGTGGGAAAATTCATTCATGTCATAAATGTTAAAAATAAACATTTTTTTTAAATCATGTAAAGAGATTAAAAAGTGACCCATGTGGAAACTAAATATGTAAACCATATTCATAACTAGAGGAGTAAAAGAAATATATTTGGTTCAAGAAAATAAGAGTATATTATTTCCCTAAAGGAACCTTGAATATAAACAATCTTGAAAATAAAGGATATTGTAACATAAAGCCTTTAACACTTTGGTAACTTTTAGATCATAAGTCATTTTATGTAAGAGTGTGATATAGATCCGTAAATCCAAAAAATTTCATGAAGTAATATGTAAAAAATCATTAATGTGGAAGTAATTACACTATATTAGGAAGTCATGGTGCAGGACATGAAACATGTCTAAAGAAAATGAGATTGTGACTATGAAAACCCATACCAATATCATAACTTTTGAAGAGATAACTAATCCATGAACTGATTATGTGCACAAATTTAAATCCATATAAAAAATTAGAAATATATATTAAAATAATTTATAGATCAATTCACACATAATCATGCAATAACAAAGTCAATGAAGTAGAAGTATAACCTAATGAATGGAAATTGAGTTAAGAAACCCCTATAGCTTTAGTAACATCCAAATAAAACCCATTAGATGAATTAACATGAATTGTAACTTAAAATACCATGAAGTAAGAATTATTCATGATATAAAATTTTAAAGGTCATAATATACACCATATAAAATAAATTAGGTGTAAATAATTAAAATATGCCTTAATGAAGATAAATTAAGATGAAATCTGTTACCTTGAGTCCAAACTTGCAATGTATTTCATTTAAAAACTTTAAAATAAAGGTATATCATTAATTTTATTTCATAATAACCTTTACCATGATTAATCCCTTATCCTTAAACAATTTATTTCATTTATTTTCATGAAATATTTAATTAGTTGATCGATTTTGTCCACATAAAATATTTTGAATATGTTTGGTTCATAATTTCAAAATAGATTCGGTATGTTTACTGTGGTCAAAGGGTTCAATATTCTATCATCTTTAGAAATATAATCATGAAATTATTATTATTTTTATATGTTATTATACTTTATAACAAAAAATGTAATATGGTTATGAAAAGTGAATTGCATTATAATCATAGAGATGGTATGTTGTATGTACATATGAGTGACATTTTCGTTTTCAATAAAAATAAAGGAAATATGGTAATTATTATTTTATATATCCATAAATATTATTATGTCCTAAATATAATATAATATCTTTAAATACATTATATATATCATCTATGTGATGTAGTGATGAAAAACAAATCACATTGCTTCATGGATGTGGTAATCCACATATATCCATGAATGATGTTGTCAAATTTCAATGGATGGAAAGGTAAGAAAATAGATGATATGATATATTTAAAAAAATTATAATTATTTAATTAATTATATATATATATATATAAATTGAGTCCATTATTATGACCATATATAAGAGGTTTTGAGGGAAAATAAATTACATCGGTTTGCGAGGCAGTAGTCTGTCATACACATGAATGATGTGTTCATTTCCCATTTAATGGAATATGTAAATGGATATAGTTTATTCCATTAAGATAATGACGTATCCTTATATGGGAGATACTTATTATATTATATCACAATGGTTATAATATTTTTTAATGTGGTATAATAATAAATAAAACTAAAACATTCTGTTAAATGTTATACCAATTCTTCGGACAACATCCTTTGTTTTATACCTTAATCCCTATAAGGTTGGTATTATGACAAAAATAAGACCTCTAATACTAAATTATGCATGTTATAAATGTATTTTGTAACGTATTTTCTGAGATATAGTGCTAAAAATGTGTGAGGGAGAGAGGATAGATGGTGCCCTTTTATAAGTGAGGAGAGGGGCACTCTTGTAATTTTTCAAAACTCTAAAATATTATAAAGTCACATTCAGGAAAAATTGGTTCAAAATTGAGTTAATTTAGAATTAAATATGATATAGGATCTAAATGAACTCTTAAAATAGGATTTATACTTGTTTTTAGGTCATTTCAAACCTTATCACTTTATTTTAACCCCTATAACCCTTTTTATCTTTAGTTATGGCAACACATTTTTCAACCATAGAGAGTAATAAATTTAAATTTATGGTAAAAATTGGTTCATAAATGGTAAATGGATAATTTTTTTACCATTTTTCATTCCACTTTTCCCATTTTAGTGTTTTTATGATTTATAAATAAATTAATAAAATATAATATAACATAAAATATCAATAATTTTATCTTAAGAACTATTCACATATTTTGAATTTAAATTCATCATGATAATAATGGAGTTAGAATAAAGACTTTTAAAAAATTCCTAATATGTTATATCTATCAATAAAATTCACGGTACACTATAATTTACCAAAAAAAATACTTTTAGAGTTTTTAAAATCATTTACATGATTTTTCTACTACATTTACAAGCACTATGCCAGTATTGCGTAAGCATTTAAGGTAATTATTTCATCCCTAAAAAATTAAAAATAAATTAAAATCATAAATATAATTTAATTATTCTCATAATAACCTTTAATATTTTTAGTATATTATTTCTATCCCTTTGTGAACATATAAGATATTCTGAAAAGAAATAGTGTGACATTTTGTATTTTTCTTTATTTAAAATATAAAATAAGTCATTTTCAATGAAAAATGGCAAAAAATTACCATAACAAAGAATATTGTATGATTATGGTAAAAAATATATCCAATAGATTAAATTCAAGTGTTAGGGTTATTTTTAGTCCTTATTGTATGATTTTAAACATTAATTACCTGATTTACCTTTACCTATGTGAGAAATATTTACCACGGTTACTATTCATAATGATAAAAAATAAGAAGTACCTATTTAGAATATTTTACTATCCTAATTCCAAATATGTAATACACTTTTTAATTTTTAATTCCTATAATTTGTATAAAACAATTTTAATTTGAATGTGTCAAATGCAAAGAAAAATAAACTTTAAAAAAATGCATTTTTAAGCTTAAAAATGATCTTATACAAAAAAACGTGTATAATGATGATTAAAATGAAATTAATTATATAATATCTAATTAAATAATTTTTATTTTACTTTGATATATGATAAAAAAACATAACAGTACTTTTTAAGGAAAAGAAATGACAATATTACAAAAATTGTTATTTTTCACTATTCACTAAAAAATTAATATTTTCAAAAAAATACCAAACAGTAACCCAAATATATTTATGATATTATGATTTTAAATATGATATTTTTATAAATAATACAATTTATAAAATTTTAATAAATTAATTATAATATTTTCTCATAAAAAATCAATAAATATCATTTTTGAAGAAAACATATTTTTGAAGCATAAAATGTCTTTACAGAAAATTCAATGTGTATTTATTAAAAATTATTTATAACAACCCATATTTTTATCAATGAAATTTCCCTTCTAATAATTATTTTATATAGTATAAATCACATAAAATCACTTTGAGAACACAATACAAACATTATGAATGAATAATGAATGTATTTATAGAAATTAAAGAAACTAAACCAGTGGAATAGTAACATGACCTTTGGAATAGTAATTTGAACATTAAGAATAGAAAAGTAGCTAATATAATAGTAACCTCACATATAAAATTATAAATAAAATTTAGGAATCTTATAAATGAAAATATGATATATTTATATCATGGAATAAATAAATAAATGTTTTAAATATGATAAATTAAGTATTGGTATTTTTGTAAAACATAAATGATTACTTAAAATTTTATAATTAATATAATGATTTGAAATAAATTTTATTTAAAAATAATAGATTCATAAATTGATATTTTTTTGTCTTATGATTATAAGATAATTTTATGATACCTTAATTAGTTTTCTAAAGAGTTATAAAATTAGTTAGAATTTTAAAATTGGTATTTTTCCACTAAATGATGATTTTAATTAAAAAATAAATTTATCATATTTTTAAAATTATTTTAATAAAATGGAGTCCATTTTTTAATTCTACACATCAAAAAATGGTTTGGGTGAATTTTTTATATTCTTCTAAAAAAGTGGATTTTTTTGTGAATAGTGAAATACAATAATTTATGGTATAAGATAAATACATGAATCATTGAGTCGTGGATGATGTTTTGATGATTTAAAAACCATTGATTTGAAATCACATGCACCCATTATTTTACTTATTCATAAGAATCCACACTATTCATAGTCTTGATCCAAAATAATAAACAAATGAATAAAATAATCAAAAAAAACTTCTCTCCTCCACTATAAATACCACCCCTAGCCAAATCTTATCCTCACACCTATTAAAACATTAATCTTGTCAAAATTCTTCCAAAAAGTCTTCCCAAGTCTCTTCCAAACATCTAGGAGATTATGGTCCCAATAAAATACAATAACCAATTTCCCTAAGGAGGTTCTCAAGGAGAAGAATTCAAGAGGTAAAATCCTCTTTTGATTTCATTATTTTTTTCAATTTATTTTCTTTTCTTATACTCTCCTCACCTCATATGTCCAAACATTCATGATAACTTCAATATATTATATATACTATAATGTTATCATGTTAAATTAAAATAAACCATAAGTTATATTCTCCTCTTCCTTTTATTCTAAAAATGAAAATATCATCTGTGAGGTGTTGATTTATCACCTTCGAGGATGAAAAGATTTCATTTTTCTTTATACATGGGGGAAAGTGTTTCTCTAATGTGTACCTTTGGTCGAGATAAAACCAATTAAATATTAGGAAGGAAGATATTCTCAATACTGACTTTATAATGAGGTATGAAAACTATGAGTTCATACCGATGCCCATCGCATTCAGTAATGCTCCAACAATTTTCATGGATTTAATGAATAGTGTGTTTAGAGATTTCCTTGAAAAATGTATGGTAGTATTTATTGATGAAATTATGATATACTCTATGATCAATGATGAACTTGAGGATTATTTGAATAATATGTTGAAGACTTTGAAAATAAATAAAATTTAGGAAAAGTACAGTAAATTTGAGTTTTGGATGGAGGAACCATCATTCTCGAGGAAAGTTATCACTAGAAAAGGAATATTTATGGACCCTTCCAAGACAAAGGAAATTAAAAGTGACCCCAGACAACATCTGTAATGTATATCAATAGTTTCCTTGTTCTAGTTGGGTATTTCCAAAGATTTGTGAAGAAATTCTCATGATTTTGAAACCCACTAACAAAACTGACTCAGAAGGGAGAAAGGTTTTTTTGGACCAGTGAATGTAAAGACTGCTTCGAAGAGTTGAAAAAGAGGCTTATCACTACCCTAGTGCTCACACTACTGACAAGTGTGGAACTCTTTTTGGTGTAGAACTATGCTTCATAAAATATCATTGGTTGTGTACTAATGAAAAATGATAAAGTGATATACTACGCTTTAAGGTAGTTAAAAATTCATGGGAAGAACTATCCCATGCCTGATCAAGAGTTGGAAGATGTGATATTTTCATTGAAAATATAGCGGTGTTATCTCTATGGAGAGAAGTGTAAGATATATATTGATCATAAGAGTCAGAAATATATATTAACATGGAAAGAGCTTAATATTCACCAGTGAAGATAGTTAGAGATCATCAAAGATTGCAACTACTCAATCCACTACCATCCTAGTAAGGCAAATAAATTGAAGGATGTTCTAAGTAGAAAGAATCATGCATATTTATCAATGATGAGAATTTAAAATGATATAATCTTCTTAGATTTTAAAAGTATGTACATTGGAATCATTAAGGAAGGAACATCATAAATCCTTTCCCAAATTATTTATCAACCATCCATTATGAAGAAAATAAAGTATGCTCAAAGAAATGTTGCGGAAATTTTGAAGAAGGTAGAAGCCATTAAAAATGGAAAATCCATAGAGTTAAAAATGGATGAGGAAGTATTCATGAGATCCAGGTCATGACTATATGTACCACCCAATCAATAGATAAAGAAGTAGCTTCTGAATTACACACATAGATCAACCTTCTATATTCACCCATAGATCACAAAGATGTATAGATATCTATGATAGCATTATTGGTGAGACAATATGAAGAATGAGATCACTGAATAAACATCAAATTACCTAGAGTGTCAGTAAGTTAATGTTGAAAGGAAAGAAGTATAAATGGATTATAAAACCACTATCAATACCAACATGGAAGTGGGAGAACATTACCATGGACTTTTTCACTGAACATCTAAAGACAACCAGATGAAATAATTCTATATGGGTTATTGTGGACCATCTCACAAAGATAGCTCGTTTTATCATAATTTTAGATTACTTATCACTGGAGAAACTTGCATAGATATATATCATATAAGTAGTAAGGTTTCATGGATTACCACTATCTATTTTATTCTATCAAGATCTAAGATTCACCTCCATGTTCTGGAAAACTCTCCAACATTACCTGAACACTGATTTGAAATTTAGTACGGCCTATCATCCTCTAACTTATGGCCAATCTAAGTGGGCTATTCAGATATTGGAAGACATGTTGAGAGTGTGTTATATGGACTTGAAAGTATGATGGGCCCAATATCTACCTCTGGTCTACTTCTCCTATTACAATAGTTTATAATCGAGCATCCAAATGGATCTATATGAATCCCTTTATGGTAAAAGATACAGAATGCTGGCATGATGGGATAAAGTCAGTGAATGTAATATTTTAGGACTTTAAGTGGTCGAATAAACGGTAGAAAAAGTGAAAACCATTTAGAAACACATCAAGGCATCCCAAATTTGATAGAAGAGCTATATAGACAATTGTCGATGGGACCTTGAGTTTAATATTAGAGACATTATATTCCTCCACATATATTCATGGAAGAGGATCATGAGATTTGGTAAGAAAAGAAAGCTAATTCCCAGGTATATCAGCCCTTTGAGATTATTAATTGTGTTGGAGATATGGTCTATCAACTAGAACTTCCACTATCCATGTCTCTAGTACATGATGTATTCCACATATCCCTCTTGATTAAGTACATACTGGATCCCTCACATGTACTAAATTCAGAGTTTATAGAATTAGAGAATGATCTTTCTTGTAACGAGAAGCCATTGAAGATCTTGGATTATATAGATAATGTTATATGCAATAAGAACATTAACCTAGTCAAAGTACTATGATGGAACCATAAGTACGAAGAGGAAACATGGGAACTGGAGGAAGTAATGAAGGAGAAGTACCCACACATGTTTTTCCAATTGTTTGTAAAACTAAATTTCAAGGGAGAAATTTCATAAGGGGTTAAGAATGTAATGACCCATAATTCTGTCAAGGAAATTTTCTTTCTTATAATTATTTTATATATTATAAATAACATAAAATTACTTAGATAACACAATACAAAATTTCTAAATGAATAATGAATATATTTATATAAATTAAGGAACCTAAACCAAGAGAATAGTAACATGACCTCTAGAACAGTAATGTGACCATTTAGAATAGTAACCCAACCAATATAATATTAACAACACCTATGAAAGTATAAATAAAATTCATGAATCTTACCGATGAAAATATGATATATTTATATCATGAAATAAGTAAATAAATGTTTTAAAATGATAAATTAAGTATTGGTATTTTTGTGAAACATAAATGTTTATTTACAACTTTATAATTAATATAATGATTTAAAATAAAATTTATTTTCATAAAATAGATTAATAAATTTATATTTTATTGTCTTAAGATTATAAGATAATTTTATGATACCTTAAATAATTTTTCAAAGTGTTATAAAATGAGTTATAATTTTAAAATTGGTATTTTCGTGTAAATGGTGATTTTAATTAAAAATTAATTTTATCATATTTAGAAAATTATTTCCATAAAATGGATTCCATTTTTTAATTCTACATATCCAAAAATGGGTAGGGTGAATTTTTGGTATTTTTCTAAAATAATTGATTTTTTTTATTAGTGAAATACAGTAATTTATAGTATAAGATAAATACATGAATTATTGAGTTGTGGATGATGTTTAGATTATGTAATAACCATTGGATGTAAATGAAATTCACTAGTTACTGTACATAGTCCCAATAATCCACACTATTCATATTCTTGATCCAAAATAATAATAAAATGAATAAAATTACGAAAAACACTCATCTCCTCCACTATAAATATCACCCTCACCACTTATTCTCCTCACACCTCTTAAAAATTTAAGGTTATAAAATTTCTACCAAATACACTTTCAAAGTCTATTCCACATGTTTATAAGGTTTTGGTCTCAATAAAAGACAAAAACCAATCTCCCTAAGGAGGTTATCAAGGAGAAAAATTCAAGAGGTAAAATCCTCTTTCACTTTCATTATTTCATTTTCATTTTCTTTTATTTTCATATACTCTCCTCATATCCTCTGTCAAAACATGCATGATAAATCCAGTATCTTATATATACTCTAATGTTATTTTTTTAATGTAAAATCTCCCCATCAATTCTCTTCTTCTCTTTTATTCTAAAAATGAAAAAATTTCCCATGAGGTGTTGATTTTTCACCTTCAAGGATGACAAGTTTTCATTTTCCTTTACCACCTTCAAGGATGGACATAAAACCATTATAATGGTTGGTAAATATTTTAAAATTTAGGTTATAACCCATTTTATTTTTTAATTATAACTTTTATACACAATAATCAATTATTAAACAAAACTAGTTTGTGATGATAAAAAAACCGCTAAAATAATCTAAATGATTATCACTAACATCTTATCTAATGATTCATCCTCACAAAATATAGTCAAATGAAAAATATAACCATTTAATATTATATTTTTTAATTAATAAAATATATCAAAAATTCTATATATCTATTCCCATTTTTCATTATCTTCCATACATATATACATCCAAATCGATCATTAAAACCAAGGAAACCAACACTATCAAATGATGAAATTGGATCTTATAACTCATCAGAAAGAACAAAAATGAACTTTCTAAAATTATAATAAAAAAAATAAAATTATTAAATTTTATAAATAAATAAATAAATAAATTAATTAATTAATTTGATTATCCATGACATTAAGATCAAGTACAGAACACTTTCAGATATAAGGTAAGGGATTCTTTCCGAACCTCCATTTTCCCTTCGGGTTATGATTTCTCTCCATTTTCCCCAATGTAACCCTAATTTATTTTTATATAATTATAAATTAAATTTATATGTTAATAAAACATATATCCATATCATTATATCCTTCTTTTATGGGTAAATTCATTATTTAAAAATAGTCTCTTTTCAATTCTTCCCAATAAGCAAGATCAATTTAAGGGAACTTACCAATTTTTCACCCATTTTTAAGTGAACTCCATAATTTGTTTTAAGACACCACATTTTTTCTAAAATAACAAATTTTATAATGAAAAACTATTTTGGTTATTTTTTGGTTTTATGAAAACAAAAAAAAATACTCTTTAAACGATCTTTAATATTTTCCATAACTTGCACTAAAATGTTTCATTTATAATGTCTCTTAACCACTCTTTTTACATGTTTTTCACTTTAGTTTAACATTTCCTATCATGATATATATCTATTTTCCATTATTAATTTCCATGTATGATTTCAATCCATTATTTTATTGTCCTCGTTATGATATTCCTTTTTTTCCTTATGGCATGACTATGATACCTAATTATTTCCATGGGTAACCCTTATGCTTGATTAATCATGTGGCACAAATATGCATGAATATGTTATTATGGGTGAACCTTGATAGCTCTTTAATTAATTGGGTAATTTTTAGTCTCATGATACATCATGTTTGGATAGAGAGTGAAGCTGATTTCTTTATGAGACTTTGTCTGTCATGTGCAATGGTCTTGGCAGTTATCCTTGACTCATGCTTATGTCACATTGTGTGTTGTTGCCACATTCCTATGATTCCATGATTACATATCCACATTCTCTACATGTTATTACTCCTTATTTTTATTCAAAATCCATGTATTTGTATATTATCAAGTTATTCCTTGTAGCCTATGTGCTTTTATTTATTCCCATGCTTATACCCTTACTGGGCCTTTTAGCTCATCCATTTTGTTTATGTATTCTCTAGGTTATAATATGCAGATATAGGAACTCAATGGAATATAGTATCTATTTATGGATGATTACAATAATTATATTTTATTATATTTCCATGCTTTTAATTTTATGTACCTAATAATCCAAAGACAATAGACTTTACGGTCATTAGTTTGGAATTTGATGGTTAATTATGCTTAAAATTATGTAATATTATGTGTAAAAGGATCGGGTCACTATATTAATTAATAAATTTTTATTTATTATGAATCTCAAATATAATTCATAATGTGGTTAATCATATTCATGTTCTCTAATTCAATATCTAGGCTATAAGTGTAATATTTAAATAGCAATATTTTGTAGTTCATTTAAGCTTGATGTTGCATGTCATAAATGCTATCAAACATAGTGTTATTTTAAAATATCAGGGTGTTATATTCACACCCATTTAATAAATTTCATCCTCATGATTTTAAATTTCAATTTTTAGTCAAGGATTTGACCTTTAAAAATACCTTTGTAGAAAACACACGTCGTAAAAAGGGTTAATAAAACATCATTTCGAAAAAGTGAATGAGAAATATGAAGGTCGTTTAAATAAAACATAACTAGGTTTCTAAAATAAAAGAACATTAGGGGGAAGTGAAAATATGTATATGGATGAAAAATTAATGTCTAAATAATGATGGATAGTGACAAATAACATTGATCATAATAAAGAAAATGATCATTATAAATTCAATGACCACAAAAACATAAACCAATAAGGTGTGAAAAAACTATAAATTCATAAGAAATGAATGTAATGGGATAGAATATTTATTTCAACATCCTTTTCCAATATTTGAGTAATTCCTTTACTATATTGACTGATAACATAAGGAAATATACTTAATAAGTAAAATTTCATCCTTTAATCAATTTCCACCATAATCTCATCCTTTTCTCTAAATGATGAGTATTCAAGATTAATTTTTTCATTCCTAAAGCCCTAAAATCAATTTATAATAGATTCCATAATCCAAAAAAATTATTATAATCAATTCCTATAATCTTTATATATTAACCAAAACATGCATTTTTATCACAATTTAAGATAATATCCAAAATTTATAAACCTTCATATGAATAAATAATATATTAATATCTAAAATTCAATAATAACACCAAAATTTATAATTAAATAATTCCATAAATAATTTAACCTATATCCTATTTAACCATAATGACCAAAAAATTAAATAATGTTTTAACCTGAAATTTTATCTCATATATTTCGACATACATCCTCAAAAATGTAATATCATTCTCCAGAAATTATCCTTCACATTAATCCTAAGGGTTATATATACCTCATCCCAATAAAATATCTCCCAACATATCATTAGTTACCTCAAAATACAATCACTTAAAACCTTAAAAGTTATTTTTATTCTATTGAAAATATGAACAAAAATAAGCTTATAAACCAATGATGGTATCCATAACTCTTAAGTTAATATCAAATTAAGACATCTTAATCTCTAAATTTATTTAAACCTTTCCTTTTGTACCAACTATAACATCCCCAAACCCCTACTACCAGATCGAGTGCTAAAAACATAGTATTGGAATTTTGTTTTTGATATTGAGAAATGTGGCCCAATTTTAACCATTCAAAACATATAACATCAAAATAAAAAAATTGGATCACTTATATGCCCAAGGATGATTTTGGTTTAGAGTTTTATATAATTAGGATAAAATCTTATATAAAAATATGCATGTCTTCAAATGAGTATTTTTCAAACTATACCCATATTTTGTTATTCCACCTTAGGTCTTCAACATCACCAATAAAATTATTCATACATGGAAACTTTCTAGACACAATTAATTTACCATTATTATTCATGACCTAGAGAAATGAAAAATATAATAAAGGTAATCTTAAATGCTCCAAAAGGGTAAACATAAGCATTGAAAATTTAATTTCATTAGGGAGCATAAGATGACAATAATGATATGATGAAATAATCAAATTGAATTAGAATAACATAAAATAACTCATACCCATAGAAAATTATATCGTTAAATATATGGCATGGAATAAAACTTTAACAAATTAAAGAGTTTTAAGAACCAATAATCATGATCTATGTGATGTCAATCTTGATTGAAGGAAACATTAAAAACACATAACAATAATAAATAAATCACATTAGTATCTTGGAACATTATCTTCATAGAATACTTATAACAACCCTTATAGATAGGATAAACATACAAGGTTAATTACCATAATCTCTTTGGAGAAACCTGTTAACCATATAATGATTTCATCTCTTAGGAGTTTCTTTTATTCAGTCTACTCCATCACCATTACCCAATGTGTTGGAGGGGTATAAAAAACCATCCAATAACATATGTTACAATGTCCCTTAATGATTTGGGTTTACTCTAAATCCCACTTTCATCAATAATATCTAAGCACCATATCATGACCAAAAAATTAAAAGTTTACACTTTTTAAATTAACAATAACTATTATTCTGTAATAGATTTATTTACCCATGGAAAAGAAATTGTTTCCATGAAAATAAACTTTGAATATCATAAATAAAGAATCAAATAAAATATATTTCATGAAATTTGGAAAATACATTCATGTCAAAAACATTAAAAATAAATATTCTTTTTAAAATTTTGTAATGAGAGTCAAACGTGACCAATGAAAAAATATGTTATGAAATTTCCTTCTAAAAAGTTTAAAAAAAAATTAAAAGATCATGTAAAATAAATTTAATAATTCATTTATATTTATAAAATAAAATTCTTAAAAACATTTTAGAGAACATAGATATGAAAGAGACAGATTCCCAAACTAAATGAAGATACAAGATCAGAATCACTTGCAAAAAAACATTCTTGATGTTTCTTTAATAAATAAAGGAGGAATTTGAAAATAAACATGTAAACCACATTAATGAATAAAGGGGAATAAAATAGATTTGTTTCAATAAAATAATATCATATGAATTTCCTAAAATAACCTTTAATATAAATAATCAAGAAAAGTAAGGAGATTGTAACATAAATTATTTAGTGATTTGTTAACTTCAGAATCAAAAGTCATTTAAGTAAAGAGTATGATATGGCTATATAAATCACATGAATTTTAGGAATTAATTTAAAAAAATTCATCCATTATTTTTTAAGTATGCATTATAAGTAAATCATAGTGCACAACATGAAACATGTCTCAAGATAATGAGATTGAGACAAAGAAAACCCTTGTAAATATAATAATGTTTGAAGTGATAATTAATCCATGAAATGATTATGTGCACATAGGTAAATTAATATAAAAAGTTTTAAATATAAAATAAAACAATTTAGAGATAAATTCACACATAATCATGGAAAAACAAAGACAATAATGTATAAGTATAACTTAATTAATGAAAATTGAGTGAAGAAACTCCACACTACTTTAGTAACTTACGAATCAAATGACTTGGATGAAGTAAAGTGAATTGTAACTTAAAATACTATGAAGTATAAAGTATTCATAATATAACATGTAAAATTGTAGTATATAAACCATATAAAATAAATTACGTGTATGATATTAAAATTTTCCTCAATGAAGAGAAATTGAGATGAAATCTCTTACCTCGAGTTCTAAATTGCTATGTATATCCTTTAAAACTTATGAAATAAACTTATATAAATTATTTTATTTATTAATATCATTTTCCAGGATTAATCCCTTATCCTTAAAAATATTTAATTTATTTTCATGAAATATTTAATAACTTAATCGGTTATTTCCACATCAGATGTTTTGAGGATGTTTGGTTCATAATTTTAAAATAGATTCAGAATGATAATTGTAGTCAAAGGGGTCATTATTAAATAATATACCAGAATATAATAATTATATAATTATCATTTTTATACATTAATAATACTTTTATAATCAACTATTTAATATGGTTATGAAAAATGAATTACGTTACAATCATTGAGAAGAAAATTCTTACGTATACATGAGTAACATCTCCATTTTTCAACGAACATGAGGGAAAGATGGTAAGTATTATTTTATCTTTATAGAATTATTAGTATATCATAAATATTATATTATATATTTTAATACTTTATATATATTATCCATTTACTATGGTGATGAAAAACAAATCATATTGCTTCAAGGAGGTGGTAATTCTCATGTACAAACGAATGACATTATCATTTTTCAATGGATAGAAATATAAGAAAATAAATGATATATTATATTTAAATAATGATAATTATATAATTTATATAATATATATATATATATTAAATCCATCATTATAACCCATCATAAGAGGTTGTGATTTAAAATGAATTATATTGGTTCGGGAGGCGAAAATCCTTCATGTACACGAATGATGGTTTTATTTCCCATTTAATGGAAGAAGGAGATGGATATAGGTTATTAAATTGAAATGATAACATTTAAGTATATGGTAGATACTTATTTTATAATAAAACATTTTTTATAAAAGTTTTCATGAAGGTATAAGAATAAATATAACTAAAACATTCAGTTAAAATTTATACATTTCCTTTGGAAAACATAAATTGTTTTATAACATAACCCCTATAAGGTTGGTATTCTGAAAAAACTAATACCTGTATGACATGGTTAGGGATGTAATTAATGTATTTTTTCAGGTCTTGGATGAAATTTAGTGGTCATAAGGTGTGAGTAATATATGATAGGAAGTTCCCTTTTATAAGTGAGGGGGTCACTCTTGTAATTTTTAAAAACCTTAAAATATTATAAATCCATTTTCATGGAAAATCGGTTCAAAATTAGATTAATTTATATTTAAATATTATATACAGACTAAATGAACTAAAAAAATATGAATTATATAATTTTTTAGGTCATTTTAACTCTAATCACTTTAGTTTAACCCTGGTTGATCCTTCTGATCCTTAACTGCGGTAACACGCTCTTCAATCATTAAGGGTTATAAATTTACTTATAAGGTAACAATTAGTTCATAAATGGTACATGGATGAAATTTTAAACCATTTAACATCCCAATTTTTCTATTTAAATATTTTTATAATTTATAAATCATTTAATAAAATATAATATAACCTAAAATATCATTATTGTCATTTTAATAACTATTCACATATTTTAACTTTACAGTCATCAAGATTACAATGTAAATAGAATATAGGATTTTAAAACATAACTAATATGTTATATATATATATATATATCCATAATTCTTGGTACACTATAAATCACAACAAAAAATACTTTTTGAGTTTTTAAAATCATTAGCTGTATTTTTCTACTTCTTGCACAAGTACTATACCAATATTATGTAAACATTTAAAGTAATTATTTCATCTCTAAAAATTAAAAATAAATTACCATCATAAATATAATTTCATTATTCTCAAAATAACTTATAATATTCGTTTTAAACTTATTTTTATTCCTATGTTGACACATATGATAAATTTAAAATCAAGCGAGTGACATTTTGTATTTTTCTTTACTTAAAATAATATATGCCATTTTCAAAGAAAAATGGAACAAAATTACCATAAATTAGAATATTGGATGAGTATAGTCTAAATACACTCATATTATATGTTAAATTAATGTGTTAGAGTTATTTTTAGTTCTTATCAAATTACTTTTAACCTTAATTTTCTGATTTACCCTTACCAAGGTGGTAAATATTTTCCATAGTTACTATTTATAAGGACAAAAAATAAAAGGAAAATATTTAAAATATTTAAAAATACTAATTATAAATATGGATTAAAATTTTCAATATTAAATTATTATAATTCAAAGACATAAATCTTAATATAAATGAGTAAAACAGAACAAAAAAACAAATTTTAGAAAATTGAATTTTTAAGACAAAAAAATGAACTTATATGAAAATTAGGTATAATTATGACCCAAATATAATTAATTAGATTATATATAATTTAATAATACTTATTCTACTTTGAGATAAAATTAAAATCATAATGGGACTTTTTAATGAAGTTAAATTTGAGTTTTATAAAAAATTATATTTTTCGTCATCCATTGAAAAATAAATCTTTTCTAAAAAATACCAAAATATTACCCTAATATAATTGGCATATGATTATTTCAAAAATGATATCATTTTTATAAAATAATATTTCAAAAAATTGTTTAAATTAATTATATTATTATCATAAAAAAAATAAAAATTATTTTTGAAGAAAATATATTTTTGAAACATAAAATGACTTTACTAAAAATAGAGTGCTTATATTATAAGTATTAATTAATATAATTTTTAATTAGGTCTCTTATATACATTTAATAATGTGGTTAATTCTATTCATACCCTACAATTCAATGGCTATGTTTTAATTGTAACATTTAAATGATAATATTTGGTAGTTCATTGAAGTTATGTGTCGCGTGTTATATACGCTATCGAACATAGTATTCTTTTAAAATATAAGGGTCTTATAATAACTCTATATACTATAAAGATACATACTTAACACACTTGATTTGATCATAATGATCATAAATTAAGACAACATGGATGGGGAAACCATGATTCTCATCCTAGTGGATAATAAGAGTTGGGTATGAATCACATCTGATGGAAGGGGGGATGTGTATACTAGAGATAAGGTGAATTATTAGACCATACCATGGAAAAGGTAAAGGGGTATATGATAGTTTGGGTAAAACAGCCATCTCATTCAATCTTTTACATCATTTGATGACATACCTACTCATGGTTTATATGAAAAAAATACATATACTCATTTCTAAATTATCATGAACCATAAGAGTATCCATGATCAAGAAAAATTTCATCATAACAAACAACTGACTGACAATTATTTTTTTATTAAGGAAACACTTTTGTGGAAAAAGTGAGAAACCAACAGGTCCAACAAGATATCCAAACAAACCCAAACAAAAACCGGAAAGAACAGGAACTACCACATACACATAATAACAACAACCACCATCCCTAAGCTGGACACTTGGCGATCCCATGCAAGAATGGTCCCTCCCGATGTTGCCATCCCTCCAAATCAACCATATCCCAAATGCCCTGCAAAGGAAATGGTAGAGTGCTCTAGCCCGAAGAGGAAGTCCATACTGCACTTCCCAAATCAGACCGGGGGCGAAGCCTCATAGGAAAAGGAAATGTTACCAAAACATAGCCTTAGCCTATTATTGTTTTCTTCCCTGTAGAGATTCCAATGCATTAGACATGCCTTAGCCTTAGGATCATCTCCAATAACGTCTTCCAAATGGTTCACCATTTTATCCCAAGTTCAGATATATTCTTCTTTGCTGATTTTCTTGTCGTTGAATCCTCTCATTAAGATCAAATCTTTCTTGTCAATCCACTTTTCATGTTCATGGTCGACCTCCACTCTTACATCTCTTCCCATCATATCAGCTTCTTCCTGTAGAATATCAACATATAGAAATTCCTCGACCATATCCTCCTCAGAACAAAGGATAGGTTCCTTTACAGTCCTTACCTTCCCAGTAGAACTTCCCATTTCATTGACGTTCCCCTTGGTTAAAGCCTAAGGATCCTCTTTCACCGCGTTGAGTAGAGGCACCAGTAGTTTCTTCCCAGAGTGGGTCTCCAAAGGGGGGGGGAAGCAGGGAGTAATCTTTTTTCCCCTTCCTCTTTTTACAACTCACACTGTTCTTTTGAGTTGGAACCTCCTCTGTCACCTGATCCAAAGCAACCATGTTGACTCCCTCCGGATAGGCCTCACCACCACCCAGCTGTCCAACAATCATTCCATAGGAATAACCACTGTTTGGTATATCATCTTCATTATGTTGATGGCAAGGGGTTTTTTCATCTTCACTCGCATGGGCCACTCCAAAAACTGAACTTTCCAGTACAGCAAAACGGTTTGGGGAACATGGTATAGAATCATCCACCCTGACCTTACTCAGTCTGGTTGAAGTGTTCTGGACTGGAATCTCAGGCTCACCATAGTCTTAATGGTGCTCAAGCCCCCTGCCCATATACTGAAGATTACTGGCCCCATCCATGTCCCTGCCATGACTAATTATATCAAGGCTCAAGCCATTGGAGTTACCATTCTCCCAGTTGGCCATTTCAGAGTCCTCTGGAGGGGTAGCCACCACAGCTCCAGACATGATCTCCTTCCTCCTAACCTCATTCACCTCCACCTGTACTCCTAAGTCTATACACAGATTGACAGAATTTTGTCTATTATCTTCCAGATCAGTAGTGGGAAAAGGATCCTCCACCTTCCCTGAAGTCCCCCCCCTGAACCAGCGAATCAATGCCCCCAACTGATTTTGAAGGAGCATGAAAAACTTGATGCAGGCCTGTAAGTGATGTCTGATCACTACCTTGCTCATCACTAAAGGTGACCACACCCTCTCTCGAGGGAACATCCGCTGGCACCGCTAGAACCTCAGAGATTTGGACACCCCTAGACCTCCTTCGACAACTGTGTCCATCATGCCCCAGCCTGTAACAAAATGAGCAGAATGGGGTCCATGATTCATAGACTATCGACTGTGCATACCTGTACTCTTCTTCAACTACAATCCAGAAAAGCTCCAGCGGCAATCTTGAGAGATCCATTTCCATACAAATTCTAGCCGAAAAGGGATGAGACAGAGAAGTTGTTCTTTGATCACTACATACAAAGCGCCCTATCGAGTTGCCGATTGACCTCAGCAACTCAATATTCTGAAATGGCAAAGGAATTCCAGGCAATTGAATCCAAATTTCCATGTAAGGAGAGTCACGGTTCATATGCGCCTCAAAGGACCAACGAAGTAAGTGAAATGGGAGGCCACAGAAGGGTTTCCTCTTCCTCGACCAAGCTCTACCCAAATACTCTTCATTAGCAAACAATATGAGGAATTGAGGCGGACCCATTATACTTACCAGCGCTCGGTGTTTCAAACCCCAATCTGTATTGACCGCTTTGTCGAAATGCTCCACAAGAGGTCGCCGCTTCGTAAACCTCACAATCAGAGCCGAGGAAAGTAATGCTGAAGCTTCATAGAATTCCTTCACCGAAACCGGAACAATAGGTTGACCTGAAACGCAACCAGGTACCTTCAGCGACACTTTGATTTTGGGGAGGAAGAAACCCACATCCGACAAGGATCCAAAGCAATCCCTAATTCTCAGGTTCACATCACCTGAAGCTTGAGTTGAAGGTGAAGACCCATCCCCCCTGACGGGGGAAGGGGTCGCGGCGGCCGCTATCGCCGTAGGGTTAGCAGAGCATCGCCCTCGCTGCGGTCGCCCTCACAGCTACTCATCATAACAAACAACACACTCAATAAAATAGGTTTTAAACATGTTTCTATAGTCCTTATAAGCAATTAAATTCCTATTACACAAGTTATAACATAAGCTTGTATATTTTATAGACAACACATTATGGGTTCTAAACAAGTATTAACACATTAAGACAAACATAACATTGGTTATAAGACATCATTATCTTCATGATATTTAGATATATGTTACACCATTTCTATTATATATATGGGGATCCATTTTATATTCATTAAAACCTATCCAAACAAGGATCTAACTTTTTATGGGTAGTAACTAGTGTTCATTAGTAATATACAAGGTGATAGGCAAAGTGTAGTATGGGTTAGAACCAATACATTTTTGAATATCCCAGATAAAGAGTTATATGAGGTATTAGTACTGAATTTGAAACACTCATTTAAAATTATAATTCTATACAATGTAGGTTTTCATAGTTGACATTTATTTTAATGAAAACCTATGTTTAAGTTCTTATATTATATAATGTATTACTTTAGAATTTATACAAAAAATTAATAAAAAAATTTATAAGGAGAAATAAGTTTTATAAAAAACTAGTTATGGTTTATAGGTTTTTTATACCTTCAAAAATAATTTCATTACTTGGTGGTAAAGGGAAAAAATAAAAATTTCATGAAAAACTATTTTGGATTGGGTAGTAGTATAAATGATTAAATAAATCATGATAAGAAAACTATAATTTATTTACACTTAAAATTAACCCACATATAATCTCACTACTGATACAACTCTCAACCATAGTTTTGAAAGGATTATTGAATTATAACTCATGCAGGTTAAAGTGGGAAGTAAATATTTGTTCAATAATACATGTAAAGGATTCATGAAGAAATTATTACTATTAAATTTATTCACACCACCCATGTTTCTCAATTTACTCCACCAAAGAGGTTATTCTAAAAACCATTTTAAGTCTATAAGGGTTCAAGAGGATAACTTTGAAGTTATGAGGGAATATATTATCTCCTTGCAAAGTTTATTCAACAACAATGTTAAAGTTAATTATGTGCACTTATTGATAAATAAGTGTTATTTACCAAACCAAATTTTTAGTTGAAAAAGGATACAACGCCCTAGAAAGACATTTTATATCAAGGAAATATATATACACATAGATAAATAGTTCTAATTATTATTAAAATTACCTCTAATTATTCATAACCATTTATTAAATTTAAATTTGAAAAATATTCACTACTTTACCCTTTATTATTGAACTTAGGGATGTAAAAGGGCCTAATTTACTAACATAAAGTATAAATAATAAGTATAAAAATGTTAGAGATGATATCAACATCAAAAGTAATAAAATTATATTTTGTTTATATGTTAAGATTATTCATTTTCCAAAAAACCATTTAGAACAAAATTTAAAGTTTAAAGTGGAAAATTAAACAATTTTTTCCAAGTATAAAAGAATATCCTCATATAACGGTTACTTGGAAAACAATCCAAGGTATTCACCAAAAAACTGTTATTTCATACCTTTTGAAAATAAAATGAATTTTATTTATTAGTATATAGAAAACTATGAAAACAAATCCAAATAAATTCATAACGAATTTCATATGGGTCTAAAACGCTACCATTTTTTAGCCATGTAGAATGTACTCTAGAACTCCAAAAAAACATAACAACCCATAAAAACCTATCCAAAACCATCCATAATTATTCCCTCATAAAAATAAAATGAATATATTGAAAACCCAAATGAAACCTATCCAAAACCTTATAAAAATATCGCTCTGTCAATGCTAGCCATTAATAAGAAGAAAACCCCAATTAATACTAACCTAAGAAGCCTTAAATCAAATCCCCAAATCAAGAAAACCCAAATTAAATCACTAAATAATAGATTCCCTTCAAAAAAACAAAAACTTAGAAACCACCAATATAATTTTGAAATAATTCCACTCTCCAATGTCTCATCCAATGACATCATGGATCCTCAAACACACCTCCCCATACACTAGAGGTTGAAAACTTGCAGCAAGGGTCTAAGGTATTATTGTAGAGATACTACTCCCTCATATCATAGTAATAAAACTATAGAAGTAATTAAAATAATCCAAATAAATAATTAGATTATTTATAATCAATAAACATATCTATCTTATATCAAATGAATATACAGTCACACAAGATACATCCCAACTGATTTCCCACTAGTATGGTCACATATAAAAGTAAAATTTAGAATAAAATACAAGGAAGATCTAAAATAATACATGATCCATATATCATCCACCTCTTAACTCTATCCAAGTTATCTAGATAAATGATCCAATCCTTGGACTCATCCCTACCTAAAAATATGATCACAAGGTCTGCTCGAGTACCAAAGTTCCAGGGCCACCAGAGCAGGGTGCGAGTAAAACTCATCATGCCACTTCCAATGATGTACCTAATATAACTAGTACATAAGTATATTCACATGTAATATTATTAATAAAATAAAAATATAGAAGTCATAATAAAATAACTGTCATTGATCCTTGGGTTCTAATGTAACACTCAGAATCGACCATAGTTGTTTTTGCAAGTTCTCAATGTCTCTTATCATATAACATACCATCCAAGGGGAACCACTTCTGGCCCTAGAAAACTATAGGAAAAACTAAGGGGGTCCATGTATTTCCCAAAAACTATATAAGTAAAACCCATGGGAATCTGCATCCTACCATATAACCATAAAGTAACATACACCCAGTGGAATCATATCCCACCTATAACCATATAACAATATCAAACACTCAGGGGACCCATGTATTTCCCAAAATCACTACCAGGCCATTATCACTTATGGAGATGTACCTCGCATCAGTTTCAAATAAAACATATATCATGTACACTCAAGGGGGGTCACATCCCATATCCAGAAACATTACTGTCACAAAACCAATTTGGGATGCCATCCAACCCAACATCTAACCCAGTCTGAGACATTACCCGAAGGGCGTTCCCAATCCCTATGGGCTGGAAACTAGTGTCAAGAATCACAAAAATCACTATAGGGATGTTTTTATAAATAAACCACTATCAAATAAATAAAATGAACACCCAACATCACTAAAAAACTAAATCTCAATAAATATAAAAACTGATCTAGATACAATAGCTAAAATAAAACATTTAAAACTAAGTATACAACAAAAACTAAACCATTCCAAGAGGATCTCCACATGACCTTTGGGTCACCATAAACTATTAGACCAAGCTACTGAAGAGGTGTGCAGCTGAACCAGAAACCTACACCTGTAAGACAACTAGGGTCTAATGACACTCAATGGTACAAGTAGTGTGTGAGCATAAATATCTCATTAAGAAACCATCAAAGAATCCATACATTTCCTTTCTCAGAACTGACAACAAAAACTAGTTTGAAATATATATTTAATAAATAGGTTTTTCTAATTTTAATAAATAACACAGTGTTCCATTTTTTAAAACAACACACACCACACCACTATTTAAAAAATGGATTACCATTTTATAATGAAAACCCAAAACAAAATCCAAAAAAATTAAACCAAGCTATACGAAAAGTAGAAAATTATTATAAGAAAGAAACCAAGGGAAATATAATATAAATAAACACATGCAGATAGTAAACCATGGTCATTTAATAAACATCTCTAGATATATCCCTGGACGTACTCAGTTTGGACTCACCTATTGGCATGTGGTGTAGATTCATAGTCAATAACCAACTGACCATTCTAACTACCAATCCAATGGAACATCCCACTAATCCCTATAATTTAAAGGGGGTACCAAACCATCTAATCATGTTTGACAAGAAACCATCACTAGAGCCTCTAAAGATACCCCGAAAACCCATGATAAAAGTAATAATAATGATTGAAATGAGAGTCCCTCGCACACATGACTCACCTTACCTTCTGTGACCACACTTGCCCACTCCAATCACCGAAACCACCAGTGTGATAACCCACATAGTTAAATCCTCTATAGGGGTGACCAAATTATAATAAAACGTTCACAAGTGCCAACCGGTCCATAATATCACATAATCTTTCAAACTATTTCACAAATCACGTTAAGTTACCAATAGAGAATTTATATTTCCAAAACCTCAATCATTTCACAGACACCATAAAATGCCAATTGATCCTTTACCATTTTAAACTTAAACTTTTTTCAAGACTATTTACAAACCATATCTAAAATATAGGTTAAAACATACCATAAACTTGGAAAGTACTAAATAGTCCTTTATACCAAATACTTCATCAAAACATAGCACAAGATGACGAACATTCCATTTTCAAAGAACACATTTGAATTTGTGTTTTTAAAGAACTTTAATCATCACTTTACCATTTGGAGATCAAGGAACCATTTTAGGAAGAAGGGGGAAAGGGTAGAAGTGGTAGACCTTTTGAAAAACCAAATTTCAATGAAAACATCATTTTTAAGTGTCATGTTTATTTGAGTGTCCATCCATGTTTTCACCTCGTGAACCCATGGATGTTCCAACATCCAATGAAATCACCCAAAAACCATTTTTCATAATCACCAATTTCTTTCAAAAAAAACCCAACATTTTCATATAATTACAAAATTTAAAACAAACATTTAAAAACCAAGAGAACCTTTACAAACATTTTACCACAAACCATCAAGAAATAAAGAAGCATCTAAATCACACAACATGCCTAATCTATCATCTCAACCAAGCTAGTAAGATATAAAAAAGTCCAAATATTACAACAAGAGATTAATTTCATTTCAAGAAAACAATATATATTTTATCAAACACTTTGAGTGTATAAGCTTATAAGCATAAACATGGGAATCCTTTGTAAACCCACTTTTCCACCAAACTACCAACACCAAACCATCACTATAATAAACACCAACACATAATAGGAATGATGAAAATATTTATGAATTATTTTAAAACACACAAGCATTAATGGGTTGTGTCGAAAAAGAAAATAATGGAAACACCTACATCAATGGAGTTCGAATGCGATGAATCTTTTGGAGAATGGTGAACTAATCCCCACGGACAAACCACACACCCTAGAACTAAAGAAACACCAAAAAACATCGACCCTATATTCTAGGTTTCTTCCAACATAGAAACCTCCATGTAAATACATAGAAATAAAGAGATGATAAGAGGATGAAGAGAAAAAGGTCCATAAACACTATTAAACTCACCTAAGAAAATTGGAGGAGCATCTATGGAGGGTGTAGAACCAAAGGGAGAGGGGTTTTGGGACCCCTTCATGCACCAAAAATGACCCGAGGGGATGGGGTTGATTTGGGTTAAAAATATGGGAGGTTATATTAGGGGTTTAAAGCATTTAAAAATTTGGGCAGCTTGTATGGTTTGGCCGCACAATTTTTAAATCATGCGCAAACTGTTTAGTTTCCACTGTCCAAATGGATAGAACATCATGCATAGTTTCTGCATGGTTTCTTAAACCGTGTGAAACCCATGCACCTTACTCATGGTCCTCAAGACCAGAAGAACAGTCACTTGGGCAGATCCACACAGTTTACCCAAACCGTGTGCTAATCGTGCAAATGTGAAAAACTCACCCGAGGCTTCTAAAATTCAAAAATGTAAATCAGGTCTCAACCTAAACCTCATCAAAAAATATCAAAATCTAAGAAAATAATAATATAAAATAATTAAAAAGGTTTATGTATGATATTCTTCCTGCCAAAAACATTTTCTACCCTCCTAAAGTCACCCATGTAAAAGATTAAAAAGCTTGATTTTAAGCCTAATAAAAATCAAAAGATACTACAGACCTCAGTGTAAACCTTCACTCCAAAAGTCACACCTGAATGATTCTAGAAGAAAACTCAGAATGAAAAATAATGGGAGAACATGAGAGGGTTATCCCTACCATAAGAACTCAACAACCACTTTGGCATGACCTAGGATCAGCACAATGAGGGAACCCCCCCCCCCCCCACACACAGACACAACTAACCAAAAATTCTTCACATGATCTAGAAAACACCATTGGAACTGAAAATTTATCACACCATCCAAAACCCCCCACAAAAATAACTTGAACCAATCCATGAACCCAAACACAATCCACAAAAAACAATTTCCATAGAAACATATATCTTCAAACAAGTGCAATAGAAACTAAAACCAGAACTAACCCGTAGAAGGGTTGAGCACACCCAAGAAACAACAACCAATTTGAGACTCACATTAAAATAAACTTATCTACTAATATTATAATAGAACAAGTTTATCATACTTTTAAAATTAAATTATGAACTTACAACAGCAATAAAACTAAAAAATAAAAACTTTAAACATCCACATTCTAACACTAGAGACAGGAACTAGGCCAAGATTCCCCACACCAGTAGGGTTCTTGAGTACGTGCTACGATTTACTCCATGGACTATGGATGGAGCCCTGATTCTTTAGGAATCTTTTTTCCTACAGTCAGGCACTAACATCCCCCAATGAAAGATTATTCGAGAAACGCTTCCTATAAAAATTCTCTAGATGACCCAAACAAACACAGCGATGGAATTTTTTTAGAGGATTGTGACAATATGGATTTGGAATGCCTGAAATAGCCACACTTGTGGAAAACAAGTGAAAGGTCTGGTGAATTGGAGGCTGGGACCGATGAAGGAGACTCCATAAATATTGGTTCCTCCAGTATGCACTCCTCTCTAGATGGGGAACCTTCACAAGAAACAACATACACCGGATTTCCAACTACTTGTGCTCTAGAAACCAACTCAGATAAAAATGATTCATCCACCAAATTCTCAAAACAAAATATCCTTAAAGGATAGGGCTCTCTCATTGATCTCTAGATGAAGACCCATAATGAAAAGAGAATCTTTCAACAGATCTTGCAATGCTATCTTCAAAGATAAAGGAACCAGCTCCTTAAAGTTGTTAACATAGGCCCTCACTGTCTGTTGGACTTGCTGAATACTCATGAGCTCTTATGCTTTCTTTATGTTCACCTATTCAGGTATGAAACTTTGGATGAAATTGGTCTTAAAAAAATTCCACATCATTCCAAACTAAATCAATGATGGAGAAATAACCTTCCACGGATCCAAATATGAACCCTCAAAAAATCCCAGAACCGCATGAACTCTAATAGCTTCGTGGGTTACCAATTATTGGAATACACACTAAACTTCCTCTATCTATTTCATAGCCTATAATGTAACTTAATCACCATGATATAGAGAAAACACTCAAAGAGAACCAGAAACTAGGTGAGATTCACTGAAAAACTTGGTGACCTTTCTGGGAGAAATATTCTAAACAACATCCAAACAAAAATCCAAAAATCAACATCCAACCAAAACATACACAAAAGACCATCTGAGAAAAAAAACTAGCTCAAAAATCAAATACATACAAACACAACCAAAAAACCTCTTTTAAAAAATCACCTTTTCATTTTAATTTACAAAACTATCTTCTTCCAGGGGTACTTTTCACAAACAAAACCCACTTTTTAAGAAAGGTGGATTTCTGAAATAATTTTCTCACTCAAATCCATTATAGAAAAATGAAATCAGCCTTTTATTTCAAATACTCACCCATGGAATCCTATGAACCATCACATATGTGTTAATCCACTTATTCTTATTCCATATACATGTTCCAACATGCACTTCCCATACATACCCACACATATAAAAACGTCCATAAGGATTACCAAGGGCAACACAA
The DNA here is from genome assembly GCA_963277665.1 of Viscum album. Lineage (NCBI taxonomy): Eukaryota > Viridiplantae > Streptophyta > Magnoliopsida > Santalales > Viscaceae > Viscum > Viscum album. The sequence continues at coordinate 513,547,640 of OY728163.1, read as the reverse complement.
ACCATCTCATCATCAAACCCCAACATCCTCCCAAACTTTACAAAATTATGAATCACCTTTTTCTTTTAAAACCCATTCATTCAAATTTAAAACCACTTGAAAGAAAATATTTCCATTTCAAAAACTATTTTCATTTTGAAATATCACTTACACTAACTAAAAAGTAGAATGCAACTCACACAAAACTTTGAGAACGAGGAATTAATTTTTATGACTAACTCAGAAACATAGTTAGTAGGCCATGTCAAAAGTAAGAATTAACAACTATAAGACCTTGAAATATTCACTTGGACTCCACATGGGTCACTAATCTATTTGAGATCACAACATGACACCAGATCACCTCCATTGTCATTACTCAGTCCAAAACAAATACAAAAGACTCAAATCCCAGTCTACCCTTGGAAACTCAAGGATTAGAACTAGAAAGAGTTCATAACATTCTTCACATACCTCCTCTTGAGTCTCGATAGTCCTATATTCAATATACCTAACACCCCAAATAACTGAGAACCTCCTTTGATTCCATTTTTCCATGAACCAAGTTAGGATACCATCTAACTCAACATCAGACACGGTCCAAGACATGTCACGAATGGTGTTCTTGATTCCCATGGGCTAGAAACTAGTGTTGGGCATAAAATAAATCACTATTGGAATGATTTTTTCCAATAAAGTAAGATAAAATAAATAAAATGAACACATAGTAACACTAAAAAACTAAATCTCAATAAATATACAAACTGATCCTGATACCACATTTGAAATACAACACAGAAAACTGAGTACACAACTCAAAATGGACCACGCCAAAAGGATCTCCAAGTTCCATCTTGGTCACCACCAACTATAAGACCAAGCTGATCCAAAGGTGAGAAACCAAACCAGAAACCTTCACCTAAAAATAGCTTGAGTCTACTAACATCAAATGGTAAAAGTAGGGTGTGAGCATATAACAACTTAGTAGGAAAACACCACAGAATCAATACATTTCCTTTCCCAAAATAGTCCAAAAAACTAGTTTGAAATATATATATATATATATAGGTTTATCTTATTTTAATAAATAATACACAATTCCCTTTTTCAAAACAACACAAACCACCCCCACTATTTTCAAAACAAAATTCAATTTTATACCCCAAATCCAAATCCAAATCCAAAAAAAAATGACAACAAGATATGATCAAAGTAGACAAGAAGTATAAGAAGTAAACCATGTGCAATAGAATATAAACAAACACATACTAGTAATAAACCATTGGAATTTCCTAAAAATCCCTATAGAGATCCCTATACATACTCGGGTTGGACTCACCTACCGGCATATGGTGCAAATCCATAGTCAATAACCAACTAGCCATTCAAACTACCAATCCAGTGGCATTTCCTACCAATCCCTATAAATTCACAGAGTTATCAACCCTTCTAATAAGGGTTAATAAGAAATAATCACTCGACCCTCTAAAGACTCCCATGAAACCCATGATAATAGTAATAATAAATAGTGAAAGGAGAGGCCCTCACACGCATGACTCACCTTAAATTATGCCACAACACTTGCCTACCCTAATCACTGACACCACCCACATGATAACCCATATAAAGAAAATCATCCATAGGGGTTCCCATCTTGTAATACATTGGTCACAAGTGCCAACTGAGCCATCATATTACACAAGCTTTCAAACTATTTCTCAAAGCATGTTAAGTTTCCTACTATGAATTTTTATTTGAAAAACCATAATCATTTCACAAATACCATAAAATGAAAACTGAGATTTTACTGTTTCAAATTCAATCCATTTCTAATACAATTTCTAAACCATTTCCAAAATCCCAGGTAAAACATACCATAAAGTCAGAAGGTTCCAAACATGCCTTTATACCAAATCCTTCGAGGAAAACATCATTTTTAAGTGTCATCTCCATTTTAATGCTCATCCATGTGTGCACCTCGTTCACCCATGGATGTGCCAACATCCAATGAAATCCATTAAGTATGCATGAAAAAACCCAAAAATCATTTTTAAGAATCACCACTTGATTTCAAACCAAACCCAACAATTTCAAACAATTACAAAAGTGAAAATAAACATTTAAAAACTATGAATGACATTGCAAACATTTCACTACAAACCATCAAGCCATAAAGAGACATTTAAATCATCAATCATGCCCAATATATCATCTCAACCAAGAAACCAATATATAAAAAATTCCAAATATCTCAAAAATAGATTAATTTCATTTCTATAAAATAATAGACATTTTATCAAACACTTTGAGTGCATAAGATTATATGCATAAACATAGGAATCCTTTAGAACCCCATTTTTACACCATGCTACCAACACCAAAAATCATTATAATCAACCCCAACACATCATAGGCATGAGAAAAATGTTTATGAATTATTTTAAAACACACAAGCATCAATGTATTGTGATAGAATGGAAAATAATGGAATCACTTACCTCAACAGAGTGCATATGTGATGAAACTTTTAGAGAAAGGATAACTAAGCCCCACAGAAAAACCACACACCCTAAATCCAAAGAAACACCAACCAAACATCAAAACTAGATTCTAGAGTTCATACAAGAGATAAACTTCCATGTAAATACCAATAAATCAATAGAGGATAATAGGAAGAGGATAAAAGGGGAAAAAACCCCTAGGAATCTCACCTTAGAATATTGGAGGAGAATCCCTGGAGGGAGGAAAACCAAAGGGAGAGGGGTTTTGGGACCCTTCATGTGCCAAAAATTAGCCTAGGATAGGGGAGATCTATTTGGGGTAAAAAGAGGGGAGGGTAGATTATGGATTTTAAGATTTTTAAAATCTGGGCCGTTTTCATGGTTTGGCCACACAACTTGCCAAACTATGCACAAACTATGTGGTTTCCACATTCCAAATGGATAAAACCTCATGCATGGTTGTTGCATGGTTTCAAAAACTATTCACAACTCATGAGCCTTACCCCTAGACCCTAAAACTAGCAGGACGATTACCTGGGTAGAGCTGCATGGTTTGGCCAAATTGTGTGTTAATCATGCATAGTCTAAAAACTCACCCGAGACTTCCAAAATTAAAAAAATTTAAATTGGGTTTCAACCCGAACCTCAAACATAAAATTACAAGGAAATTTATTCTAGAGGAATTCACCCCACACTCATGCCTGATAACTCACGAACCAGGGATCATAGCTCACCCCAGAACATCGTTTCACATGAACTTGGGGGAATCAGACTCCTTATAATCATATTACACGCACCTAGGGAAAACTTATCCATAGAACCATATCACATACATCTGAGGGAATCAGTCACCCCAAAACTATATATTTCATACACCCATGGGGGTCTTACCCCTCCTTAGAATAGGAACCAAAACATCATTACTTAGGGATGAGTCCCACCCCGATGCATGAACCCTCATTCACATATAATGTATATAAATATATATATTAAAAACATGGGTTCCATAACTCACCCTGGAACCTTATATCATACCACATAGTTTGTTTACTCATTCAAACCCATCACATGTTACCTAGTTCAAATTTTCAAGAACACAACCAATATTTGTTACTACATATATTCTAGGATGTCACCATTGATCCTTAGGTTCTAAGGTATAACCCAAGATAGAGAATACTTGCCTCCCTAAACCAAACTTCTCTAGGTTCAACATGAGACTTGGTCACTCACTAGGGTCCCATAAGCCACATCTCTTCCCGGACACCCTACATGGTCTCTTATTTCTCTTTACAAACCTTAGGACACAGGCCTATCACTTAGAGGGAATAACTCCCCTCAACATGACCATTATCACAATATGGCCTCATCAGCCTCACAAACAAAGCCACAACATCATCACACTAAAGGGATCAACTCAAACCCATCTCCCTTCTAGGTCTAATAGGGTTTTTTTTTACCAAGCCTTTTAGTAATTTATACGATGGGTATACCCACTCGAATACTCATATATATATATATATATATATATATATATATGTATATATAGGATAGAACACTCACCAAACCCTCTATAATGTTATCTTGAAGGCTATATGGTATCTCAATGGTATTCGGATAACCCATTCATTGACCACCCATAAATCCATTGTACAACATACTCATAGGGATATATACTTATGCTTACGTCCACTGTTTTTATCCATTCTATTTCATTTATGCCTCTTTGGGGTCTGTATATCTCATCAAACACTTTTATAAATAGTCCCTCAACCATTGATGGCTAGGGTATCCATCCAGTGCTAAGGGGTTCAGCAAGGCCATTGACACTTCTGTTTTATCTATTGACATTAGCAAAAAAATATTTTAAATATAAGGTTAATCACCCATGAATAGTGATACCACATATCAAATTATATATAAAAAATGCATAAAATATTGGGAGATTATCAAGGGCCACTTTCCCTATACACAAAGTTATTCCCTATTGATCAATGCTCAACCACCCTCACATAAGATCATCCAAGCCTCATCCAAGATCGTACCAACACCAGAGCTCCTAAATCAATCCACAATGTCCAAAACAATTAATTATAACAAATTTATACTTAATTATTTAATTTAACCAAATAGGAATAATTTCTTAAAAACATACCTGGTAGTATAACAACAAAAAAACCATAAGCAACATAGCGTATTACACTCCTAAAATTCTATTAGACCTAAGGCACAGAAATTCCCAAATTATTTGTATGAATTGATGGACAATTATGTCTAAATTTTCCAAAAACCCCAAATAAATAAGGTTATCAACATAACATAAAATAAATAGTTAGAAATATCATGTGTTCACCCTATCATGATGTACTCTATCCATTCTGAGAAAGTATCCCATTATCCTCACCTGATTCAACCATGATATGGTGGAATCAACACTAGAAACTAGCTTAAATCCCACCAAATTTAAAGGATTCAAGGGGAAATAAGAATTAAAGTAAGAAAAAGGATAAAACCCACCTTAATATTTTTTTAATGAAGTTTCCAATGGATCGTTTAGTCACATTAAGAGGGGGTTAATCATGTGAGGCCTATTTTTACTTATTTATTTTATTTTCTTAAACCCCCTTCAAACCACTGTCTCCTCTTAGGTATATTGGATCCTGTATGCAATGAAGAATGTAAATAAAACACAAGACATAGTATGTTTACAAGGTTTTGTTTTAAGATCTATTCCCTTACTACATCATGTTATAACCATCGGTTACATATTTTTTTTATTATATATAGATGGTTACAATAGGGAAAATTCCATTCCCTTCAACATTGGGTCCCACAGTGTTCTTCCCTAGAGTCCCACTAGAGATCAAAAAATCCCTCCTATATAAGTGAATTGTGAGTCCCATAGGAGGATCTTTATACTACATCCCACAGTGTTACCAACATCCCACCAGCTTTCTCTATATCCCCACTGATGAATCTGATAATCTTGAGTCGTAAAAGATTTGATCCACTGATAGGATGATCTTATAATCTTCCTTCATGATATTTCTAGTTTAAATTATCCCATGTATAATTTAATAACCTTTGAACTGATGTTGTCCTTGTTTAAATAATATTGATCACCTGTATATGGTCAGCTATCTTGGTACAACACTAGTCGAGCAATTATTCATTCTAGTAAAGGCCCGGTCTCACAAATACTGAATAACTCATATATAAAAAACATTTAAAATAATTCTTCAGCTTCAGTCTCAAATCACAACACATTGATTATAAAATTTATATTTCATTTTCACTTTTCAAACTCCATGCATGTGTAACCAATGCATGGTATTCTAAATGTTGGTATGTATGCATGAAATCATGTATGTACAATGAAAGTACTTCATGAAAAAGTTTTGTATGCACTTTCCACCTTGTTTTACTCATACACACCTTGTATTCACACACACACTATCCACCCTTTATCTCGCTGAATGTGAATGCATAGAAACTTGCATATACTCAAAAAACATTTACACACACAAACATTTTACACTTCTTTCATAAAAACCTGCACAAAATCTAATAGGTAAAATATAAAGCATATTCTTTTTTCATAGTACTCCTTCACACATAACATTTAATTACCCACTATATTCTTTGTGTAATAAAAATATAAAACTGAAACACCTTTAGGAAAATAACCCATGCGATATCACTATGTCTTATGTGGTATCCTTCTCAAATGATACAAGAAAAACTTCTTTCATAGATGAATACCATCTTCTGCAGTGTTAACAAACTCATCACATAATAGAATATGTGAGTTGTATCATATGAACTATGGTATTCTTAGAGTAACAACTTTGAGTAAAGATTTAAAGCCAAAGGTTCATCAAATTCATATAATCATCATGAAATAAAGAGTTTACTGACACAACTTGAATGCATGGAATCTATCTTGTGAAATTAGATCTCTCTCTCAAATCTATTTATCTCACAAGAAACTCTCAAATATGTGATAATATCCACCTACAAATGATATCCTCTTGTGGTATTTATAACCAATATTACATCGACTCAGTTTGTGTCCACTACCTTACTTCAAGCACACCAACCTATTGATTTACGACAATATAATCAACATTAATGATAGAAATTAATTTTAGCTACACAATAAATCCATGGTTAAATATTCATTATACCATGAAATGATGTAATTTTGATCATATTAGAATCAACAGAATGATGAAATGATGATCATTAGTCTCGATTTAATGTTATATCGATGTTTCATGGCGAACATATGATGAATAGAATACTCAAGTAAAGTTGAGGTAGAAGATGGTGTGCAGAATAGATTGGATAACCTGTATGATTAGATCAGATGATGTTGGTTCTATTCATATCTTTAATGGAGGAGTTGTAGTATGTGCAATCAAATAATCCAAAATAGAAATGGTTTTCAATATTTCACTTCTTTAAAAAACAATTCGCATACTAAGACTACTAGAAATTAGTTACTTACCACTCCTCTATTTGCTAGCACCACACCATGTCAGCACCCTACTCCACCATCGTGTCACCCCTCGTGGTGGCTTGTCACCTCTCCATGTAACTTTATGAGAACTCACATGCATACCATTGGTCTCTCCATGTTATCTGGATGCCCTGGTTGATCCTAGTTCCCACTTAAGCAGTGGTTCACCTAGATCCCATGGTGTCTGCTTGAGGGCCTAGCCATTTTTTAGTATTCATCCAATATAAATGTTACCCAAAAATAAATACAAGGACACACCACTTCTAAACTCAAATTTCTCATACGAAAAAACAATATTTTTCATGGATATTCATCAAATCATTGTTATAAATAATGTGAATTCATATTTTCATAAGTCTTGGAACTTAAGACCATCTCTACAACCATCACATTAAAAAACTCATTGAATTTTATCCCCTAAAATAATTGAAAAAAAAATCAAACTAAATAAACCACTTGGGTTCTTCAATCTCCCACTTTGGATTTGTTGTCAATACCCACTTAATTTAAAAGTCAATAAAATATTCACCCCCTTATTGAAAATAAATCCAAATATATAAGTATGGGAATAAATTATCATATCCAACATTAAAATTGTAATTACATCTTCTCTTATAATAGTTACAGTCAGATTTACTCAATAGAATGATGGAATCACCACAAGATTAGATACAAATTAAAAATAACTAACTCTAAGTATATGTGAGAAATACTCTATGTAGAAAACAAGAGTGGTAAAATTTAACATCAATGTTGTCAATAAAATTCCAAAATGTGATACCAAACACTAAAAATTCTTTTCAAGAATTGTCCAAAATATTTAAAACTAATCTCCGGCATAAAACACAGCAAACAAATTAAAACTTTCAAGTGAAATAATATTTTTCCATTTCAAATTTCCTTTACCTTTTTTCATCAAATAATAAACTTTTGGAGAGTGATTATTGGGAAATTATTATCATTTTTAATGAATAATATTTAGAGAAGGAATTATAGGTCAACACAACATAGGAGGAGTTGGGTACCTATGAAAAGTAGATCTTCATGGAGGATTTTATCCAAAACTGGGAAAAGGTGGTTGAAAATATTGAAGACCTCATCAAAGATGATCTAGATGCAAAGGCCAATGCTTGAAAATGGAGACTTTATAGAGATAAGGATTCTAAAATACTTAAACTGAAATTAAAATAGTCACCCATTACTTATGAATTTGGTTGAATATAGGCTTTTGTACCTGGAAGGTTTCCCACTTTTTCCTTAAAAGTGTTTTCTTTAATAAATGAAAATATTATTGTGGTGAGTAATCAACATACCTCAATAATGAAAATCATTAATATCTAGATTTTTAAAAACCAGACTTATTCCACTACTATAAAATAGGCCTTTAATAGCACTAGAATATTCCTTTATCGGTGCTAAAAAATAACTGACTATCAAAGCGTGGTTAAAAGCACTAGGCTTTTATTAGTGCTAAAAAATCACAAATAAATGGGTCCTTAATCAGTGCTAAAAAATCACTGAGAAATCACCCTTTATCAGTGCTTTTCTTAGCACTGTTAAAGGATCCTTTAAACACTACTTCTTTTATCTCTATTAAAGAGGGTAAAATAATATTTTTTTCAAAGATCTATGATCCCGAACTGTTAGGTCCACTAGGCTGGATACCCTGAGAGGGGGGGTGAATCAGGGTATGACTAATTAAAAATTAATGCCCGTTCTGATCTTGTTTCGCTGTTAAGCAAAACACTCTTCTCTCTTTTCCCTGTTGCACGATATAAACAGAAAGTAAAGCAATCACAGGACACAGCAATTTTACTTGGTTCACCGCTAAGGGCTACGTCCAAGGAGCATACGCCGACAGGTTGCCGGTCGTACCAAATTCCACTAATCTTCACTAGCTGTGGATTACAAGGTTCGGGCTAGATCACTTCTATGCCCAGGCTCACTGCCTTTACAATGTTTAGGTTCAGCTCACTGCTTTCCCAAGGGTCACTCCCTGTTTCTCTCTCTCTGGCTCACTGCCGGTGGAGAGGATCACCTTCTTCCTCTTCCTAAGCTCACTGCTCTTGGAAGGGAATCCAATCACAGTTTATAGACCTGTAGGTCTCTTCATTTCCATGAAGGAATGCATCTTCCTCTGTATGTAGATGCTCTGATGAAGTCCAACTTTCACCCGCAGATGAATCTCACTTTGCACCGGATGTACCGGGCAACCTCAATTTTTACGCGCAACCCTTATGGTGCCTTGCGCGCAATTTCTATGGTTTGCGCGAAATTCCTTTTTCGCGCAACCTCCAAATTTTACGCGCAGCCTGGAAACTGCCTTGCGCGCAATTCACTACCTTTGCGCGAAATCCACTTTTCGCGCAACCTTCCTTTTACGCGCCAACACAAACTTTCTGCGCAATTGCTGACTTTACGCGCAAACGATTAAGTTTACGCGCAACACCCTTTCTAACTTCAATTTCGCGCACCAGAGCTCGGGTATTTTCTATGTCTTGAACTCTGTTGAATGGAGTAGGGTCACTTCATATTTATAGGCAAAATCTACCCCGCGCGAAAAACCCTCCTTGAGCGCGTAATCCGCTTTGATCTTCCGCGCACAAACATTTTCCGCGCACTGCTCCATAATTTCGCGCACCTCATGCCTTTGCCATTTTACGAGCTTCGGACCTCGTAACACCTCTTGCGCGAAATACTTCATCCGCTATTTCGCGCGCCACTTCAATTTTCCGCGCACGCCTCCAAAATTTCGCGCGCCTCATGCCTTTACCGATTTTCAAGCTTTCGGCCTTGAAACATCTTTTGCGCGAAATACACTTTCGCGCAACCCGCTGTTTTGCGCGCCACACTTCAAGATTTCGCGCAACCCTCTAGTTTTGCGCGCCACGCTTGATTTTTCCGCACACCTTCTTCATTTCTCTCTCCTCAACCTTTGCCAACAACATATCACTCCATTTTCCATTGGCGATTTTCAGGCCCAAAAATTTGGCAAACACTGGAAAACGGCGCCACCTTGTACTGCTCTTTTGTACCGCCTCCAGATCGTCCTTTCCTTTGTCAAAGTTCTTTGTCAACATGGAATGTCAACAACTTCTCGGGAACTCGACAATTCTCCATGGAAACCTGCTTTGTCAACAAACACAATCAACCCAAAAAATGCTGCAAAGTTACCTTGAGGGATTTTTGCCCAACAATCTCCCCCTTTGGGTTTGTTGACAACTCTTTACAACTCTGCTCAGAAATATTTTCTGCACTTTGATACCTCACTGAGTCTTCTTCCAGCTGCTACCACCATTCGCCTCTTGCGATTATGATAGCGTTCAAGGATTCACTTAACATGTACTCTAAGCCCACATGAGCAATGCTCGGCGTGGGAAACAAGAGTAGTATGAAAAGTTCATCAATGAATCACTTCATGTCAGACCCCAATTGTCGATTCCACCCTGATACCAATTCTTAAAATAAAACCAGTTGTTGAACCACACTGATACCAATTGGTGAATTCTTAAGTTGATACCAATTGCTGATAGCTGGACACCGTCTCACACCATTCCAACACCACTGTTCTGCTTTTATCACGATCCTCAGCTGTCGTGATTTCTATGATTTGATCGATCACTTCTAGCATCGTCAGATTTAAAAATCTCTCCCCCTTTCTCATTGCTCCCCCTTTCTGGCTGCTCCACCTGTCAGCTTCTCCCCGTATCAATTATGATTTAGCAAATCTCCGCACTATTTGCTCTCTTGAACTAACACTTTTCTCCCCCTTTGTCAAGCACTTTTCAAGCACTTTTCTCCCCCTTTGTCAACGAACCCAAAGGTCACGCCTTTGTAGTCTGTAACATAGTAGAGAACACATATCAGCACATTAGGGAAAAACACACCATACCTCGGGGAGAGGGGGGGGTGTGGGGGACCCACATCCACACTATTTCAAGTGCGGGGAATCGACTGAACTCCCAGAGCCAGTCGATGCCTCTCAAAAGCTTCCTTGGGTAAGGCCTTTGTCAGAATGTCTGCAACCTGTAGTTCTGTAGGCACGTACTCCAACTTTACAATTCCCTGCTCAACCTTCTCCTTAATAAAATGATACTTAATCTCAATGTGCTTTGTCCTTGAATGATGGACGGGATTTTTGCTAAGATTTATAGCACTTGAGTTGTCACACTGGATTCCGATCGGAGACTTCACTTCAACTCCCATATCTTCAAGCTGCTGCTTCATCCACAATAACTGTGTGCATGCTTGAGTGGCCGCAATATACTCAGCTTCTGCGGTGCTCAATGAAATGCAATCTTGTTTCTTGCTTAGCCAAGAAATACACAATCCACCAAGATAGAATGCACCACCTGACGTTGATTTTCTATCATCGGCTGAACCGGCCCAGTCTGCATCAGTGTACCCCAATAACTCTGTCTGAGATTTGTCATTGTATGTCAAGCCGAAGTCCACCGTGCCCTTAATATACCGAAGTATTCTTTTTACTGCGAGCATGTGACTTTCCTTGGGATTACTTTGATATCTCACTGCTTGGCACGTGGCGAACACAATATCAGGCCTTGTTGCGGTTAAGTACAACAGACTTCCAATGATTTGCCTGTATTCTGTGATATTAACTGCCTTGCCATCCTCATCTTTTGATAATTTCATCCGGGTAGCCACCGGAGTCTTCATCTCCTTGGAATTTTCCATTCCAAACCTTCTCAGGACCTCCTTGGCATATTTAGATTGAGAAATGAATGTTCCATTCCTTCCTTGTGTGACCTGTAGACCAAGGAAAAACGTTAGCTCTCCAATCATTGACATTTCAAACTCATTTTTCATGAATTCAGAAAACTGTCTGCACTGAGCTTCATCTTATCCACCAAATATTATGTCATCGACATAAACCAACACCATCATCCTTTGATTACTGTCATTACTGAAATAGAGATTGTAATCAACTCCTCCACGCTGAAAACCAAGCTTCTTCAAGTACTGATCAAGCCTTGAGTACCATGCCCTTGGTGCTTGTTTCAACCCATACAATGCCTTCTTCAGCCTGCAAACTTTGTTCTCATCCTCATGAATGAGAAAACCATCTGGCTGCTCAATATACACCTCCTCTTCCAGAACCCCATTCAAGAATGCGGATTTGACATCCATCTGGAACACTTTGAACTTCCTTTGCACTGCGATGGCTAGGAATAATCTTATTGTCTCCAGCCTTGCAACCGGTGCAAATGTCTCATCAACATCAATTCCCTCAATTTGGGAGTACCCCTTGCACACTAGTCGTGCTTTGTTCCGAATCACTGTGCCATCTTCATTCATCTTGTTGCGATAGACCCATTTGGTCCCAATGACATTCTTGTCCGCTGGCCTCGAAACAATCTCCCATGTCTGGTTCTTCTCAATCTGATCAAGCTCTTCGTTCATGGCCTGAACCCAGTTTTCATCTTCAGCTGCATCAGAAAAACATTTCGGCTCCACTTGAGACAAAAACGATGCTTGCTGTGATGATTTCATTCTTCGAGTCTGAACTGGAGCTGTTTGATCACCAATGATATTCTGCCTATCAATCTCAGCTCGACTCTTTGTCTTCCTCGCAGACACCGACTTGACACTTTCCTCTTCATCATCAGTATCTTCTTCTGAGTCAGCTTCTGCCACTTCTGCTCCCCCTGGGTTGCTTACCTCATCATCACTTTCATCCAGGTACTGTTCACTGGGTCGTTGAGCAGTCTGTTCATTTTCGACTATAGTGACATCATTACTCTCAACAATTTTTCCCAGCCTCTTGTTGAAGCACTTATATGCTTTGCTTTTCCCTGAATAGCCAAGGAATATCCCTTCATCTCCTCGTGCCTCGAACTTCCTATGATGTTCTTTGTTGAGAATGAAACACTTACTTCCAAAGATTCGAAAGTATTTCAACGTTGGCTTCTTTCCGTACCACAGTTCATACGGAGTCTTCCCTTGCTTCGGACATAACAGGGACCTGTTTGAAACATAGACTGATGTCAAAACTGCTTCCTTCCAAAATTTCTCTGGTAGGTCCTTATCAATAAGCATTGTTCTGGCCATGTTGTTAATGATCATATTCCTCCTTTCTACCACTCCATTCTGTTGGGGAGTTCTTACTGATGAAACTTGATGCCTTATCCCATGTTTCTCGAGATAGTTTTCAACCTGACTGTTTGTAAATTCTGTACCGTTATCAGTACGAAACTTCAGAATTTTCTGCCCAAGCATCTTTTCTGATTCCCTCCTGTACTGCTTTATGCAACTGAACACCTCTGTCTTATGGGTAATGATGAATACCCAGGCCATTCTGCTGTAGTCATCAATGAAAAGAACATAGTACCTTTGCCCATCTATAGCTCGTGGTGAGATAGGTCCACATACATCAGCATGCACCAATTCGAGCACTCGAGTTGCTTTTTGTTCCTTTGGCCTGTATGTCTTCCTGATGATCTTCCCTTGTTGACAAGCATCACACGTATGAGTGCGATCACGTGATAGTTTGGGAAGGTCTCTAGCAGCATCACACTTTACCAGATCTTCCATAGATGGTTGACACAGATGACCAAGTCGCTTATGCCACAGCTGATTTTCTTCTTCTCTGGATAAAAGGCATGAATCTTCTTCCCCACCTACCAGGTAAAGATTCCCCTTTGTTCGTTTTCCCTGAAGAATGACTATTCCATCTTTTCCTTTAACAATACCCATCTTCTTGGTAAAAAGTATAGAGTGCCCAGAGTCACATAGTTGACTGACGCTAAGCAAATTATGACTGAGACCCTCTACCACCAAGACATCAGCATGTCTCATTTCTTTGCCCCCAAACTTGGCTTTTCCTGAGCCAACAATCTTCAGGCCTTCATCATTTCCAAACTTGACAACTCCTTCTTTGTCATATTTTATGCCTGTAACCAGATCCTTATTACCTGTCATGTGGGATGTGCAACCACTGTCAAGGATCCAAACGCCAGAACGATCTGATGCTTTAAGGGCAATTTCAGCAACTACGGCCTTCTCAGTTTTCTTCTTCCTAGTCCATACTTTTTCTTTCATACTAGGCATGGATTGAGGCTTCTGTTCTTTCTCAGAGTATGATGGACCAGCTTCATCTTGCAAAACTGCAAATCTGTTCTGAACTTTTAACTCATTTGTCGGTTTACTGATCTGCTGCTTGCGAACATTTTGATTCTGCTTTGGCACATTTTTCTGAATGGTCGGAGTGCAGTACCTAGCCATGTGTCCAAATCCTCCGCACCAAAAACAGTGTCCTTTAAAAAATGTTCTGGAAAACTGTTCTCTGTTTGGCTTTCTTTGTTTTTGCTCGCCAAACATCTATCTCTTCAAGAGCTGCTTCTAATTCAGCTTCCATGTCAACTCTCCCTTCAATTTGTTCTTCTTCTTCATCAGTTTCGGTTTCTTTCTTTTCTAGATCACTACTAGCAACAGCCACCATCGCATTTTGACCATGATCTTTGCAGTTTTCTATCTCTTCAACTTCTTCACCCTCAGACTCAGCTGAACTGTCAATTTCTTGGGAAAGAAGATTCTTCTTCTTAAAGAAATTTCTCTTGAACTGCTTCTTCCCTTTCACATAGGCTGAAGATTTTTTTATGGGAGTCTTAACTTCATCTTCATCGCTTTCTTCTTGAAACTTTTTGGGGCATCTTGCAGCAAGATGACCAACCTTTCCGCATCGGAAGCATGCTAGTGGAAGTTTCCCTTTAAACTTTCCTTTTCCTCTTTGCAGATTTGAAGAAAGGAATGACATCACCTCATCTGACTCTTCTTCCTCCTGAGAATCTTCAATAGTGAGCCTCTTCATGGCCTTAAATGCCACTTCTTTGGATTTCCCCTTTTCCACAGCATCGTTGTCATCATTTCTCATTTCATATGCAACGAGAGTGCTGTGTAGGTTATCCAATGTTAGCTCTTTCGGATCTTTATCTTCCAACACAGAAACTTTCGGATTGAACCGAGGTGGAAGCTTTCTCAAGATGCGCTTTACGATTTTAATGTCTTCGATAATTTCTCCAAGACCCCGCATGTCTTCTACCACAGCATTTACCCTGTCAAAGAATGCATCAACGGACTCATTCGGGTTCATTTTGAGATCTTCATACTTGTTCCACAACACTTGCAGCTTTGCCTCTCTGACTTTGGTATCCCCTTCATAAATATTCAAAAGTTTTTCCCACATGGCATGTGACGTTTTGCATGACATCACCTTTGTATAAATGGGATTAGAGAGGGCTCCACCTAAGGCGTTTATTGCTTTGGAATCAGCATCCAACTCTTTGTGCTCAGCTTCTGATAATGCACCACTAGTAATATCAGCTGTGATACCATGCATAGCTGCTGAAAACACATCCATTCCCAGAGATCGGAAATAGTGTTGCATTCGATTCTTCCATATCTGAAAATTACATCCATCGAAGATCGGAATCCCTCTATGATTAGTGACCTCCATTGAGAGAAGACCAACTGTTAACCTTCCCTCTGATACCACTTGTTAGGTCCACTAGGCTGGATACCCTGAGAGGGGGGGTGAATCAGGGTATGACTAATTAAAAATTAATGCCCGTTCTGATCTTGTTTCGCTGTTAAGCAAAACACTCTTCTCTCTTTTCCCTGTTGCACGATATAAACAGAAAGTAAAGCAATCACAGGACACAGCAATTTTACTTGGTTCACCGCTAAGGGCTACGTCCAAGGAGCATACGCCGACAGGTTGCCGGTCGTACCAAATTCCACTAATCTTCACTAGCTGTGGATTACAAGGTTCGGGCTAGATCACTTCTATGCCCAGGCTCACTGCCTTTACAATGTTTAGGGTCAGCTCACTGCTTTCCCAAGGGTCACTCCCTGTTTCTCTCTCTCTGGCTCACTGTCGGTGGAGAGGATCACCTTCTTCCTCTTCCTAAGCTCACTGCTCTTGGAAGGGAATCCAATCACAGTTTATAGACCTGTAGGTCTCTTCATTTCCATGAAGGAATGCATCTTCCTCTGTATGTAGATGCTCTGATGAAGTCCAACTTTCACCCGCAGATGAATCTCACTTTGCACCGGATGTACCGGGCAACCTCAATTTTTACGCGCAACCCTTACGGTGCCTTGCGCGCAATTTCTATGGTTTGCGCGAAATTCCTTTTTCGCGCAACCTCCAAATTTTACGCGCAGCCTGGAAACTGCCTTGCGCGCAATTCACTACCTTTGCGCGAAATCCACTTTTCGCGCAACCTTCCTTTTACGCGCCAACACAAACTTTCTGCGCAATTGCTGACTTTACGCGCAAATGATTAAGTTTACGCGCAACACCCTTTCTAACTTCAATTTCGCGCACCAGAGCTCGGGTATTTTCTATGTCTTGAACTCTGTTGAATGGAGTAGGGTCACTTCATATTTATAGGCAAAATCTACCCCGCGCGAAAAACCCTCCTTGAGCGCGTAATCCGCTTTGATCTTCCGCGCACAAACATTTTCCGCGCACTGCTCCATAATTTCGCGCACCTCATGCCTTTGCCATTTTACGAGCTTCGGACCTCGTAACACCTCTTGCGCGAAATACTTCATCCGCTATTTCGCGCGCCACTTCAATTTTCCGCGCACGCCTCCAAAATTTCGCGCGCCTCATGCCTTTACCGATTTTCAAGCTTTCGGCCTTGAAACATCTTTTGCGCGAAATACACTTTCGCGCAACCCGCTGTTTTGCGCGCCACACTTCAAGATTTCGCGCAACCCTCTAGTTTTGCGCGCCACGCTTGATTTTTCCGCACACCTTCTTCATTTCTCTCTCCTCAACCTTTGCCAACAACATATCACTCCATTTTCCATTGGCGATTTTCAGGCCCAAAAATTTGGCAAACACTGGAAAACGGCGCCACCTTGTACTGCTCTTTTGTACCGCCTCCAGATCGTCCTTTCCTTTGTCAAAGTTCTTTGTCAACATGGAATGTCAACAACTTCTCGGGAACTCGACAATTCTCCATGGAAACCTGCTTTGTCAACAAACACAATCAACCCAAAAAATGCTGCAAAGTTACCTTGAGGGATTTTTGCCCAACACGAACCCTTTATTAGTGCTTCCACGACCCCTTCAATAGTGCTTCCTCTTTTATCAATTCTTTTTACCCCACCTCCCCTTTATCATTGCATTGTGAATTTCCATCCTTCTACACCTACCTAGATTTGAACCTTGCACCTATACTTTGAATATGGAACACCTTTACCATTTCACCATGTTGTTTTGTTTTCTATTTAAGGATATCTCTATTTATATATATATATATATATATACTCGTATATTTATATAAGTTTTTTAAATACATTTATAAAATACATGAGTGTGTGTGTGAGTGATATATATATATATATATATATATTTAAATATATTATATTTTATATTCATTTACATATACTATAATATAATATAAATATATATATTCTTATTAATACACACATATATGTATATATAAACATTATATATATATATATATTTGTATAATGTATAAAATGGTTAACTGTTGTTTAAAATAAATTTTTAGAATATGTATTAATTTTCATATATTAGAATATACATATACATATATATTTGTTAATTACTGACACACACATGTTTATATATAAAAATTAATTGAATATGTATATATTTACATATAAATCCATTTTTATAAGTTAATAAAATGGATAATTTTTTACTCTAAATAAAATGAATAATAAGTATTTATTTTACATATTTAAAAATATATTTATATATAAATATGTAGATATATATATTTATATATAAATATGTAGATATATATATTTATACAAGTGATTTATTATAACTAAATATAAAAAAATATGCATATATTTAATTTTAAATAAAACTAATTTATGAAAACAAAAAAAAAATTTAAAACCATAATATCAATATGAATGTTTTCCCTAGGAATTAATTTATTCCCCAATGAAAATGGGAAAAAATACCACCTGAAATGAGAAAAACGATCCATTGAATGTTAAACAAATTTGGGTACCCCGGATAAGAACTCAGTTTTTGAGGGATTATTGACTTTTTTCCTCAAAAAACGTGGTAAGGGGTTTCCCCCTCTCACTAGGTAATATATATCATTACAAGATTTGAATTTATATGTTTTATATCTCAAACAAACACCCAGATCAAAAGTTATAGTTTTTTGAAGTTTGAGTTATGTTTTCAACTTATTTTAGATCTTTTATTATTTTTTCGATTTTTTTATCTTTTAATTGTTATTTAATGACTATTAATCGATAATAATTAGCTAATTATTAATTAAAAATATTTTTTAATTATTTTATAAGACATTTATACTAAATATCTTATATATTAAATGTAAATGCATTTTTAGCCTTATCTAAAAAATATTTAAAAATATATATATTATATTTATATCAATATAAATATATTTATATATTAATATATTATTTTTAATGAAATATATATTTTTTTAAATATATCATTTATCAGCGCTAGTAAAAAAGTACTAATAAAGGGGGTCTTTATCAGCGCTTCTAAAAAAAGATTTGATAAAGACCACCCCCCCACCCACCCATCAGTGATTTTTTATTATCATTGTTAAAGGGGGGGATTTATCAACTATTTTTTACAAGCACTAATAATGGGACCCCTTTAATGGTGATTTTTTAGCATTGTTATAGACCTCCTTTAACAGCACTACAAAAAGCACTATTAAAGACCCCCTTTAATAGGTATTTCTCTAGAACTGGTGAAGTGGGCCTTTAATAGCACTTTTAGTTAGAGATGTTAAAGTCCTTAGTGCTAGATAAAATCATTTTTTTAGTAGTGGTCAAATCATACCTCACTAGAACTTCTAAAATTTATAATATATCAACTGATATAGAAATAACTAGTGGTTGATCTTTCGAGCTCCCCCTCAAGATATGCACTCAATAATTTTTAATCCTGATTTAATTTCTTCAAAAATAAACTCCAAAACATATAATAACATTATTTAAAGTTTTGTAAGGAGAAAAGATAAATCCAATAGTATTCCACAATGAAAAACTTTCTAATTGTAATATGTTCATAAATTTTATAAATTTAGGTCTCCCCCTGAATATATGATTCACCTTCAATTCCCTACATGAATATATATATATATATATATATATATATATATTTGAATAAGGTGGTTCTTCAATGCTCCGTAGTTAGAGCAAAATGGATGAGCATTTCTTCTCAACCCAATAATCTTCTTATATGAAAATTTATACTTCACATATTATAAAAATAAATTTTCATTTTTCTCTACTTGTTCCAATTTTCTTGCCTCTTCTAACTATTCTAGTTATATAATCAAGCATTATTTAGGAACACGCTCAGTATTCACCTTGTGTGTAGACTTCTAATCCCAACATTATAAGTCATAGTAGTTTTCACTTTATTATACAAGAATTATTCTTTTCCAAGAAACCATTTCAAACATTTCTTACTAGTATGTGTAAACATATTACACCTATCACACAAAAATTTAGTATTTATCAAGTTACCCTTTTTAGATTACTTATCAGACTTTTAATCAGAGATTTCTTTCACCAAATCTATCATGATGTTTCTCTTCTGAATTGATTCTCTCTTGGATTCCAAATTTATTCCTTTAGTATGAATGTTCATGGAGAAATGCAAATTCTACATGATGTGACCTTTCCTACCACAATATAATCATGTTTTCTTTGGTTTTACACTCTTCACATCATTCTTCACAACCTTCATAGGAGTTTTTTGTTTAACAATCATATTTTTTTCATATCCCAAGTATGACATGTGATCTTCATTTCTTACCTAATTTACTTTTTTGGTCTTATATTTGCATTAGTAGATGACGTGTTCCGGATTTGTACATACCATCACTCATCATAATAATGACCACTTCTATTGAAATAATCACATAAATTTTCAATGTATTCATATCTATTCTTGATGGACTAATTCTTTTTTTGTGAGATTTCCTTATATTGTACAGGTTTCCAATTCTTTTCATCTTTTCTCCCCCTAAATTCAGGAATTCTATAATTTTATAAAATTAAATATTGTTCCAAAAATTAATTTCGTGATTCCCAAACTTCCAACAGTACGAATAGTAGCCAAAAAATATCAATTTCTTCTTCTATGACATATTCTAACTATCTTTGACATTTTTCTGCTTTTGGGTAGCACATTTCTTCTTATGTTATCTCTTTGGGGAATAATAATTTTTCTTCACCAATTTTTCTCTATATGTTAAAGTTTAATATGCACTAGTTATCATAACAACATTAGTACACATATATAATTATCAAGACAAAGGGTTAACTTCTTCAATGATCCCATAGTATATTTATCCTTGTATAATCTCATGATATTCTTTATTCTAGATTCAGTCTTTTCAGAAATAAGACTCTTATCAGATGAATCCTTGGTAATACTTCTTTTCTCAATAACTTGGGAAGTCTCGGCTGGTGTATCTTCCATATTTCTCAGTTTTTCTTCTAGTTCAATAAATTTTAATTTGAGATAAATCTTCTCATATTCAATTGATTTCAATCTCTCTTTCAACTAAATATTCATCTTCTAAACCTCATCTTCATGTATTTTA
Source organism: Viscum album (assembly GCA_963277665.1). NCBI lineage: Eukaryota > Viridiplantae > Streptophyta > Magnoliopsida > Santalales > Viscaceae > Viscum > Viscum album. The sequence goes on along the minus strand of OY728163.1, from coordinate 513,527,019 downwards.
TTTTCATTCAGTAAAAAAATGTCAAGATATTTGATTATTTGTACTTTATTATTCATCTGAGCATCTTTGAAATTCATATATGTATTGTGAATCTCTTCAAGTGCATTGATACCTTTAGTAAAAACAATTTCAAAAACATATTTCTCACAAATATTATTTTTTAATTTTTTAATAGCTCCATCATATCTTTATTTTCAAAGATATATTGTTTCTTCCTTTTCTTTCACAAGTTTTGTGAGAGTGTTTGATATGATAACCTTTTTAGCCAATGCCTCTTCCATAGCATTAGCCTCCTATTCTAGAAGTAATTTTTCATCTTGAAATTCCTTGAAAACTCTATTCATACATGTGACCACTTCTTTGGGAACTTTCTTCATATGTTCTCTAATTTTATATTTGATCAAACCATCATCACAACTTGAACATGATTTGTCAGAATTATAAACAAATGATTTCATTGAATAATTACCACTCTAAGTTTCTTCAGCTAGAATTTTATCTTCATTTATCTTTAAATTGTTCTTCAGATTATTTTCCACTCATTTATTCCTATTTTTATGTGTCTTGACTGAAACATAAATATTTCTAACATTAGGAGTAGAGATAAGATTTTTCATCTAAATCTATTCTGAACTTTCTTCAAACTCAAATTTGTACTTCATATACTTATGATAAAAACAATTGGACAAATAATGTCAATCAAACCAAAGGTGGCCTTTTCTCTGATACTAATTGAAGTTTCTAATGGATCATGTAGTAACACTGAGAGGGGGTGAATTAGGTTTGACTAGTTTTTACTTAATTCTTTTCTTTTCTTAAACTCCATTAAAACCTCTAACACTTGTTAGGATGAGTGTATCCTGTATGAAATGTAGAATGTAAATAAAACATAGTACAAACTATTTTTACATGGTTCAATAATAAGACCTACATTCTTGATGTAGCCAATTATACCACCCAGTTATGGATTCTTCACTATATATAGATGGTTATAATATGGAAAATCTCATTCCCTTCAACATTGAGTCTCACAATGTTCTGATATATAGTCCCACTAGAGATCATAAGTGCCCACATTCATAAGTGATTACTAAGTCCCATAAGAGGATCCTTATACTATATCACACAGTGTTACTATCATCCCAACGGCCTACTCCAGAGTCCCACTGGAGGCTTCTTCTGCTTTATATTCCCACTGAATACTTCCACAATATTGAGACACACAAGATTTAATCCACTGATAGGATGATCTTATAATCTTCCTCCATGATATCAATGGACCAAACTATCCCATGTACAATTTAAGAAACTTTTAATTGATGTTGTTCTTGCTCAAATAATAACGTTAACCTATAGATGGTTAGTTGCCTCAGTAAACCACTGCTCGAGTAATTAATTATTCTAATAAAGAGTTGGCCTCACAAAATACTAGATATCTTAAATATAAAAATCTTCTAAAATAATTATATGGCTTTAATCTCAAATCATTTCACACTAATTATTTCATTTATAATTCATGTTCACTTGTAAACCTGCACTCATGTGTAAACAATGCATGGTCTTCTTAATGTTGGTACATATGCATGAAAACATGCATGTACAATGAATGTACTTCATTAAAAATATGTTTATGAACATTACACCTAATGTTTTAAAAAAACCCTTTATAAACACACACAATCCACCTTGTATCTGAATGCATGTGACTGCATAAAAATTTTCATATACTCAAAAAACATTTTCCCACACACATTGTCCACACTTCTTGCATACAAACCTGTGAAAACCTAAGTAGGAAAAAGTGAAATCATTTTACTTGTGCACAGTACTCCTTCACATGAAATAGTTAAGTTCTCACTATATTCTCTATGTAAAAAATATAAAACTGTAAGACTTTCTCCCTAATCAGTCATGTGAAATCACTGTGTCTTATGTGGTATCTTTCTCAAATGATACAATCTAAACTCTCTTCATGCATGAATACCTACTCATGTAGTATTAACAATCTCGTCGAATAATAGAACATGTGAGTTCTATCATACGAACTATATTCTTCTTCATATAACAACTTCAAGTAAAGATTTCAGATCCAAATGTTTGTAGAACTCATACAATCATCATGTGATTGTGAGATTAGTGAAACAACTCAAACACATGGAATTAAACTTTCGAAATCATATCTATCTATTGGATCTATTTATCTCTAAATAAACTCTTAGATATGCGATAATATCCACCTAAAAATGAGATCCTTGGGTTGTATTTATAGCCAAGATTCCACCAACTCAGTGTATGCACACTACCTCACTTCAGGCACACCAACCTCTTACTTTGCGACAACAGAATCATCATCAATGATAAAAATGAATTTTACCCAAAATTTAAATACACTATTAGATATTTATTTTACCATGAATATTAATTTTTATGTAATTTAGATCATATTAGGATTAACATGATGATGAAATGATGATTATAAGTCTCGGATCAATGTTATGTCGGCATTGCATAGTGAACGTCCGATGAACAGAATACTCGGGTAATGCTAAGGTAGAAGATGAAATGAAAAATAGATTGGATGGAACATATGAATAGATCATACAATATTTGTTATATCCATATATTTAATTCTGGATATATAGTATGCGCAAGTAGATCATTCCACATCTAAATGGTTTTCAATATCACGATTCATTATAATACAACTTGCATCCTAAGCCAGCCAGATATCAAGTACCGGCCACTCTAATATTCATTGGAATTGCACCATGTTGGCACCCTAATTTTCCACTATGCTTCCCCACATAGTGGATCATCATTGCTCCATGATCCTTTTCGAGTGCTCCCATGCATGCCATTGGCCTCTCTATGCTAGTCAACTACCCTAGTTGATCCTAGAACCCACCTAGGTAGTGGTACACCTGGATCCCACAGTGGTTGTTGGATATCCTAGATAGTATTTTAGTATTAGGCCAATATAAATGTTATCCAAAAATAAATACCATGACACACCACCTCTAAAATAAAATTCCTCATACAAAACAAACAATATTTTTTATGGCTATTCTTCAAATCATTGTTGTAAATAATTTGTGCCCATATTTTCACAAGTCTTAGAAATTAATACCAGCTCTATAATCATCACATTAAAAACTCATTTAATTTTTATCTCTTCAACTAATTGAAACCAATTTCAACCTAAACTAATCACTTGGGTTATTTATTGGAATCATTGAAGAACACAAACTTAAATAAGGGTAATTGAGAGAGGAAGAATAAGGGGAGATATGGTTTCACAAAAAGGAGGAAAAGAGGGAAGAAGTGATTAAATATAGAGAGGGTAAAATAGTGAAATCACTATTTTAATGAAATATGGGCATGAACATGGTTTTGAAAACCATGAGACAACCATGAAACTTTTAATTTTTTAAGATACACCTCCTTGTATGGTTTGTTCATACATTTTTTCAAATCGTGCAGCAATAATGCATCTTCCACTGAGAATGTATAGCACTGTACATGGTTCCCTTGCATGATTCTCCATAATAATGAACAAACCATGTTCTTCTACCCAAGAAAATATCACCACACACATTTTTCTTTAGAACCCTACATGGTTTTTCCAAATCATGTGATAACCATGAAAAAAGGAAAACCACCTTATAAAAATCTAACCTTTAAAACAAAATCTCCCAGTATTCAACCATAATCCTAAAACACCTTGATACATATATTTTCTTCATACCTTTTATTATTAAAACACATTAATTTTATGATTTAAATGATTAATTATTACCTAGATATTTAATTAAATTGTTAATATATGTAAGGATACAAAATTTTATATACTTCGATAAGAGGAAGTGAAACAATAATTATTTCCATCAAAAGAGAAGAATTTTATAGGTTAAAGACACTTAAAATAATGAAACCATGGTGTGAAACTAGAAGTTTGAAGCTTTTTTTAAGCTTGAGTGGGAATTAATAAACTAGAAGATTTTTATTTCTGTGCTAAAATCTATTTTATGTTATAAGATCTGAGAGTAAGGAAATACGCTACAGAAGTGATTCACATCATAATTATAATTGTGGAATAGTTTTATGGGACAAAATATTTTCACACCTGTCACTTTTATGGTGTAAACAAAATATTTACATCATAAATGTAGCATGATTTTCCCAAATTCGTCTAATTCGATGTGGACTTTGGTTGAAGATTAAATTAATGATCTGGACCACCTTTGATCAGCTTTGATGTCTAGAGATTCTTTATGGTTATACTAATGGAGAATTTAACTCAACCTGAGAAATATGAAAGGATTATAAATAGTGGTCCAAATTGATGCTTCTTGGGATTTATCCATAGATGAAAGCTTAGGGCATGTTGTTTCACTCCTATATTGTCCTCCACTAGTGTACATCTCTGATTTTATTTATACATTATTATTTTTATTTCTCCTTCCCTTTTACTCCCTCATTACTATAATTAGGGGCTAATTACTAACTTGTACTAGGGTAATGTATCCTAATGGGGAGGTGGTTTTAGATTATATTTTCTTATTATGTTCATATTTTAGGGTTACCAAAATATTGAATTGAATTTCCAATATCTTTTTGTTTGCTTAATCATTATCATTGATTTATGAATCTAAAGATAAATATTTTAATTTCATAACTAATTACCCTAAACCATTTCATGATAATTTAATAGCCTAGGGAAATTAGGTTTAAATATGATATCAGGATAAACTTAGTGAATTAAATCCCAAAATTTCCAGAATAAGTGAAATAGGGTATTTTTATACTGATGAGGGGATAGCCAGACTATCATATCCTCCTCAACTTGAATATGACACTAAACATGAATAATCAATTCAATTTATATATCTAATTGAATTTCAACCCTAAAACTACAAAACCCAAGCATGTTTTTTCAATTGATTCTCAAAACACAATTGGGTTCATTCCCTCTCTTGAATTCAAACTATTCAAACCTACTTTATTTCCCCTCTTCTTCAAAATAATAAAATAAATCAATTTTAAAAACCTAATAAACTAATTGTGATATCTCGTGGGTTCTACTTCAACTCACTGCATACTAATTTTTAATTAATTTTCCACATATTTCTATATTTTATAAATTTTTTATTTTCATTATATAGAATTAGCAACTCTTTATGGGTGATCAAACTAGAATCATTGCTAGAGATATTTTCAATTTAAAAATTTTAAAACCTTAATACATGACTATAAAATAGGGGGAAATTGAAAATATATCCTTGAAATTGATCCTAATCTTGAAACACATCTGAGGAGAAACATGTTAGCTACGTCTATAGCTGGGGAACAGAAAAATAAATATCTAGTCATTGGAGGAGTTCAGCTAAGGGATATGGACTATGAGTATTGGAGGACTATGATAAACCTTAAAACATTGGTTCTCATACAATAATAATCATGACTCCAGTATCCTATAAAAATTTTGTTAAAAGAATAACAATTATTAAAATGATTTTAAACATGATATGCTTTTTTTGGACTTTCCCATGAATATCCAAACTCATATCCTGAGAGTTTCTTGGTGATACCTTCCAATTCTCCAATGTTTCAAATGATTTGGTATGGCTTCACTTGTTTCTATTTTATTTATTGGAGCAAGATCAATAATGGATCCAAATATTTTCATCCCCTTCCATCACTACGTGGGATGAGTTGGAAGGACACTTTCTTTCCCATTTCTTCTCTCTATAATAATTTACAGACATCCTGGTAAATATTCTAAAATTTAATCAATTTGAGGATGAATCACTATACATAGCTTGAGATCATTATAAATGTATAATTGTAAAAAACCCACATCATTGTATAGAGACTTGGATACTAAGACAAACATTTTATAGAGGCCTTGTGTATGGAACTAGGAAAATTTTGGATGTCAAAACTAGAGGATCATTGATGAAATAAATCACCAGAGGAAAGCTACAACCTGCTGGATGAAATGTAAAGCATCAACTTCCAATGATAGACTAAAGGTACACCATGATCAGGTGTGCATATGATTGAAAATAATAGTTATATTGTGGAACAAATGGAATCACTAAAAACAATAAGGATACCATTATGGTATAGCAATAACAACCCCCCCCCCCCAGTGTGTGTTTAAAAGAAATTAATTACACTGAATGTAATCATCAAAAATAATTTTTAGGTTTGGAGGCCATAAAAAATAAGATAAAGGATAATAGAATATATAGCTATGTTTTTAAGAACAATAAGGACCATTTTCATAGATCAAATTCCCCATGTTATAGGATACTTTCGATACTTTCATGACCACCACTAAAGTTTCCATCAAAAAACTAAAGGCCTGCTCAAAAGATCAAAGTGAATCAATAAAGGAGTTCGAGGAAGACTCAATGTATTATAAGGTTTCACTATAGAACCTCAAATTATAAATAGGATAAATCAATGAGAAACTCATAGAAATACATGTAGGCATACTTCCAGGATGCCCAAAAGTGCACCCAAGGGAATATTGAAGAATCATCTCCCTGAGAAGTGGAAAAGTCACTAAAAACCAACTTGAATCAAGAAATATACACCAATAATAACAATATGAAAAGGTTTCAGGACCAAAATAGGATTATATACCCTAAGGGCGTGAATATAGAGAACCAGGCTTAACATACATGGATATTACATCATTTTAGATGAATATTGTGTAAATTACAAAAATGAAAGCCTGAGTATCGTAATATTTTAGTGTCTTTGGAAACATGGAAACAAAATATTCTATCCTTGTGAAATATATTAAACATATCCCATAAATATCTCCACCCTTAGTAATCCTACATTAAACCTTTCTTCATAACTTGTGGAAAGGAAACATAATAAATGGGGGAGATCAAATGATCAGTAAGGGTAAATAAGGGAGATGTGTAAGTATAATTATGAGCATATGGGTATGAGAACATGATTATGAAAATATAATATCATAAAATATATATAAAAGATCATATACATGAATCATGGAATAAATAATTGTAGTTCATAAAAAATTAATCATAAAAAAATAACATAATCCATAAAAGCATAACATAGGAATAAAACATGGGATTTTGGCAGACACATAAGCATATAATATGATTTATATAGTAGCCAAGTAATTACTGTCAAGACCATATATTAGTATGGGTTCACTCCCCATACCATCTTGGTAGTCATGGTCCACTCCCATTTCCATCTTAGTAGCATGGGTTCACTCATCATACCATCTTGGTAGTCATGGTTCATTCCCATGGCCAAATTAGTAGCACGAGGTCACTCATAATACCATATTAGTATTCATGGTTCACTCCCATGGCTATCTTAGTAGTCAAATTTTACTCCCAAGACCATCTTAGGCAATCTCATGAGATATAAATCTTTACCAAATGCATTGGAGGGATATATAGGTCACACCTGTCTTATAGTGAAATCATATATACATGTTCCAAAAAATCATAAAAAATCGTATCTTAACCCATGAAATTAAATGGGTATCATAAACATTTAAACATATCATAACCTATGGAAAAGATACAGGATTCATAAAAATTTCATCAAAAGCATAACTCTTGAAATAGTAAAGGATTTCATAATCATAAAACTCATGAAAGAGAAATGGGTTTCATAAAGACCATGATATTAATTATAACCCATTCATAGAAAGGATATTAATGAAACCTTTAGAAAATTTCCTTGATTTGAATGAGTAACAAAAAATTATATCATCTTAGATGGAAAATAATTTTGAAATATATTTCAAAAACATTTCTTAGGGAAAATATTCCTTTTTCTTTGGAAAAATGTTTTTTATAACATAAAACCTATTTAAAACATTTTTTTTAAATAACATTGAAAAATTATAAAGGAATATTTTAAAACAATAAAAAAATTAAAATCGTGTTTCTTTGAAAATTATCTTCAAGGATATTTTGAAAACATTTTTTTATTTTTATTTTTTCAAAAACATGGTTTTTGAATATAATAGATTTCTGACTGAAGATAGAGAGAGAGACAAACATATTTTACTTAAAAATATTATCCTAAGTACCAAAGAGTAGAAAAAATGGTACCAACACAAAATTATATCTATAATAAATATAAAATAATGAAAATCGTGTGTTTTCTTGAGATATGGATCATAATATTTCATCAAAGATGCATAGTCATTAACAATCTCAAAAAATGATGATATTGTTTCAATAAACTCTTAGCACTTGGTTACTTGGGACCATACTATTCATGTAGTAAAAGGAAATTACATAAATCTTAAATTATAATTAAAATAATGAGATTCATGATATAACATGGAAGTATATAAACCTTAAAAAATAGTTTAGGTGCATAATAATAAATGATTTTCAAAGAAGGCAATTTGAGACAAACCATTTTTTACTGATTTGGTTACTTTTGAAACTTAAACCCCATGAAATAAAGTTCATAACATGGATATGTTAATAACCATAAATTTCCAAACAAGATACATAGAATAAAATCATGGTCATTATATACACCACACAAATGTAAAGAGTGGTGAATATTGTGTGTATCTCATGAAAACAAAAAGTGAGAAGAAATCCACTTACTTTGTGTCTCAACTCTCTTCGTACGCATTCAAACCACCTGTATAATAAATGTAAATTTATTATACATGTTTTAGAGAATAATATTATTATATCTAAAACCATATATGGTTTTATTATGAACTTATATTTCCCTCTTGTTAACAATCCTATGTTAAGGTTTCACTTCGGGTAATATTCTATTTATTATTCGCATATGTCTTAATTTGTTATATCTTTGGTATTTATACTTTATATCATGATTTCCATAATGTAAACCATGATATAAATATCATGTATATTCAGTATATTTGTATTATAATAATATATAGAATATATAAGTATGAAATAGAATACACCATTAATGGAGATAGTAGGTCATACGTACGCATGGAAGCTATTTCCGTTTAAAAATCATGTCGATAGAATGAATGTAAAATACACACACATACACACACACACACACACACACACACATATATATATATATATATCTTTATGTATATATATAATTATTAAATTATATTTATTATATCATATATATATTATATATTCACTAAAACCATCCTTAATACCATCAATGTGGTGTATAAACGAATCATATCACTTTGAGGGGGCGGTAGTCCACACTTTCTCAAACGAAATTATCATATTAACAAAAAATGTAAAGTAAAAAAATATGTGTTTTAAAAAGGAATAAATAAGCTTAAATACATAATAAATTTAATATATTACATTTATAAATATATTTTCCATCATAATGGACACCATGGTAGGTGGTAATAGAAAAATGAACAATCATTGTTTCGTGATGCAGTAGTTCGTCGTACATAGAAACAGTATATTCGTTACCCATTATATGGAGGTGTGTGTATGTATAGGTCAAAACATTTAAATAAAAACACCCTAGTATATTTTTAATACTATTTTTTTTATATAATCATATAATGAAGATACTTTTAGGGGGTGGAGAAGTAGATGTTACCTCTTAATAAGGTAACTCCTTTTGGTTTGTGCCAAAATGCTTCTTTGGATTTCCTTCTTCCCAAGGGAAGGATTATAAGAGTAAGGGAGTATTTATAGTATGTTTATTGGGTAGGTCTTCTCTTAACTTAAGAGGTTTTAGAGTTTTTAATAAGAGGGAGAGGTGGTGGCCTTTTATAGTGAAGGAAAAGGACTCACTTGAAATTTTTTTAAAAAATTTAGTTGTTCACATGTCCTTACCTAAAAATAATACTTCCAAACCAATATAAATAAATAATTGAAGGTTTTTGGCCGAACTAAGTATATGAAATGGATTTTGGAAAAGGGGATGGGTAATTTGGGCCCTTAATTTTAAGGTTTAGTCCCTAATTAAGATTCATTTGACCTTAATCAATGTGATTAATTTCAATCACTTTTATTAATATTTTTTGTCACAAATTAAGTTGATCTTATTAGACACTAAATATTATACTGATTATAATGGGGTATGTTAGTATTTAAAAATTCAATTAACAAAATCAGGAAAATTATGATTAATTCTAATCCCCTAGATGAGATGAAATTATAGGGTTTTAAAATAAAAAAAAATTCAAATGTTTGTTAAGTTTTTTATATTAAATTTCAAAGTAAAATTTTTCATAATGGCCTAAATTGTATTAATAGATTTATAATTGATATAATCTGACCTTAAAAGAAATATAATTTATAATTTATCATTAATAATTATTTAAACAAAAAGGTGGTTTTTAACTAAAACACTGTAGTTTTTAGTATTCCTAAAAAATGAAATTTCTTAGAAAAATCCCAGAAATTTACCATTGGATAATTTTAACCTTATGAATTCAAAAATAAATTTCATTTTATCAACTTCAATTTATAAAGTTGTCTAAAATTAATTTTATTTCTTTTCACATATGGACATGAAAAGTAGTTCATTTGAGAAAATAATAGTTTTAAACTTATAAAGGATTTACTAAAAAATATATTTTTCATTATAGATATGTTTTATTTATATAAAAACATTATAAAAACATTTTATAAGTAGTTATTACTATTCATATTACTAATTTTTAATGGCTAGGTTATAACTAACTCGTTTAAATAATTACAATAATAAAATAATGTTTCATAGAAACTTGGTATTGTTTGTAATGTACGCCAAATTGATGTTTCATTTGAAAGGAATGTTTGACTTAGTGAATTTCAAGACATAAATGAAAATTTAATTTATTAGGGTAAAATATTATTGTGACCATAATAATATTTCCTTTTATATTCAATCGGTTTTCATATTCATTTAAAATTAATCGGTAACCTATGAATTCATATTATATTGTATGAAACATATATTTTCATAAGTTAGTTAATATTATTCATAACCTCTAATTTTATGTCAATTTTTTATAATATTATATTAAATAATTATATTTTAATAATATATTATTGTTCGGTAAACCCTGGTCTTGCGTGTTGTGAAAGTTGTCGAGGGAATTCATTATTATGTATAATGCAAGAGAACCTTGGTTTTCTATGTAGAACTAGCAAAAGTTTATATTTCTTGTAGTGCATGATTATCTTGGTGTTGCATATAACGTAAGCCAAAAAACGTACTTTAATATAAAATGAACTGTGTTTAGTGCTTAATGAAATGAAAAATATCAAAAAAGTTAAATTAATTAAAAAAATCACAAAATCTCAGGGTGTTACATTCTTCCCCCATTAAAATTAATTTCACCCTCAAAATTCACCTGGGTTATCAAAGGTTTAATACTTGAAAGTTTCATTCATATAAACCCACATTATAGAAATTAATATTAACTCTTCCTTTTAAAAAGGAAAAGTTGGAACCATAACCATTAACCAAAGTAACATATAACTATTTTTACATATAAGAGAACATAGGTTGGGAGTGAAGATTGGATATGGAGGAAAATTGTAAATATTTATATGGAGTGATTGAGGTCATAAGTCTATGATTATTTAAAATTCCATTGGTTCAATAAAAATTAAGGTATTAGGACAACACATTTTCCTTTTTGGTCATTATCCTATCATTGAGTAACTCTTTTATTGAAAAAGAATACAATAAGATTTTCATTCTTTGGTGGTGCTTTTATCTAGTTCCAATTCATCCATTACTTCTAGAAATGGATATCTAGAAATTAACTTTGATGACTGAAGCACTAAAATACACTTTTAGCAGATATTAATGCCTATAATAGAATGAAAAGTATAACTATTTATCTATTACTATTCTTAAAAATAAATATGTTTAATACATTAATCTATAAACATAAAAAGTAACACTACTGTTTCATCATAAATAATTATTCATCAAAAATAATTATACATAAATGAGGACATATTGTAGGTTTGTGGTAGGTATGAAATCCATATCATCTTTCGGTCATGGGTTCAAGAACCCAGGCCTTGCTGGATTTAATTGGTTTTTACTCAACATACATGATGTCCTTTTCTAAAACCACACTAATATAATTTCCAAAATAAATATGATGGACATCCTTGAAATAAGGTTAATCACTTAATAACCTTTTTCTAAGGTTTTTAATACAAACTCAATACATAAATATATCCTATGAAGTATAACTTAAATTTTTCATGAATGGTTAAGCTTATAACACTTCCAAAATATGTAAATATAAAGATTTATAAAGAAATTAATGAAATCATCTTAACATTGATACCCCATATCTCATAAAGTACAATTGTTTTTCACATTCCAAACATGTGAATACCCTTATAGTATATTCCCTTAAATCATGGTAATAACCTTAATTACCATAAATCCTTTTGGAAAACATGAATTATTCTTTATTCCAAAGTATACTGGATATATTCCTTAAATCTGAAAATCTTGTAAACTTCATTAATGATAGAATAACCCTCATATGAACAAGTCCTTACTTAGTTCCACAGTAATCAGTACCATCCAACTTACTTATTCATAGAAGAATTATCTTAACATAAATAACATATTAATGGTTACCTTCCCTTAGTTGAAATATCACCTTATCATTAAATCACTCCACCATTCCATCAGAAACATTCAATATAAACTTGTAAATTATGAGTAAAAAATGTAAGTAGAACAACCCTTGTATATTTCATAAATTATATAACATATTTTTTGAATCCAAATACATATAAACATTTATTATTCAACTTAATCCTTGTTCCATTGATAATAGTACATCATCCTATTACACAATACCTATTTCCTTTTACATTTCATCTTTAGTCTCGTCATCATCAACAATGTAACCATTACTCACACCACCTTGATGGTCTATTCAACAGCTTTCCTCTTCGGATACTGAGTTGCATAATGACCATTTATTCCACATTTAAAATGCTTAACCTTTAATGATATCATAGGCAAGGCAATACTATCATCTATTACATTAACCGAACTCTTCATTTTTCCCTTGAAATAACTTTCATTGTTTCCATATTTTCAATGGTCAAAACATCTTTATATTCCTCTAATACAATCACTTAGGTGATTATTTCCACATTCTTGACACAAAGGAAACCAAATATTTTTTCCTCCATGGTATCCATTACCCAAACTCTTAATGAACTCCTTTATATTCCTTGGTGATTCTGAGAATTGTTTTAAGGTGTTAATTGTTAATCATGTTCCTTGAAAACTAATTAGGAATTATCACAACATTTTTCACTCTAATGATCATCCCAATTGACTTCTCATCATAAAATCATCTATCACATTTATACACTAATCCAATTACTTCCAGTTCCCCCCATTGAATAAAACTATAATCCTAGTGTGAGAATTACTTATCACATTAGAAAACCACATGGTCATGAAAATATTTACTTATTTTATTACTAAATCATGACATCTTCCTTAATATACGACACCCTAGGTTCATCCTTGATTATTCATAGCCAAATTATATCTAAATATTTCATGATGGTTTGTGAAGAGTTTGTGAATTTCCAAAGCATATCCCCTAGTAGTGTAAAACCCAGTGTGCATCAAGGGCCATTTTCATGTACCAGATTACCCCCAGTCAGGCCTGGAACATCTTTTCAGAGTTGATACCCATAGGTACATCTATTCCAGAGTCACATACCCTTGTAGTAACTAGACATGGTTGTATTGATAGGAAACCACTCACTTTACCGTTTACTAAAATTTCAGTATATTTTTCGAAATGTTAACTCATCCTTATACTCATCCATAGATATGACCCTATACATATCCTTAGAAATATTCCCAGGGATATCACTAAAGTTTTCTTATCCTAGTTTCCAAATTTTGACTAAACCTTTACTTTTATACCAGCTATAGCGACCCAATCTTATCATATATGGATATTATATCATTTTGGTTGAATATTATGTACATTAAATAAATACATGCTTGAGGACTGCAATAGTTTAGTGTCTTTAGATACTTGAAAAAAAACCTTTTATCCTGGTGAAATATCTTTAATATCTCCTATAAATATCTCCAACCGTAGTAATCCTATATAAAAACTTTCTCCATAAATTAGGGAAAGGAAACATAATAAAGGTTTGAGCTTAAATGCTCAGTAAGGGTAAATAATGGAGATATGTAAGAATAAGTATGAGTATTAGGGTATGAGAACATGATCGTGGAAGTTGAAGATCATACCCTGCAAATAAAAGATCATATACATGAATCATGGAAAAAAATCATGGAAGACTATAAGACATGAATCATAAGGAAATAAATAATATAATCTATGAAAGAATAAAATAGGAATAAAACATGGGATTGTAGTAGACACATAATCATATAATATAATTTCCATAGTAGCTAAGGAATTGATGCAAATACCATCTTGGTAGTATGGTTTCACTCCCCATACTATCTTGGTAGTCATGACTCACTCCCATGTCCATCTTAGTAGCATGAGTTCACACCTCATACCATCTTGATATTCATAGTTCACTCCCATGGACATCTTAGTAGCATGAGTTCACTCCACATACCATCTTGGTAGTCATGGTTTACTCCCATGGATATATCAGTATTCAAGGTTTACTCCCAAGACCATATTAGTCCATCTCATGATATATAAATCTTTACCCAATGCATTGGAGGGAGATATATGTCTCATCCATCTCATAGTGAAATCATACAAACATGTGCAAAAAAATCATAAACAATCATATCTTAACACATGAAATTAAATAGGTATCATAAACATGTAAAAATATCATAACCTGTGGAAAATATATAGGTTTCATCATCATTTCATAAAAATCATAACTCCTAAACGAGAAATGGATTTCATAAACATATAACCCATGAAAGATAAATAGATTTCATAAAAATAAAACCTGTGAAAGAGAAATGGGTTTCATAAAGACCATGACATTAATTATAATCCATTAATTGAAAGGATGTGAATGGAACCTTTTGATATTTTACTATAAAGTCATGAGTAACATCAATGTATGTCATCTTATATGGAAAATAATTTTGAAATATCTTTCAAATACATTTCTTGAGTAAAATGTCATTTCTTCTTTTAAAAATGGTTTCTATAACATAAAACCACTTGAAACCCTTTTTATTTGAAAATAGATTTGAAAATTTATAAAGGAATATTTGAAAAAAATAAAACATTTTTTAAAATCATTTTTCCTTGAAAATTATCTTCAAGGTTCTTTTGAAAACATTTTTGAAACACATGGTTTTTTTAATACAATAGATTTCCAACTGAAGAGAGAGACTGTCATATTTTACTTAAAAATATTACCTTAAGTACCAAAGAGTGGGGAAAATGGTACTAACACATGAGTATATATGGAATAAACATAGGAGAATAAAAAAAATAAGTTTTCTTGAGATATGGATCCTAGTATTTCATCAAGGACGCAAAGTCATTAACAATCTCGAAAAATGATGAGATTGTTTCAATAAACTCTTACCACTTAGTTACTTGAGACCATACTCTTGAGGCAGTAAAAGAAAATTACATGAGTTATAAAATATCATGAAAATAAAGAGATTAATGATATAACATGGAATTATATACACCTCAAAAAAGAGTTTAGGTGCATAATAATACATGAGTCTCAAATAAGGAAATTTGAGACAAAACGTTTTTTTTACCAATTTGGTAACTTTTGAAACTTAAACCCCATGAAAGAATGTTCATAAAATTGATATTTTAATACCCATAAATTTATTTTAAATAAACATATAAAATAATCACGGTAAGTACATACAACACACCAAAGGAAAGAGTGGAAAATATAGTGTGTATCTCATGAAAACAAAAAGTGAGAAGAAATCCCCTTACCTTGTATCTTGACTCTATTCATACGAATTAAAACCACCTGTATAATAAATATAAATTTATTATAAATATCTTACAGAACCATAATATTATATCTAACACCATATATGGTTTGATTATGACCTTATATTACCCTCTTGTTAATAGTCCTATGTTAAGGTTTCACTTCAGGTAATATTTCCTTTATTATTCGCATGTGTCTTAATTTGATATATATTTGGTATTTATACATTATATAATGATTTATTGAATTAAAACCATGATATAAGTATAAATTATATTCATTATAAGTTTATTATAATAATCTATATAATATATAAGTATGAAATACAATACACCATTCATGGAGATGGTAGGTCATACATATGCATGAACGCTATTTCTGTTTAATTGTTGTGTTTATAGAATGAAAGAAAAAGACATATATTTATATACATGTGTATATATATATATCATTATTATAGTGGATTTATTATATCATATATATCTTATATATTTACTAAAACCATCCATAATACAATCCATGTGGTGTGTGAATAAATCATATCACTTTGAGGGGGCGGTAGTCCACACTTCCTCAAATGAAATTATCATATTAACACAAAATAGAAAGTAGAATAGATATCTATTATAAAAAAGGAATAGATAAGATTAAAAACATAATAAATTTTATATATAACATATATAAATAGAGTTTCCATCATAAGTTTCCACATGGTATGTGGTAATGGAAAAATGAACGATCATCATTCCGTGAGCTAGTAGTTCACCTAACACATAAATAGTATGTTTGTTAACCATTAGATGGAGGTGTGTGAATGTGTAGGTGTAACCATTTACATAACCACGTAATAGTATATTTTAGATATTTTTTTTGTAATATAATCATATAATATTTTTGGATACTGTTTTAGAAGGAGTTATTACTATTAATATTACTACATTTTAATGGATAGGTTATAAATAACTCGTCTAAATAATTATAACACTAAAATGATGCTTCATAGAAACTCGGTATTGTGTGTAACGTGTGAAAAGTCGATGTTCCATGTGAAATGAATGTTTTAATTAGTGAATTTAAATACATAAATGAAAATTTTAATTTATTAGGGTAAAATATCTTTGTGACCATAATAATATTTACTTTTATATTTAATTGGTTTTCATATTCATTTGTAATTAATTTGTAACCTATGAATTCATATTATATTGTATAAACCATATATTTTCATAAATTAGTGAATATTATTCATAACATCTAATTTAAAAGTAAGGTTTTATCTTATTATATTAAATAATCATATTTCAATAACATATTATTGTTTGTTAAACCTCGGTCTTTCCTGTTACACAAGTCGTCGAGGAAAATAATTGTTGCGTATAACGCAATCTAACCTCAATGTTCCCTGTAGATCAGGTCAAATTTTATGTTGTTTGTAGTGCATGATTATATTTGTGTTGCATATAATGAAATCCAAACATAGTGATTTAATATTAAATGAACTATATTTAGTGTTTCATGAAATATAAAATATCAAAAAGGATAAATTAATTTGAAAAAAATCAAAAAATCTCAAGGTGTTACAATGAATTAGGGTATGGATATTCTTTTCAAAATTCTTCTTACCCCACTAGATCTTGACCTATTTATTATAATGGTCACTTTATTTTATCTTGAGTGTTTATGATGATATTATTCTTTACTTCTTTCTCTGATGACGATGCATTAAAAGTAAAGAAGGATAGAAAGCATAAGGATAAACATATTTTTACTTGATTCACCCTCACTAGGCTACATCCAAAAAGAATACAATGGAAATGTGATGATATGCCAAATCTACTAAGGCCCACTTCAAAAATGAGTATAGGGGTTGATCACTTCTATGCCTGTGATTATAGCATTTATAATGTTTATAGATAGCTCACTACTTCCCAAGGGTCACTCCCTTAATCTTTTCTTTTATGGCTCACTTCTGGTGGAAATGATCACCTTTTTTCTCTTACTTTACAAACTACTCTAGAAAGTATTAATGCATATTTTATGGTAATCTAGGCCCCTTAATTAGAAAAAATGTATAAATCTTCAACTTCAGGTAGATTCTTTGTTGAAGTCCCACTTTCATCTACTTGATGAATACCAATTTACCATAGATTTATTAGGAAATCACTTTTGAAAAACTTCATAATGCTCACTGTCTTTGTGAAACTCACATAGCCTTCACAAAATAGCCTAATTATTTATAATTATATTCTTCCTTCACAAACCCCACAACTTCTATGAAGCTTACCTATTTCATAGATCTCATCCAGCCTTTGTGAAGTAACCTCCTTTCATAAATCTCAAACACTTTCATGGAGATCACTTAACCTTTTAGAACCTCAAAACTTTTAGTTGGATTTTCATATCCTTCACGAACTTCAACACGTTAGTAATGATTATAACTTTCAGTTGGTTTTCATAGACTTCTAAAACTTCAATACTTTATTCACAAATTTTTTCACAAGAACATCCTTCTCAAATCACCTTCACAAATTTAAATCCTTAGAATCTTCAATAAGTATTTCTCTTTTTATGATGGGGTAGAGGCTTATTTATAGAGGTTTCCTACCATTCAAGAAGATTCCATTCATGTCACCACATCTTCTTGAAGCTTTCCAGTCTCATTAACGAATCTCTCTATTTTCATGAAGAACCAGGGAAATTTAACTATTTGTGAATCTTATCATAGTCGTGGAGATTTTTCATCAACCCTCCATGAATTTGTGATGATCCACTTCTTATAGTCATAGATATTTACCTTTAGAGATTCATTAATTCAAGACGCTCATTTATGATGATCCACACCTTCACAAAACTCACTTTGTGAAACATAATCTTTGCAAAACTCATTCCATTACCATATTTTTGTGAGGAATTAGTGAAAATAAAACTTCTATAATGATTGAGATATCGTCCAAATTGTGGACCCCTAAAATTTGGAAAACACTAGGAAACATAGCCACCTTGTACAAGAGATTTCCTATATCATTCCAAGGAATATATTCCTTTTTATTGGATATTTTTCAACAGGCCTTGTCAATAGTCTCTATGGAACTCCACAAATATCCATGGAAACTTTCTTTGTCAACAAACAGAATCAACCCAAAAACTCTGCAATGTTACCTTGAGGAATTTTTTTCCCAATAATCTCCCCCTTTGGGTTTGTTGAAAAACTCTTCACATTTTGATAACATGTTAAATATTATTCCATATTATTCCAAAATTCAGTCTTGTGATTCAGATAGGAATCAAATATTTACTAAAAACACACTCTAAACCCACATGATCATTTCTTGGCTTGAAAAACAAGAGTATTATGAAAATTTAATCAATGAAACACTTCATTCCAAAACCACTAAACTTCTTTCATATTGAACTATAACTATCATGATATATATACTTTGATCGACCATATTGAGCATCATCAATTTTAAAAAACCCCCTTCTTCAATTTTCCACTTTTCATCTTCTCCCCTATCTTGATTAAGACATTTTATCCCCCTTTTATATCCATAATTTATCCCCCTTTGTCAACAAACCTGAAGGTCACTCCCTTGTGGTCTGACAATGGGTAAAGAATATTCATTAGTAAATTAGGAAAAAACACATCATACCTAAGGGAGAGGGGGTCCCACATACCCACTTTTTCTAGTTTTGGGAGTCAGTTAAACCCCAAGAGCAATTCAATGATGTTCAAACACTTTGGGTAAATCCTTTTTCTGAATGTCTACAAGTTGTAGTTTCGTAGGCACATACTCCAATTTCACAAGCGCTTTCTCCACCTTATACTTGATAAAATGATACTAAGTTTTAATTTTATTTTTACTTAAGTTATGGAATAGATTATTTCTAAGATTTATATCACTTGAATTGTCACAATGGTTTTTGATTAGAGACTTCACTAGAACTCCCATATTATCAAGTTGTTGCTTCATCCATAATAACTATGTGCAAGGTTGAGTTTCCACAATATATTCATCTTCTCTGTTGATCAATGAAATGAAATATTGTTTCTTTCTTAGCCAATAAATACGTGATCCTACAAGATAGAATGCACCACCTGACATTAATTATATATCATCTTCTGAACTGGCCCAATCTATATTTGTATAGCCCAATAACTCTTTCTAATATTTTGTATTGTACATAAAACCAAAATACACCATCACCATGATATAACGTAGTATTATTTTTTACTTAAACTAAATGTATTTTTTTTGGATTGCTTTTATATCTTACTATTTGGAATGTGACAAAAATAATATCAGGTATTTTCACAATCAAGTACAATAAACATCCAATTATTTTCCTATATTTTGTGACATTAACTACATTGCCTTCATCATCCCATGGTAGTTTCATCTAGGTATCCATTAGAGTCATTATCTCCTAGGAATTATCCATTATAAATCTTCTCAAAACTTACTTTGAATATTTAGATTGAGAAATGAATGTGTCATTCTTTTCTTGTGTCACTTGTAAACCAAGGAAAAACATCACTTCACCAATCATTGATACTTTAAACTCACTTTTCAAGGATTTTTAAACCTTTTTGCACTTTTATTTGTCTAATCCACCAAATATTATGTCATTAACATACACCAGCACCATCATACTTTTATTACTATCATTTTTGGTATAGAGATTGTAATCAACTCCATCACACTACAAACTAAGCTTCTTCAAAAAATAATTTTGTCTTGAATACCATGTTTGTAACACCTCGCCCCTACCTCATTAACTTGAGGAGGCGGTGATGGTTACTTGGCCTTAAGAGACATTCCCAAGGCACCAAATGCTGGAAATAAATGCCAAGGTCTTTGAGAACAAATTGGGTAATGATTTTACCTTAAGAAAAAAGCAACCAAACCATCCACTACCAACCACTATATGATGCATGTCAATCAAAACATTCAAGCATGTATTCCCTAAGGACAGCCATACTGTTCCACAATACAACCAAAAACCAATACAACCAATACCATATTAGAGTACTATGTGGAAGACTCAACAAAAGACCCAAAATAATCCAAGACACACTCCATGGCTCCACACCAAGCTCCATGCTCCAAGTTCCACCCAGGCATCACGATGCACCACTAAAGGAGGGTGATGCCTTACCTTTTCCTACATCACGGTACACAACATATACAAAGACACCAACATTCCAAAGCAGAGGATGATTACTAAAACTCAGTAGAATTTCCCAAAATGACTTCCCTACACACGCCACTAGGATAAAACCATTAGAATATTTATATAAAACAGTTTATATAAAATAATCACAAGTAAAACCATTACCATAAGACAAACACCCTTACCATTCCATCTCACCCAAACCAACCAAGGGAAAGACAAATAAGCATGCCACAATCCATTTCATCATTTACATACAAGCACAAAAATTTACAACTTGAAAAGCAATGCACAACAAACAACCAAACAGTGGGACTTCTGCCCAACCCGTTCACCCATTCACACCAAAACTACCAAAATAGTGGGACTTCCGCCCAACCCATTCACCCATTCACAACTAGTGGTACATCCTGACCACTACCCACATGGTGGTTCTTCTGACCACTATCCATCACCTTTTATAGTGAGACATCCCGCCCACTACCACACAACATTTCAACCATTCACAACCAAGAATATAACCCATCAAGGCCAAAACATCATGCAATCAACCAATTCCATCGCATACCAATCCACTTCAATAAATCATCCATTTATTGAAAACCATTTTCCATGCCAACCCACATTTCAAGAAAACAACATCTTTATTGAAAACCATTTTTCATCAACCATTTTCCCAAATTAATCTCAAAAACCCATTTTGAAATCTCTATTTTAAAATCCACAATAAGATCCTTTCACCATAAAACCCCTTTTTCCCAAAAATCCCCAAATCATCACCCAAGGTATTTCCAACCAATTTCGTACAACAAGTCACAATTAATTTTTTCAGCACAATAAATTAATTGAAACAAAGAACCACTAGTTCTAACCAAGTGTATTCGAGAGATAATTCACCTACCTTTAGGGTTCCGGCGAACTCAACCCACAAACAATCGAACCTCAAATCCAGCGAATGCACAACCGAAACCTTTCTAGATTCCCTTCCCTAACCATCACAATCCTTAAAATCAACATCCAAGCAAACCAAAACTCTATATCTACACACAACAAGTGTATATCTAGAAAACCAAGAAAGAGAGAAGATTATATCTAGAGGAAAAGACAAAGAACCCAGGATGAGAGACTTACCTAGGAGAAACCACCTTCAAATCGCCCAGAAACCTCTTCAAAACACTTCCAAAACGAGTGGGAGAGCACCCTCAACCCCTGAGAACCTGAAATCCCGAGTGAGGCTCGAGTGGGATAGGATTTGGAGAGAAATGAGGAAACCACGAGGGAGACCGAATTTAAAAATCCTACTTTTAAGTGGCAATACGGTTAGCCCGAACGGTTTGGAAAATCGTGCGCTAACTGTGTGCACGCTACTGACTTGAGATCAAGGGTATGCACAGTTGACTTGCACGGTTTTTCAAACCATGCATAGGCGGTGTGAAGCCTAATATATCCCCCTACACGGTTTCCTGGAGAACCCACACGGTTTCCCCTAATCGTGCTCAAACTGTGATATCTAAGAAAAGCCTCTAAACTTCTTTGAAACCATTCCAAACTCTCCCAACCTCTACCCAACTCATCCCATGCACTTTAAACACATAAAAAGCATAAAAAATGCTACGTACCTCAAACTGGAGGTACTAAATTCTCCCCACCATTGGACATTCCATCCTTAGAAAGTAGTTAACCCTCCCTTTGCTGAAAGAGCTCGGGCCACTACTCGACTATTTCTTTCTCCCGCTCCCAAGTCTCCTCTTGAATCTGACCATGCTGCCACAAAACACGAACTAAATCGATGCTTTTACCGGGAAAGACTTTCTCTATCATATCCACAACCCACACTGGCATGTGCACTAATGAAGCATCTGGCTCTAGCTCAACATGATCCCATCAAATCACACGGTCATGATCCGGCTGATACTTTTTCAACTGTGACACATGAAACACATTCTGCACCATACTGAACCTAGGTGGAAAATCCAAACGGTAAGCCACCTCACCAACCCTCTCAAGAATCTAAAAAGGTCCAATATACCTTAGAGGTAACTTTCCCTGCTTCTCAAACTAATGATGTCCCAACCTAGGAGAGATCCTCAAGAAAACATAATCACTCACCTCGAACGACAACGGTCATCGACGATGATCCGTATACGATTTCTGATGACTATGAGCCATATCTATTCTATTCCAGATTAACTTGATCTTCTATGTAGTCTCCTAGACAAGGCTTAGTCCAACCATCGAGGACTCACCCGTTTCCACCCAACATAGTGGAGAACGACACAGCCTCCCATACAACGGTTCAAACGGATCCATATGTATGGATTCCTGATAACTATTATTGTATGAAAACTCAACCAACGACAAGTGATCCTCCCACGAGCCACCAAAATCCATGACAAAATCCAGAAACATATCCTCCGAAGTTTGTATCATCCTCTCAGATTGACCATCTGTTTGAGGGAGATACGCTGTGCTCATAGTCGACTATGTCCCAAGGTCTTTCTGCAAGTACTTCCATAAACGAGATGTAAACCTCATATATCTATCGGATACAATCAAAACTGGAACACCATGCCTCTTTACCACCTCCCGGATATAGATTTTGGACAGATTATCCACTGTTTGAGATTCAAAAATCGGTATGAAATGGGCCGACTTTGTTAGCTGATCCACTATCACCCAAATGGCATTGTGCTTTCTAACTGTTCTTGGGAGACCTGTGACAAAATTGATTGCTATCTGCTCCGATTTCCAAACAGAGATTGGTAAAGACTGCAACATTCCTGTTAGCCTTCGATGTTATGCCTTTACCTGCTGACAAGTCAAGCATCTCGAAACAAACTCAGCCACACCTCTTTTCATACCATTCCACTAGAACTGTGATTTTAACACTTTATACATTTTATAAATTCTAGGATGAACAGCCTACCTATAATGATGATACGCCCTGAGAAGATCCTCCTAAAAAGCAACTGGTACAACCATATGATTCCGAAAACACAAAACTGAATCTCCATTAAGTTTCCAACCCTCCATGGTCTCCCCACCATTGAGTTTCAACCTCATGGTCACACACTTAGAATCAGATATCTGCGCCTCTTTAAGCAGGCCAACCAAGTCAATAATCAATAAGACTGGAAAAAAGACCACTCTATCGCCCTGGTTCTCACATTCAAACCACATGTCAGCTATAACCGACATCAACTGCCACTGGTCCAATACCTGTTCACCACCTGAGCATGTTATTTTCTACTTAATGCATCTTCCACCGAATTCCCCTCACCAAGTGTGTACATCAAGTCAAGCTCAAACATCTGGAGATATTCCATCCATCTCTTTTTCTTCAAGTTCAAATCCCTTTATGAGAAAATGTGCTTCAAGTTCTTATGATCTGTATATATCGTGAATTTCTCACTGAAGAGATAATGACACCACACTTTCAAAGCATGGACCACTGCTGCCAATTCCAAACCATGATTTGGGTAGTTCTTCTCATGCACCCTCAAATTCCATGAGCCATACGCAACCACATGGTTCCGTTGCATGAGAACTCACCCCAACCTTGATCTCGATGCATCGTAATACACCACATACCCTTTTTATGGTTCTAGAAAAACCAAGATTGGTGTTGATGTAAGGTGCACCTTTAGATCTTTGAAACACTGTTGACACTATTCATTCCACTGGAATGGAACATTCTTTCTTGTCAAAGCTATCATCAGCAAAGCCAAACGTGAACAATCACAAACAAAATGCCGATAATACCCAGCTAGACCGAGGAAACTCCGTACCTCAAACACATTAGATGTGCTAGGTCGGATAAACCCTTTGTTTTCTAACTATTCCAACTGGACTTTCAATTCTCTCAATACAGTAGGTGCCATCCGGTAAGACGGAAGTTAGATAGGAATGGTCCCTGGAAGGGGATTAATCGTAAACTCCCCTCCTCTTACGGGAGGTAACCCAGAGAATTGTTCAGGAAAAACATCCATGGAATGATCCACCACTATTGGAAGAACACTTTTTTCAACACCCTATACCGATTCCAACAACAAAACCGCCAACTAATATGATAACGTGCCTGCTACTAGTTCCAACAAACCTGTTTCACCCTACCTTTCATGCCACTCTCCTCTAAGGAGATTTCTAATGTCATCGTGTGTTGTAAAAGCCACTATATGTGCATTACAGTCGATGTGGGCCTTAAACGCCACCAGCCAATCCATTCACAGGATTACATCATACACATCCATCTCAAGCACTGAGAAATTCTAGGTTATCTCAAACTCTCCCAAAACAATACTACATTCTCTACACAAGAAGGCTCGACACTCTCTTCGACCCAGAGGAGTTTTAAGTTTCAAAACCAAAGGCATCATTTCTGCCCTTTAACCCAGCAACTCAACTATAAGTGCAGTAATAAAAGAGTTTGAAGCACCCGTATAAAATAGCACTTGCATCAAGGTATAATTAAAAAGTATAGTACCTCGCACTGTGGATGGTACTGACTGATCATCCACCACAACCTGCTCGGCTCCAAACAACACCTTGGTTGCCACACTCTTCTCTTTATTGCCCTGTTGAGGAGTTGTGGTGTTCCGAGAATCACCATAACTGACTTTTCTCTGCTAACAAGGGGTATGATGTTGTCCCTATCCCATCGATACATATGACGTCTGCAATCCCTGAGGAGTGTCACACACACCTGACCTCGGAGCATTCTGACAATAACGCTGCAGATGCCCCATCTGCTTACAATTATGAAATTCTTGAGGTTGTGCCGAAAAATCCCGCTTGATGTGGCTCACAGAACCAAACTAAAAACATCCTGGTTTTCTCTAGGGATTTAGAGGAAGATTTTCCAATCCTGTCATCGGATTATGTTCCATACTCCCACCCTGGGAATAAGTGTCCCTCCTCCGCTTGAATCCAGCATTAGAGTTCCCACTATTCCACATGGGTACCACCATGCTTCCTCCGCCCAGTGCTCCGAACAGATCATGCTCAGCCACCGAGGATCTATTCACCATCTTCGTATAATCATCTATACACAGCACTGCTATCTTGTAATGAATGTCCTGCCTCAAACCAGCTTCAAAGATATGAGCTTTCAATGATGTACTACCTGCCAACTCGGGTGTAAATCTTACTAAGTTCATAAACTTAGTTGTGTACTTCATCATAGATATAATCTCTCACTTCAAACTAAAGAAATCAGTTGTGCGCTGAATTCTAAATGTTTGTGGGTAGATTGTTTTATTAAACAATTCCTCAAATCCTTCCCACGTCATACCCTGGTTCTTTCCATCTTGAACCGCCAACTCCCACCACTGTAGGGAAATATCTTCCAACATATATGTGGATAACTTCACTTTCAACTCTACCGGTGTTCCCAAGAACTCAAAGATCTTGTTAATTCTATTCAACCATGCATCTTACCTCTCTAGATCTGAATCACCCTAGAAGATGGGTGGATTTTTCTTTTGAAACTGAACTGCATGATCCACATTCCTTGGTTCATCCACTTTTTTTCCACTTTCCACAACTTGGAAGGATTGCACTATACTCTGCACTAACTACTGGTTCACCTAAGGCTTAGGTGCATCCATGTTCTCATCGGCCACTTCCGGTTGGTCTCTACAACACCTACCCGGTTCCATTTCTATAAACAAAAAACAAACAACCATGAGTCTATCTTCCGTAGACATCATGAAATCCCATTTCAAATCACATTACACAATACTATCACAACGAGGCTTTCAACATTTCCTCATTTTCCACATTTCACCATTTTGAAAACCAAAACCTTTTCAAAATACCAAATTTATTCACATCTCAATTTTACACATCTCAAAAACAATTTCTCAATTCATCCCACAAATCATTATGTCCAATGAAATATGCATCCTAGTGGGAAGTCATTTCTATCATGCATTCCATGCTCATCTTATTGGATACACCCATGAAAATGAGATATCCAATGCCTATAAGTGTCTCCAAAACACATATGTAACAAACTCCTTGGTAAATTTATGTTCAGTATAGGAGGGTTAGCTACGTTATTTTATTCTATACATTCCAAGTTCCGACATTCCTACGCCTTTCTACCATCCCGAATCAAGGAATGTACAACAATGAATGTCAACACCAAAACCAATGATCAACACCAATGATCGAACAACTGATCTCACTTGAAAGATTAGGACCAAACAAACTAATACCACTTGTAACACCTCGCCCCTACCTCATTGACTTGAGGAGGCGGTGAGGGTTACTTGTCCTTAGGAGAAGTTCCCAAGGCACCAAAGGGTGGTAATAAATGTTGAGGGCTTTGAGAACAAATTGGGGAACAATTTTCCCTTAAGACAAAACCAACCAAACCATCCACTACCAACCACTATATGATCCATGTCAATCAAAACATTCAATCATGTATTCCCTATGGAAAACCATGTTGTTCCACAATACAACAAAAAACCAATACGACAAATACCATATCAGAGTACTATGAAGAAGACTCAATAAAAAACCAAAATAATCCAAGACACAGTCCATGGATCCACACCAAGCTCCATGCTCCAAGCTCCACCCTGACACCACGATGCACCACTAAAGGAGGGTGATGCCCTACCTTTTCCCACATTAGGGTACACAACATCTACAAAGACACCAACATGCCAAATCAAAGGGTGAGTAATAAAACTCAGTAGGATTTCCCCAAATGACTTTCCTACACACACCACTAGGATAAAACTATTAGCACATTTATATAAAATAGTTTATATAAAATAATCACAAGTGTAACCATTACCATAATCCAAACACCCTTACAAAGCCATCTCACCCAAACCATCCAAGGTAAAGCCAAATAAGCATTCCACAAGCCATTTCATCATTTACATACTAGCACAACAATTTCCAACTTTCAAAGAAATGCATAAAAAATAACCAAACGGTGGGACTTCCACCCAACCCGTTCACCCATTCATACCAAAACAGTGGGACTTCCACCCAACATGTTCACCCATTCACATCTAGCGGTACTTCCTGACCACTACCCACATGGTGGTTCTTTCGACCACTATCCATCACCTTTTATTGTGAGAATTCCCACACACTTCCACACAATATTTCAACCATTCACAACCAAGCATATAACCCATCAAGGTCACAAGATCATACAATCAACCAATTCCATCGCATACCAATCCACTTCAATAAATCATCCAATTATTGAAAACCATTTTCCATGCCAAACCACATTTCAATAAAATAACATCTTTATTGAAAACCATTTTTCATCAACCATTTTCCCAAATCAATCTCAATAACCCATTTTGAAATCTCTATTTTAAAATCCACAACAAGATCCTTTCACCATAAAACCCCTTTTCTCAAAAATCCCCAAAACATCACCCAAGGTATTTCCAACTAATTTCGCACAACAAATCACAATTAATTTTTTCAGAACAACAAATTAATTGTAACAAAGAACCATTAGTTCTAAACAAGTGGAGTCGAGAGAGAAGCCATCTACCTTTAGGGTTCTGGTGAACTCGACCCACAGGCAACCAAACCTCAAATTCGGAGAACGCACCACCGAAAGCTCTCTAGATCCCCTTCCCTAACCATCACAATCCTTAAAATCAACATCCAAGGCAACCAAAACTCTATATCTACACACAACAAGTGTATATCTATAAAAACTAGAAAGAGGGAACAGTAGATCTAGAGGAAAACACAAACAACCCAAGAGGAGAGACTTAACTGGGAGAAACCACCTTCAAACCACCAAGAAACCACTTCAAAATGTTTCCAAAACGAGTGGGAGATCACCCTCAGCCCCTGAGAACCCGAAATCCTAGGTGAGGCTCGAGTGGGAGAGAATTTGGAGAGAAATGAGGCAACCTCAGGGGAGCCTGGATTTAAAACCCCTACTTTTACGTGGTCACACGGTTAGCCTGCACGGTTTGGAAAACCGTACGCTGACCGCATGCACGCTACTGCCTCGATAGCAAGGGTCCACATGATTACCTCACATGGTTTTGAAAACAGTGTGCAGGCCATGCGAAGCCTACTATCTCCCCCTGCACGGTTTTCTGGAGAACCTGCACGGTTTCCCCTAACCGTGCTCAAACCGTGCTCCCTAAGAAAAGCCTCCAAACTTATCCAAAACCATTCCAAACTCTCCCAACCTCTACCCAACTCATCCAATGCACTTTAAACATATAAAAAGCCTAAAAAAAGTCTACTTACCTCAAACAGGGGGTGCTACAATGCTCTTGGTGCTTACTTCAACCCATATAGAACCTTATTCAGAAAAAAAACTCGTTTCTCATCTTCATAAATGAGATAACCATTTGGTTACTTGAGATATACTTATTCTTTTAGAACTCTATTTAGAAATGTCGACTTGTCATCCATCTGGAAAACATTGATCTTTCATTGCATTATTATGGAAAATAATAATATGATTGTTTCAAGCCTTGAAATAGGTGAACATTTTTCCTCAAAATTGATACCCTCTTTGGGGGAATACTATTTACACACTAGTCATGCTTTGTTTTTAATTATTGTACCATATTTATTCATCTTGTTGTGAAAGACCCACTTTGATTTCGATAACATTCTTATCATTTGGTCTCAAAAAAATATCCTATAAAACCTCTAATATTATACTGATATAAATCATTAATAAAACAATTAGCTGATTTTAGATGTTGAATTACTCTTCAGGGTGGGGATACCACTTATTGGAGAGACTGTTAATATTATCCCACAACTTCTTGGTATCTTAAAAATAATCGGATGATGCAATGTTTTTAGAACAAAATATATAATAATAAAATACATTAATACGGCTAATTCCCCCCAATCATTATTCTTGATGTCAGAAAACATGAACTTTAATCATTTTTGTACCATTGATACCTTTCATGTGATTAGGAGAGAAAATTTTCAACCTATGATATGCAACTCTTCCTATTGTTAGGCCCACTATTTAGACCCATAAACATTATTTTTCTCCTAAATCATTTCCTCACATGTGACTTTAGGTTTGAGAAACTTCCATACATCTCAAGAATCCATAGTGTAAGAACCCATGTTTTTTTGGACTGCAATTTTGAGATAAAATTAGAATTCTTATTGGAAGATGCTTGTAAAGGGATAAAATGGTGATTTTACCCTATTATATGACCTCATATAATTTTTATGACCACTCCTTTAGTCCCAAAATTGGGTTTTTACCCTAGGAAAGGAGTTTGGTGGAAATTAGATCCATTTTAATTTTAGGGGAATAATTAATATTTAATATTTAATAAAATTAAATATCCAACCAATGTTAATTTTTTATTAAAACCACAAGCACTTTTAAGGGGAAAGTGGGAACCCTCATAGATCAATACTTCCAATACCAAAGGACACGATATATTTGTTAAAGAATAGAGTGAGTTGTTTGGAAAAATTTTCCTTAAACAAAAACCAGGGAATAGAATTTACCTGAGTGTCGGGTGGATCTTTCAAGGTACCTTCGAATTGCAGTGCCAATTTTTCCCACACTTTCTTGTATTCCTCCATGCTAATATTCCCCATGTTGATACCTCTACGCAGAATAATAAAATTAAATATTAATTTGTTTACACAGGTTCATTCGGCCATAACTTTTGAACATTGTGTCGTATTGATCTTTCATCTCTACCATTAAGTCTGAAATGGGGATTTTATCCTAGTAAATGTATAACTCGAGTTGGGAACTGTGGTTATCCCAGGTCCCCTTTTATTTTCTTTTTATTTTCTTCTTTTTCCTTCTTTTCCTTTTTTTTATTTCTTTATTTCCTTCCTTTTCATGGATGCCTCTAATGTGGACCCTCTTTCTCATGACCTAAGAGAGAAAGAGGGAGAGGTAGAAATGGAGAGATATGTAATGTAATAGAGATACAATTGCTAAACCCTCAATGTGCGGCAACCGCGGATCGTCAAATTGAGCCAAGCTTCAGCGGTTTCCACCCAAAGGTAGTCTCATTTATGTTTTTTCCATACATCCCCATAGATTTGTATTTTTCTATGTTTAAATCCATATTATTCTTTTATGATGTGCCTAGTGGCCGTATCTTTTGTTTGGGTGGTTAAAATGGGGGTTTCAAGTGATCTGGAGGGTTTTATTTTCAGGAAACCCCGATAACATAGTGTGTGGTTCAGGGGAACCCACTTTGTATTCATCCTATTTGGGGGAAGATGAAGCTTAAGGAGTACATTTCATGTACAAGGGTATACATTCTGTGTACTATTACTTGGTCGTGTAGCTGAGTACCTAGGTCTACCAACCCATGTAGGGGCACATGGTCATATGGAGTACAAGTCCAGACCCCAAGTGGGTAACACGCCATATAAAAGTACAAGGCCTGACCAATTATCTAGCTAGGATGGTTGAGGGACATGGGCATGTACCCCATTTTGGGTACAAACCATGTACCCACCTTATATTCCATGTACCTGGGTATTTTACATGCCTATCCTGGCGAGATTACATGCCCATGTGGTGCACAGGGAGTACACACCATGTACCAAGGGTTACATACCGTGTATTTTCCCTTTTTAACCCTTTTAGGGTTTTACTTGTATTCTTACCCCAAAGTCAAAATTGGACCAGAGAGTAGTCCCTTCTGAGTGGTTTTTCATGTATATCATGATGGTGAAACTTTTGGATTGATTTGAGGACTTTTAATGGGTTTTTTGGTTCTTATATCTATATAAAGAGGGTTTTCCTCCAATAATTGAATTCAGTTTTATCCTAATAGAGAGATGGACTTGAAGTGAATGATAGGTTGGGTGTTTGTACCAACCTAGTTGAGATCCTGATCTGAGATGGGATATGAGACATCTCTCATGACTGATTCCTTAATGGTTTGTCCTTTGAGGGTGTCCCCCTTTCAAGATGTTCCCTTATGACGTAAGAGGTCATGAGAACAGTTATTATCGAGGATCTTGTATAGGATGCCTCTATCTTATATCTAGTTACCAAGGATCCTTTGAGTGGTGCCTTTGCTTATATGCTGATCTAGGGAGTCCCTTGTAGGACCCCTTACCTATGTGTTGTTTTGATTATCCCTTATAGGATGCCTCCATTTTCTTATTTTTCGAGGATCCCATGTAGTATTCCTCCTTAACCTTTTATCACTACAGATCTTGAGAAGGATGCCTTTACCTATGTTTAGACTAGAGGATCTTGAGTATGAAGTCTATTTATTTTTTGGCTTAAGGGACCCATCATGTGCCTATTGGTTGACCAACCATGATTTCTACATCAGGTTTGGGTATATATGGTAGTGGGTGTCACTTTAGAACCTATGTTGAACTGTTCATCCCATGGGGTTGTGGATAGAGTGCTAGTTTAGGCATTTGGTCCACCCTCACTAGTTCGTTTATGCTTTGAGATGGTTATTAATGATGCAACAATGGTTACAAAGAGGTACTACCGGGGAATAGACTATTCATCATATATATATATATATATTGTTATATTTTGTTGGGATGATTAGACGTTCTTCCCAGTAAGTAGCTATTGATACTTGCATGATGTTTATGGTATTCCCGGGATGATAAATGGATTCCCGTTATATGAATTCTTTAGAAAGACTCATAGGGATGTTGACTTGTATGCCCTGAGTGATACTTGGATTCCCATTGTAGGAATTCCTTGGATGGACTCAAATGGATTTTTACTTGTACTCCTTGAGTGATAATTGTATTCCCTGATATAGGAATGACTTGGACAGACTCATAGGATGGTTGATTCTATAGATTCCTTGTATTTTTATCCATGGATCTTGATGCGGTAGTGGATGTCATGGATTGAGTATGATCCTTGGGTATTGATTATATGGGATTCCTTGGGGCTTGCTATCCTTGGATCTGGATTTCATGGACTCATGTATGACATGTTCTGTTGACATGTTCCTACGACTCCAACTAGGGACTTTACTAAGTTTCCAGTGAGATTTTATTGGGACTCAATGAGGATGACTTGGATGAGTTTCTTGGATCCGAACCTATGTGGTTTGACACTTGATTATATGTCATAGCTATGATGGATATTATACTTGTGATTATACTGTGTAGGCCAATGTGGATGCCTTGGTCATTGTACCTTGGATCCGGCCCTTGGGGTCTGACTCATGATTACTAGGTGTAAGCCATAGTTGGTTGTAGTGACCTTTTATAGGGTTGACCATCGGTATACTAAATCCTTGTTTCAATGATTGGAGGTGAGTATGGGTGAACCCAGGTGTAGAACGAGTATCCCTATTTGGTGATATAGCTTGATCAGACACTTTTCTAGCATTTTTTGATGTAGTTATATGTCAATTGGAATTATAGAACCAAATATCAACTTGATAATACATAGCTTGAGTGGCATGAAATCTAGCTCAATGCCCTTACATAGGATTTCTAGGCGATTGGGATTACAAACCCAAGGATCGACTACTGATGTGGTTTCCTATTATTTGATTCACATACTCATGAATATTCATATTTATGGATATATATATATATAGGTATGAGACTATACATGTATATGTACATATATGGGCTTCCATGATGGAACTATCTCAACTGATCAGGATTATGGACCCAAGGTTCAGTTGTGGTTTCACGTTCTAGTTTACTTAACATTTTATTTGTATCTCGGTGAGGCTGAACAGTTGCTTTGGTATACACTTGTAGCATCATATTTTATATATTTCTTATCAGGTTGGCCTACTGAGATTATTTCTCACCCCTACACATGCACATCAGTGTACGTTTAGACCTTATGTCTACTTTTCAAGTTGAGCACAGTTACATGGTGGATAGGGCTGAGGCTAATAGTTTCATGATTGAACGAAGTTGCTTGTGTTGTTATGATAGGGCTGATATAGTTCAAAAGTGTCTATAGATTGGGTACATGGCCTATCTCAGAGATATTTGTAGATCCTTGTACATTTACTTTCTGTTTCTTTTATACTCCCATATATGTATGGTTAGTCTAGTGGGTAACTGATGTTTTATTATATGACATAGTTGTTTGGGTTTTACAATATTTTCATTTATTATTATAGCATGTTCTATTTCAATTGTTTACTACTTATGCACTATGTTTACTTCAGTTGTGTATGATTATTAGCTATTTTTGATTTTTTTTTCTTACTCTAATATGAGGTAATAGTCTCCCCACTATCACACCCTAGGCCCTCGTTGCTAGTCGGTAGCCTCTGGAATATGGGGAGGTGGGCTTGAGGCCATGTAACCCAGCAGATTGTAGTACCAGTTTAGTGGTATAAAAGTCATGATGTTACAAAGTGGTGTTAGATGGGTTCTTTTCCTGGTATTTACTATTTGGGATATGGTAGATAAGAGTGTTGTGAATGTTTCTGAACCTAAGATGGATATTGGACTGGTGCATCGAGAACACTTGATCCGGTAGGAAGTCCTAGTTACTAGGGTATGGGATTATTATTCTAATCTACGATGTTATAGTTTTATATGATTTTTTCCTTGAGTGATGCACATGTCGTGTGGATGTTATGATTCACTATGGATATTTGGATCTTTTCCATTGGCAAGAGGCTAGGTATGAATTTTGATTCTTGGCCAGCAAAGGAAAGAGGCGTCTCATGCATCATACTTGGCATGTTGGATTCACATCATATAGGCCTGCTATTGTGTGATTATTACTAATTAATGAGGCCTAATCACTTTTATATATATTTCATTATAATGGAAGGTTATGTTGATCTAAGTTGAGGCATTTTTTTTGTGAGGATAATGACTCAATACTCATGCATAGGAGGTTCAGTGAGCCTAATAAGTTGATATGGCATGTGATACCCTTTCTTATACCCCTTATAGGGTGTTGTCTTTCACGTCTATGGTTATCTAGTTGGATTTCTAAGTATGATGTCAATGGATTCCAAGACTCTTCTTGTGAATTGGACCTCCAGGGGTATTTCCATATATAGATTCCTGGTTAGTGTTTGTTATATTTCTCTTCTGCGCTGGTTTTGTGACCTCAAAGAAGTGCTTCCTTCTGAGTATGCTAAGTGAGGATCAGGATCTTATAGGCTGTGTTTTCATTTTTTACCTGCATATTTTATTGTGATCTATAGTTTATTTGAGAGGTTTTGATCTTTTGGGCTAGGTGGTTAGACCTTGTGACCTAGTTGTGAGGCTTGTTCTATTGGGCTAGGTGGGAGACCTAGAGGACCTTAGTTAGAATCAAGCCCATGTAGTTCAATATTCATTATATTCAAGGGAAGCCTAAGTGAGAGGTTGTATCATGATTTTAGATGGCTTTTTAAGATATGATCATGGTTTTATACTCTTTTTGTTATCGATACATGATATGGGATCGATTTTTGCGTTATAGGCATGTTGATTCCTTCATATTTTGACAAAGCATCTTGGGTGCTTGTTTTTTGAGAGATGCTTCAGCATGAAATACTATTTGGGTTCTTAGCCTAGTTGACCAGTGTTTCCACTATTGCTTATGTAGTCAAAGCATGGGTATATGCTCATTATTGGATCAAAATTGGGTGGTGGGTGGTCATGGAATAAATCTTGGAACACGTAAGGAGGTCGATTTTGAAGAGGAGTTCCAATGGTACTTCTTTCTTAATGAAACATACATGCCATGTAGCATGGTTAGTGTAGATTTGTAATGGATGAATCACTGGAGTATGGGTCGGATGATAAATATACACACTAATTTCCTTTAGTATCACTGAATCTAAATTAGTGAGTAGACAGGGGTGAGATGAGGATCGATGTTTCAGGACTTGTCATGGGATTGGATCTGCAAAGTATTAATGGAATGTCCCTCTATTGTTTAGGTGGCATCATTAAATGAATCAGGTACTATGATATGGTTAACCCATGGTTGAATCCTAATCAATTTTTAGAGGATGGTGAGTGTAGCTCAGAGGGAGATGTACTCACCCTTTTATAGAATCTTAGTGTACTCTTATTAGAGACAATCATTCTCTATATTGATTCATCTTGAGTATGCTAAGAGAACATCATCCCTACACCAAGCTTATTTTCTTTATAAATGTTCTTCCCTAGTTGAAGAAACATGTTGAGGTTACACTTGCAGAGTGGTGTAAGGTAAGTGATATTGTGGTGAGTGCACCTTTGGCCATTTGAGGGTGGTGAACCTCATTTTTAATTCATCATGGGCATTTTTTGTGCGATGTAGATCTCATGGTTTTCTTTTGAGATGAAGATAATCATATTACTATGGTAGGGAGTACCAAATCGGTCACAACTAAATGTCTTCCATGTAGAAGTTAGTTATTAATTCTATAAGGATGGTCATTGAATAGTCTAGATATCTTGGTTTTGTAGATGCTCAAGTTGAGATCATGCTTGCTGGTCTTTTCACTAGTCTTCTCGGGGATGAGAAGTTTCATGGTGGGGAGTTTGTAAGGACCCGTATTTTTTCAAATAGCATTTTTGAGCAGAAATTTGATTTTTTATAGAAGATGCTTGTAAAGGGGTAAAATGGTGATTTTCCTAGGGAATATGACCTCAAATAATTTGTATGACCACTCTGTTGATCCGGAAATAGGGTGTTTACCCTAGGACAAAGGTTTGGTGGAAATCCGAGTTGTTCAAATTTTAGCAGAATAATTAATATTTAATATTCAATAAAATTAAATATTAAATTGTTCATGCAGGTTTGTTCAGACATAAATTTTTTTATGGAGAATCGTGTTGATATTTTATCTTCATCATTGATTTCAGAATGGGTAGTTTAGCCTAAGTGAGGCATAAACTTGAGTTGGGCGTCGGGGCCGGTCCGGGCCCCCATTTTCTTTTCTTTTTATTTTCTTTTTTTTCTTTCTTTTATTTTTTTCTTTATTTCCTTCCTTACTTCTCATAGATGTATCTTGTTCTTTTCCTCCTTTGTGTGGCCTAAGATATAAAGAGGGAGAGGTAGAAACAGAGATAGAAGAAAATGAAGAGTGGTGTCGTCACGAAGCCCTCGACGCGCTGGATCGACGTGCGGCAACCATGGATCATCAAATCTATCCAAACTTCAGCAGTTTCTACCCAAAGGTAAAAGTATTTATTTATTTTCTATATATCCCCATAGATTTTTTTTCAAATTTTAAAGCCTCTTTATTCTTGTGTGAGGCCCCTAGTGGCCAGATCTGTTTTTTTGGGGGTTATAACGAGGGTTTCGAGCGATCCAGATGTTTTCCATTTGGGAAAACCTGATAATATTATGTGTGGTTCAGGGGAACACATTGTGTGTTCTTCCCATTCAGGGAAGATTAAGTTTATGAAGTCTATGATATGTACAGGGGTATACACACAATGTACTGGTACTCGGCTGTGTAGTTAAGTACCTAGTCTAGGCTACCGATGTAGGGGTACATGGCTTTGTAGAGTACATGGCCAGAGCCTATGTGGGTAACACACCATGTAAAAGTACACAGCCTAAAAAAGTATCCAGCCAGTCCAGTTAAGGGACATGGGCATGTACCCCGTGTTGGGTACATGTCATATACCGCCTTATACACTATGTACCTCGGGCTTTTACATGCCTAGGATAGAGAGATTACATACCTATGTGGCACATTGGGATTACACACCATGTACCGAGGGTGACATGCCATGTACTAACCCTTTTCAAACCTTCAAGGGTTTTCGTGTTTTCTTTCCCCGTAATTAGAATTGGACCTAAAAGTAGTCCCTTATGAGTAGTTTTCTACGTAGATCATGATGGTGAAACCCATGGAGTGATCTGAGTACTCTTAATGTGTGTTTTGAGAGTTCTATCTATATGGATAGGTTCTTCCTCTAATAATCTAATTTAGTTGTCTCTTGAGAGAGAGAGAGACTTGTGTGAATGATAAGTTGGGTGTTTGGATCAACCTATCTGAGATCCGAATCTGAGATGGGCTATGAGACATCTCTCATGAATTATTCCATAGTGGCTTGTCCTTTGAGGATTTCCCCCTTGAAAGATGTTCCCTTATGTCCTAAGAGGTCATGATAACAGTTGTTATCCAGGATCTCATGTACGATGCCTCTATCTTCTATCGGATTACCAAGGATCCCCTAAGGGATTCCTTTGATTATATTTTGATCTAGGGATTCCCTTGTATGATCCCTTACCTATGTTACATTTTGAGGATCCCTTATAGGATGCCTCCATTTTCTTTTCATTCGAGGATCTCGTGTAGGATTCCTTTTTCACTTTTTACTACAAAGGATCTTGAGTAGGATGCCTTCACATTTGTTTAGACTAAGGGATCCCGAGTAGGATTCCTCTTCAGTGTTTGGCTTGAGGGACCCAGCTGATTCCCTTTTTTTTACCAACCCTAAGTTGTATGTCGGGTTTGGGTAGAGGTTGTAGTGTGTGTCACCTTAGAACCCGCATCAAACTAGTAATCCCATGGGTCTTTCGATGGAGTGATGAGTTAGATATTTGGGCCACCCTCGCTCATTTTTTTATGCTTTAACATGGTTATTGTTGATGTAGTGATGGTTTCCCAAAGGTACTACCTGGGACATGGATTTTGAGCATGGATATATATATATATATATATATATATATGTTGTGTTATATATTTTGTTAGGATGATTAGAGGTGTTTTATGGTATCTGGTTGTTGATCCTTGTATGATGTTTATGGTATGCTCTGGGTGATACTTAAATTCCCATTAAAGGAATGCCTTGGACGGACTCAGAGGTATGTTGACTGGTTTTCCCTGAGTGATACTTGGATTCCTATTGTTGGAATGTCTTGAATGAACTTAGAGTTCTATTAAATTGCATGCCTTGAGTGATTATTGGATTCCCTAATATAGTAATATTTTGGAAAAAATCATAGGATGGTTGATTTTATAGATTCCTTGGATATTACTCCTTGGATCTTGATGTGGTAGTGGATGTTTTGGATTGAGTATGCTCCTTGTGTCTCAATTCTATGGGATGCCTTGGGCCTTGATACCCCTTGGATCTAGCTTCCTTGGAATCATGTAGGACATGTTCTATTGACATACTCATATGACTTCAACCAGTGCCTTTACTGTGTTTCCAGTGAGACACTCTAGGGAATTGATGAGGATACCTTGGACAGGATCCTTGGATCTAGCCCTTCATGGTATGGAACTTGATTATATTACATGGTTTTTATGGATGTTATACTTTTGATTATATGGTGTATGTCAATGTGAATTCCTTGGCTGTTATACCTTGGATATGGTCCTTGGGGTATGACTCATGATTACTCGG
Source organism: Viscum album (assembly GCA_963277665.1). NCBI lineage: Eukaryota > Viridiplantae > Streptophyta > Magnoliopsida > Santalales > Viscaceae > Viscum > Viscum album. Next base: position 513,487,651 of record OY728163.1, on the reverse strand, counting down.
CGTAGGCCATAGTTGGTTGGAGTGAACTTTTACAGGATTGATTATCAGTATATGGTATCATTGTTTCAGTGATTAGAGGTGAGTATAGGAGAACCCAAGTGTAAAATGAGTATCACCATGTGGTGATGTATCTTGCTAGGATACTTTTTCGGTGTTGGTCAAAGAAGGTATATGTCAATTGGGATTATGGACCCAGAGATCAACTTGATGATACATGGATTGAGTGGCACGATTTCCAACTCAATGCTCTTGCACAGGATGTCTAGGTGATCGGGATTACAGACCCAAGGATCGACTACTGATGTGGTTTCTTGTTGTTTTATTCACATATTAATAAATATTTATATTTATGGATATTTGTATAGGTATAGTACTATAAATGTATACATATATTGATATGGACATCCATGTTTGCACTTAACCTGCTGACCAGAATTACAAACCCGAGTTTCGACTGTGGTTTCATGTTCTGGTTTACTTACCTTTTTAGTTGTGTCTCAATGAGGCTAAGCATTTACTTTTGCTTACACTTATAGAATTTTTAAAGGTTTATTATCAGGGTGGCCTACTGAGATAGTTTCCCACCCCTTCATGTTCACCTAGGTGTATGTGTAGACCTTATGTATGCTTTTCAGGTTGAGCATAGTTTCATGGTGGATAGGTTTGAGGCCTATTGTTTCATGATCAAGTAGATTTGCTCATGTGGTTTTGATCAGGATACAGTAGTTCGATAGTTTCTGGAGACTAGGTACATGGTCTAGCTCAGAGTTATTAGTAGAGCATGGTACTTTTACTTTCAGTTTCTATTGTACTCATGTATCTGTATGGTTGACCTAGTGGGTGATTAGTGTTGTATCGTATGACATAGTTGTTCAAGCTTTTACAGTATTTTCATTTATTATTACAGCATGTTTTATTTCAGTTTTTTACTACTTATGCACTCTATTTACTTCTGTTTTATATTATACTTAGATATTTCCATTGTCTACTTACTTTTATATGAGGGCATAGTCTCCCCAGTATCACACCCTAGTCCCTCGCTTCTAGTTAGTAGCCTATGGCATATGAGGAGGTGTACTTGAGGCCTTATAACCAACCATCTTGGAGCGCTGATTTAGTAGAATCCAGTTCAGGACATTACACAAAGACCATTAACTCCTTTCAATGATTTTTTTTATATTTATTCTCCATCTTTGGAAAATTATTTGAATCGATTGACATTATAGAGAACATCATATCACCACTTTTAATCTTTTGATGAAACTTCCCCTTGGATTGTATCTCCCCAAAAACATGAAACACTTTAACATTAGTTAATAGTATTTAAACACATAGGGATATCGGTACATATGGAATCCTCAAGAAGAGGATTTTAGTTGATCCTAATCGACCAACCCTTTGATACTTTCTTACAAAGCATTGTACTCTCTTTTTTCAATTTCCCAACCATCTTTAACTACCCTGGACATATAACTAGACATTATTTACCGACATGCTCAGTCTTCTTATAATATATATATTATTTAGGTAGGGTATTTTTTATAATTTTTGGTTTAAACCAACATGTAAAAATTTCATTCTTTAATGCTCCACCAAAATTTCATTTTTCATGAGTCGTTATCTAAGCAGAAATCTCTTCACTGGTCGTATGCTCTTGATTCTTCTTCCATTTGAGAGATCTTTCTCCTATATTCATTTCCTACCTTGTGGCATGAAATGAGATTTTTTAGATGCATTCCTTATTCATTTTAATTTTATCAGTTATCTGAGTCATCATACTATTTTTTTCTGGTGGTGGTTCCTTCACTGGATGTACATTATTCTTTCTCACAACTAGAGTAGATCCTCCCTTTTTCTTCCAAGTTCAGTCACATTATTTCCAATAGAGTTGTTGTTATTATAACAAAGGAGGTTCTCCATACACCTTTGATTAATCTCCTTATGTTTCCTTCAAGACTTTAAACCTATTTTTCTATTTATCATTGTGTCTTCTAGTATAGGATTTCTCATTATACACCACTGGAGTTGGGGTTATCCTTTTGAGTTTATTTTCCTTCCCTTCTTTCTTCCTGCTATAACATCCTAGAAAATTCCCATGATTAGAACATATAAATCATCTCCCATTAAAAAATACATCATGTCATCATTTCTTATCTAAGATGTTGATGCATCTAAATTTCTTATTTTGACATTTATCCCTCGGGCTTCTTGACACATACCCATGGTGTGTCCCTACCTTCCATAATAATAACTTCAGATGGATACTTTCTTCTGAGAGATCTTCCTTTCAGAATTTTCAAGAAGCTTATACTTATTCTATGATTTCGAAATATTTATGTTTTCAAAATATGAAATATATTCCAAATATTTAGAACAAAAACATGAAATATGACCATTCATCCCATATAAATTGCACATGTTGTCATCAATTTTCTTATAGGTCTTTTTAGGTCCATTTCCATCACCTAAAGGATTTTTTTTCTATTTCTATAGATTTTTTCCTATCATGTATGGAAGAGGGTTTATTATAACCAATACCAGATTTTCCAAAATTTCATGGCCTTTGGGATGATAAAAGTATTTCATATTTCTCCATAGAAATAGCATATTTTCTTTTTTATTTTATTATTACCGTCTAAAAGACAGTCAAATAATAAATGAAAAGAATCCTTCAATTTGGGATTTCCATTGTCATTATATTTCTACACTACTTAGTTGATTTATCCTTTCTATTCTATTAATTTTTTAATCTTCATATCCATTGATTCAAGTTGATCATTAAGTTCTCTCTTGAGATTATTCCCACTACTCCTCTCATATTCTAATTATCAAGTGATCTTATCTAGCATGTTACTTTGATCCTTTATTTTAAAATCCATCTGAGCAACAGAGTCTTTAAAACGCCCATTCTCTTGTTGTATACTTTAATTATTATGTACCATTTCTGAATGGTGTGTATCAAGATTATCATTTTTGGCTACCAAATTTTGAATTTCTTTTGAGTGTAGGTTTTGTCCCATGTCATCAGCTTTGAGTTTTTTATCTTTATGGACATATTTTGAAATTATTCAGCTTGATAATAATTCTTATTCATTAGATATATGGCCACTTAAACAAGTATTGTTTTAAACATTTCAACTTGTTTACTTCAATTTCTTACACTTGGATCCTGATATCTTTGGATTTATTTTCTTCATCTATTTTTGATCCAATTATTTTGTTTTTTGGACAACTTCTACAATATCTATTCTTGAAATTTCTTCATCATCAATAGTTCTATAATCACTTAGAATATTAGTTTCTTCACACATTCTTGTATCATCATTGAATGAGTAAATATTTTCATTGTATGATTCATCCAAACCATTCTTTGATACACTTTTTTCCTTTAACTGAATCACTCTCTTTCCATAGAGACTTCCACACTGAGTAATTACACCAGACTAATGATTCTTTTTTGAAGTTATTTGTTTTTAAATGTCACATCGATGTAATATAAAACTAAAACATTAATTTAAATAATTGATTAAACCAAGTTAGAGAAAAAAATCTAATAAAAGAAACCAATCACTTTGATACCAGTTTTTAGGCTCAAAAGGGTTTTGATACCCTAATAGAGGGGTGAATCGGGGTATGGAAATTCTTTTCCAAAATATTCATTCCCCAATAGATCTTGAAATATTTATTATAAGGGTTACTTTATTTTCGATTATGTGTTTATGATGATATTATTCTTTACTTTCTTATCTGATGATGATGCATTGAAAGTAAAGCAGGAGTACAAGAACAATGACATAAATATTTTTAATTTATTTACCCTCACTGGGATACATCCAAGGAAAATAAAATATCAATGTACTAATGCACCAAATACACTAAGTATAACTTCTAAAATGAGGTTTTGGTTATATCGCATATATACCTAGTCTCACTGTATTTATAATGTTTAGGGATAGCTCACTGCTTACCAAGGGTCACTACCTCAATATTTTCTTCTGTGGATCACTGCTGGTGGAAAGGATTACCTTCTTCCTCTTCCTTTTCTCACTAATCTAGAAAGGATTCATACATAGTTTATAGACATGTAGGTACCTACATATATAATAATGAATGAATCATAAACTAAATGGTAGATGCTCTATTGAATTCCTACTTTCATCCACTTGATGAATGCCACTTTACTATAGATTTATTAGGTAATCCATTATGAATACTTTTGTGATGCTCACTACATTCATGAAGCTCGCAAAGCCTTATCAAAAATACCCAATTATTCAAATGTATATACTGCCTTTGTGAACCCCATATCTTTCACGAATCTCACCTCTTTCATGAAGCACAACTAGCCTTTGCGAATCAACCTCCATCCATGAAAATCTCAAACACTTTCATGAAGCTCAATCAACCTCCATGAAGCTCACAACTTTATTTTGGATTTTTATAGCCTTTGTGAACTTTAATACTTTTGTGATTCCTAAAAATTTCATTCATCTTTCACATCCTTCATGAACTTAAATACTTTCTTCATCACCTTTTTCATAAGAACAACATTCATGAATCACCTTCAGGAATTCAAATACTTATAATCTTTGTTAAGTCTTGATCTTTTTCTGAGGAGGGAAAATGCCTATTTATAAGCATTGCCTCCCATTCTAAAGGCTTCCATCCATTTGATCACCTTTTCTAAAAGCTCTCCAATCTCATTTGTGAAACTCCCTATTTTTACGAAGTACCATGGAAATTTATCCATTAGTGAAGATTCTCTTAGTTGTGGAGATTCACCATCAACACTTCAAGAATTCATAATTCCCCACTTCTCATAGTTGTAGATATTTACTATCAACACTTCATGAATTTGTGATTCTCATTCACAATGATCCACACCATCACAAAATTCCCTTCTCAAAACCCAGTCTTTGTAAAACTCATGACTTTACTATATTTTTATGAGGAATTCATAGAAATCTAACTTTCTTAATGATTGATCTATCCATCAAATTTTAGACCCAAAAAATTTGGAAAACATTGGGAAACAACACCACCTTGTATACATGATTTCATATAACACTTAATAGGAATCCATATTCCTTGTATTAGATATTTTTCAAAATAACTTTTATATAATCTCTCTAGAACTCCAGAACTATCCATGGAAACCTACTTTTTCAAAATACAAAATCAACCCAAAAACACTGAAATGTTACCTTAAGGTATTTTCCCCCAATAATAGGAATTTGAAGAGAAAGATAAAGAAAAGGAAAATGTATTTGATGAAGATTAAAATTAGTAACCACTATAGTACAAGTTGAGGTTACCTTTTTTCCAGAATGTCTAGCATAGGGGATGATCGATGTGAAAAAAGGTAAAATTCTTGAACATTTAAAAATAATTCATATTAATATTCCCCTTGTAGAGGATCTTACCAACATGTCGATGTATAAAAAAATTATTACAGATTTGGTGACTAATAAAATTAAGTTGGAGGAGATGGTTTTAATTCCACTAACATAGGAGTGTTTAATAGTGGTATCAAATAACCTACCTAAGAAGAAACAGGGCCACAATAGTTTTTTATCCCTATATTTATTAGGTAAAACATTTTGGAAAGCCTTATATTATTTAGGTTTGAGTGTCAACATCAATTCATGTACCATATTCAAAGTCTAGGGATTAGAAGGACTGAATTCCATGATAATATCATTTCAATTAGTAGACTCAAAAGTGAAATTTCTATAAGGATTTATTGAATAAATTCTAATCAAAGTCAAAAAATTATACCTCCATGTGGATTTCCTAGTATTGTATATGAAAGATGATTGTACGCCTCTTATTTTTAAAAGACCATTATTATCTACAGAGTGAGTATTGATTGACGTACAAAGTTGAGAACTCTGTATGAGAGTTGTAAGTAAACAAGTCAGTTTTAAAATTCATCAAGTGATGAAAATTTATGATGTGAAAGACAATAATAAGTTGGTAGAGGAATAAATACATTAAGTTGAAGAAATAATTGAAGTTTAATAAGTAAATGAGATTGTTACTATCATATGAGAGGATATTCAAGGTAATAGTACTGAAAAAAATAAATATAATCCAAGGACCAAGAACAAATACACTAGATGGTAATTTAATTCCACAAATTTTGAAAAAGGAAAATAGGTATGGATGGTACATGACCTTCCATTTAGTTCTTCAAGATTAAGGAATAAATGGAGGATCAACTAGATGTATATTGAGAAAGTGATCCTATCAGGAAGATTTAATCTATTTAAAACAAAATTATAGGGATCAATCTATATGGATAGGATAGATTTGAGATCATTTATAAACCCTGTATAGGTAAAATATTTCAAATTTCCTATCACCTAAGATGAAGTTGAAAGAGGTAAGGTCGATCAAATGATGTTAAACAAAAGTGATTCTAGAAGGAAATCCTAGTTTTTTAGATTTTTATTTTTCTATTTTTGGGTTCATTCACACTCCCCTAAATCCATTAAATTTTATTAAAAAGTGTTTATGCATTCACTTTTATAATTCTATTTTTAAGACCATCAAGACACTGGAAGCATGATAAGGGGACATAAAAAATCACATAATTAAATTGGAGTAGGAAGAAACTATGAATATAAAAGTTAAAGCATCAATAAATGGGGATTAAGCATTTCAATTATTTAATTTATACTATATTTTCTAAATTTAATTGTTTTTAGAGCTTTAAGCTTCCAATTATATGCCCTACCTTGATTATTTCTATAATCAACTGAACTAGGAGACATAAATTTCTAAGGATAATTACCATGTTTTTTTAATTTCATTATCAATAATAATTAATGGGAAAATGGGAAAAATAATTTGTAGAGATAAAATGTGTTTTAGGACATATAAAATCAAGATTTATGTGAAATGGTGAATTATTTTAAATTGAATTTTTGTAAGATTTGGCCTACCTTGAATTTATGATATTTTTATTAATTGATTATATTATTTACCTACATTGCCATAAGTGATTTTCCCAAACATTCATCTCATTCTTAAACATTTTTGAACCCATATTTATCATTTATTTCTTAAGTATATTTCTTATGATACTCAGAAATGTTCTCCATCTTATTAAAGTTATGACTAAATGGAATCAGATTTAATATTATTGAGGCATCCTTTTTATTTAATCCTTTATCATTGGAACCAACTTACATTAATCCTTTTTAAGCCTATAAAATATATGAACAACCTTTTTAGGAAATAAACCAAATTTTAAGCTTATTATATCCACTCATACCCTACTCTCATCATGTTTCATGATATCTAAAGGAATAATTGTGGGGTAGAAGCTATCCATAGTGTATGAAGATGTACAATATTGAGGATATTTTTAGTGGTTTTATTGTGATTTGGGGAGAGGATGTGATATTTTTTCATTGTATTTTATTATCCACCTCCCTTACAAAAAAATATAGGTAAAAAATAAAATAAAATATATAAAAAAAAATAAAAAAATGGGTTGTCTTGGGAAGATAAAAAAAACACCATTTCTAGACCAATAATCTTTTGATCGTATAGGGTTAGGTGGTTGATGTGATATTTCTCTCCAGTAAAATAAAAAAAGGTGATTCATTCATTATGCCTATAAGTATCATGATCCCACTTTGAGATTTTAGGGGGGAAGAGAGAGATTGAATTTTTGAAGGGATATTTTCATTGATCTTATCCTTTCATATCATACATTATAATTTAGATTAAAGCCTTATTTTTAAGATTTAATTTTTTCACACCATTACCCACATACCCTAAAGCCTCAGAGACATTTTAACCTAATGATAAACCCCTCATGATTTTTTTTGTATATATGTGGTATAGATGCTAGATGTTTTTCAATCCTATGGTAAGTGACATGTTTTTAAGCTATGTGAAAAACATTATTTATAATTTTACTTTGATAACGAGTAAAAAAATTTAAGTTTTGGTAAATTACAAATGGAATGAATATTACTAATGATATAAAAAATAAAAAAAAATATGAATGAAAAAGCATGGTTGTTTCAAAAAGGGGAATAATAAAATACATGGTAGATTCGTATCTTTGAAAAGTGAAGCGTTGATTAATTTTCCTATGTGATACTTGAATATTTTAATTTCCCATTTAATCAATTTCTTTTATATACATTGAATTTAAATTTGGGTAAGGTGAGCATCTTTAGTAGTATTATGAGATTCCATCCTCGAGGACAAGTCTTAATTCATGTGTGGGGGATTTGATATGTACATTTAATGTATAATTTTTAGTATTAAAATTAATTAATTTTATGATTTAAATGATTAATTATTTCTTAAATATTTAATAAACTTTTTTATATATGGAAGGATATAACATTTTATGGAAAATGAGAAAAATGAGTGAAATGACAATGATTTCCATCATAAGAGACAAATTTCATAGTATAACAAAACTTCGTTCCATGGAAACATGGCCCAAACCATAAGTTTTAAGGTGGTTTAAAGCTATAGTAGAACTAAAGAAATTGTAAGAGTTTTATTTAAATCTAAAAAAACAATTTACATCATAAGATTTGTGTGCATGTAAACATGTTGTAGATGTGATTCACATCATAATTTCAATTGCGAAATAAGTTTTTTGAGACAAAATATTTTCACACACATCATTTTTACAACATAAACACATGTTTTATGCGATAAATTTGTCTAAAATTTTCCTTATTCAGATTATTTGATGTAGACTTAATTAGAAGATTCAACTAATGAGTTGGACAACCTTTGAACACCTTAGATGGGATAAGACACTTCATGGATTCACTAATAGAGAATTTAACTCAACCCAATCATTCTATAAGGATTATAAATAGAGTACCAAGCTATTTATGCCAAGGATTAATCCATAGATGAAATCCTAGGGTGATTTTATGCACTGCTAAATTTTCCTCCACTAGCCTATATCATTGATTTTCTTTATACATTGTTTTTTTATTTCACCTTCCCTATTATTAACTCATTACTAGAATGGGGGGGTTATTCCCACCTTGTTCTAGGGTAATTTAGCCAAATATGAAAGGTTCTTTTGGATTATATTTTTTTATGTTCATATTTTAGGGTTTCCATAATATTTAATTGAATTTCCAATCACTTTATTTTTTTTAATCATAAACATTCATTGATGAATCTAAAAAGAACTATTTTAATTATGAAACTAATTATCCTGGACTATTTCAGGATCATTGATTAGTCTATGTTAATTATGTTTAAATATGGTATCATGATAAACTTAGTGTATTAAAACCCTAAATTATTGAACTAAGTGAAATAGGGTATTTTTTACTAAATTGGGGATAACCTAGTCATCCTATCCTCTTTATCCTGACTATAACACAAAACATGAACAATCAATTTAATTTCTATATACAATTTCACTTAATCCCAAAAACTATAAAACCCAAACATGGTTTTACAATTGATTTTTAAAACATAATTTTTTTCCTTCTCTCTCTTTCTTTTAAACTAATCAAACATGCTTTATGTCCCCTATTCATCAAAAAAATTAAATAATTAAAATTTAAAAACCTTATAAACTAATTGTGTAGTCTCTTGGGTCTAACCTCAACTCATTTCATACTAATTTTTAATTATTTTTTCACACTTGTATCAGTTTTATAAATTTTTTATTTTCATTTTCCCCATAGAGAATTAACGAAACCTTGTGGGAAATAACACCTCCTATGACTTAATCCGTATCCAAAAATGACTCATTGATATATTTCAGCATCAAACACCAATGAAATGTCGTATTCATTGATCATGATGCCGTAGAGGAATCACAATATTGTAAACGAACTTACAATGAAGTCCAAATTCAACACTTGGTGTAATTATATGGCTGGATCACCAACAAATCACACTAGTAGTCATGTTCTTTCCTTGAGAACTAGTGCACCTTGTATCTAAATCACTCTTAGATCAATAAAAATTCCATCTTGAGCCAGATACCAATGCACATACACCATCTGATATTTCATTAGAATCTCAAATTTGGTATTCATCAAGGAACCAGATCACATTGGATCTGACTCACACACTAAAATCATAGTTTCATCTCAACTGTTTTTAACCAATCTCACTACATCCATGACCCTTTCAACACAAGGTTTGTACCTATGTGACTGATAATACTCTCCCAACCATAATATTATCCTTATCATCTCTCTACTGAACCAAAATTCATGATCTATAAGGCCCATGAACATTACACTACCAAATGTAATTAAAAATCAATTGAAAAAACATTTCAGGGTTTTGTAATTTAAGGGTTTAAGTGAAATTTTATATAAAAAAGAAATTAATTTTTCATGTTCGGTGTTAGAGTCAGGATAAGAAGGATCTTATGGTCAGGGTATCCCCTCCTTACTAAAAAATTTCTTCTTTCCCATATTTTGGTAATTTAGGGATTTAATGAACAAAGTTTATCGTGATACCATATTTAAACTCAATTTCCCTAGACTATTCAATGATCATGAAATAGTTTAGGGAAATTAGTTACATGATTAAAATACTTATTTTTAGATTCATTGGTGAATTGTAATGATTAAACAAAAACAAAGTCATTAAAAATTCAATTAAATATTGTGGATACACTAAAAAATAATCACAATAAAAAAATAAAATCCAAAATCAACTTCCCCCTTTTTCTACATTATCCATGAACAAGGTGGTAATGACCCCCTTATTCTAGTAATTAAGTATTAATAGGGAAGGTGAAAGGAAAAAAATAATGTATAAAGAAAATAAATGTCATAGACTAGTGGAGGACAATGTAACAACGTAACAACTCACTCTAAGATTTAATCTCTGGATCGATCCTTAGCAGTAGCAGCTTGGTACTCTTTTTATAATCATTATTGGGTGCTCAAGTTGAATTAAATTATCTATTAGTGTATCCATGAAGTGTATTAGGTCATAAAAGGTGTTTAAATGTGGTTTATATCATTAGTTTAATCTTCCCTCTAATTCCACATCGAATAATCTAAATCTAGAAAATTTGGGCCATATTTATGGCGTAAAAAAAATTTACACTGTAAAAATGATAGGTGTGAAAATATTTTGTCCCAAAAAACTTATTATGCAATTGATATTATGATGTGAATCACTTCTGTAGCATGTTTCCATACACCGAGATCTTATTATGTAAACTATTATTTATGATGTAAATAAAACTCTTCTAGTTTATTTAGTTTTACTCTATATTTTACCCACCTTCAAACTTATGGTTTCATGTCATGGTGACATGGAATGAAGTGTCTTCATCCTATGAAATTCATCTCTTTTAATGTAAATCAATTTCATTTCAATACTTTTTCTCATTCTCTATAAAATTTTATATCCTTCCATATATGAAATTTTTCATTAAATATCCGAGCAAGAATTAATTATTTAAATCATAAAAGTAATGTATTTTAATAATAAAAAATATAAATTAAATGTACATATAAAATATCCCACACATGAATTCATAATCTCCCTTCATAATTTGATTCCTTGTATCTTATACTAATGTAATAAAGTAGACACATACTTCGGGTTACTGGAGTTTGGATCCATACAATTGGAATTAGAGTATGTTTATTAGAATCATTAAGAACTAAGTTTATGAAAACATAGATTCTGTAACATAAACCTTTAATAGACATTGAATATAACTATATAAGAACATCCTAAAGTTTTTTTAAGATATAGATTATGTGGTTTTTATTATAAATATATCCTTTTCTGGATACTACAAGTGGATGTGGTTCTAACACCGGTTTACCAAGGGGTAATAAAAATAAAAAAGGTACATTGTCCTTGACTTGAGCATTACCTGGTACATGAAAAAGGTCCTTAATAAAAACCTAGTTTGAAACTCTTGGGAGATATTGTTATGATAATTCACATTTTCTTTACAAACCATTATGAAGGATTTGAAAATATTTTTATGATTTGGAAACTTTCCCAAAGAAACCATGTTTATGATTATGTGATTAACCATGTATAAATTTTTCAATCAGTGGAATGTTTTTCCCTAGTTTGGGGATTATAAACTATTTTTTATAATTTTAATATTTAATTTAGTGTATGTGATTTTTTAAAAATGGAACCTAGAATAATTAATGTGAACCATATCAATGCACTTAATCTAATGAGTAAGACTGATTATTTCTTTGATGGGTTTAAGCAAATAATTATAAAGAAACTAGTCTCTCAAAAATTCTCATCATATGAGGACATAGTATCATGTGGTATCAAAAATGAGAAATGATTGTCTAAGTATTATGGATACAAAGGTAATAAATAGAGAAATAGGATGACAAAACAAAAAATAGATAAAGGGAATAAGGAAAATAAGGGTTTTTTCATATGTGATAATTGTGGAATGAAACACCCTGGTACTTTCTTGAAGGTAATGGTAGTTTACTTCAAGTGTGAAGAGAAATACCATAAGGATCATGAATGAAAGGATAAGAAATAAAACATATATATTCAGTTTTTTTAAATTTAAGGAGATGGATCACTTCACAAAAAAATTCCCCAAGTGTCAAGAGAATATACCTTAGAAAAATCTTGTGGGTCAAGGTCAATATTATGCTATTACTACATCAAAAGTGGAATGATTAAACTGATATATATATTTGCATTTAAGAAATATGTTATAGGAATATTTTTATTAATGATATTCTAGTTATAATAATTATGAAATTTATTAGTATTGTACTATAGTACTTTTTCTTTAAGGATTTTAGATCATATGTTGAATGGTACCGATGACTAAGATAAGTGATTCAGTGAAAAAATTGGTCTCTTTAGAAAAAAACATTATTGATGGAAGATAACCCTTAATATGTGATCTATGTTGAGATAATAATAATAAAAAGTTGTTTATGGGATAGTATTGTTGACCATGAAATTGTTTAGTGATGAAATGGTTTATATCATCTCTAATGGAGTTTATTACATGTTTGGATTGATGTAATATATTCGATAACCTATGATTTTATTTTTGGAATCATACATGTTTTAATTAAGGTTGTATGTTGATAAAAGTATTCACATATTTGGAATGTGAAATTCATATCCACTTTATATTGTTTGGGGAGTATAATTTTGATTTAATAACCTTCCTTAAAAAAATTAGACTTTGAATTTGGAAAAACTTATTTTGGATGAGTCTTAAGGTTAAATATATATGGAATTTATTAGGTTAAAATTTGTTTTTTATTGGATAACATGTGATAACCATTTTTATTTTGGAAAATATCTATAGATAGGAGGAATTAATTATCATTATAATAATATATTAAATTTTCTTTAGGCATAACAAATCATTTTGGATATTCATTTCTTGAAATGAAGTGGGAATTGATTGAAACAAAACCAAATGATGAAATTGGGCCTATGAAATAGAAAGATATGAAGTAAGTATATTTTCATATGTTCTCAATCTATATGGTAAAGAAATTCCTCAACTCTAGGTAAAGTATATTGAAACAAAAATGTTTTCTTAATAACTTCAATTATATTTAACTGGTGGTATTTTCACCCATCACAGATTTATGTCTTTGTGGTCAATATATTTTCAAGATCATTCAATTTTGATCAATGATCTTTACCACTCTCCATAATTATTTATGCATTTCTTCCATGTCCATATCTTAACATTCCACTAATGTTATCCTATTTGGAAACCTAGTATGTATTATTCCATATGACCTTCATAATTACCTTTCTCTATTATCAAGAGAAATTTTTATTAACCCTTTTTATTACGTGGGGTTCAAAAAGGTTATTTTCATATTTTAAACTCCTGATTACTAAGATCAAGATTAAATTGTGAGGACACAATTTATTTAAGGGGGTAGAATGTAACACCATGATATTTTAAAATAAGAACATAATATTCAACAATGTCTATGATATGAAACACCAATATTAGATGAGAATGTAACACCCCAAGACTTTATGATATACTTATTTTTAAACCAATTTATTTTCATCAATGGCTTGTGTAACACATGACACTGGTTTAAATAAAATGTTATAATCATTTAAAATAATATTATTTAAATATGATCATTATAAGTTATCCATTAAGTTGGTGGGTATGAATATTAATAAATAAATTGTGAAAATTATATGCTTTAAAAATTTCAAAAAAAAATTCAATGGTTATTTATTGATTATAAATAAAATAATAACCATTTCAAAGAGAAATAAATGTTTTCCTAAAAAATTGTATTTTAATCAAAGGCGGATTAGTCACACTTTGTGCACATGAATTAAATTAATTTTTTGCAATTTTAGAAAAGTAATTTGATAAAATTAACTTAATTTTGAAATCATAATATAAAATTATATTGTGGTGAATTTTTGTATTTTTTCTAAAATGTTCCATTTTTCGATTAATAGTGAAAAATATGGGTTTTTATTGGAAACTGATTCTTTGTTTAAATCATTTAAAGGTTAAATTTTGATTAAAATTTGTTTTTAAAGTAAACTTATATCAATTAAATTATAAAAAATTCAATTTAGGTCAGTCGAATCAATTTAATATTGAATTTGGATATTAAATCTTTTTGTACTTATGAGAATTCTCTTTGGAAAATCACATATTCATCGCATTTTTGGGTTTAATTTTAAATTAAATATTTATAATTATGTGAGTTTAATTTGATAAAATATATTATATATTTAGAATCATAATAATTAATATTATATAATATATAAAAATTATTTTTTCACTTAATTAATAGAAAAAACAGTAAAAATTAATTACCACGGTTAAGGTTAAAATGAGTTTACCATGGGGTTAAACAAAAAAGAAAAGGGTTAAATTTCCTAAAAACTTGTCCAGTTCATATTGGATGGAAATATTTATACCATTTTCACCTTAAGATCTTATTTTATGATTTTTTGGGATTTTTTCCCATGAAAGTGAACAATATAATAATTTAAGTAATGAAAAAGAGAAAATATCAACCTCTTACTTGTAAATTTCAATTATGTGTTCACATGGGGAAAAAAGTAAGTTTTGATTGAATATGTATAATAATTTTTAGAATAATGAAATTAATTTCATGTGGATAATTTATTTTTAACTTTTAGTAATCATATAATTACTTTAAATTCTTAAACAAAAAAATGCAGTAATTATTTAATTAATAGAAAAATAAAATGAATGATAATAAAAATATTAAAAGTAAAATAAGTTAACTGAATTATTATGTTATATTAATCTTCTATAAAACTATATCATGTTATGTAGGTGTTAATATAATATATTTTAATTCTATAATTTTCTTGATACTTTTAAATTTCAAATTATATAAATAATGTCAAAATTGACATTAATGTTATGTTATAATAAATGATATTTTATTAAATGATTTAAAATTCCTAAAAATCCCATATTTTTTCAAGTGATTGTTAAATGTTTAAAAATGTATACTATGGTATAATAATATACTAATGTTTCATTTTTAGTGACTATATTTACCCATAAAGTGTAAAAACTTTTTTATGATAGTTAAGGTTAAAGCGGTGTTTTACACGTTACATGTGATTATATTAAAATTATTTTTCAAAAAACATAGGATTTTTATTTTATAAATTTTATTAAATATTTATAGGTAGTGGATCCAAATTATTTAAAAATTATCATTTCATTTTAGTCTTAGAGGATTAATTAACTAGGTTAAAAAGACCAGTTATTGTAGTGAAAAACTAAGATGGTAAATGTAAGGAAACTCAGAAGTTAAGAAACAATATGTTTAAAACATGTGTTTTTTTGTGTGGTTAATATTTTTATAGACCATATCATCCCTCATATAATTTAATTATCAATATCATAGACACTTTTAGTGATATTGACTTCCTATTATTGAATAGTTTTGGGTATTGTAAAAATGTTACTCCCCTTAAATTATAAAATGGAACTCACTCCCCTATCTTATTTAGACGTCTGAAGACATTTTTCTCAACCAAAACATAAAAAATACCCCTCCACACAACATAATTATATAAATTATATATATTTTTATTTCAAATATATCAACCCCAGTGTTCTTGAGAAGATATCAAAATGAGGTTTATCTAAGATGAGGTAATTAACTTCACTAAGATCGTTCTTTTTCTCTCTTCTTTTGCAAACATAAATTTTTAATTAACACTTACAATATAATAACACCATTATATAACATATACTGATATTTTATTATGTTGGTGAAATAATATTTATAAATCTCCACTTCCATAAAATGGGAAACAAAATTGTCAATCATGTATACGAAAAACTACCACCTCGCAAACTGATGTAACTCGTTTCCCATCAACACTTCTCATGGGTGGATATAATGATGTATTTAATATATATATATATATAATATTTATGATATAATTATACTCATAGATTTATAATATCACATTTATCTTCTTTCCTTTCATTCCATTTAAAATATGATAATGTCGCTCATGTGTACAGCTAATTACCGCCTCGTGAAAATATGTAATACGTTTTCAGTTACTATTTATAAGGAAAGTAACATGGATAAATTTAATTAATATATGTGATATGTATGATATTATATAAATTATTTAAAATTAATATATCATAAACTTCCTCACCCTTTCACCCTTTCAGGGAATGATATCATCATTCGTGTATATGTACAGCCTACCATCTCCACAAAGTGATGTGATTCGCTTTCTATTTCCAATTTTAAAGAATAATTTTATGGATGTATATAATTCAAAAAAAATATTTATAATATTAATATAATTCTGGATATGATTTAACTATATCCTATGTACAACAATCATAACTTTCATAGAAAAACGCGCATAAGAAAAGAAGGCAATTAACGCCTGAGATAGTGAAAATAATTAAATATAATAAAAAAATGGGTACTAAAATGTTATAACAAGATAATATAAGGTATTATATATATTAATATGGTTCTTTAATAGATTTATAATAAAACTATCCTTATTATAAAATAGGTTCGAACACATACTAAGAAATTTGAACCTGAGGTAAGGGTTTCTCATCTCATATTTACCTCCATGATACATATGTCATATTCACCACTTATTTCATTTTTATAGTGTGTATACTAACCCATTGATATGTTATATCATGAATATCATTATATTCATAGTATTTAAAGTTTAATTTGACTTTATTTTCTATGGGTCTTATGATTTTGATGTTACCAAAGTGGTAAGATTTTATTTCACAATCTCATCATTATTTGGGATTATTTTTTTGTAAGTCTCCCATGTAGGAATTATTTGATATTTATATAATAAAATAAATATATTTTATTATAATATGGTTATTCATAAAATGTTTTAGTTAATATTACCATTATTCACTCGTTTTTACTTAAAATGTTTGAGAAATGTATTTAATAAAATTTGACTTTACTTATCTCTTCGGTCGAAAATCCTTTTTCTCCAAAATCCTTGTTTTCTAAAAATGTGTTAATTTTTTTAAAAAAATTTAAAATTGATTTATTAATGTAATATTTATATATTTTGACTACTTAAAAATGTTTTTAAATGAATTTTCATGTCATTTTAAAAACAAGTTCCATTTGGATTTTTATAAAAAATGTGAAAGGAATTATTGTTTCTTTGTGTATAGAATGAATGGAATTTTCCACATTAATGACCACATAATGTTTTAATGATTATTTTAAATGTTTTAAAAGTTTTTTTCAAATAAAATTATTTTCAAAAAAGTTAATTTTTTGTTTTAAAAGGTGATTCTCAAAGTGCAAAGGCTCTTTTCCTCAAGGATGTTTTTAATGATAATTTTATGGTATTTCTATTCGTTGATAGCATCAACCCCATATTTCACTTATGATAAATTGGGTATATGTTATATTAATATAATATTTATTATTTATTTGTATGGTTTATGATCATTTTGACTCAGGATGTACAATTTATTACCATTCACTAAATTATTCTAGATGGTTTATGATTATGTTTATTTAATTGGGGTAAGTATTAGAAATTCATATAATAGATTTTAAATATGAATATTTATGTTGATTATTTTTCAACCATTTAATATGAGGGATTATTTGGATTTATTAAGTAATGGGTGGGGCCAAGTTATAGATAACCCCTCAATGCATCAAAGGGTCTCATGAGACAATTCATTTGGCCAAATTAGATGGATTTCTACCCACTAATTTGAACTCTCTTGTGAGAGGTCTTGTTAGTATCAGATGTCTGGTATTATGAATTATTGATTATGAGATCATTTATTTACATGTGATTATTCAATTAGTTAAAATATCCATTTATAATTTTTAATATGATGTTATTATTTATATGGATTTATTTGATCATCATTTATTTTTACCATATTGTGCTCTGTTTATTGATTAAATAGAATTTTTCAGTTATTTACCTTACTATATTGATTATAATTATTTGTTCATGACATATTTTATTGTAAATTTATCCTTAATGATCATCTAATATCACCATTTTCTTATGTTTTATTTTATCCATGATATTAGGAAGTGTTTTTTGGTTGATTTATTGGAGTACACTATGAGGAATAATGGTGTTATCAAAGAAAAACTTTGTGTATTTTATGTTTTAAATTATTATGTGAATTTAAAGTATGTTTCTAGTTTACCAAGACTAATAAACTATTACTTCCTTTGGGATGTAATTCCTTCTAACTTATTTCATAAAGTAAACACCAGATACAGTTTACTAGAGTCAGATTCATTACATCCATGAATACTAGATCCTTGTCTATCCTCATCATGGATAGAACTCCACGATCCTTCCTACTAAATAAATTATCTATATTTATTTCCTTATTATGGAGGTAGTATATCACATAGTCACATCCATTGATTATTTTTATCCATATACTTTGTCTCATGTTGATCATTTTCTATGTGAACATATACTTTAAAATCTTATGATTCATATATATGCCGCATCTTTAATTATAGAGGTAGTGTCTTCATATCTTCAAGGAAGAGATTATAGTTTCCAACTCAAGATCATGTGTTGGATAATTTTTTTCATGTGTATTTAATTTCACTAATTCATAGTAAATAACTCTATCATTTTCCATAGGGGTGCACCTGAGTCCTTTATTTGATACATTACTTATATCATAAATTCTCATTTCCCTGATGATAAAATTAATATTTTTATATTGACCAATATCTTATTTAGTTCCTATAAATATTATTCAAATTCCTTTACCCATTTCAATTTTAACCCTTTATATGTTAACTTTGTTAACGGGGTGGATAATAAATAAATATTTTGAAAAAATCATTTATATTATCCTACTAAATAAATGAAACTACATATCTCTATTATATTCTTTTTTCTTTGACCACCTTGGTTTTTTAAGGGTCTAAAAATATTCCATCCTTATAGATAATATGGATAATAAAATAAACTTAATTCTGCCAAAAATATTACTTACTATTTTTTCATAAATCCCATTTTCTCTAAAAGTTTCAAGAACAATTATAAAATGGTTCTCATGATCTTAATATATTTTGGATTATATCAATATATCATCGATAAATACCACTATAAATTTGTCAAGATAGTCCTTGAAAATTATATTCATAAAATATATAGACACTAAGGTTACAAGATAATTCATTTTCAATCATCATATTTGAATATATTCATATAGTTATTTTATTATAAAATTTATATATTTTTCATGAAATGTTCAGGTTTTGATATTGAATTCAATTTGAGCATATTGTTTGAATTCATCTTTTTTATAGTAATTTCATATATTGACTGTAAATTTTTATATTATGATCTAATTAATGTTATTATTATTTTTTAGGATTCATGTAATATTTTTCTATATATCATTCATGATGATATTAATCTAGATATTTTATTTGATGGTCATTTAGATAATGAAATAAAAACCAACATTTTTGTTATGCATCCTATACCATCTATGGAGTTTTTGATACCATGAAACATCTAGTAGCCTAAATTCCATTAAAATTTATAAATTAAACTAGATAAAGTGGGGATAATATTTTTACAAATATTATTGTTAATTTCATCCCTTAAATGGCATAATTTAATCATTAACTGAATACCCACAAATTTATTAACATCTTGGACCACTCTTAATGATTATCCCATATATTCAATACTATTTGTCCAAATGGGATAAAATTTTGTGTGGAGATAGATAATAATATGATGAAGTTATTTTTAACTATGATTGATCAATATTTATTCATTTTCAAGGCCATAATTTTTTAAGAATCAAGAATATTGGAATGTAAAGAGTCTATCATTCTTGTAAATTATGCATTAGTATTTCACTCATAAAATTGGATAAAGGTGTAAAATTGACATTAAATTTTGTAGGTAAATTATTAAGTGCTATAAAAAAAGTTTTTAAATGACTATTGTGTGATATTTTGATATATAATGGGTGAAATAGGCATCAAAGTTTGAGTTATATAATTAGAGATAAAACCATCCACCACACTTACCTATAAATATGTTTCTCCAATTCCATTCAAAATATTTTCATTTTCATAAGTGAATAAAAGAGATTTATAATATACATACCTTGATTTATTTATTTTATTACCTACCACACTTTATTTATAACTACAGAGACCCCTCCTCCTATCTTATTTCTTCATTACTTTCTTCTTTATGTTGTTGTAATCTTGTAATAGTTATTGTAATTTGAAGTTTAATGATGATGAAATTTTATTCATCATCTCTTAAATCCAATAAACTTATATAGATATAATTTTTATACTCTTAAATTGGTTTAAATTAAGTTGTAATCCCTCTACTTAATCCCCATTAAATTATTTCACAAGTGGGTGTTGATTATATTTTGTACGTGTGTGTGAGTTTAGTTAATGTAGATCTTGTGTTTCACTTTATTTTTTCTTTTCAGATTTACTTAATAATATACATCTCGAGCCATATTACTTAATATATATATGGATGAGTAAACATCCCTTTGTGGGGAGTTCTAGGTTGGGGATGAGATATATATATATATATATATATATATTGAAATAAAATGTGCTTCATGAATGTAAAATTGTTGTTGCGTGCCTCCACTATATGTTTCATGGGATATTGACATATTTGATGCATTTTAGGGTTTCATGGATTATTGGATCTCTTAACAGTTCATGGATTATTGAAACATTCATAAAAAATATTTTTCAGGGATTGAATCTTTAGTTGAGGCATGGATTATAGATAAAAATTTATTGAAACCCAATCCTTCAAATATCATGTTTTAAAACAAATTCAATTGATTCAAAAATAATAGTACCATCACCAAGTATTAAACCTGAGTGACACTATATACATTATAACAGAGCATCAAATATTTTATGATATATAAGAAAAAGCCATCCACTCTTCAGTGAATTAGTTAATCTAAATGGAATCACTATAAACTCATAATTTCTACACCATGTATGAAATGTCATCTTTGGAATATCATCATTTGGTACTCTTAATTGATGAAACCCAAAATGAAGCTCAATATTTGAGAATTATTGAGAACCTTTAACTTGATTGAAAAAGTGATAAATTCATGTTAAAGGATGTAGGTTAATTATAATAATGGCATTGATTTCACTATAATTGATGTAAAACCACATAGTATAATTTTTATTACAAATTGGATTGGTGATCCCTATGTTGGGACCTAGGGTGTATGAATCCCCTTTCACACTAATATTGTACTTTCTTCTTCAATTCCACTAATTACACCAGGTTCATTCTATTAGGAGGAATAGATTGTAACATCCTGACCTGGGATCCACTAAAATGGTGCCCTGAGCCGATTCACCACATATCCTCAAGAATTCCTCCCTGAATGCCAGAGGCCTCTAGCTAACAGTGAGGGTCCAATGATGGTGTGGTGTGGAGACTAAACCATCATGATTAGAGTATCCCAATGTTATACACAAAAAGGAAATAGTGGAAGCTGATAAATAATAGATAAGTGGTAAATATTAATAACTAAAAATCAATAAATAATGAATAAACAATCAGGCTAGTTCCAAATACACAATCATTCATGAACATAATATAATATAAAAAATAGTAGATGTAAATGAGGTGATATAATAAACTAAGCTAAATTGAAAAAAATAATCAATAGTAAAACATCTCCAACTCTGAAGGTCATCCCAAATACATTTTTAGATGTTATTCCCATGCCAATTTCTATCCCTAAAGATACAATATCCAAGTATAATGATCAAGATCGTAATCTATAGTCAGGAGATCTGTTCGGGAACCAATTAGTGGCCCGAACAGGGTCAGAGATAAACTCAGTAGGCCACAATCAATAATGTCTATATCAAATAAATTTTGTGGATATAAGTTATATCAATGTACATGTATAATAGTAATAATGTTTTAAATGATGATGTAAAATAATCATGATCAACATTCACAATTTGTGTCAAAAGAAGTATATGAATGAAAAGTAATTGTATACTAATGTAAAGAATCAGCCCTAGGATACACCACATGTATCAAGTATCAAACCTATGAGGGTCAAGATCTAGGGACATTGACCAAGGAATCATCTTTGAGTTCACAAAGCTTGTCTATAGAAAACTATATATAATATTGACGTACATGGGAAAGAATCCCAAGTTCATTGACCAAGGTGTCCTCTTTGAGTCCACAGAGCTCATCTATAGAAAACGCAATGTGAAATTTTGTGGAGTCCAAGAAGAAAGTCTGAGGTGGTCCAAGAAAGATAGATATAATTTAATAATCTAAGTAAAATAATATAAATGAATCAATGATTCCATACTGTGATGTCGGTGTCATACCAAAGTATCTATCACTAAAAAAATTTGTATGGGATCAAGGGTCCATGTTAGTTTTTATGCCCATATCAATTTAATTAATTAATCAGTTCACTCCAAAGAGATAAAAAGAGGTTCTAGGCTAGTTTATGCTCTCTTATAATCCACTTAAATTATCATTCATAATCCAAGATATAATTCATCTCATTTTTAATTTCATTGATTTTTATTTCACTTATAATGCAACACGATCCAAGAGGTATTCAACATTTAATATCCTAATTCAAATAATATATGGATTCTACTCATGGGTGGAAAATTCCACACACCACTAGGGGTGGCATAGTCATAGGTGATCAAATGAACCCACCTCAAGGGGTGGTTTAGGTTGAGTCTGTTGTCCTCCAACCAAGTCAAGAGGGAAAATAGAGCATCAAAACAAGTTTTAAAACATTTAAGTTAAAGTATCACACATTTTGAATAAATGCATAGATGGTCCAGTGTGTGGAACTATGTATTGAGTTTTAAAAATCAATACATTAATGGAATAGTTATATACCACCTACCCTATACCAAGGATTCTTTACTCATCCACTATCAATCTTTGATTTGAGTTGAAATGAGAGAAATGAAAGAAACAAACAAACACCCTAAAAATAGGGTATACGAGATTTCATTGAGATAGAATTCAATAAAATATGATAAATGAATAAAATAAGGAAGATGATCAGTAAGCTTACCTAGGGTGATCTAATGGAATTGAAAAAAAGAGATTCCAAGCCTGAATGAAGGTGATACATCATAGCCTAGGAGAGTCCAAGGGGGGATCACGAGCGACTACTAGCATGGGAGAAAATGAGGGAGGATAAGGGGAGAAGTAAGGATAAAGGATGGAAAGGTAAAATGAACTAATAAATACATTTAATGAGTTTTATAGTTAAAATGTGCTTTTTAGAAAACCATGCACCAACCATGCGATCCCATTTCCCAAGGACACCCACACCTTGCACAGTTGAAGCACACAGTTATAAAAACCATACACCAACAATGTATAGTCCCTCTACACAAATACACAAAGTCACACTATTTCCCCAATAATTTTACATATTTTCATCAAACCATGTCCCTATAAGAATAGGCTACATGGTTTGGGATACACGGTTAGCACTAATGTGCACCAACCAGGCACCCCAAACTATTTCTATTGAAATTTATTTTTTAGAGTCCAACACTTCTGAAAATCATCCAAAACTCCCAACACACCCCTCAAGTATTAAACCTCATCAAAAACAACACTTATAATTATTTAAACTTTTTTAATAAACATTATGAACCTTATTTTAAGGTTTGGACTGTCTGCCAAATGAAAGGCTCAAAATACCTTAGAATTTTCCACCAGCTTAAAAACAAAAGATCTTACATAGATATAGGTTATTTATCAAGGATGAGTTAAATGTAAAATTAAATGTTATGTTTAGGTTTATGATTAATTAATTCCTCATGGAATACACCAATGTATTCATATATAATAGATATATCCTCTAATTTAAATATATCCTTCATATACATATTTTTTTCTCTTCTAATTATCCTATAATTTCATTAATAGGAATTATAGGATAAGGTTACAAAGAAGACTCAAATAAAGAAATTTATCCCCTAAAAACATGAGATTTAATGTCTCCCTCAAAAATTGTAATATCATTCTCTCAATAGTATATTCTTATATTATACTTTGAGAGCCAATACATCCTGAGGATTATGTCAAGTTCAACTATAGGTTTAACAATCAGATTTGAAACTACAGAATATCTATGAATGTTAATAGAAACATCCCAATATATTATCACTACAATATGATTTCCACTAGTTATTTTAATTGAAAACTTCTTATTTAATGTATCAGGGGATAATTCAATATTCTTAAAAAATATGTAATATATAAAAGTGTTTTTAGATTCAAAATTAAATGATTCGTCATCTAAAAATGATTTTATGATCAAATTATCTACTATCACATCAATAGAGGAATTTCACTTCTGCTATTGTAATTATATAAACCTAGCCTGTATCCCTTGGACTCTTCTAAGGTGGATTATCTGGTTTCTTGGGACATTGATTGGAATAGTGTCTCATCTCCTTACAATTAGACCATTGGATATTGGTCTTTCATTTTAATTATTGAGCTTGATGGCCTTTATCTCCACACTTTTTGTAATGACCAAAACATTTGTAAAATAATTTCCCTTTTTAAATGATAGAATGTATTATTAATAAAAAAAATTATAAAAATTGTATGCATTACTTTGGTTATTTTGGATTGTTTAATGTTATATATTGAAATATTAAAAAGTATTTTAAACATCATAATCATTGATAGTATAATTTTTATACAATGATCATGTGATTAGTATATATATAGGGTTGGGATAAGTCCATTTGACACAAAAGAAGGAACTGATTACCTCAACCGATAGGATTATACCCTATGAAGCTCATTTATTGGAGATTCTAATGTGGATATCATCACTAGGATTTTCCCTTGACTAATACCAAGCCAAAATGAAACAACTATAGCACAATATAAAACAATTATGGGAGAATTTCAAGTTCATCAAGATCACAAACCAAACCATGTTTGTTGAACCACTCTAAGAAAATATTATCAACACACACCTTACCCTTAAAGAATTCGCAGGTGTAATAAAGTTCCATGTATCTAGACCCTGATAGTATGAATTTATATATATATATTTTAATAAAATAATTATTATATTTATATTTTATTACTTTATAATTATTAAATAATAATGTTTGATAAAAATTATATTTTGATATGATGAAACACAAATAGGAAATATATAGTTTCAATCAAGACACTCTTTTTGATGAATTCAAGAATTTTTGAAATAAATTATATTTAAATAAAATATTATTTTTAAATAATATTTATTAAATATAAATGATAATCTAATTTTATGAAGTCAAATGTAGTTTTTATAAGGGTTAGAAATCTATTATTGTCAAGAAAATCAGTATTTTATAATAAATGGGGATTTTTTATTTAAAAGTGTCAATTATAATATTTAGAGACTTTTTTTGATAAAATAAATATTATTTTTAAAATAAAAGTGTTGAAATTATCCAACGGTGAATTTACAAAAAAAATTTGAGACAATTAGATTTTTGGGTAAAAAATAAATACAGAATAATTATATGGTGTGTATTATGAGATCATAAATGCCAAAAATTGATGTAATAAGTACTATAAAGAGCCTCCAAAACCAAAATTATGTTTACCCTTTAAAATAATTTAATTTTTATGTTATTTAATTAATTTTATAAACCCTTAATGAACCCTCCAAAACATATATAATCTTTTAAGGTTTTAAAATCAATTCTTTATAAACATGAATCACTTCCACATCACCAAGGTTGTTATTTTAAGGATTTAGGTTTGTATCCCAATAAAGTAATAAAATTAACTCCTATTTGGTAAAATACATGATCCAAAACCATGTGATGGTTTTTGGTTTGGATTAATTTATCATATAGATTCCAAAACCTATGTTTAGAAATTAATAAAGAATTATCCTCTCTTTTGATATAAAAAACCACCCAAAATCCCATTCCACTTTACTAAAAACCATTTTAGAAAACATTTTCTCTCAATTTTCCTCTATATATATTTCCCAAGGTTTTAAAAATCATAATAAGGTTCTACCAAGCTTTTAAAAGGGCCCTCTCAAGTTAAGGAATCATCTCTTTCTCCTCTATTCAAGCACCTTCTTTATATTATACATTTTTACTCCCAATTTTTAATGTTAAAATATGTATTTACACATCCATATTACAATCCAAATAATTTAAAAGTGATTAGATACCCATTTAAATTTCATTAAACCCTTTCATGAATCTTTATGTATCCCTATTATACTGCCAAAATTATCAAGTGATTTTCTATGATAAACATCTTTATAGTGAATAACCATCCCCATTTCCAATCAAGGGTATTAATATATATAAATATATATATATATATATATCCTTAATTGATTTAGGAATTCAATATATGTATTCCACACTCTTTAATACTAGGATTTAAATTGATTAAATACATTCTTATGTTGTATGATCTATATAGAATACTTAAGCATGTATATGATAAGAATGTGATGGGTGGACCCGAAATTATATTTCTCTCCAATGCATTGGGTGATTATTTTATCTCATTATATTCCATGTATGGTTCATGAGAGGTTATTCTAAAAACATTACATTTTGATTTCTTATTGTTTATCCTTGACTTATGCTTATTATGTCATCTTTTATGTTGTTTTCACATTCCCATGTTGCCTTTATGTTATCATATTATATCATGCTTCAATGTTAAAGTTTATAATTCTCAACCTTATTATGCTACCTTGATATGCATATTGACTCACCTGTATTAATTTCATCATGTTATGATTTGATTATTACCTCATTGTATTTATATCTCACCCCTTTCTTATGTGTGTCATTAGGTTATCTCATGCAGTTTTAGAAGGTCAAGGAAATTTAAGGACATGTTATGGAGTTTTAGTTTATGTATTTTTATTAATAGTTAAATTTGTTTTTCTATGTACCTAATTTCCCAAATAAACTAGGCCTCACAGTCTTTTGGATTTGTTTTAATTGTATATTTATGCAATTAATCATGAAATATAATTTATAAAATATATGGGTTTTCATAGTTAGTATTAGAGTAATGTATAGTTATTTTGGAGATTATGATTATAAAAATATAGTGAAATCCTTAGGGATAAGACTAAACATAAGAAAAAATCCATAAATTTCGATAAATTATATAGTTAGTGGTTTCTAATAAAATAAATATCTATATAGATACAATGAATGTATGTGGCTTTGGTATAGTTTCACCTAGGGGTAATAACCCCAAAAGGGAACATTGAGCTGGACTCAATCATCACCTAGTGCATGAAAAAGAGGCTTTAATGCACACATAGTTTGAATATAATGGGGGATGTTTTTTCTAAATTTTAATTCTCATTATAAAATATTATTAAGGGAAAAAAAATCCTATAATACTTTATATTAGGAAGTATATCATGTTTAATTTAGATTGAAAACTAGAAATTCATAGGTTAAGGAATATTTTTTAATTTTGAGTTATCCATTCAATATTCTTAATTCCCCATTTATATGTTTAAAATTTTGAAAATTATCATCCTTAATTCTAGTTTGGATGAAGTAAATGATTAAAAATAGAATCAAATAGTGAAAGGTAGTCTTATCATCCATGGTTTTATGCATTCCTTCATATCACACAAGTTTAGTAAAATAATTAAAGCACCACCAAAAAACATGGAAGTAGAGCTATCTGTGAAAATGAAAAATGGGGAGATTATTTCATCCTAAGTATATAACTCCTCCCCTATCAAAATCTGGGGGCTAAATTCCCTATAAAATCTTATGATACTCCCTTTAGATGAATTTATGTTATTATAGTCATGGTTTTTATTTCCTTGTATAGAGCCAACATAAATTGTCGAGAGAAGGAAATCACCCTCCGTATCAAAAATCACCCTCTTATTCTATAAAAATTAAAGGTGGAGGATGAATCTTATTTGGTATCATCATCTAAATCATGGGTATTATTTCCTTGTAAGAAAGTGTATCTAGCTAAAATGATTGATACTAAGGAAATGATCATCCTTAATGAAATTACCATTGTAAGGGGATCTATTGATATGTTTCTTAAAGAATTTCCTAGACTTTTTCCTAGATGAGAGGATGATTTCTTGATCAAACATATACACAGATATTTCTCAATATTAAATTCTCCATAAACAATATCCACTGTTAAAATAGAGGATCTGGAGAAGAAACTATAGGATAATCTAGATAAAGGATTTATATGCCCAAGTGCTTCATCATGGGGTGCATTGGTCCTCTTCATCAAGAAGAATCATGGGTCAATGTGCCTCTAAATTGATTATCGTGAACTCAAAAAAAACACAATAAAGAACAAGTATCATCCTCTATAGATTTATGAATTATTTGATCATGTATGTGGAGACCTGTACTTCTCTAAGGTGGATCTTAGAATAGGATATTATCATGTAAAGGTGAATATAGAGGATATCCATAAGACTTTATTTCATACAAGATATGGTCACTATGAGTTTATAGTGATGCCATTTGGACTCACCGACACTCCAAAACTCTTCATGAACATAATTAATAGATTATTTAGTGATTAATTTGACAACATTGTGGTAGTAATTATAGAATATATTCTTATCTACTTTAAAATAAAGGAGAAAAATAAGGATCATTTGGATGTTTCACTGAAGACCTTACGGAAAGAAAAATGTATGAAAAGTATAGAAAATGTGAGTTTTGTATTGAGAAAGTAACATTATTATGGCATGCTATCACCAGTAAATGGATATTTTTGGATCCTTCACAGAACATAGGCATTTGAAGGATGGACTGAACCAACATCTATGAAAAAATTCCATTGTTTTGTTAGATTATATAGTAACTATCATCAATTTTTATAAAATTATCAATATTTTTATTTCAAAAAACTGATATAACTCATAAGGGGGTTATGTTTGTAAAGAATGATGAATTTAAGGAAATATTTAAAGTTCTGATAAAGAGTATTATCACTGAACTTGTGCTCAAATTACCCACAAGTAAGGAAGGATTTGTGATCTAATGTTATGCATCCAAAAAAGACATGGGATTTTTACTCATGAAATATGAAAAAGTGACAGCCTATGACTCTCAACAATTAAATATCCATGAGAAAAACTACCCAACACATGTTCTATAATTGGTTTTAGTGATCTTCATGATAAATATTTGGTGAAATTATCTATATGGGGAGAAGTGTGGCATATATACATATCATAAAAGCCTCAAGTATATATTAACACAAAAGGATAACAATGTAATAAAATGAATGTGGTTAGATCTAATCAAGGATTATGGTTTTTTAATCCATTACCATTCGGGAAGGAAAAAAAAGTGAAATATAATCTAAGTAGAAGGGATATTTCAACCTTGTCTATGATGAGAATTTCAAGGAATCCAATATTCTTGGAAATATAAAGCATGTAAATGGGAATAATAAAAGGATATTCATCCTAAAATTCACAAATGACTGATCAACTATCTATTATTGAGACTATCAAGGAGAACTCAAAGGATGATGAGGTTCTATAAAAAACATAGTGAATATTATAGAGTTAAACATTATTAAAGAATAAGTTATAAGGGTTGGAACCCAGATATGTGACCCATAAAAACCAGAACTAAAGTAGGAACTTATTGATGATGTGTATAGACCATTATTCTCTATTCATCCAAGAATCACTAATATGTGTAGAGATTTGAAGTAAATCTTCTAGCGGGGTAACATAAAGTGGATGATTATAGAATTTGTATCATTATGCTTGGTATGACAACAAGTTAAGGCTGAATGAAATAATTATAAGGTTATGATGAATCTATTTCCCATACTAGTATATAAATGGAAAAAAATAATATACTTCATTGTAGGACTCCCTAGGAAAACTAAAGGCAATAACACCTTCTGGGTGGCGGTCGATCACCTTACTAAGTCAACACATTTCATGACTATCAAGGAAAATTTATCACTTGAATAAATTTCTAATATATACAAAAGTTAAGTGGTAAGACTACATAGATTTACACTCTCTATTATATTAGATCAAGATCCGAGTTTTTCCTTGAGGTTTTGGAGAATAATTTAGCAAGCAATTGATACAAAAATGAGCTTCAACACTACTTATTTCCATTAGATAAATGGTCAGTTTGAGAGAACCATTGAAACTCTATATAATATATTGAGATCATGTTAAATGGATTTCCAAGGATATTGGGATCAACACATTCCCCTAGTGGAGTTCTCATATAACAATAGTATCCATTCTAGCATTGAAATGCCACTTTATAAGGCTATGTATAGGAAGAGGCATAGAACTCTAACATGATGGGATGAATTTTGAGAGAAGAATTTTATGAGACAAAATCTTATCAAATATATGGTAGAGAAGGTTCAAACCATTCAGCATCATATGAAATCCACACAAATTAAATAGAAAATTTATGCATATAATCACCGATGAGGCCCATAGTTTGAGGTTAGAGATAAATTTTTTATTAAAATATCATCGTGGAAAAAATTCATGAGTTTCAAGAAGAAGGGAAATATTATTCCAAAATACATCAGCACCTTTCAGATACTTGTTTTCATTTGATTGGGTGTTCTATATACTAGAACTCCCGCTTACCCTATCTCAAGTACATGATGTGTTCCATGTATCCCTCTTGGGTAAGTACATACTAGCACCCTCATATGTACTAAATCTAGAGGTGGTACCATTAGATAATTAAATTTCATAAAAGGATCGGTATATGAAAATCATAGATCATAGAGACAAGGTTCTACAAAATAAGACAAATCACATGGTCAAAGTGCTATGGTGGAATCACAAGTTTTAGTAAGTGACTTGGGAACTTGAAGAAGTAATGAAACAAAAGTATTCTCATTTTTAGTGTATGAATTAAATTTCAAGGTAAAATTTTTGGAATGGGGGAATAATGTAACAATATGAACATTTATAAATGAAATTCCATTTTTAAATGAGTAAATTCTTTATTAGGATATGAAATCATAGAAACACATGCACAAATTTGGTTATTTTGGACAGTTATAAGTTATATCCTGTCATATTTAAAATACCATAAAACACCATAATCATTGATAGCATAGTAATTATACAGTGATTATATGATTAGAATATATATAGGGTTATTATAAATCCATTTGACATAGAAAAATGAAATGATTACCTCAGCCAATAGGATTAGGCCCTATGAAGCCCATTTATAAGATCTTATGAGGGAGATTGCAGCACTGGCATTTTCCATTTACCAAGACCAAGATGAGATTCAACAATTAAAGTATTATAAAAATTGATTATTGTATAATTTCAACCTCATTAATATTATGACCCAAACCATGTTCATCAAATCACCCTAAGAAACTATCACCATTACACGCCTTACTCGTATGGTATTTATTGGTGTAATAAAGGGCTATTTATCTAGACCCTAAAAGTATGAATTTTTATATTTTTATTTTTAATAAAAATGAGTGTATTTATCTATTATTACTTTATAATGAATAAATAATATTGTTTTATAAAATAAAGATTTTGACATGATGAAACACAAATTGTATTTTTTGAAAATATATAGTTCCAATCAAGACAATAATTTTTATGAATTAAAGAATTTTTTAGATAAATTATATTTTAATAAAATATTACTATTAAATAATATTTATTAAATATTAATGATACTATAATTTTATAAAGTCAAATTTAATTTTTATAAGGTTCAAAAAATTATTTTTGAAAAAAAGAGGTTTTCAATAAATGGGTATTTTTTATTTAAGTTTAAATTATCATATATAGATAATTATTTTGATAAAATAAATATTACTTTTAGAATCATCACATCAAAATTATCCAACAATTAATTTTTCTTAATTTTTTTAAATAGTTAAGTTTTGGGGATAAATTAAATACAGAATAATTAAATGATATGTATTGTGACATCATAAAATCCCAAAAGTGATGTAATAAATACTATAAAGAGTATACATGACCAAAATTATGTTTCCCATTTAAAATAATGTGCTTTTAAAGTTGTTTTATTAATTTTATAAACCCTTAATGAATGCACCAAAATATATATTATATTTCAAGGTTTTAAAATCAATTCTTTACAAACAAGACTCACAGTACATCACCAAGGGTATTATTTTAAGGAGATCAGTTATTAGAATTATAAAATAATTAAACACACTTTTATTTTTTAGAAAACATGAGGAAAAACCATGGTATGGTTTTTTTGGATTAATATATTATATGGATCCCAAAACCTATGTTTGGAAATTAATAAATAATTCTCCTCACTTTTTCTATAAAACCCACCCAATCTCCCATTATTATTCACTAAAAACCCATAGTGAATTAAGCTAATCAATATTTCCTTCTCTACATCCCTTCCAAGGTGTTTTCAATCTCTTAAGAATATCATCCCAATCTTTTAGAAGCATCCTTTCAAGGTTAGGGATCCTCTCCTTCTCCTTATTCAAGAAAATTCTTTATATTATGCCTTTTTATTCCCAATTGTTTTTATTGGGTATATTACTATAATTATGATTTCCAAGTGATTAGAGACCCCTTTCACTCTCATTAATACCTTTCATGAATCTTTATGTACCCCTGTTATGCTGCTGCAACTATCCACCAATTTTACATGCTAAACATTTTTGTAGTGAATACCCATCCCCATTTCCACTCAAGGATATTCACCTATATTTACTTATAAATAATTTATTGGGTAATTCCATGTATGTAACCCACACTCCTTAATTGCGGGATTTAAATTTCTGAAATACATTTTTATATCGTGTGATCTATGTGGCGCACTTAGGCATGTATATGATATGAATGTGACGGATGGGTCCAAAATTATATAGCCCTCCAATGGATTGGTTAATGTTTTTATCTCATGAGATAACATTTATGGTGCATGGGAGGTTATTCTAAGAACACTATGTTATTATGACTTGGTGGTTATCATTAAATTGTGCTTATGATGTCATGTTTTATATTGTTTTCACATTCCCATGTTGACTTTCATGTTTTCATCTTATATCATGCTTCGATGTTCAAGTTTATGATTCTCACCCCTCTTATGTTACCTTTATTTTCCCATTGAATCACATGTATTAATTTCATCATGTTATGTCATTATTATTCCCTTAATGGGATTTATATATCAACCTATTCTTATATACGTCCCTAGGTTATCCCATGAAATTTTAGAAGATAAAAGAAATTTAATTTCATGTTATAGAGTTTTAGTTTGTCTTTGTATTTTTGTCTCAAGTTATTATGATATATACCTAATTACCCAAAGAAACTATGCCTAATGATCTTTTGAGGCTGTATTAAGTGTATCTTGATGTAATAAATCATTAAATAAAATGTATGAAAGATATGGGTTGTCATAATTTTAATAAACTCCAACTCCCTTTGAGAAAGTCCCAGGGTATTTCTTCTGATAGTTATTACATGTTAGAAATTCTACCCTACCCTTCTTCTCTTTTTATATATTTCTCTAAACATAGTTCTCAACTATCCTATTTTTTATTTCTTTCCTTTGAAAATATAAAACTTATAGAACTCTTTATCAGTCTTAATAGCACTTTTCACTATCACCTCATATGCGGAAAATGTGTGAGTGACTAATTACTTTTAAAGGATTAGTTTTATCTCATAAAATAAACAATTGATCTTTATTTTTTGGTTATGTAAATATTTTGAAATATTTATTTATAAATTTTTAAAGTTATCCACATACTCAACAATAACTTTATATTCCTTTTTTATTAAATTTATAAATTGACTTTCCATGTCTTTTCTTTGATCTTGAGGAATATAATTTTCAAGGAATATCAACATAAAATAATTTCATTCCATATTCTCTATCTACTCATCATTATTAGCATTTTTGAATAAACAAGTACCATTTATGATCATCTCCCCTTAGATTAAATATTTCCAAGATAACATTATCCCTCTCACTATATCCCAAATAAATGAATATATTTTCTAGGGACATGAACATGAATTCAACTACTAATGGATTAGTGATTCCATTGAAGTATGGTGGTTGTGGATTCATGAAGTTATACAATATTGTTACATTTTATTATGAAGTAACAGGTTTTTCCAAATAGGAAAGGTTATTAGTCATAACTTGATTTAACAACCTTAATATACCAATAATTTTCCCAAATCCAACACCGACCTCATTAATATGATCAAGAGTTCAATACCTACATTTATTATAGATGTTTACATAGTTTTTATTCTTTCATTTAGGTGAAATTTATAAAAAATGGAATATAATTAATTAGTTCATGAATAAAACTATTAATATTGAATCACAATATACAATTCTGATTAATGTATTATATATATATAATATTTATAGAATATCTAAAGGTTTTATCATAAATATATGTTATTCAAAATCTATTTCTCATGGATTCTACTAAAATTTATCTAATTTGAACTATAACATCCCAAAT
The DNA here is from genome assembly GCA_963277665.1 of Viscum album. Taxonomy (NCBI): domain Eukaryota; kingdom Viridiplantae; phylum Streptophyta; class Magnoliopsida; order Santalales; family Viscaceae; genus Viscum; species Viscum album. Next base: position 513,452,566 of record OY728163.1, on the reverse strand, counting down.
ATAGTAACTTGGATCCATTGGTTATTTTATTGAATTAATACATAATGCATGAGATCACATTATATATGATCCAATAGTTTATTAGTTTTAGGAGACTAGTTACATAATTTATTTTTGAAAACTTAAAATATATTATAATGATTTAATGAAACTTTATTATTCTAAGAAAATCCTTAGATCATCAATAGTACTCTTCATGGTTTCATAGGAAAAAATGAAACAAAATAAAGGGGTAAGTTTAGATGCTCAGTAAGATGCAACATAAAATAGAAGTTAATATGACATAATTAAGGAATAAATTATATGGTGAGAATAAATAATAAAATGGATTTCATATGAGAATAACACTATAATGGAATATGTAATAAAAGTAATAAATAATAATAAATAAGTTTATAATGGTGAAATTCATAAAACTGGACCTCTTAATAATATCTTCAATTGAATGTTTGTAGAAAATATACATAATGGGGCAGGCATGAAGAAAGTGTGTTAGCTAGTTTGACACACAAGTCTTACTAATGTAATGAAGAGTTATATAATTATAGGCTCCACCCATCACAAAATAAGTCTAATTCATCCATTATATGAAATATTTTATCTGATAATATGTTTAATAATGATCAAAGGAACCACTTACATACACATGTCTTAGTATTAAATACTTATCCATATATAAATAATATATATACATATTGGAAACGTTTCCATAATAAATTTAATTACATGACTATCTAGGTGAATATCCATAAATATATTATTAATTATAGGATATTAATAATTAAATAGAAGGTATCCTTGATAATGGTGTATAAATATGAACCTTTTAATAAATGAAATGGTTGGAGACAAAAGAAATTATAGGGAAATACCCACTTAAATATTACAATATTGAAATATTTTAGAATTATAATGGCTTATGAGGGTAATATAATAAGAGACAATGGTAATTTCTTGATACAATCAAGTATTTGTAATATTGAAACATAAAATCGTTATACAAATTAATGTAAATGATTTAAAATGAATTTCAAAATAGAAATAAACATAAAATTATAAAAACATTTACCTTTATATGTATCTTAACAAATATTGAGAATGATCTCCTTAGATTCTTAAGAGTTTTGGTATCTTTAAAGAGAAATGTAGATAAGGGTTTGATAACCCTTAATTACCTAAGTCTCTGGAGAAAAACTCTTAGGGCCAACTTTGAGAGAGAAATTGAGATATATTTTAAAACCCTTGTCTTCTCAAGTCACTTCCCAAGCTTCTTGAGAGGAAAAATGAGGGAAAACCCATGATCAATGGTTTTGGAGTGGATATAAATTGTAGGATGTATGGTTATTTATATAAAATTAGTGGGAGTTATTTATTAATTTTTTTAAAAAGGTCTTGAAGTTAGATTATGAAAAAATATAAAACCATTGGATTTACCATGATTCAAACCATGGTATTTAACATTAAATACCTGGTTTATGAATTTTAGAAGTTTAGGAACTGAACTCTCTTAAACAATTCTATTTTGGACATGGAAAATATATTTGTCCAAAAATAATCCTTTTAAAATATTAAAATATTTTTTAGGATTTGGAAACATATTTATAAGTTTGGAAAATTAGTTTTATTACTTTAAAATAAGTTATTTTAATGAATAGGTATAATTTTGGTCAACCAAGTAGCTATATTATTTATTACATCATTTTTACATAATAATTAATTCATAATTCTTACCATATACTAATACCATATTTTACTATTTACCCAAAATTTGAGTATCTCAAAAAAATATAAAAAAATTACCGTTGGATAATTTAAATGTGGTAATTTTATATTTGAAGTCCTTTTTATGAATATATATATATAATAAAATTAATTTTGAAATAAAAAAACATGTGTATTTCAGAGTAATACAATTGGCACTAAAAACTTAAAGCAAATTTTAATGAATATATATATATAGCTACATTTTTATTCATTAATGAATATTAATTATTAATAAGTAATAATTATTTTTTACCAAATAATTTTATGTGTTTTATTATACACTTATATGTATAAGGGTTTCATTACTATTACAACAACCATATAGGGAAGTAACTATTTTAAAGGTCTAGTTCCTAACAGTCACCTTACCCTTCCAATAGTTATATTACCCCTTATATATACACTTCAGTCTAACATATAAAATCATCCAGATCATTCTTTAAGTTCTTATACCATGTATATTCCACTTCTTGTTGTTTTCTCCATAATATAAATATATCATATATATCTATAACTCTTTTTTAGTACAATTATCTAGAGTTTAGGATTATGGTGGTGTCCTATATTTTTATGTGTTCTGTAGCACTAGTTGTGACTGATATAGTGAATTTAATTTTCTAGTGTGTATTGTACTATGATGATGTAATTTAAGAGCTTGTATTATGAGGTGGATATTGTGATAAAATATTTAATTATTATAGTTATGTCTGGGGTCTTAGAAAATACCACACTATTAAGGGAAGACCACAAACATAGTGAAATTCATCTCTATGAGAATATGGGTAACAACTTTGGAGGTCCTCTGTAGGGAACTCATCATGAAAGTCCATTCCATGATAATTGAAATGTCATCCATATAGGTCCTCCTAATGGAAAAAACTAATAAGTCACCAACCACAGAGTTCCTCCCTAGAGTAGTGCATGGGAAAGAAACCTTCAAGGCCCTCCCTAGAGTGCTTTTTATTAAGGGACTCCTCGAAACCATATAAATTCCATCTGAAAATACCTTCCCTACGGTGTAACACCATCCAATAACTATAGAGACTCTCCCTACAGTACAAATATTAATTTGAAATGTGTTTTTTCCCTTATTTATCAAGTTGTATTCAACAACCATAGATTTCCTTCCTATGGTGTTCAAGTATCAAATAGTCAACATGGAGGTCCTATTGTAAATCCCCATGTTGGATTGATCACTGATTGGGGAGGTATGAATAAATAGTTTCTTTTATGGATTCTATTTATTTCAATTAAATCTATCTAAATTGTTAAGATTCTAAATCCACTCAATATTATCTCTAAATATCACCTCATGTGTAATTTTTATAGGGAGAGAAACACACATAGATTTATAAGGTTCATCATTAAAGCCTACTCCTTTCAGTGATGGATAGACCCCGCCAACACAGATTATTCACAGTCAAACAAAATATTACAACCAAATACTATCCCATTATGATCAACGCAAATTCCCACTATGTTCCTCCACTTCTTGTACCAATCATAAGATTTCTTCACTTCTTTCAGCACCAACTACCAGACTTCTTCTACTTCATGCACCAACTAAAATAATTATTCACTTATTTAGAGTTGATCCACAACTAGAAATATCTTCAACCTTCTGGATGGTAGTCTTCTTCCATGAGCCTACAGGTTTGGGTTTTCTCATATACGCTTCAAGATCCTTTACACCTAATAAATCAGATTTTCCAGTCTTACTCAAATATATCTTACCAACTGGGTATGATCAGTTTCCACAGTGAAATAGAGCTCGGATAGAAATTATTACTTTAGCCTCATAAAGTCCCAGCCTCACTATATGTGTGCAATTGATGCACTCAATTTCTCAATTCCACTTCATGCATGAATAACAAGCTGTATAGGTCTTATAAAATGTATAAACCCTATTATATAACATTTATTTATTTATTATTTTATGTGCTACTTATCAATTATTCTTATTATCTCACATAAACTTCATGTTGTCCGGTGAAAAATAGGTTTGAATATCTTAGGTTATCTTTTCTGTTATGGTAATCTTATCAAGTGATTATGTATTCACATATGCATGAATAAATGCATTGTATTCTCCCTATTTCAATAACTCTTCTTCATGAAATCTCTAATATATGATCGGTATGTCATGAAAGTACCATCTTGAAAACCTAGAAGGCTTCATAGAACTAGTTCTTTATGAATGTATTTGAATGTGTGTAACACAAGAAAAGGATTGTGGTATCTTAGTTTCTTCAAAAAACTCTTGAGTGTGAGAGTTGTAAATCCAAAGACCACATGATTTCCTTCTTCACAAAAGAAAATAGTGCTTTGTGGTACTTTTTTTCTCTAGAAAATGAGATCCTCAAAGAATGTTAGTATATTTCTTAAACTCAATACTTCTTATTTTATTGTCAATATACACCACATATGCTCCATGTTTCATGTTGGATCAAATCCCTAAGAAATATTTCTTGTTGTGGATATTTTTTAAACCCCACAAAATATGTCATGTTAATAATATTTTAATTCTCTCTAATATCTCATCATTTCTGAAATATTCTTATGCTAAAAAATATGGTGTCTTCATAATAGACTCCTCGCATTAATGTGATGATGATTTCATGCATCAGCTCATACACCCGAAATTCCTCAAATGATCTTCATATCAATATATTCAAGTGGTAGTGTAAAATTCTTCAAATGAATCACATGGTGTCTAGATCGTTCATGTAGAAAACCTTTCAAAGGCTAAAGGTTAAAGATAATGTATCTTCAAATACCCTTAAATTATTGGAAGCTACCCTTACGTGAGTTGATAACCTTATGAATCCTCCTGACTACCTTTACACAGGTCAGGTTCCCTTACATAGGTTTCCCAAATACCCTTATTTAGCTTCACACCTTTACACATGTACACTTATGTATCCTCCATTACCCTTATGTAGTGCAGTATCAATTTGATTCCCTTATGTAGTCTTCCCTGAACCTTTATGTGAGCTACTTGTTACCTTGACGTAGTGCTCAATGTACCTTTACACAAGGCCATAATACCCTTACATAGATTATCCTCAATTTAAAATACATTTACATAGGCATCCAATGTAAATTTATGTATGTATCTATTTTAACTAAAATCAATCATGGCCTTCTCAAACACCTCAAACTCAATTCACATGGACTTATAACTTGAATATCATGAAGAATACAAGGTTCCTTCTTCCACCAATACTTTTCTTATATTTCTTTTATGATCATCACAACAATCATGACATATGATATAGAGAATACTCATTCTCTATGGTTCTTCACTTCATCTCCTCTTATAATTTTCAACACATATTGACCCTTTATTAATAATAAACACAATCCAAATCTATTGGGTTCAAAAATCTACCCCTTTTTATTTGATGTAAATATATCCTCATATTATAAAATCTAATATGTGGTTTAACTAATTTTATCCCACTTATTGATAATCAAATAAAAAGGATAAGTGGGGGTATTCTCATCTCATCAATTTTCCCAAAACATGTTCTCCTCCCTTATATAATTATTTCTTGAACACTTATGAGAGAGGGATGATATCACATGGTTCTATTAGAAAAGATACTTTAGTTAATCAAATAAAATTCTATATGGTCTATCCTGGTGTATAAAACATGAGAGATATAACCAAGGTTTTTTATGGTTTCCATTAATTTCCATGCATGTGAAATCATGATAAAAAAATCTTTACTCTCGTTTTAGGGTTTTAAATTATTCATATTTATCAATAAAATGATAAATATTACACACACTTCAACAAACACATTAGAATGTTCAGGTGAAAAAGATATGTCCCAATTTCTTGGTTCAATATAAACTTCTTCTTGGTAATGATTATCAGTTCATTCAAAATAGATAAATGGGGGTGATTTCCATACCTCATATATCAATTTTATAAAGTTGTTTATAAATTCAACATTCACTATGTAGTGAAGATTTAATAGATTTAAACCATAAATAATCACCCTTAAGGGATAAATAAATCTCCTTCATTCCCTATATTTCATTACAAAAGCATACATATATATAAATATATAATGGAATAAGGAGGAACCTTTAGGTTTCTTAGAAATAAAATTCAGATTGAGATCTTCCTCTCAATCTAGGACTTTATTTTCTTATACTCTCAATATTCTAGCTAATCAAGTTTCTAATTATGGATAACTTCTCATCAACTTTCACCTCACTTTATGAAGTTACTTGGTTTCCTTTATCTTTATCAATTTTTTCATCTTCCTTTAATTATTTAGCCACATTCAGTGGATTTTTTCAGACAACTAAGCACTCTTTGTTTATATTATAAATCTTCTCAAAATATTTTCATGGATTTCCATTGGATTTCCTTTAAAAAGTATTCCCTTTCATAGTATAGGGAAACTCTTCTTAAAACTATGTCATTCATACCTCAGCCTTATGACCTTCTAAACTATATCCCCTGCAAACTTATTTTACAATCTAAAATTCACCTTGTATATGTATTTGTGATATAGATTAAGTCATAGGTTTTTTTCCTGAGATTTTTTCCCTATATTCTCATTGAAACCCCCCCTTGTTTCTTACATCTTTCCTAGTGAAGGCATATTGAACCATCAAGAATAGTCATTATGTCCATACTTTCCACAACACCAACAAAACCCTTGAAACTTTTTTCATTGATATTAGTTCCAAATATGTTTAGATTTGTGTGGATGATGTCTTGTTGCATACAAAGATTCACTTAGCTTAGAGGTTTTTGGACTCCTTGGTATATTATTCCCTTACATTGATGTGGAATATTTCCTCTTGGTTTTCTTGGGCTAACCTTGTATAGGTTTGTGTTTGTGACATACTAACTGAATGGACTGAAGGCCTTCTTTTTTACTGATTTTTTGATAACTCCCCTTTCAAGGGATGAGGGGGAACCCTTAAAAGGCCCGTAGGCTTATGAATTACATTGCCCATAGGCTTGGAGACATTATGTAAGAACCCGGAGCTTCGGTTTCAGGTACGGATCTCTTTTACGGGCTTTTTAAGGAAAAATGAAGAATCTGTAAATTTTCAGAGTACACAACGTGTACTTTTTGAGTACACGCCATGTACTCCTCGGTCACTCGAAGCCATGCGCTGGCCATGTCCGGGCCACACACATGGTGTGTAGAGATGATGTGGAGGCCTCTTAAAGTGTAGTACGGAAAAACCAAGTACATGTCGTGTACTCTAAAAGTACACATCGTGTACTTTCTTTCTATTTCATTAATCGAACCGGGGTCGCGCCTATTAACGGAAAACATCTTCTTCTACCCCTAATTCCGTCCAGAGCGTCCGAGGAGGCCGATTCTTCTCCGAGCCATAGATCTGTCATCGGTTGTCCGAATCGAACTCCGTCGATTGAAGAAAAATCACAGCGGTGATTTCTTGGTTCTTCCTTAGCCTCGTTTCCTAATTCCTTCTCCCGTGTGAGTTATATGAGGATGAATGTGTTAGAAGTTTTTATAGATTTACTCTGTTCTAGGCTGATTCACGGGCCGAGGTTCAAGTATATCGACCTCCGAGGATCGAGGTAGGTGGTTTGTTTCCCTACGTTAAAGTTCTTTCAGTTTTGGTTGCAAAAGTGTCGGATACCCATGTATCGTGTATCCCGGGTTTAGTATTTTGATCCTATTGTTTATATTCCTAGATTTCTTGTTATCTTATGATGAATTGCTGCTAATTTATGCTTGGTTGCATGTTTGAGGATCACCCCACGGGTGTTTTCCCCCGGTTTTGGATGTTGATTGCCGTTTTGCAGGGTTTTCCTACGAGGAAACCCTTCTTGCACATTGCTAGAATGACTGTTGACTTGATTGCATGTATTTCCTGCTATTTATACACTTTTGGATGCATTTTAGCTATTATCCAAGTAGTTGTTTAACTTACGTAGGGCTACTAATAGTCGATTACGCATGACTGGACTACTCAGGGCTGTGAGAACCTGGTGCGGGAGATCAAAGAGGGAATAGACGATTAAGTGCTTCCCTAGAGGGTCTGTTGGTTTTAGTTTCATACGTAGGACCTACAAGAATCAGACTTTCTGCTTCCCAAGATTGTTCTTAGTTTACCCACGCATCGAGACCACAGGAGTAATTAAATGTAAGTTCTTCCTCAGAGAGTCTGTAGCTATCGTTGCAAGACCATAGGGGAATTGATGTAAGAGCTTCCCAGAGTGTCTGTGCCTTGTTTGATTACTGGACTATATGGGTCTACTAGTTTAAGCCACCCAGAGAGTCAGTGTGAATTTTTGATAGTTGGTTATGACGAGTCCACCAAGCCTAAGAACAAGCTTGGGTTTTGTACTGCTTGTGTTATGTAGTCTTTTTAGATACCTATTGTGGTACTTGCTTATCTTATAATATAAAACTTTTCTGGTTTTCCCTGGTTGTGAAATTAAATGAATGTGAATGGTAATTGGTAGAATTGTTTACTGCATTTATTTACCTTTAATTTTTCTATATCACTCACTGACAGTAGGGAACAAATCTTGTGGTGGTTGCCTAGGGGATTGGTCTCACACCCTGTTTGGGTCCTGATTTTTTGCCCAAATAGATTATATGGTTGCAGGTGTAGGCAGGGATTGTGGCCCTTCTACCTCGGGTACTTGATTGCTAGTCGGATCTGGAGAGCATGGGACCGGGCCTTGGCCCGTGATGCTGCTGGAGTTGCTGTTTACATTTAGTACTTTGGTTTCAATTGTATTTCAGCACATTGTTTTGCTTAATACTTTTCATAGATACATGTACCATTCTGCATGATTATTATATCATACATTTCTTTTACTTTCAGTTCAGTTGTTGCATGCTATTTACTGCTTCCGCTATTGTTTATGCTTATTCTTCCACTGCATACTTTACCAAATGAGGGAATAGTTACCCCCACTGACTCACCAAGGCCCTCATTGCTAGTCAGCTGCCTCTGGCGTTTGGGGAAACATGCTTGAGGTCATGTGGAAAACCGGGTACGGGGAACCAGTGGAAGGGCTCCAGATTCAGGTCATTACACATTACATGACCCGTAGGTCTTAAGGAAATCATACAGACTATGACTACTTGAAACTGCTCCTCCCCAAAATCTACATTGTCATCATCTCTCCACATTTGCATGATTATTCGTCTATCATATCCATGTACAGGGGTGCACAGGTACGGTACTGATGGCAAATTCCATACCCTCTCATTCTTCCAAAGTCCTTCTAGTCCTGCTCTAGTGGATATTCCCTACTCTTTCCTCCTCTGGAGTGGTTCCTTGTAGAATATGTCTATGAAACTGCAAATCAGGTGGCCCTCCGGGCCTTGAGGTGGCACGGAGGCCATGAAGTGGCCCGAAATCCTTATTGAACCGAAGGCCTTGGGTGGCCTGAAGGCCTTAAGGACTCTAAGCCCAAACAAGTGGCCCAAGGTGAATAGTTCTGGCTGTTATAGTACCGAACAGTAGAGGGCTAGAGGGTTTTCCCTATCCAGGCAACCCAGGCCACATAAATGTGTGAATTTTATCAAACATGTGAAATAGGTGTTTCACATGGGTTGTGCACGGTTATTCAAATCGTGTTCCTAGCCCATGTGGGGGTGACATGAGGAAGAACCGAGTGCATAGTTTTCATATGATTTCTCTAACCATGTAGAACCATGTGCCTCTTTAAAAAATGGGTGAAATTACCATTTTTACCTTACCTCTTTAAAGTACATCACCTCTCTTTCTTTTCCTTCTCCAGTGAAAAGTACCTCCCCCATTTCTCTCATTTGAAGCTCTCAAGCCTCCTCACTTAGGCTTTGATCTTGTTTCTTTGTCCAACCTCTACATCAATATCTATCTATCATGTTGGAAATCTACTGGTAATATCTCCACTCTTTAGGCTCCTTTCTTCATTTTTCTTTCTATCGATGGATCTATTTTCGTGCAAGCTCATATGCCCTATTTTCTGGGTGTTTGTCTATTCTTCCGTTTTCTTCTAATCCAAGATAAATTGAGGGTCAGTACTGGACATAGAATCTACTAGAGGCATATGGTTGGGGGTATATTTCTTTTCCCTCAAAGTCTCATCATTTATAAATTGTTTTCAATGTGTGTATGTTGATTTCACCAGGTATAGCTCCTTAAAATTCATCTATTGTAATTTAATTTTTCTAGATTTTATTCTAAGGACCAAATGACACCTCTTGATATCTTTATGGGTTGTATCCTCTATGTTAACCACCCCAAGTAGGGTGTGTTCTTGATATGCCTTTAGTGACCCGTGTTGGGTTTACCTGAGACATTGTTCTAGTGTGTTGACTTCCCTTTGGTAATGTAAGTGTTCCATCACAATTAAATTAAACTTTAAATTATTAAATGTAAAGTTTATATATATAGATAGATAGATATTAATTTTCCTTGGAAATGTATTTAAATTGATAATTGGTTTCATGTCTCTAATTCACCTTGTCGTGTATAATGAAAGGTAATGGAATAAACCTAATGAATTCAAATTGGAATAAGTATTACATAGACTATGATTAATTATGTATATACATGAAATTATTATAAGGTGCCTACAACTTTTAGAACTTTTCTATATTTATAGGAATGGTAAAACTTGAGCCTACCTTGGATTCCTGAGGGAATACCTTGAGGACGCATAGGATGTTATTCTGATTCATTGAGCTAATTATCATGGTAGATACCCACCAAGAAATCTAATCCCCGTATTATTACATGAATTTCATGATTATGTACCAATGATTCACTTGATTATTTTATTTATATTAAAATGAATTGGATAAACTCATTTGATTCAACTTAATTTCTTTGGACATGAGGCACCTCAGATTCAACCCATTAGAACCAATCATGCTTAGCCAAATTACTATGAAAAAACTCCATAGACTTAGTTAGACTCTTTTTTAGTTGAATGCCTTTGGTGTATCCCTTGGATTACACTCAAAACCTTATATCCAGACTGCATGAGTTAGCAATATGGGTTGGATTGACCCCTGAGGTCAAAGATACCTTGTATTCTACTTGGATCCTTTATTATTATAATTTCTATTACTCCATGATTACCAATATATTATAATTATTAACCCTTGGATAATAATTAAATGATCATATGTTCATATACACCAAATAAGGCTAAATTAGGTATGGGTTATTCATTTAAAAAATTATTTACTTTAATATAAAAGCACACTCTTACAATTTATATTCATAATCTCGATCTGTATAGACACCATTGGTGGTCACATACTAAGATGTATCTCACACCTTATCTGGGTTTTCATTGGTGCTCAGGTAGATTATATGATCGTAGGTGTAGAAAAAGGGAAGTGTACCACTTTGGACACCTGAATTTAATGCTTTAGGATGCGATCTTGGTAGAAGATGATCGGGCCAATGCTTAGGATACTTGGATAATTTTTTGACCTTTTTTATTCAAGGTATATTATGTAATGTATTATCAACCTTCTACTATATATTTCTTTTTTCCTTTTTTTAGATACATCACATCATCATTTTGATATGATACTGTTTACATATTTTAGGATTGCATATTTCCTTGATGCTTATGTTTTTTCACTACATTATTATTTATCATTATGCTTATTCTGTTTATTCATATATTATATTTTTTATTCTTCGCTTAGATATAAAGGAATTTGAAAGAGCACTGTCGTGGGCGCCCTCAAATGATTAGTGTCATTTTGGGATACTTAGGTGCAGCAGAGTGGCTGACCAAGGTCGTCTCTCAAAGGAGGAAGTGAATTTAACAACTTATTAAAGGTATTCTAAAAAAATAAAATAGAATAGAATAAAAAAACTACTTTAAAGGATTGGGGTTTGTTATAATTTATGAATCTAGAATAATTTTTCTGGAAGAAGATTGTATATTTTTTGTTTTTTGTTTTGAAATGAATTTCGATTAAAATGACACAACAAGAAGATGTTTTTGTAGAAATCTATTTTAAAAGGTGTAATAGATCTAACTCTACCTCTTCATTAAATTATTAATAATTATAATTTAAATAAATATCCAATTAATTATTATCCCCTAATTTTTTATCCCTCTAACCCTACGAGAGTTAACTTAACCACAAAGATGAAATTACTTAAACCCTAGGCTAGCTTCGGAACACGCAATCGCAGCACCCTGCTTTGATGGTTGTTCTAAGGATATCTTATGGTCAGTGGTTAATTAGAGAACATATCCATTCATTAAATGAGGATGAATTGTGTTTAGGGATTATATTTGAACTCTACAAATTTATCTCGTGTGGTCTTGTATTACCGATTAAGATCACGCTCTAACAATTTACACAAAATCTCGACCTCGCGTGTTTTTTATTAATTGTTCAATTGCTTGCTTAGTTTCTTGTAATTTAAAAACACAATTCATGGATCATATTATGTGAATTACAGTAGCTCATTGATTCAAAATAAATTAATGAAGAAGGATAGAGGTCGATTGATTACTAAAAATAACTACTCTTCCATGGGTGGCATAATCATCGTAGAAGCGTTTTACATGTGCAAAGGTTTATAATGGGTATAACCCAATAATGATTCTACTCAAGAATTCCAGACCAAATAGGAAGATTAAGAGAAGAAGAAATTTAAAAAAAACAGAAGAAAATATAAGAAATAAAAGAAGAACAAAGAAGTTTATTACACAAACAAAATCATTACAACATGAAGGAGAAGAAGAAGGCTTCGTCGAAGGGATCCTTGCTTCAAGAGATACCCTTATTGAAATAGTTGGATAATTGGATTGGATCAACTTATCCTTTTCCCTCAACTTACCAATGCACGTCCCAAACCCACCAAATGAAAAAAACACCAATTTATAGAGTGGTGGGGAGGCTAGGTTCAAAGTGGTTTCAAGTGTGATTGGGGAATCTCGACCAAATATTTTATGCCAACTTTCACCGCACATTTGACCACCAAAACTCATGAATTGGCCGACCTTCCAGAAGGATAGAATGTGAGGATATGTGTCCTCTATCTCCTCTTCAAATTTGGACTCAATCTAAACCTAGATGAAGGAGTTATGATCTAAATACAGAAGCTTCTCCATTCTGGAGAGTCCAGCTCAACTTTGACTTCATGGCCCATTTTCAACAACTGAATGCACTCTTTAGCTCTAGTGTCCTAAATAAAAGTTGTAGAAAATTAAGTTAGAAACACTGTTAAAAATTTCAAATTCAAATAATAAATATAAAAATATTTATCTTCGAAATACTACAGTGCACTATAAAGGGTAAAACTGGAATTTTCACCAAATTTTCAAATGACTGATCAAATCCCAAATATTTTATAAATAAACATATTTAACACAATGTGAGGAAATTATATCATTTATTATCAATAAAATATTCAACAAAATAGTGTTTTATCAACTCCCCCACACTTACCCTTTTGCACTCCTGGGCAAAACCTCATGTCAAGTAAACCTCAATATCAAATCAAAACCAATTTTAAAACACATATCCTTCAGATAAAACAATTACTAACCAAGAAAAAAAAGATATAATTCCTCATAAAAAAATTATTTCAAGTTCTTCATTTATATCATTCAATATATTTCAACTTTTTTTATCCTCCCATGCACAAAACACTTACCTCACATGAATTTTCTCTTATCACTCAAATGTCATTTATTTTGCAATGTCTTTCTCATCCAAACTCATACAATGGTCACCATAGGCTTGATAAATTCCTACATCGCCACCCGATGTGAGTCAAGGACATATGTTTATCATGAGGACTTTTCAGGGTTGTTCTGTGGCTTTCGGTTGGTAGGATTTAGATGAAAAATTCTGAGGCTGAATGAGGAGGGATTGACTCTTTTTGAAGCAAAATTGCATTAATCTAATTTTCACTTAAATATGGTCTTCTCCTCAATCCCCATAGTATCAATTCAACTCCATCACCATGAAAAGTCATGAAAGTTTTACACCATTCATCATTTCAGAATCAAAAAATGTCAATCTTCTCAAACATGATTTTCTTGAAAGCTCCAGATGGGCACAACTTTCCACCTCAATTAGAAGCTCTAGAAAAGAAACAGCTTCACTTGTCATGAAAGCTCCAGAAAAGGAACAGCTTTCAGTATAATGAATTTCTTCATCAGCAAACATATCTCTTCAGAATTTAATTTTCCACCCAAAGTATCATAGAATGTGTTAGCACAACACAACATAGCTTCCCCCACACTTAATCTCAACTAGATTATGCAATTTCACTTCAAGAGTTGGTTGGATAGGGAAAATTGGCTTGTAATGGGGATAACCTAACAGGTTGTGCATGGATTCTAAGGGATACAAGGATTAAATGTTCAAGGTAGGCCATTATAAAAAAGGATTCTTTGAAATAGGGGCTTTAATACCAAACAAATGCCTCAATCATTTAAACATAAGTACTTCAAACCCTCAAGTTTTGACCGGAATAGATCAAATTAGGGTTAAATAAAGCATGGTTTGGTTCTCTCAAGAAGTGAGGTGAATGTAAAGAATATGAAAATAATGTTTTAGAAGCCTCACAGGAAAGTGATTTCAAATATAAAGACAGTGATATGTGGCATGGGATTCAAAATTCAGTGTACTTTTCATGAAATTACTAAATATTTGAACTTGAAACAAAGTCATTTTCAGCATTCATTTAAGCTCAGTTTCATGGGATAAATTGTTTCACTCATTGATATGCATTTCAAAATTATGATGATAATCATTTTAGCTCAAAAATTTCAAAAACACAAAGAAAATTGAAAAATAAACACACGAAATTTGAAAAACAAACAATTTTTTTTTTGTTTTTTTTAAACAGGAAAACAATTGAATTACTAAAATAAAAGGGTCCCTCCCCCACACTTAAAATATTGCATTGTCCTCAATGTGAACCCATGAGATGATATATGGACATCAAATGCAGAATTTTTAAATAGGACAAATAATATAAAATTGAAAGGGTTAGGAACAGCCTGATGTGCTCAAGTGATGATGGGGTCATGCAGTGTGATAAAATCCACTACATTAGTAGGAAGTCCCTCAATGTATCTCTTCAAATGTTGCCCATTGACTGTAAAGCTCCTTCTAGTGTCCTCTTGTGTGATCTCCACTGCACCATAAGGAAAAACATTAGATACAATATAAGGACCTAACTATCTGGAACGCAAATTATCAGGCATCAGCTTCAGTCGTGAACTGTAGATAAGAACTTTCTCTCCAACATGAAACTCCCTTTTTTGGATCATTCTATCATGAGCTGCTTTTGATCTTTCCTTGTAGAGCCTTGAGTTCTCATATGAAGACAATCTAATCTCCTCAAGATCTTGAATTTGCAGCTTCCTTTGGATTCCAGCTAGGGCCAAATCCATGTCGCATTTCTTTATAGCCCAATAAGCCCGATGCTCAACTTCCACGGGGAGATAACACGCTTTCCCAAAAACAATCCGAAATGGGGGAATGCCAATGGGTGTCTTGTATGTTGTCATATAAGCCCACAATGCATCATCCAATCACTTGCTCCAATCCTTCCTATTTGGCTGCATGGTTTTCTCCAAAATTTGTTTCAATTCCCTATTTGAAACCTCAGCTTGTCCATTTGTTTGGGGGTGGTATGGTGTTGATGTTTTGTGTGTCACCCCATACTTCCGAAGAAGGGAAGCAAGATTCTGATTGCAGAAATGTGTCCCTTGGTCACTGATGATAGCCTTTTGTACTCTAAACCTGCAAAAAATCTGCGCCTTCACGAAATCCACAACAACATGAGAATCATCAGTCCTGGTGGCCTTGGCCTCCACCCATTTTCTCACATAATCAACAGAAACCAAAATATACAAGAAACCATATGAAATTGGAAAAGGACCCATAAAATCAATTCCCCACACATCAAAAATCTCACAGAATAGTATGGGTTTTGGGGGCATCTCATGTCTCCTAGAAATATTCTCAGTGTGTTGGCAACGAGAGAATGACTTACAAAACACATGGGCATCATGGAATAAACTAGGCCAATATAATCCAGAGTCCAAAACTTTTAGAGCTATTTATTGGGGTCCAAAGTGTCCACCACATGCAAGTGTATGACAGAATTGCAAAACAGACTCAAACTCATGATCAGGAACACACCTCCTAATAACTTGGTCACTACACATGCGCCATAAGTATGGATCATCCCAAACATAAAATCTTGACTCACTCTTTAATTTTTGGACTTGATGTTTCTTTAAAATTGTAGGGATTTCATAGTCAACAAGGTAATTAACTAAATCTGCATACCAAGGATGCGTACCTGAGATGGAATAAAGATGCTCATCGGGGAAAGTGTCCTGAAGTGGTACCTGGTCCAAGGTGTCATCCTCTAGTGTGTGAGTAAGCCTACTCATGTGGTCCGCCACCAAGTTTTCTGACCCCTTTTTTCCCTTTATCTCAATATCAAATTCCTAAAGAAGGAGCATCCATCGGATCAGCCTGGGCTTTGCATCTGGCTTCTTTAAGAGGTACCTCAGAGCTGCATGGTCAGAAAAAACAACTACTTTAGAGCCCAATAAATATGAACGGAATTTATCTAAAGAAAATATGACAGCAAGAAACTCCTTTTCTGTGGTAGTGTAGTTTGATTAGGATGAATCCAATGTCCTTAATGCATACGCAATCACATGTGAACGTCCTTCCACCCTCTGAGATAAGACAGCTCCAACCGCGAAGTTGGAGGCGTCACACATAAGCTCAAAAGGAATCTCCCACCATGGGGGATGTATGATAGGTAGAGTGGTCAGACGTTGTTTTAGCTCATCAAATGAATTCCTGCAAGAAACATCAAATACAAAATCAGAATCCTTTTTAAGTAATCTTGACATAGGAAGACCAATCTTACTAAAATATTTGATGAAGCATCGGTAAAATCTTGCATGCCCTAGGAAAGATCTAACATCACACACACATGAAGGATATGGTAAGGATGAAATAATATCTACCTTTGATCTATCAACCTCTATCCCATGTTTTGACACTACATGCCCTAAGACAATGCCATGCTCTACCATGAAATGACACTTTTCAACGTTCAGGACCAGATTCTTCTCAATACAACGATTCAACACCTTTCCCAAACTAATTAGACATTCATCAAATAAAGACCCATTCACTGTAAAATCATCCATAAATACCTCCATGCAGGTCTCAATAAAATCATAAAAAATAGTCACCATGCATCTCTGGAAGGTACCTGGGGCATTGAAAAGTCCAAATGGCATCCTCCGGTAGGCAAATGTGCCAAAGGGACAGGTGAATGTTGTCTTCTCCTGATCCTCTGGAGATATAGGAACCTAAAAATATCCAGAAAATCCTTCCAAGAAACAATAGTGTGTCTTCCTAGCTAGTCTCTCAAGCATCTGATCAATAAATGGGAGGGGGAAATGGTCTTTGTGAGTGGAATGATTTAGTTTCCTATAATCAATACACACACGCCAACTATTTTGTACCCTCGTTGGAAATAAATCATCTTTCTCGTTTTTAACAACAGTAACACCACTTTTCTTAGGCACAACCTGAATTGGACTTACCCACTGAGAATCTGAAATGGGATAGATTATACCTGCCTCGAGAAATTTTTCAACTTCTTTTTTAACAACCTCCAAAAGTGTTGGATTGAGTCTCCTTTGTGGTTGCCTCACCGGTTTAGCCCCATCCTCTAAAATAATCATATGCATGCAAATGGAGGGGCTAATACCTGATATATCAGCCAAGTTCCACCCAATTACCCCAATGTCCTCCCTAAAAAAGATTCCAAAGTTTTTCTTCATATTCAAAAGGGAGATTGTTAGCAATGAAAATAGGTAATTTCTCACCACTCAACAAGTATCAGTATTTAAGATTTAGTGGCAATGGCTTGAGTTCCAGTGTAGGGGGTGGTGTGTGGATGGAGACATAGAAGGAACTAAAATATGTGCACAAAGAGCATCAGTATCAGAATATACATCATCAAAATCAGAGAATAAAGCATCAAATCCATCAGAATACTCAACAGCCATGTCATAATCAATGTTCACATGATCAAAATTAGAGTATGATTCCATTTCAAAATCAAATCTAATAGAGTCTTTTTCATTAGAAATAGGTGTGGAAGTACTCTTAGACATCAAACTAGAACCAATACTCATAATCTCCCTAAGCATAGAACAATCAAATTCCATGGGGTTTTTATTTTGTGGTTCAAAATGGGAGATAACAAATGCAGAGTGATCCTCTAAGGGTTACTTCATGTAATCCATAACATTAAATATCACAACTTCATCTCCAAACTCCATGGAAAGTGTACCCTCATTAACATTTATGATAGTTTTTTCAGTTTTGAGGAAGGGTCTACCTAAGATTATGGGAGCATGAGAACTTACCTAATCATCTTCCATGTTAAGAACATAGAAATCTGCTGGGAAGATCATGTCTCTTACCCGGACAAGTACATCCTCAAGGACTCCCACTGGATATGTTGTAGCTCTATTTGCCAACTTCACCACTACTCTTGTTGGATTCAACTCACCAACTTGTAAAGAAGAGAATACAGAGTGAGGCATCACATTTATTGAATCTCCTAAATCACAAAGAGCATCAGAGAAGTGAAACTCCCCTATGGTACATGGGATAGTGAATGTCCCGGGATCCTTTCACTTTGTTGGCATTGCTAGAGTTGGTGTAATGAGTGCTGAGACATTCCTTCCAAGTTTGATCCTCTGATTTCCCTTGAGCCCTCTTCAATTGGTGCAGAGTTCTTTTAAGAATTTGGCATACCTTGGGATTTTTTTAATGGTGTCAAGTAGAGGAATGTTGATCTCCACATGCTTTAATGTGTCCAAAACCTCCTTTTTCATTGCTTCTTCAGCCATCTCCTTGGTTTGAACATCCCTGTTTGGAAAAGGAAGGGGTTTAGGAGGAACATCATCAATATTTTTCTTACCTTTATCTTTCTCCTTGGATTTCTCATCAGTTGGTATGGAATGCGGCTTCTCTGGAGTAGAGGTGAATCTTGGTGGAATGGTAGGTACAGATGTATCATTCATTTGCTTCCCACTTCTCAATGTGATGGAACTAACATTTCCCTTTGGATTTGGAGTGGGTTGGGAAGGTATATTTCTGGAATTCTTACTTACAAGTTCATGGAGGTCGGTGGCAATCTGGCTCATTTGAGTCTTCAACTCCCTCAGCTCCGACCCTTGACTCTTCAGATCATTCTGTTGATTAAGAACAATTTGCTTCAAAAGATAATCAGTATTAGAATCTATCTTTGGTGGGGGATTCCCTTGTTGTTGTCTTGCTGATTCTTGGGCTTCAAATCTCCTTTGGGGTTGTTGGAAACCCTGCTGGTAAGGAGGAGGCTGCTGGAAGTTTTTTTGAAAGGGTAGCCTTTGTTGTTTTCCAGAGTCATACCTCATGTCTGGTTGATCTTTCCACCCTTGGTTGTATGTTGGAGCAAATGAATCAAACTTCTTTTGGGGATATGGTTGTTTTTGCTGCTGAAATGGTCTCCCTGGGAATACTGATGCGCAATCCTCTGTCTCTTGTAGTTGTGGGAAACAATCAGTTGGGTGGCTTGTCTCAGTGCAAATGCCACAAGGCCTTGAAGGAGTGGGTTGGGATGTCTTTTGATCCAAATCAATCTTCCTCACCATAGTGGTCAATTATTCCAACTTGGTATCAATCAAATGACTTTAAAGATAAGGACTTACCTTATGTACTCCCCTGACATGTGGTGTACCTCTATCGGAAAATTGTTGGGAGTTTTGGGCCATCTTGTCGATAAATGCACGTGCATCTACTGGTGTCTTGTCCACCAATTCTCCTCCAGCTGTAGCATCCACCATGCTCCTCTCCATAGGTGTGAGTCCTTCGTAGAAGTATTGGATGAGTATTTTCTCGCTAATTTGGTGATGCGGATAGCTTGCGCACAACTTCTTAAATCGCTCCCAGTACTCATACATTGACTCCCCTTGGGCTTGTTTGATCCTCGAGATCTCTTTAAGAATAGAGGTGGTCCTCGATTCTGGAAAAAATCTATGCAAGAAAAGACATTTTAAATCATTCCAACAAGTTACATCCTCGGGTTGTAAATAATACATCCAATCTTTCGCAGCTACATCAAGTGAGAATGGGAATTCTCTTAATTTGATATGATCTTCAGAAACATTTCTTGGTTTAAGGGTTGAGCAAACCACATTAAATTATTTAAGGTGTTTGTTTGGATCCTCACTAGATAATCCATGAAACTTTGGAAGAAGGTGAATTAACCCATATTTTAACTCAAAGTCTGATTCAAGATTCGGGTATGCAATACAATTTGGTTGATAGTTAATATCAGGTGTAGCCAATTCTCGAATGGTTATATTAAGTTCATTTCCATTATTTCCAGCCATTGGTTCCTCTTTTATGTTTGAATTTGAATTTCTTCCAATTTCAATGTTTCCAGAAGAGTTGAATTCACCAATTGGTTGAATATTGAAACTTCCCGTAGACTGAGAATGACTGATTCGAGCCCTGAGGCTACGTTCAATCTCAGGGTCAAGATGTAAGAGATCTTCGGGATTAGTTCGTGTCATAAATCAAATAAAAATTAAAAGAAATAAAGTGGACCATAGTAAAATAAAAATGAGAAGTTTGAGTTGATGGTCTAAAAAGAAAAGAAGAGGATGAAAAAAATGAAAACTTGAGAAAGGGGAAAGATGAAAGAGAGAGGTGAAGAAAATAATAAAATGAAAAATAAAATAAATACCTCTAAATGGTTGAATAAATTACTTGCCTCCCCGGAAACGGTGCCAATTTTAAAGAGCGCTATCATGGGAACCCTTAAATGATTAGTGTGATTTTGGGATACTTAGGTGCATCAGAGTGGCTGACCAAGGTCGTCTCTCAAAGGAGGAAGTGAATTTAACAACTTATTAAAGGTATTCTAAAAAAATGAAATAGAATAGAATAAAAACACTACTTTAAATTATTTGGGTTTTTTATAGTTTATGAATCTATAAGAAGTGTGCTGGAAGAAGATTGTATATTATTTAGTTTTTAGTTTTGAAATGAATTTCGATTAAAATGACACAATAAGAAGATGTTTTTTAAGAAATCTATTTTAAAAGTCATAATCGATCTAACTCTACCTCTTCATTCACTTATTAATCATTATAATTTAAATCAATATCCACTTAATTATTATCCCCTAATTTTTTATACCTCAAACCCTACGAGAGTAAACTTAACCACAAAGATGAAATTACTTAAACCCTAGGCTAGCTTCAGAACACGCAATCGCAGCACCCTGCTTTGAATATTGTTCTAAGGATAGCTTATTGTCAGTGGTTAATTAGAGCACATATACATTCTGGAAATGAGGATGAATTGTGTTTAGGGATTATATTTGAACTCTACAAATTTATCATGTGTGGTCTTGTATTACCGATTAAGATCGTGCTCTCACAATTTACACAAAATATCGACCTCGCGTGTTTTGTATTAATTGTTCAATTTCTTGCTTAGTTTCTTGTAATTTCAAAACAAAATTCATGGATCATATTATGTGAATTACAGTATCTCATTTATTCAAAATAAATTAATGAATAAGGATAGAGTTCGATCGATTACTAAAAAGAACTACTCTTCCATGGGTGGCGTAATCATCGTAGAAGCGTTTTTCATGTGCAAAGGTTTATAATGGGTATAACCTAATAACGCTTCTACTCAATAATTCTAGCCAAAATAGGAAGATTAAGAGAAGAATAAATTTAAACAAAATAGAAGAAAAGATAAGAAATAAAATAATAACAAAGAATATTATTACACAAACAAAATCATTGGAACATGAAGGAGAAGAAGAAGGCTTCGTCGAAGGGATCCTTGCTTCAAGAGCTACCCTTATTGAAATGGTTGGAGAATTGGAGTGGATCTACTTATCCTCTTCCCTAAACTTTCCAATTCACGTCACAACCCCAAAAAATGAGAAAAACACCAATTTATAGAGTGGTGGGGAGTCTAGGTTCGAAGTGGTTTCAAGTGTGAATGGGGAATCTCGGCCAAATATTTTATGCCAACTTGAACCGCCCATTTGACCACCAAAACGCATGAATGGGACGGCCTTCCAGAAGGATCAAATGTTCGTTTATGGGTCTTATATCTCCTCTACAAATTTGGGCTCAATCCAGGTCCAGATGAAGGAGGTATGGTCGATATATAGAAGCTTCTTCATTCTAGTGAGTCCAGCTCAACTTTGACTTCATGTCCCATTTTAAAAAAATGAATGCACTCTTTAACTCTAGTGTCCTGAATAAAAGTTGTACAAAATTAAGTTAGTAAAACTGTTACAAAATTTCAAATTCAAATAATAAATATAAAAATATTTATCTTCGAAATACTACAGTGCACTATAAAAGGTAAAACTGGAATTTTCACCAAATTTTCAAATGAATGATCAAATCCCAAATATTTTACACAATATGAGGAAATTATATCATTTATTATCAATAAAATATTCAAAAAAATAGTGTTTTATCAGAATTGTCTCCCCATAGACACACCCTAGGCCCTCACTTCTAGTCATTAGTATTTGGTATACGCTGAGGTGCGCTTGTGGTCATGTGGCCAACTGGGTTTGGTTACTCTGGATTAGACCGAGTCTGGGACATCAAAAAGTGGTATCAGAGGGGTTTTATTTTTTTGTCTTATTGTTTTGGAATTTTATACCTGAGATTAGAAAAATGTAAAAACTTATTCATAATCCGTACCTGGGAGTAGTTATCCCATGTTCTGGGTAAATACCAAGTTTCCTAGGAATGGGAAATTGTTGTTTTATATTTCACCTATTACAGTTGATACATTTTCACCTTTGGGTGATGCACATGAATTGTGGTAATTTTAATGCTTTATGTAGATTCTTCCTTGGCCCAGTATGGGAAGGATAATTATTACATGCGTCATTATAGGAACCTAGGGATTTACATGCCATGTGTATGAAATTCCTTATAGAATCATTTCATTGCTTTAATTTCATGTTTTCCCAATGATTGTTGAGTAATCCATGGTTTTTATATATTCTTGTACTACAAAAATCTTCTATATGAAAGGGAAATTAGTTTTTTAACATGTAGGCATCAACCTAAATAGTTTTTTCCCATGTATATTGATGGTTAAATATACAATTTTGAACCATGTAAGCTATGTACCCCTAGTTACATGAGTTGGGATTTGGTTTTAATTATATTGGTACCAATTGTAATTTATAAAGAGTATGAGACGTTATAAATTGAAATGGGTAATTCATTGAATCGATCCATTATATTTTACCCATTTCATTCTAAGACCAAATTTAAGGGGGATGGTTTGTAATTAAATAGGTGTATATTTCAATTTATGAAGTGCATGGGAAATTATAAATTATGAATGGAAATACTTTTAATTGAATATTTAATTATTTCTATAGACATATACGAACTTAAAATATAAATTTTTCCTTATAAATGAAAATTTTTCTAGTAATTGAAGAGTCAAAGTGAAACATAAAGAGTGTTTATCTCCTCGAATTGAAATTGGACCTCCATATACTAGAACCTATATAAATAAAAATTTAAAGACTTACCAATAATTTGACATTAGACCTGGGTAGTTTGGATAATATACCATAAGTAGTGACCCTAATTCTTTTTTATCACTTCTTTTAGTGATCTAATAAACTTTAAAATGTTGTTATATGTTTTTTTATAGTCATTTGTAGAGATATAACACCATGATGTCCTCTAGTCATGTGCTAGGAGGGTGGATATGATCATAATCTAGAAATAGTGGGGACCGAGCCACTAGTTTTACCTCCAGGGGTCCCACTTTTGTTACCACATAATATACCTGAATTGTTTATGGATGCTCAACTTTGAGAGAGTATCATATGCATGATGCAATCTGTATAGGGTTCTGCATGGCCTACACCTATAATTTTGATCTTACTCATGATTTCCACAAGATGCATCCTCCCACCTTCTTGGGTTGTGTAAGTACTCAGGTCATCAAGTCAGAACTAGAATCCATTTCATCTATCTTCAAGAATCTATATATGCCTCTAGAAAGGAGGGTCAATCTCGCCACATGCATTCTATGTGATTCTTACAAAATCTAGTTGGATGTGATTACCTAGGCTGGTCATCATCATGGGATGGTCTTGGTAGACTTTTAGACTACCTATTATGATTAATTTTTCCCTTAGGCACTAAGAGATAATTGGTTTTTGGAGTTCATGCACCTGGAGTAAGATGTTATGTCTATTATGGACTATTCAGTGTGTTTCACCAAGCTTCAATTCTTTGCACCACTTCTTTCTGATGATGAGTTATCTCGAGAAAGATTCTTCAAGGATGGTCTCGGGTATTTTATCCACACTTAGGTGAATTTATTTATCCTATATACCATTTTTGATATCATAAACCAAGATCTTATCACTAATAACCACCTGAGGGAAGCGGATAGTACTAGGCATAGAGGTTGGGTGCTGATATAGGGTAGTAATTATTTCTATAGCATGAATTGTAGCCTTGAGGTTTCACATTATAGAAGTGGTGGGCAGAGTAACCTCACTAATCGCTATGTAGTATGTCATCAATGATAATGTAATAGGAATGTGAATCCATGGTGTGATAGATGCCCACTATAATGATATCCTTGTGGCTGGATAGGTCATCTTCAGAGATTTTTTTATAACTTTTTCACCATCTTTCTGAAGAAGAGAACATGAACTATGTCCTCCTTCAGGATTAGGATATGTGACTCTACTTTAGGTAGGAATATAGAGTAATATCAACTGAAACGTTTGAGGAGGAGGTCATGTTCGGGAAGCCAAACCTCATATTTTTAGTACCAGTTTGGTGGACTTGCTCAAGGTAGTCCAGATGTGGCTCTAAACCATGGATCAGGCCAATTACATGCATTACAACAAATACCTAAGGAGCATAGTTTAGTATTATCGAATATACAAAGTATTATTCTAGTAATATCTATTTTCATATCTTTTTTTTATGCAGGTGCCTCAGAAGATCATGGAATGACTTGGTCTTGAAATTTTATACTTCTATGGGGTGATAACCTTGGACACACCATTGGATGTATGGAAAGAGGGTATAAACCAATGAAAATATTGTCCTCCTAAGATTGGATATAATATCCCTAGACTTTTACACATATTATTACATGATTTTAAGCATAATTAACCATCAAATTACAATTCAAGGATTGTAAACTCTAATGTATTTGGAAGATTAGATACATAATTAGAAATCATGAAACCAAAATAAAACCATATTATATTTAATCTTCATAATGAGATCATAACACCCTTTGATACCTTAAATCTATATAGGATAACCTGGGGAATACATGAACAAATGGATGATCTAAAATCTCAATAAGAGAAAAAACATAATATTAAAGCATAGCACATTGGTTAGAAGGCATAACATGATGACATGAAAAGGCATGGAACAAGAATAAACATATGGAAACATAACATATAAAACATGGGATCATGTAATCATGGAATCATGGTAATTTGGATGTAACATAAAACATTAAATAAGAATTATTTAAGGCTAATTCCATATAGAGGATCACAATTCAAGGTTAACCACCAAGACTGTTGCACATGGAGCATGAGTCAAGGTTAACCACCAAGACTGTTGCACATGACGTCTCATGAGACTAAACATTACCCAATGCATGAGAGAACTATATGGGTTCACCTATCATAGTATGTTCATGAATATTTGTTCCACATAAATAATCATACATAAGGAATCAAACATAAACATAAGGGTTACCCATGGAAATAATTGGGTATCATAATCATATCAAAGGCATATCAAAAGGGAATATCATAATGTTGTCCAAGAAAGAATGGATTTAAATCATACATGGACATTAATAAGGAAAATATTTAAATATCGTGATAATTGATGCCAAACTGAAGTAAAAACATGTCAAAAGAGTGTTTAATAAACTTTAGAAATAAAACATTTTAGTGTGGTTTAAGAGAAAATTTTCAAGGTTCTTGAAAAAAGAAAAGGTATAATTGTCTGTATAAACTCATAAATGAACCAAGATAGATTTTCATGTTAAATGAGTGATTTTATAGAAATAATGGTGGAATAAAACATATTATGGAGAGCACTTGAAAATGGGTAAGAAATTGGGAAGTTCCCTTTAATTGGACTTTCTTATCGAGAATAATTGAGAAGGGAACCTTTTTAAAACAAGTATATCCCTGAAACATAAGGATAAAATGATCTTTATAAATGATTTTGGAATATATAAATAGATTTTTGAATAAATATATAAAAATAAGGAAGAGTTTCATAAGTTAAAGAGGGAGAAATCGTAACCCAAAGGGAAAAATATAGGTCCAAAAAGAATCCCTTGTCTTATATATGAAAGTGTTTTTCACTTAATCTTAACATCCTGGATAATCAAATTAAATACATTAATTAATTAATTACAAACATTTTATATATGTATTTTATTTTTTATAATTTTATTAAGTTCATTTATTCACTTTTTGATGAGTTATAAGATACAATTTTATTATTCAGGAGCGTTCATTTCCTTGGATTCCATAAACGATTTACTTATATACATGTATGGAAAATCATGGAAAATGATAATAGTTTTTCAAAATCAAAATTATATGTTTTTAATTAAATTAAATAATATTAAATTTTCTTATATATCAATTTTTTTCTAAATGTGAGGATGAATCATTAAAATGTTAATGATAACCTTTTAGATTATTTTGGAGTTTGTTTATCATCACAAACTTGTTTTGTTTTATTAAATAATATCATGTATATATAATGGTTATATAAAATTACATAGGTTTTAATAAATTAATTATAATCTTTTTTAACCATAAAAATGGTTTTAGGACTATACTTGAAGGTGGTAATGTAAATTGAAAACTCGTCATCCTTGAATAAGATAAATCCACACATCACGGACAATGACATGGGGACTCCTATACATACTACACCAAAGATGAAATTAAAAATGGAAATAGATACACGAGTATCTCTATAAATATTTGTCTCTCAACCCCTAGTTAAGTTTAATATCAAAGATGAATATACTAGGGTTTACTAGATCCAGCACCATGACATGGGTTCTTTTAATCTAAAATGGGAGTGATCCTTTCAAAGGGTTGCTCCAGAAGTTCCATAGAAAGAATAGCTGGATGAATTTGACTCAAATATAGATAATCTATCAAATTCTGAAGGAATATATTAATTAAAAGCATTTAAAGTATTACATCTACCCAAAACAACCTTGAAGAATATTCCTTTATTCAAAAAATCAGAGAATGGTGGGTTCTTGGTTGAAGAAGATCCTGAAGATCTATAGCAAATATTAAATATGTTTAAGTTTTCTATCTTGGGGAGAATTTATTATATAAAAGGGAGAAAATGGTGGTACTTCCCAGATATTAAACCCTAAATCTCAAATTGTTGGGGAAAATCCAATTGGAATCTTGTTCCAATTGGAAGAGGATATTACCACATCATATTTAGCTCTTAGGAGGACCTAAATTTTTTTTGGAAAATAGGAAATCTCCAATAGCAGACTAGATTATTTAGATTATCTGAGTGTTATGTCACTTTTAACCCCCTTACACATAGGAATAATATGGTACAGATTTGGAAAATTCTTCATAGAATAAACTATGTATTTTGGCACCTAAAGATCCTTAATGATATTACCTCTTTCATTGGTGTACCCTTGAAGATCGATCAACGCACTCTAAATGGGGATCTTGGATTGTATGAAAGGGTAATGGTGGAAGATAATTTGGATTCAAAACATCCATATGTCATTAGTTTCAATGATAAGGACTACTGAACCGATTTCAAGGAGGATTATGAGCACAAGCCTCTATTTTGTGATTTATGGAAGATAATTGGACACTCCATTTCCAATTGTCGAGTAGTTTAGAAATAGGTTCCTTCATCCAATGAATAAAATGAAATAAAATGGAATAGAAAATGAAGGTATATATATTGCATAAATTTAAACCTTCTAAGAAGCATACTTAAAAATGGTTGGAAAATAAAGGAGATATGAACTCCTCAAAGACTGCTTTTAGAAGGACCTCGGACAATCTGGTTGAAGGGGAAGAAAATAACTCTGAATATCAAGAAAGTACTGAATAAATTGTTAATTTTGTTATCAAAATTTTTAAGAAGAATAAATTGGAGCACATAGTTAAAGTTTTACCAATAAGGAAATAACAACTAAGGAAACAAGTGCAATTCATATTGCTGCTTTGGAAAATCCTCACCACAACCCAATGTGTAATGTTGTTTCACAGATGGAAGGGCAGGTGATACTCTGACTAGCACTGAAAAATATATAGAGATGGATATGGAATTTCCAAATCACCTTATAAAAGTCAATTGAAGATGAACTTTTAAAGGCGGACATGATCATGTATACAAGACATCAGAATAGGTGGTCACAACTATTCTCTGCAACATATCAGATGGAATGTAGGAAACCAGTAAAAATAAGTAGGAAGAGATATCTGGTAACAAAATTCCTATTGATGACAGTATAAACATAGTATATAAATATTTCATTAGAATTAAACAAAGTAATGAAGAAGAATCAAAGACTCACATGGATGACATAACAGAGCAGGTGGTCACAATTGACAACTGTGACATCTCAGATGGAATGCAGGAAACCAATATGCAAAAATAGGATGAAAAACTTGTTAATGTGGCTGATAGTGATGAAACTTTAAATACACCATATAATAGCATCACTAACATGTATTAAAGAATTAATTAAGAGCCAAATACTCCCATGGATAACAAGACAGGTAAATTTGGTATCATTATTTCTTCTAATGATTCTATGATCAAATAGGGGAACAAATTATCTCTTTCTCATACAAATATTGTCAATCCAATCAAGAAATTTTCAAGGAAGAAGGCCTATGGAGGTAAAAAAAGGGTTCCAACCCAAAAAATAGGTACAATTTAATATTCTATATTGTAATTTTTAGGGTATTTAAAATCTTGACACCTTCACCACTTTAAAAAGATTTATCTACACTCATAAACCAAAACTATTTTCTATTTCTTAAGCCTAAAATAAAATTTTCTTCGAGATTTTATGGATTTAATCATTTTGGTTGTGATTTTATTGGTGATGTCACTAATAATTATATAATGTAATATATTTGGATATTTCATCACACTTCTTTAAATATTTTTAGTTCTTGTAACATTGATGACTAATATTTTACTTGTGATCTGTATTTTCAAAACTCACACTTTTTCTGCACTTTTATTTATGCCAAAAATAGGTATAAGGATATAATAACTCTTTGGAAAAATTTATCTTCTTTAATCAAAAAAATTCATGATCCTTGGTTCATAATTAAATACTTTAATTCTATCCTTGGACCTAGTGAAAAGATGGGTCTATCTCACTCTAGTATCTCCTCTAGGGAGTTTAGATCTTGCATTAATGGTAACAATATTATTGAGATTAAACTTGTAGGGGCCAAATATACTTGGTACATAAGTCACTATAATAGGATAGTGGAAATTAAACAAGATATAACTTTTAATAATGATCAATCTCTAGATAAATATAATATTATCTCCAATATTACCCTCCTTAGACTAAATTCGGACCACCATCTGATCCTAGTAAGTCTCAACAATAAAATATCTAATCTAATCCTCCCTTTTAGATTTAATAATTCTTGGAGGTCAATTATTTAATGTGAAAAAAAATTTAAATAAATTTGTAACTCTATGAAAATTAAAAATGACTCCTTCACCTGTATCATGAAACTAAAATTCTTAAAACAAAAACTTAAGGGATGGTTCCAAGATAAAACCAATCAAATTGATAATTAATTAACATTCCTAGATTACAAACTCAATAAAATTCAGGTTGAATCTACTAATATTTATTTTTCTAATTATTCTCAATGAGAAATCGATCTTTGTACCAAATTAAACTCTCTTATCATAATAAATGATAATCTTAAAAAATAGACTTTAAAAATAATTTGGCTTAAAAATGGTGACAGAAACAAAAAATTCTATAATGCTCTGTAATGAACTAGGAAAGCTTGTAGGACCATAGCCTTTCTTAAATATGGGGATAGCATAATTGATAATGAGTAGGGTCTAACCAATCATATAGTATCCCTTTTTAACAATATTTTCAACAGCCTGATCTCAATAAGGAATTATTTCTTGATTTCATTCCTAACATAGTTGACAACAATGATAAAATTTTACTAAATAGTGTCCCCCTTGATCATGAAATAAAGGATGTTGTCTTAATCCTTAAACCTGATAGTTCTCCTGGGCCTGATGGATTCAGTAACCCCTTTTTTTAGCACTATTGGGATACAGTTCAAACTAATGTTTGTATTATGGTTAAATTATTTTTTTCAAATGGAAACATTCCCCATTGTCTCAATACCCAATTCTTATCTTTAATTCCTAAGGTTTAAAATGCTTCTGAAATTCATCTCTTCATACCCATTTACCTTTTAAACACTCTCTATAAAATAATCTTCAAACTCTTAGAAAATATGCTTGCTACTATTTCCAATAAAATAGTCTCTTGGAACCAATATGGTTTCTTCAAAGGAAGAAACATTCTAGACTGCATTTTCCTAGCCTCTAAATGTACTAATATTTAAAGTAAAACTAATAGGTAAGGAAAAATTTCTATTAAACTATAAATTAGGAATTATTTGACACTATGGATTGGAGTTTCATTTATAAATTCATTAGAAACTTTGGCTTAAAAGACACCTTTGTTAATATAATCAAAACCCTTTTAGTTATGCTCCCATTTCTATCCTAATTAATGGTTCTCAAAAAGGTATTTTCAAGTTCACTAGAGGTGTTAGACTGGGTGAACCACTCTCTACAATCCTTTTTACTATTTATGAGTATTAATTAAGTATATTTCTTGCTAATATAGTAAATTAGGGTAAAATAAAGCCTATCAATACCTCTATAAACCTGATTGTTCTAGAAAGACTAGAATCTTAAATGACCTTGGTATTAAAGAAGGATATTTCCCCTTCACTTATATTGGGGTCCATATATTTTGGTGAAATCCTAAAAGTACATAATTTTCCAATATAGATGAACAATTAAAAATAAAATATCTTCTTAGAAAGTAAAATCCTTATTTATGGCCAGTCGAATTTTTCTTATCAAATACACTGTTATTTCTAAAATGGTATATTATATGATGGTTTAAAAATATCCCATTGAATTGATAAAAAAAGATTAATGCTTATATCAAAAACTTTGTTTGGAGTGGAAGCTCTATTGAGAGAAAACTGGTCATAGTTTCTTGGACTAATCATTGTAAGACACTAGATAATGGTTGGCTTGGTATCAAGAACCATAATCTTTTTAATGAATCCCTTCAAGTAAGACTCACTTGGAACCTTATGAATAATAACTCCATGGATTTTAATTTCATCATAGGTATGTTTTATAACAAGATGAAATAAGGAAATTTTCTCTACATGGATTCCTCAATATGGTCTCCCATCAAGCATTATTTCACTAAAATCTTATCTTACTCTAGATGGTTATTTAATAAAGAATATTATTTAAAGTTCTATTTGGATAACTCGAATGGTTTTCCTCTTCTCACAGTGGATGGCCCTATGCACTTATCAGTTGATACTAAAATTTCAATATATGACTATTTTCACTCTCTTGACTTGTATTTACCCAATTATATTAATTTAATAATTAAAAACTATCATTTTTTTAATATATATTACTTTTTAGTTTGGGAACCTGCAAGAAATGGAATCTTGGGCTCTAAAATTTACTAAAATCATAATTTCATTACAATAAACTCGGATATTTAGGGATAAAATTTTTAATAATCCTTGGGTTATACCATCCATTTCCACCCTTGTTTGGAGAATATCACATAATAGAGTTCCCACTTATTGATGTCTTAAATTAGTTGGTATTCAAATTTGCTCAAAATGTCTTCTGTGAAACCAGCACATAGAGGATGTCGACCATATTTTTTTATCTAGTGTTATTTATTATGATTTATGGAATTACATATTTGAAATTTTTAATCTAAGATAGAAAGGTTTGGACTCCATTCGAATGCATCTTCAACGATGCATTATTTTGGATTCTTCCCAACAAATTGGACTACTATTTATAGCTGATATAGCTAAACTATTTCATGTCATCTGGTATGATAGAAATTTGATTATTCATAATAATAATAATTTTAATTTTCGTGTAACTCAAGTGAATATATTCACTGTGATCAAAGAAGTAGGTATGATGAAAACTATAACCTTCCACGGCTTTGGAAATTATTTTATTGTTCTTTATCATCTTGGAATACAAGGGAGATTCAGACAACCAAAAGGTTCTCTTGATGTTTTTTGGAAATCCCCTTTTCCTGGATGGATAAAGATCAATGTGGACGGTGCCTCAAAATAAAACCTAAGATCCTTGGGTTTTAGAGTGGTTTGCATATATCACAATGGAAAAATATTTGGATGCTTCTACAGTTCTTGTGGTATTTCCTCCTCTTTAGAAGTTGAGATGTATAGAGTCATTATTGTGGTTGATTTTATTAAGAAAATATTTTAGAATAACATATGGATGGAAAGAGACTCCACCACCATCGTAGAAGACCTCTAGAATGGTGTGGTGCACATTTCATAACCCCTCTCAACTATATGGATGGAATGCCTCCAACACCTTTCATAGATCAATCATATAATCACCCATTCTTATCATGAGGTGAACATGGTGGCAGATGGTCTCACAAATAAAGGAGTAAACAACGGTGTCACATGGTTAGAAAACCATCCAAAGGATCTTATTCCTTTTCATGAAAAAGATTGTAATAAAATTCCCACTTTCATACTTTTGTATCTCCTTTACTTTTTTTATATATATTTGTGCTTTGGTCATTTTACCAAGGCATCATCGTTTAAAAAAAATCATGGAAAATGTTTTTTTTAGTAAAAAGGAGTGAGGAAGATAAATGATGATGGTTTGTTACATTAACGCAATAAAAATTAATTATATAAAAGATATTAGAGTTATAATTTCACTTGGATAATGGGAGGTGAGGATAGAATAAGAAAATAAATGAAATTGAAAATATATTAAAGGAGAAAGAAATAAGTTTTTACCTCTTGAATTCTCCTCCTTGAGAACCTCCTTAGTGGAATTGGTTTTGGTATTTTTTGAGACTAAAGGATACTGGACATGGGGGTGGGGATAGTCTTGGGAGAGGATTGGGTAGAATTTGAACAAGATTAAAGGATTTAGAGGTGTGGGGATACGAGGTGGTGATGGATGGTATTTATAGTTGAGGAGAGGGGTGTTCTCTCATTATTTTATTCATTAGTTTATTATTTTCCTCAAGACTAGAAATAGTGATCATTCCATGAATAAATTTAGTAAGGGGAGAATCTTAGTTTGATATTATGGTTCTTATAGTAGTGATGACTCAATTAATATTGTATTTAACTTATAATGTATATATACCATAAATTATTGTATTTTACTATTCACCAAAAATTCAACTATTTTAAAAAAAATCCCAAAAAACACCCTAACCATTTTTAGACATGTATATTTAAAAAATGAACTCAATTTTATGAAAATAATTTTCTGAATATATGAAATTTAATTTTTAATTAAAATCATCATTTATTCAAAAATGACCTATTTTAAAATTATAACTGATTTTATGACACTTTGAAAAATTAATTAAGGTTTAAAAAAATTATATTATAATCATAAGACTAAAAATTATTAATTTATGAGGCTATTTTATGAAAATATATTTTCTTTTAAATAATTATTTTAATTATAAAATTGTAATTAAATATTTATGACTTACAAAAAAATACAAACACTTAACTTATCATTTTTAAAACATTTTATACATATACTAAGATATGAATATATCATATTTTCATTTATAATATACCCAAGTTTTATTTATAATTTCATAGTTGATGTTACTATTATATCGATCGAGTTACTATTCTTAAGGGTCACATTACTCTTCCATAGGTCATGTTATTATTCCATATGTCATGTTACTAATCCATTGGTTTAGGTTCCTTAATTTATATAAATACTTCTTATTTCATTCATTATTCATTTATAAAGTTTTTATTGTGTTCTATATGTGATTTTATGTTATTTATACTATATAACATAATTATAAGAAGGTGATTTTCATTGATAAAATTTTGGGTGGTTACATTCTTCCCCCCTTATGAAATTTCACCCTTGAAATTTTGTTTTATAAACTATGGGGAAAATAAAAGAGGGTTATTCTCTTTCATATATTCATTTGGTTCCCATGTTTCCTCTTCATACTTATGGTTCCACCATAGTACTTTTACTAGTTCAGTGGTCTTGATGTGTACAACTTTATCTCTACAATCCAATATCTTTATTGGCTACTCCCCGAAAGAGATATCATTTTTAAATAGTACCACCTATGAATTTAGTATATGTAAGGGATCTGGTATGTGCTTCCCTAAGAGAGATACATGGAATACATTATTTACTTGAGACATTATAGGTGGGATTTCCAATCAATAGGCCACAGCTCCAACATGATCAGGAATCTCGAAGGGGGTGATGTACCTGGGACTTAGCTTTCCCTTCTTCCAAAATATCATGATACTCTTCCATAGAGATATTCATAGGAATTCCATGTCTTCAACCTTAAACTCTAGGTCTCATCGATGATTTTTTTCGTAACTCTTTTGTAGAATTTGGGCTACCTTGATTTACGGCTAAATGGTTTTCACCTCTCCGCCATTTCTTTGACAATTTCTGTTCCTAGAAGCTTATGTTCACCGACTTCATCCCAAAAAGCTAGTGTTCTACATATTTTCCTAGAAAGGGATTTATATGGATCCATTTTAATGATTTATTGGAAACTATTATTATAAGATAATTCATCCAGAGGTAGATTTTTGTCTCATCCTCCCTTGAAGTCCATAAAAAATTCTCTTAACATGTCATTTAGTGTCTGAATAGTCTGCTGAAATTAGCTATTAGTTTGAAGATGATTGGTTGTACTAAAGATTAGATAAGTGTTTAGATCATGTTGGATAATTTTCTAGATCTTGGAGGTGAATATTGTATCTTGATCAAATACAATCGATAGTGGTACTTCATGAAGCCTTACTACTTCTCTGATGTATATCCATGCAATTTTCTCCAGTGAGAAGTCCTCTTACCTAAATGGCCCAAAGGCCTTCTTTTTTTATTAATTTTTTAATAACCACCCTTTCAAGGGATGTGGGGGGACCCTTACAAGGCCTGTAGGATTTAGAGATTACATTTTTTATAGGCTTGGAGATATTACAAGACCCGTAGGTCTGAAGGAAATCATATAGACTATGACTACTTGAATTATTATAAAGTTATTTGTCTTTTTTAGATGATACACAACAACCCATATAGCAATGTTTCATTTATATATCTTCATAAGTCCATTGACAAAGTCCATTGTGATTTATTCCCACTTCCATGTTGGCGTGGGTAATGGTTGCATCATCACCTTAGACTTTTTCCTTTCAACCTTAAATTGCTGACATACCAGGAACTTTGATGTGTATTCAGTGATCACCTTTTTCATATTTTCCCACCAATAGTTCTTTCAGATATCTCGATACATCATTGTGTTCCCTAGGTGAATAGAGAAGGTTGATCTATGTGAATTATTCAAAATATCCTTCTTTATCTTTGGATTGGATGGTACACATAATTGTGACCCAAATCTTACAAATCATTCCTCATCAATTTTGAACTCTGGTGATTTCCCCTTTCTCATGGATTCCAACTTCTTCTAAATTTCCACATCATTTATTTGAGAATACTTTATTTTCTCCATGAGGTATGGTTGATAAATCACTTGAGAAAGTAGTTATGATGTTCCTTCCTTAATTATTCCCATGTTCATCCTCTTTAAATCTAATAATATTGGATCTTTTTAAATTCTCATCACTGATAAAGATGTAGGATCCTTTCTACTTAGATCATCTACCACATTATTTGCTTTACAAGGATGGTAGTGGATTTATTAGTCGTAATCATTGATGATATCTTACCATCTTCAATGGAACATATTAAGATCATTCTATGGGAATATATATTTTAGGCTCCTGTGATCAATATATATCTCACACTTCTCACTATAGAGATAATGTCACTACATTTTCAATGAAAAGATCACAGGTCCCAACTCCAGATCATGCATGGGATAGTTTTTTCATGATTTTTTAACTTCCTTGAGGTGTATGCTATCACTTTATCATTTTTCATCAGTTCATATCCTAATCCCTTCTTTCAAAAATCGCTATACACCACAAAGAGTTCCCCTCTTGTTGGTAGTGCAAGCATTGGTGAAATGAAAAGCCTCTCTTTCAACTCTTTAAAGCAGTATTCACATTCACTAGTCAAGAAAAACTTTTATACCCTTTGATTCAACTTGTTTAGTGGCTTTAAAAATCATGATAATTTATTCAAAAATTGTCAGCAATACCCATCTAAACCAAGGAAAGTACGGATCTCCATTACAGATGTTGTCATGGGGCACTCTTCAATTTCCTTTATCTTTCATGGGTCCACAAATATCCATTTTTTAGTGATTACATTCCCAAATAATGATACTTACTCCATCCAAAATTTATATTTACTACAATTTTCATATAATGTCTCCCTTCATAAATTCATTATCATAGTATTCAAATGCTCTTAATTTTCCTCCTTCTCATGGAGTATATAAAAATATCATCAATAAAGACCACCACAAATTTTCAAGGTAATATCTAAAAACAATATTCATTAAATAAATGAAAATTTTCATACCATTTGTAATGACCCTAACTTTTGAATAATATTTGTTTCCTAAATTTTTGTGTTATTTTATTTTATACTCAAAAAAACTATATCCTTTAATTAATGAAGTGAGTATAATTAAAATGATATCATTTGGTTTCGACTGTTATATGACCATTGGTCAATATGACCATTGGAAACTAAAATCTTAACCTTATGATTATTGTATATAAATACAAGTGATATTGTTTAATTAATATAGAAAGAAGAGTTGATGGCCTCATCCAGTAGACTCGGGTCGTGCGAAGCCCATCTTTCGGAGCTTGGGAAGGAGGTAGCATCACTAAGCTTTGCTCTGGACCAAACCCAAGCCGAACTTCAACATGTAAATCTTGACCGGAATCACCTAAGGGAGAAGTTAAAGCTGATAGAAATCACCACTCAGGAAATGTTTTCTGAGCCACCCCAAGATTCTATCACCATAGCACACCTTACACTTAGTTCCTATGAAGGAGTTATAAGGGGCTATGTAATGCAACCTTAGTTACTTGTTTAAACCTTTTGTATAAATAAAATTTTTATTTCTTATTATGGAAAAGTTGGTGAATTTCAAATATTTTGATAAATGTAGGATGAATTTATAGTTCCATATTACTAATGAATTTGGGAAAAGGGTATTTTGAAATATTTATGTAAACTTTAAATAATTAATAATGTAAAATGATTTTCAAAAAATAGTCTTCTACAATTGTGACCATTAAGAAATTTAGAGCCTAATAAGATCAACTTAATTTTTAGTAAATACTAATGTATGAATAGTAATATACCCTTATGAATAGTAATGAATAGTAATTAATAGTAGATTGGCCAAAAAAATAGAAACTCCACCCATGAATGTATAAATACAATTTAGACATCTTAAAAGTGAAAAAATGATCATAGTATAAGTTTTGGTATTTTTGTATGTCATAAATATTTTATTTAAAATTTTATAATTAATTCAATAATTTAAAATGAAAATTTATTTTCATAAAATGTAATCATAAATTGTTACTTTATTTTCTTATGGGTATATGATAATTTTATGGGACCTTGATTACTTTTTCATGGTGTTACAAAACGATTTATAGATTTAAAGTTGTTTATTTGGAATAAATAATGATTTTATTTAAAAATTAAATTAAAAATATTTAAAAAAATTATTTTCGTATAATGGAGTTCATTTTTGAATTCAGAACATCAATATTAGGTAATGGTGATTTTATGATATTTTTATAAAATGTTTTGTTTTCCGGTGAATAGTGAGAATACAGTTTTGAGTTTCAGTGTGTTTAATGACATCATTAATGTTGTAATAATGATGTAATCATTCTGGTCGACTTTTGAATAGTAATATATTATATTATATTTCCAAAGTGGCCAATACCATGGGAAAATACCATGGGCAAGTCCAAGGTTTTGAAAATACCACTCATGAGGTGTCCCTTGGAAG
This sequence comes from Viscum album, assembly GCA_963277665.1. Classification (NCBI taxonomy): domain Eukaryota; kingdom Viridiplantae; phylum Streptophyta; class Magnoliopsida; order Santalales; family Viscaceae; genus Viscum; species Viscum album. The sequence goes on along the minus strand of OY728163.1, from coordinate 513,414,362 downwards.
TTAATTAAATATTCCTTCACTTTTCCTATAAATACCAAGTCATTCCCTCATTCATTTCATTCCAAAATCCTTCTGAACGAATATATGGTGTTTTCCTCCCAAGGAGTCCTCTCAAGGTTCCCTAAAGCCCCCAATGTCCCAACCTTCAAGCTTTTGAGGTCACTCTTCAAGGTAAGGGAACCTCTCACCCTCCTCTTTTAAGTCATAACTTCCTTTATGTTATGTCTTCTAGTTTCTGTCTTCTTATGTGGGTGTAAGTTCATTTATATTCTTTTTACTGTACATTTCATGTCCAAATGATAATATACCCTTTTCTCTCTTATCAGTTTATTTTCTAAATTTTTAAGTGACGCCATTAGGCTGCCGAATTTTCATAAAAGAAATAGCATTTTCTCTTTCTTTCAAGTTTCCTTTTCATGTGGTATGTCATTAAAATATCCACACCATGATCTTGTTTCTATTTTATTTTGTAGCTATAATATAAAATTATTTATTTATGGATGTTAGACCCTTTCCCCCCTCTTTATATTGTTTTCTAAAACCATGTTATATAGTCGTTATGCTGCATAAATTTTGTCTCAAAATTTCTCTCTCTTTCTCTCATGAAATTCTCTTGTTTTATTTATGTGAATACCCAAAGCTATTTAGTTTCTATGGGTTCTCATAAATAAAAAAAAATGATATATTTTATTCTATAATTTACATACATATAACCCTCACTCCCTTTCCATGGGTTATAAATGACATAATGATCTTATTTTTAAGCACTTTTAAAACGTCACGATTTTGATATTAAACCCATTTCTTTTATTCTATTTGGGTTATTTATGAAATTTTTTATTATGATATATGTGGATCACATGAAAATAAAGACATATTAATGGTCCACCCTGATAGGGATCCAATGCATTTGGTAAAGAATTTAATCTCTAGAGATGACAAGTTTCACGATACCTTGGTTAATAACCTTGGTAAATTTTTATGGAACCTTTGGGATGAACCTTGGTGAAATGTTCATGAATTTCTAAATGAAATGTTTTAGAAACATATTAAAGTTATTATTTATGTTATTTTTATTTTGATATTCCTCTTTTTCCATTTCTCAAGTCTTAATGTTTTTTATCAAGTTCTTCTTGATATCACAAGTAAACGGATTCCCTTGTTTACCTTTACTGGACCTTTAGCTCACCCTTTCCTTTGATGTATGTCTCTAGGTTATGAGATGCAATAATTATACATAGGATGAACTTTTCAAGAATATTTTCAAGGGGGTTTAAAATATTTTTTTTAAGTTTTCATGTTTTATTATTCCTTATTTGCAAGACACTATACTTTAAAGATCCTATGTTTGTAAAATGTAATGAAAAGTTATATAATAAAAAGGTGAGATGCCATTGTTAGTATAAAAGGAAAGTTTATTTATTTATGGAAATTAGGCCATGAAAACTTTAGGAAGAACCCTATAGAAAATTTTAAATATAGGAAAACTTCATGGTATTTTGGTAAATATTGAGTAAGTGGTTTATCAAGCAAATACATCCCTATCTGGATACGAGCAGGTAAAGGCGGCTCTGGCACAGATGTACCTAGGATTGAAAACTTTAACAAGGAGTTTCAGGCTTGACCCAGGGTATCCTGGTACACTACAAAGGGCCTTTCTGTACTCTTATTTATGACACTCCCGAGGGATATTTTTGGTTAATCATAAGATTTTAATGAATCCTTATGAAGGATTTATAGAGAAATGTAATTGATTAAAGCATGAAGTTTTAAGACATAAAATCCTTTATAATTAAAAGATTTGTAAATCAAATAATTTTCTCACTAAGGTTTTATTCTTTTATAAAATAATGGGTAATAGGAGGAACCGTGCAAATAGTGACCGCAATGGACCATGCACTGACGGCCCTCTGATGGAATCCGGAATGGAAACTTTCATGCGAATGATGAACCAACTAACTCAAGTTATGGGAAATAACTTGAATCAATCTGAGAGAATGATCTCAACATGAAGGGAACAACATTCTGTTGATTCCTTTATTCATCAATGACCACCAACCTTCAGTGGATCGACTGACCCATTGATGGTTGAACAGTGGATCGGCTCTATAGAGAAGATTTTTTCTATGCTCCTCTATTCAGAGCAAGAGAAGGTCACCCTGGCTGTCTATCACTTAGAAGGAGAATCTGATCAGTGGTAGGAACTAATTAAAAACACAAGGCCAAGAGTGGAGGTTGAAGCTATGGAGTGGGAAGAGTTCAGAGGGATCTTCTTCAATAAGTATTTCCCTCATTCCATGAGAACAATAATGGAGTTTGGGTTTCTCGACTTGAAGCAGAAGGAGAATGAATTTGTGGGAAGCTATGAAATGAACTTCACAAGGCATTCACATTACACATATAGATTTTTCATGGATCTAAATGGTAAGGTTGATAGATTCTTCGGTGGACTAAGACTTCATCTACGAAAGAATATATTCAACCGAGACTATGATAACTATGAGGAGATCGTGAGGAGTGTGATGAAAGTCGAACTAGAGTTTGGTGAGATGCAATGGTCTCATAAATACAATTACAATAATAGATCGATGGATCCATGCTAAGGGAGGAGCTTTGATCAGGGAAGAAGAGGAAAACAAATACAACGTCCCACGTGTAATAAATGTGGGAAGAAGCATTCAGGGAACTACCTGCTCAGGAGCGAGAAGTGCTACAAGGGTGCAAGAGATGGCCATATTTCATGGAATTATCATTGTGAGGTGAATCCACAACTTCAAAACACTAATGAAAAAGGGAATATGGTGAATTCCCTACCTGATGTCCAATTCTATAAGTGTGGAAAACTTGGGAACTTTTCCAATCATTGTCCAAATCTAAGGGCAGTGGAGGGGAATCACCATCAGCCTCAGCAACGGCCTAAGGGAACAAGGTCATAATTTTGAAATAACTACGGCTGAAGTTGAAGTGCCAAATGATGTAGTGGAAGGTACACTTTTTTTCTCTCAAAGCTAGTAAGTACTTTTTTTTATTCTGGTTCTACAAATTCCTTTATTTCCTTCAAGTTTGAAAAGAATTTAGAATCAACCCCCGATTTTTTAAAATTAGAGTTATCAGTCAAGACTCCTAGTGGGATTATCCAAGAATCATCAGTGTTTAGAAACTCTAGTATTTAATTTAGTGAGCATAATATTATCACAAATCTATTATTCATTCCCATGCTGGAATTCGACATTATACTAGGGATGGACTGGCTCTCAAATTATAATGCTAATATCAAATGCAGAAGCAAGGAAATCTTAGTATTCTTGAATGGGAAACCTACAGTTATCTTCCAAGGAGAGATATCTCAACCTGATCTTTGTCTAGAAGAATCTTTTATATCCTTATTTATGGAGTTGATAGGTGAATAAAAAGAAGGATATGAGAGTTTGAGGATAGAAAATGTCCCCATCATCTAGAAATACATTGGCGTATTTCCTGAGGAGTTACCCAGACCTCCCCTGAAATGTGCCTATTGTGGGGTGTGACCAAAACAAATATAACCTAAGTTAAAATGTAGTAAAGTGGTCAACCTAGTTTGTCTCCAAAGAGGAGTTCGCAACAATTATGTTTTTTACTTAAATTTAAGAAAGTATAAAATGTTGTTTTGAAATTGTTTGAGTTGAAAAATAAAGCAATCAATAAAAAGAAATGTTGAGTGATAATGGATTAAGAGAGTGATGGGTTAAAGTTATGATCAACTTTTTTAATTTCATCATAATAATAAATATCTTATTCCCTCTCTTCCTTTTGAATGAAAAATGAAAGACTCCTTGATCGAGTTATCAATCAACCCTGGTTAAAGAAACAAATGGAACTCACTTATATGTGCATGGAAGTTCATAAACAATTCATAAAAAAATAAGGAAAGTCCCGATAAAGAATTTTTGCTCCTTAGAACTCTAGAAAAAAATTTACTAGTTCCACACACATGCCAACGATCGCTAGACACTCACCGCCTAACACAATATGCTCGATTGAGACAAATTGCACTAGGTCGAGGGAGATTAAAAGTCTTCAACCAAGGCTATTAATGATGAATAAACCAAAATCAAAACATGATCACATTAATAAAATTTGGAAACACTGATAATATAAATCATTAAAAAGAAAAATAGGGTTTAAAATTTAATCACAAAACTCCAACATTACAAAATTGAAACTCCCCCTTCCCCAATCACTCAAATGTTTTACCCCTCCATGTGAAGGGTAATAGAGTTGAAAGGGGAAGAAGAGAGCATGATGAAACTAAGAAAATAGAAAATAGAAAATAAAAACAAATTCCAGAACTCAATCCTCCATCACAGCCCCTCTTTCACCTTCTTCAACCCTTTTGAATGGAAGTGAACACTCTTATTTATAGGCTTGTGGAGTAGAAAATTTCCCTCCAAAATTACTCCACCAAAATATTGATCCCAGTTAGCATAATAATGGCTGAATATAGGGAAGGTTTATTCATAAATGTTGTTCCCCTATTTATTTTTCATGCTTCCTCAAAATATCAGTGAATTTTGACAAGTGTAACAAAATTTATCCTTAAATTACTAATGACAACGTTTTCTTCCCGAGGTGACTCTTAAACTTCCTCTTTTTGGTAGCATTAAATGGGTTCCTTAATGACCGAATTTATTCCTGAATTTTAATTTTAAAATGATTATCTAAGTCTTCATTCTCCTCCAACTGGAATCATATAATTTTCACATCTATAGGCCGAGATATTCTTCATTAATTAATGTGGGGTCTATTCTGTCGGCCAGAAAACTTTTTTCCATTTTATGAATTTTTTTTGGGCCATTATGTGCTGAATTAGACCTTGGTCTAGAAGAAAAAGTTGAATATCATGAGCAAGGAAAGCCTAAAAATGGAATCAAATAGTTTGGATCAAAAATGTAAAAGATATTCCCAAAATACAGAAGCTCCAAAAAACTATTAAATTCCTAGAATTAACCAATTTCCACAATTAAGACCATAATTCACCAAAACATTAAAATGATGCAAATAAACTAAAATTGATTAATTGTAAGTGGTTAAATCATTTAAACACGTATGAAAGGGCTGTCTCTCAGAGTATAATGTGAAGATAAAATATAGAAGCAAGAAAATCTCAGTAGACTTGAATGGGAAACCTACAATTATCTTCCAAGGAGAGATATCTCAACCTGATCTTTGTCGAGAAGAACCTCCTATATCCTTCTTTATGGAGTTGATCGATGAATAATAAGAAGGAGATGAGAGTTTAAGGATATAAAATTTTCCCATCATTTAAAAATACATTGACGTATTTCCTAAGGATTTACCCGGACCTCCCCCAAAAAGAGAGGTAGAGTTCTCCATTGAACTCATACCTGGATCTCAACTGATATTAAAGACCCCCTATAGGATGGAAAATGTGGATATATAGGAATTAAAGAAACAAATCCAAGATATTTTGGAGAAGGGGTTTATCTGACCAAGTGTGTCTCCTTGGGGAGAACCTGTTCTCTTTGTGAAGAATAAGGATGGATCAATGTAGTTATGTATTGATTATAGAGAAATGAATAGGATCATAGTAAAGAAAAAATGCCCTATTCCAAGAATTGATGACTTATTTGACCAACTTCATGGGGCTCAATTCTTCTCTAAGATTGATCTTTGATATGGTTATCATAAATTGAGGGTGAAGAAAGAATATATTCTAAAAACTGACTTCCAATCATAATATGGGCATTATGAGTTTGTTTTTATGCCCTTCGTACTGACTAACGCACCTACTATTTTTATGGATTTGATGAATAGAGTCTTGAAGGACTACATTGATAACTTTGTGGTATTTTTTATTGATGATATTATGATATATTCTAAACTTTTATAGGATCATGAGGATCATTAGGATCATCTAAGGGTTATTTTGAAAACTCTACAAAAGGAGATGTTTTTTGGGAAGTTCAGCAAATGTGAATTCTAGTTGCAGCAAGTTTCTTTCTTGGGGCACATTGTAACCAATAAAGGAAACATAGTTGACCCTACAAAGAAAAAAGTTGTAGAGGTGTGGCCTCAACCTACAAAAATAATTGAGATTCATAGTTTCCTTGGTTTATCGGGATATTATAGGAGGTTTGTGAGAAACTTTTTGCAACTTTCTAATCCATTAAACAAGTTAACTCGAAAAGGGGTCAAGTTCATCTGGACAAATGAGTGTGAAGAAAGTTTCTAAGAGCTGAAGAAGAGGTTGGTTACTAAACCCATGTTAACTCTACCCTCAAGTGGAGAAGGATTTGTTATTTTTAGTGATGAATCTTTGAAAGGGATTGGGTGAATTATCATGAAAAATGCCAAGGTCATTGCTTATGCATCTCGACGGTTGAAGAATCATGAGTAGAATTATCCTACGCATGATTTGGAGATGGCTGTGGTTGTTTTTGCTCTAAAGATATAGAGGCACTATCTTTATGGGGAGAAATTTGATATATACACAGACCATCAAATTTAGAAGTATATTTTCACACAAAATTAATTGAACATGAGACAAAGGATATGGTTTTAACTTCTTTAAGACTATTATTGTTCAATTCATTATCATCCTGGAGGATCAAACAAATTTGTTGATGAATTAAGTAGGAAAGAACCAGTTGTTCTTTCCATGATGAGGATTCTAAGAGATCCTTTGATCAATGAAATAGTAAAGTTGGACATGGGAATTATAAGGGAAGGGACATCATCAACCCTAACCCAAATGATTTCTCAACCTTCATTACTAGAGAAGATCAAGAAAGCTCAGAAAGAAGATCATTTGTTATAGAAAAAGTTTGAGGCTATGAAATATGGGAAGTTTCTAGAGTTCAATATTGATCAATAAGGTGTACTGAAATTTTGTATAAGACTATGTGTTCTATATATTCTGGAAATAAAGAAGTAGTTGATCTAAGAATCTCATAGATCTACTTTCTCTTTACATCCTGGAAGCACAAAAAATGTATAGGGACCTTCATGATCATTATTGGAGGGATAATATGAAAAGAGAGATTGCTTACTACACTTCAAGGTGCTTGGTATGTTAGTAAGTGAAGGCAGAGTGACAACTTTCTAAAGGTATATTGCAACCACTACCCATACCATCATGGAAGTGGGACAATATCACTATGGACTTCTTCACTGGTCTCATGAGAACTTCCAAAGGAAACAATGTGATATGGGTTATTGTGGACCATCTCACCAAGACTTCTCATTTTATCTCTATTCGAGAAGATTCATCACTTGATCAACTTTCCAAGATTTATGTGAAGGAAGTGGTAAGGCAGCATGGAGTTCCACATTCTATCACATCTGATCATGATCCAAGGATCACATCAAAATTCTGGAGAAGTCTTCAGTATTCTCTAAGCACTGAATTGAATTTTAGTATGGTTTTTCAGCCCCAAACTGATGGCCAATCTAAAAGTACTATTTAAACACTCAAGGATATGTTGAGAACATGATCAATGGAATTTAAAGGTGGATGGGATCAACATCTCCCTTTAATTGAGTTCTCTTACAATAATAGATTCCACTCAAGCATTCAAATGGAACCCTTTGAATCTCTATATGGTAAGCGATGTAGAACTTCTACTTGTTGGCATGAAGATGGTGAGATAAATCTTCTTGGTCCGAATCTTGTGCAAGAGATGATAGAAAAATTCCAAGCCATCCAACAACACATTAAGGCTGCTTAGAGTCAGCAAAAGATCTATGTCGACAACTGTCGAGGGGACTTAAAGTTAGATGTTAGTGACAAAGTCTTTCTTTGAATTTCACCTTGGAAGAGAGTCATGAGGTTTGGGAAGAAAGGGAAGCTCATCCCTAGGTACATTTTCCCCTATGAAATCCTTGATCGTGTAGGATCAGTGGCCTATTAGCTTTCACTTCCTCCAAATCTAGAACAAGTTCATGATGTCTTCCACATATCCCTCTTAAGTAAGTACATACCTAACCCTTCACATGTACTAAATTCAGAGGTGGTACAACTGGAACATGACCTCTATTATGAGGAGCAGCTGATAGAGATCTTGGATCATAGAGACAAGGTTCTATGGAACAAGACTACCCACCTTGTTATAGTGTTGTGGAGGAACCACAAATGCGAAGAAGCCACATGGAAACCAGAGGAGTCTATGAGGCAGAAGTACCCACACATTTTCTCTTATGAGGGTACAACTTAAAATTTTGGGGATGAAATTTTCTTAAGGGGGGAAGAATGTAATTACCCGGACTTTTGAATAATATTTGTTTCCTAAATTTGTGTGTTATTTTATTTCATACTCAACAAAACTATATCCTTTAATTAATGAAGTGAGTATAATTAAAATGATACCGTTGGGTTTTGACTGTTATATGACCATTGGTCAATATGACCATTGGAAACTAAACTATTAACATTACGATTATTGTATATAAGTACAATTGATCTTTTTTAATTAATACAAAAATAAGATTCGATGGCCTCATCCAATAGACTCGAGTCATACGAAGCCCATCTGTCGGAGCTTGGGAAGGAGGTAGCATCATTGGGCTTTGCTCTAGACCAAGCCCAAGATGAACTTCAACATGTGAAGCTTGAATGGAATCACCTAAGGGAGAAGTTCAAGATGATAGAAATCTCCACTCAGGCAATGTTGTCTGGGCCGCCCAAATATTCTATCACCATAGCACACCTTACACTTAGGTACTATGCAGGTGTTATAAGGGGCTATGTAACGCGACCTTAGTTACTTGTGTAAACCTTTTGTATTAAAAAAAATTATTTCTTATTATGGAAAAGTTGGTGAATTTCAAATATCTGAATAAATGTAGGATGAATTTATAGTTGCAAATTACTAATGAATTTTGGAAAAAAATGGTATTTTGAAGTATTTATGTACAATTTAAATAATTAATAATTTAAAATGATTTTCAAAAAATGGTCTCCTACAGTTGTGACCAGTAAGAAATTGAGAGTCTAATAAGATCAACTTAATTTTTAGTGAATAGTAAAGTATGAATAGTAAAATACCCTTATGAATAGTAATTAATAGTAAATTGTCCAAAAAATAGAAACATCACCCATGAATGTATAAATACAATTTAAACATCTTAAAAGTGAAAAAAAATTATCATAGTATAAGTTTTGGTATTTTTGAATGTCATAAATATTATATTTACAATTTTATAATTAATTTAATAATTTAAAATGGAAATTTATTTTCATAAAATGTAATCATAAATTTTTACTTTATTTTCTTACGGTTATATGATAATTTTATGGGACCTTGATTACATTTTCAAGGTGTTACAAAACAAGTTATAGATTTAAAGTTGTTTATTTGGAATAAATAATTATTTTATTTAAAAATTAAATTAAAAATATTTAGAATTTTTTTTCATATAATGGAGTTCATTTTTAAATTCAAAACGTTGATATTAGGTAATGGGGAATTTATGAGATTTTTATAAAATGTTTTGTTTTTCAGTGAATAGTGAAAATACAGTTTTGAGTTTTGGTGTGTTTAATGACATCATTAATGATGTAATAATGATGTAATCATTCTGTTCGACTTGTGAATAGTAAGATTTTCTATGAGGTGTCCCAAGTGGCCAATACCATGGTAAAATACCATGGGAAATTCCATGGTTTTGCAAATACCACTGATGAGGTGTCCCTTGAAAATTATTTAAATATTTCCTCACTTTTCCTATAAATACCAAGTCATTACCTCATTCATTTCATTCCAAAATACTCCTCAATTAAGCTCTAGTCTTTTTTCCTCTCAAGGAGTCCTCCCAAGGCTCCCTCAAGCCCCCAAGGTTCCAACCTTCGAGCTTTCGAAGTTACTCTTCAAGGCAAGGGAACCTCTCACCCTCCTCTTTTAAGTCATGACTTCCTTTATGTTATGTCTTCTAGTTTCCATATTCTTATGTGGGGGTAAGTTATTTTATATTATTGTTACTGTCCACTTCATTTACAAATGATGAGAGACCCTTTCGACTCTCGTCAATTTATTTTCTGAATTTTTAAGTGACACTGTTAGGATGCCGAATTTTCATAAACGAAATCACATTTTCTCTTTCTTTAAAGTTTCCTTTTCATGTGGAATGTCATTCAAATATACCCATTGTGATATTATTTCTATTTTATTCAGTACCTATACTGTAAAACGATTCATTTATGGATGGGAGACCCTTTTCCCCCCACTCTTTTTATTGTTTTCTAAAACCATGTTATATAGCCGTTATGCTACATAAATTTCATCTCAACATTTCTCTCTCTTTCTCTCATGAAATTATCTTGTTTTATTTATGTGAATACCTAGACCTATTTTGTTTCTATGGGTGTTCATAAATACACAAAAATGATATATTTTATTCTTTAATTCACATACATATAACCCTAACTCCCTTTCCATGGGTTATAAATGACATAATGATTTTATTTTTAAGCACTTTTAAAACATCATGATTTTGAAATGAAACCCATTTCTTTTATTCTCTTTGGGTTATTTATAAAATGATTGATTATGATCTATGTTGATCACATGAAAATAAAGAGATATTAAGGGTTCACCCTGATAGTGATCCAATGCAATGGGTAAAGAATTTAATCTCTAGAGATGACAAGTTTCACGATACCTTGGTGAATAACCTTGGTAATTTTTTTATGACACATTTGGGATGAACCTTGGTGAAATTTTCATGAATGTATAAATGAAATGTTGTACCCATATATTTAAGTTATGATTCATGTTCTTTTTACTATGATATTCTTCTTTTTTCATTCCTCATGTCTTTATGTTTTTTTATCAAGTTCTTATTGATATCGCGAGTAAATGGATTCCCTTGTTTACCCTTACTGGGCTTTCATCTCACCCTTTCCTTTGAAGTATATCTCCAGGTTATGAGATGTAGTGATTATACATAGGATAAACTTTTCAAGAAGCTTTTCAAGGGTATTTAAAAGATTTTTTTTATGTTTTCTTGTTTTATTTTTCCTGATTTCCAAGACACTAGACATTAAAGATCCTCTATTTGTAAAATGTAATGAAAAGTTATGTAATAAAAATGTGGGATGACATAGAATTAGTGAGTCTAAAGGGAATCATTGTGACCTCCTGGTGTATATACCTTGTTCAAAAATAATTCTTGGGAATATCTTCCTTCCTCACCTTTAATTGGTGATATCCCCACTGAAGGTCCACCTTAGAGAAATACTTGGACCCACGTAGTTGATCAAACAAGTCATCTTTCTATAGTAGGGGATACTTTTTATTCATCGTGATTTTTTTGAGCTCGTGATAATCAATGTAGAGGTGCATTGATCCATCCTTCTTCTTGATGAAGATGATTGGCGCACCCCAAGGTGAAGCACTCGACCATATAAAACCCTTATTCAGATTCTCCTCTAACTACTTCTTTAGTTATTTAAGATCAAAAGTGGTCATTATATAAGGTGTATTTGATATAGGAAGATACCTAGGAATATGTTCAATTGATAACTCAACTTATCGGTTTGGAGTAAGACCACGAAATTCTTCAGGGAACACATCAGTGTACTCCCTCACAATGGGAATGTCTTTGAGTATGATCATCTCCTTTGTATTAATAATTTGAGCTATATATACTTTCTCATAAGGAGATAATATCAAAAATTGATACAATTATTCTAATGGGCATTCATCCTCATCCTTACACTTTTCCAGAAATGGAGGTTACCTTGGAATGTGAAGAGTATCTTCATTTTCCGACAGTTAATGTTGGATTTGTAAAAAGATAGAAAATCCATGTCCAATATAGAATCAAACTCCACCAAAGGAATAAAGACAAGTTTTTATAGGAGTTTTAGTACACAAACATTAATTGGGGAGGAGTTATATACTTTGGATGCAATAATTTCTCCATTTACTATTCTCACAGATAACTCAACATCCGTATTTTGAGGTGGTGTTTTAATAGTTATACTAAACGTGAAAGATATAAAAGAATGTGTAGAACCAGAATCAAATAGTATTTTCACTATTCTTGAGTGAATAAAAAACATACCTATCACCACATCATTTTCAGGATCCACCTTTATAGTAGTGATAGAATATTCCCTTACTTGCTACCTTGTAGGTTTTTGTTGTTGATTGCCTCCAACAACCCTTCGATTAGGGAAATAGTTCACATAATTACCATGTTCCTTACAGTTGAAACACTAAACTATAGGCTGATTTTTTATTATAACCTTCCCTTATTATTCCAAATTAGTGGGATTTTTCAAATCCCTTTAGTAGTTATTAGCTAGATGTCCCATCCTTCCATATTTGAAGCATTTCCTGGATCCCTTTAGACAGTTCCCAAGATGCTTTTTCCCACAATTTTGACACATGGGATATTGGGTTTTCATTCCATCATGGTATTTATATATTGATCCACCCATATTAAACAACATTTTCCTCTTTTTATCTTTAGTCCCACGAGACCACTAAGAGTCTCTGATCTCCATTTCAACCTTGAGGGTGCAACAGTGTAATGTCTCGGATCTGGGTGCTTCCCAAAGGTTCCTCGTACCTGATTGGTCACATGGACTCAAGTGAATTTCCCCAAATGTAAAAGGCTATCCACTAGAATCAAGGGTATTGGGTGTGATAGTGGGGAAATTATGCCCTCATTGGCAGAGTAACACAGCAGAAACAGTAATACCATATAATAGAAGCAAACAGTGAAAGACTGAGACTATAAACAACTGTAGTATATATAAAAAAATGATGCATGTTACATGTATCTAGGAAATCATCTAAACAATTAATAATGATTTAAATGAAATACTGAAACCAAAGTACAAAAAATAGTAAATTCCAACAACATCCCAAGCCTCAGCTTGGTCTCATGCTCTCCAGCTCCAACAACAATCATGTACCTGATGAAAAAGGGTGATTTCCCTAATCTATACCTGCAATCATATAATCTATTTGGGTCTAAAAGAATAACCAAAATTGGGTGTGAGACTAATACCAGAATATAACCACAGAAATATTTGTTCCTAACTATCAGTGAATATATATAATAGGCAATATGTAAAACTAAGCAATAAACTAGGATGTACCCAAAAGTAAACAATCCTATAGTTTCTAATTACATTAATTTAAATTCATTAATTATTTAAACCATTGAATAATTAAAACCTAGGATCTAGACTAAGCTCTGTATCCCATGTGTAGCAGTAACAACAGATGTCTCAAAAGACCATCTAAACAACCAAGTAAGACTGAGTCCATGATTGTGCTTTTTCTTGGTAGACTTATCACAATCATTCAATCATTAAAAATAAAACCACTGGGAAAGTTCTCACAGTCTAACCCCTCTAGTTTAACATATCCACAATTCAATAACAATGACCCTCTGGGAAATCTCACACAGTCTAACCCCTTTGGTCCCATAGCACTAATAAAATACAAACGACCACTTGGGTAGCACTCATAGTCAATACCCATTAGTCTTCATAGAAATAATAAATATAATGACCCTCTGGAATCTCTCAAAGTCAATGCCCTATGGTCCAACTTATGTTTAATAACGACCCTTGGGGTAGATCTCATGGTCTAACCCCTCTGGTCAATGACCCCATGACAAATCTCACATTCAATGCCTCTAGTCAACAATAACAGCAATTAAACATAAATGACCCTATGTCTATAAGCTCTCATGGTCAATTACCTTTTGGTCAACTTTCAAAATGTGAAGCACATGCATATAATATAAACAATAACTTCATCCTAACAACACTAGGCATAGAAAACAAAGTAATCCTAACAGGAAATTCTAGACAAAATAGCCATAATAAATCAACCATGGGAAACATATCCATAATCAAGGTATTGAATCGTACGCCTAATAAAAATAACCCTTTATCAATTAATAAACTATAAAAGGTATTAAATAGGGTTAAATTCTATAACACACAATACACTAAACACGGGTATTGGGAACTTTTAGCATATATAATCCAAAGACAACCAAGGAGGCACAAACCACCTACCTTAATGTCGTACAATGAACACTCTCAAACGTCATCCCTTGAATCGTCCTAGAATTCTATAGATCTACAAATAGGTCAAAATTATTCAACCTTGGAAACTCAAGAGAGAGGAAAAATTAGGAAGATAGGCTCTAGGGGAAGAGAGAACCCAATGGTGGGAATCCAATGCACTCAGTAGTGTCTCGATCAGAGTACGGATGGATGAATGGTAGGGGTTTGAAGTTTGCGGCCATCTCATTGCTCTCCTGTACAAAACATGAGAAGAAGATATGTGTTCTGGAGATGAGAAGTAACCCTAGTAGGATTAATAAAATAAAAATAAAAGTACATGGCATGTACATTTAATGTACATGCCATGTTCATGCCTTAACCGGCCCCCAGTTTAGGTGGTACACACGGCCATGTACTTGGCTATTACATGGCCAGCACACGGCTACACGTGGCAACCGGGTACATGGAATGTACTCTAGAGTACACGGCGTGTACATAGAAAATTTCAAAATTCTTCTCATTTTCTCAAAAACACTAAAAATCAATATCCATACTTGAAATAAAGATTTGGGTTCTTACAAACTTTCCCCCTTAAAGAAATTCATCACCAAATTTACCTTCCAAGGGTGATGAAAAAGAAACTTCAAACAACTTTGGCCACTGGGATCATACGTCGGCCTCCCTCTCCCATGTCTTGTCCTATACTCACATGTGCTGCCATAACACCCATAACATAGGAATAGACTGGCCATGGATAGCCTTCATGCTACGATCCACATTGCAAATAGGGTCTTATCAAGGATGAATCCACCACCAACTCAACCTCCTCGGGTTGAAAAACATGAGATGGATCTAAAAAGTAATGTAATAGTTGATAAACGTGGAATATGTCATTCATATCTCGGTACCTATGAGGTAACTAAAACCGATAGGCAACTGGACCGACTCTCTCCAAAACCTCAAATAGACCAAAGTATCTCCGTGAAAGCTTCCCATGTCTCGTAATCCTCTTGTGTCCCAACCATGGTGTGACATGCAAGAAAACCTGATCTCCAACCTCAAACTCCATAGGTCATCTTCGTTGATCAGAAAAATATTTATGGAAAGATTGTGCAGTAACAATCTTCTTCTGAATCAAGTCCACCTGCTTAGTGGTATCCTAGACAAGACGAGGTCCCAGCATACCTCCCTATCCTGTCTCCAACCAACATAGGGGTGATCAGCATGGCCTACCATAAAAAACTTCATAAGGTTCTATCTGAATCATCACCTAAAAATTGTTATTGTAGGAAAACTCCATTAGGGGTATGTGTCTCTCCCAAGACCCCCCCCCTGAAATTCTGGACACATGCTCGAAGCATGTCCACAAAAACCTGAATCGTGTGCTCGAACTGGCCAACTGCCTGGGGATGGTAAGTCATACTCAGAAGTACCTGTGTACCCAAATCCCTCTGTAGTCCCTACCAGACACAAGAAGTAAAATGGGAATCCTTATCTTAAATGACAGAGTGAGGAACCCCATGAAAACATACAATCTATAGGATGTACAACCTTCCAATATCATCAACACTAAAGGTTTCCTTAATCGGAAAGAAATGTGAAACCTTCATGAGTCTATCAACAATAACCCGGACTACATCATTCCCTCGAGGTGACCTCGTTAAACCCATCACAAAATCCATCACGACATCATTACACTTCCACTCAGGAATGGGTAACTACTATAAAATCCCTTCCAGTCACTAATGCTCCGTCTTCACCTACTGACAGGTAGAAAATTGCATTACAAAACCAGAAATATATCTCTTCATACTTGGCCACCAATATTGGAAGTGTAGATCTCGATACATCTTAGAGATAGCAGGATGAACTACCCAAAATGAGGAATGAAAATCTTGAAAAATCTCCTCACGTATGTCTGCTAACACCCATACTCAACCATTAAAATGAAATATTTTATCCTCACCTATGGTCCACCCAGGAGTAGGGTCCCCACCTGACACACTCCCTCGTAGGACTTGGCCTTCGGGATCTGATAGATGCTTCATTTTCACTCAGTCTATAAGAGTAGAGGTTACATCTACAAAAGAAAGAAATATCTACCCCTATCTATCATTCCCCTCCAAATTTATCTTAGAGAAAAGATCCATAAGCTGCCACTCACTGATGGCCTCTTGAACTTCATATATCTGAGTCCTCCTGCTTAACGCATCGGCCACTGCATTGCCTTTCCTACGTATGTAGGTAAGCTCAAAGTCAAAGGACTGAAGGTACTCAACCCACCTTCACTGCCTCAAATTCAGATCTCGCTGAGTAAAGATATACTTGAGACTTTTGTGGTCAGTGTACACCATAAAATGATCTCCCAAAAGATAATGTCTCCAATATAATAAAGCATGAGCAACTGCAGCCAAATCGAGATCACGCATTGGTTAATTCCTCTAATGTGGCCTCAACTGTTGAGACTCGTATGCTACGACTCCTTCCCCTTGCATAAACACTACTCCCAACCTGATACCTGATGCATCATAGTAAAAACTGTATCGCTTTCCTGGCTCTGGAAAAATCAGTATCGGGGCTGAATTCAATCATATTTTTATCTCCTGAAAGGATGAATCGTAGAAATATTTCTACAAGTACTTTTCACCCTTCTTAGTCAGTCCCATTAGTGGCACTGCTAAGCATGAAAAGTCCTATATAAATAACCTATAGAAACCATCTATCCCTAAAAATGGTTTACCTCAAAGACATTCTTCAGCTACTCCCAAGAAACTACAGCTCTCAATTTCTCTGGGTCTACTGATACTTCTACCTCTAAGATAACATGACCAAAGAAGTGAATTTGGTCCATCCAAAAGAGGCATTTTGAGAGCTTAGAATATAACTGATGATCTCTCAGTGTACTCAAAACTATCTCAAGATGGGTGGCATGGTCATGTCGAGTGTGAGAGTACACCAAGATATCATCCATGAAGACTACCACAAAATAATCCAAGTAATGATGTAACACTTGGTTTATCTGTTCCATGAAAACTATCAATGCGTTTTTGAGACCTAATGGCATAAAAAATACTTGTATAGACCATACCTACTCCAAACGGCTGTAAGAGGTATATCTGATGGTATAATGTGAAACTGATGATAACTGGATCTCAACTCAATCTTCGAGAACACCCGGGATTCTAGAATCTAATCAAAGAGATCATAAATCCTTGGCAAGGGATATTAGTTCTTGACCATCAACTGGTTCAGCTTCCGATAATCCACAAAAAGTTTTAGGGTACCGTCTACCTTCTTCACAAAATGTACAGTCAAACCCCAAGGAGAAGTATTGGGTCGGATGAAACCCTTCACATGCAACTCCTCTAACTGCTTCTAGAGCTCCTGTAACTCTAGTGTAGCCATCCTATAAGAAGGAATAGACACCGGTGCCACTCTTGGCATAATCTCAATATAGAAATATACCTCTCTCTTTGGAGAAAAACCATAAAATTCATCTTGAAATAAATCCTAGAAATGATCCACCATAGGAAAAAAGTTCATCTGTGAAGTACCCTAGTCATCCAAATATAAACTAGAAATTTTGGTTGTAATACCTCCCAATCCATGATTCTTGGGTCCTGCTCTGCTCACCTGGACATCCCACTCACCCTTGTGTATAAAAAACCCACCCTCTGGTGATGTGAAACTCACCTTATGGTGGTAGCAGTCAACAAAGGACTAAAAAGAAACTAACCACTCCATTCTGATAATGACATTGAATCTTGTCATCTCTAAGACATAGAGGTACCATAAGAAGTTACACCCACAAACCTCAAGAGGTCACTCCTTAAACTAACGTACACTAGTCGTCCTAATCCCCAACGAAGTGTCTAGGGTCATAACATTCTCATAATTAAAGATACAGAGCCTAAGGATCTCCACAATAGTGATATATATAAAATTATGGGAAGCCCCTGTATCAAAAAGAAAAAAAGCTAAAATTGAGGCAACTAGAATTGTACCTCTAACTATAGAGGGTGTGGGATCCTGATCATGATGGTTCTACTCCACTGCATAATTTTTACATTTATTGTGGCCCTATGACCCTACCTGACTACCCTGAGCTGATCCACCCTGTTGTCGCTGAAATCTTATCAACTGGCTACCACGACCACAACCTCCTCCTCACCCTGAACAGATGGAAAAACTTCAGTTCCCTGACTGATGAGAAACTGTTGGTCCTTCTCCTGAACATG
This sequence comes from Viscum album, assembly GCA_963277665.1. Taxonomy (NCBI): domain Eukaryota; kingdom Viridiplantae; phylum Streptophyta; class Magnoliopsida; order Santalales; family Viscaceae; genus Viscum; species Viscum album. The sequence goes on along the minus strand of OY728163.1, from coordinate 513,396,092 downwards.
GAGTCATTACATAACCCCTATCACCAGCTGTTGGTGAGAAAAACCAAAAAAATGATGAAGATTTCCCATCTTGCCGCAAGCTTGGCACTCAACTGGATCTCTCAGGCACTGAGGTCTCCTTTGACCACTCTTCCCACACTCATAGCATACCACACAACTACCTGAAGAAACATCACATGAAGGATCCCTAGAGTGCTTCCTTCTATCAGATGAAGGAGTTCCAACCTTGGACGCTGAACCGCCATAGCTCACAGCTCCCAAATCCCTAAGATTACGCTCGGTAATCAGTGCCTGGTTTACTATAGTCATCACTAAATTCATCCAAAATACATTCACCTGTGATTTCATGTCATACCTAAGACCATACTCAAAAATCCTAGCTAAAGATAACTCATCATCTCCCAGAATAGGTGTGAAAAACTGAATCTCAGTAAAATGACAAGAGTAGTCCATGATTGAAAGAGTGCCCTACTCCAAATGCATTAACTCTCAGGCTCGGTCGGCCCTCAATGTCTCGGGGTAGAAGTATTCATAGAAGGTCCTCTGAAACTCTTCTTAAGACAAATCCTGGTGACATCCCGCCTGTGAGATAACATCTCACCATATCTTTGAGGAATCATGTATCATGTACATATAAATATTCAACCTCCTCTCTAGAGGCATCTCTAGATGCTCAAAGATAGATAACATGGCCTCTAACCATGAATTTGCAGCCTATGGTCCTCCACCCTCTAAAAAAGTGGGAGGATGTTTCCACTACAACACCCTCATAAACTCTACCATAGTTGGGGCAGGACGTGGTGCACCCTGGAATTTATGCATCATCCTTATAAAGTCTTCACGAAACTGTGCATCAGCACATGTGTCCGGTATAATGGTTGGTGACAAGATGGACATGATGGGAGGATCTATTGGTAGTCCCTGATCTATCCTTTCTAATGTCTGGTCATCATCTTGTGCCTAGAGTACAACCAGAGGATGTATCAGCGGAATGACTTTGCAAGGTCAATCACACACCTCAGTTCAATATTATCAAGGACAACAACCTATAAGTTCATGAAAGGAAAAGGAGAATAAAACATTTAAGTTTTACAAAAGAAGTTTACACTGTGTGTATAACCACTACACAACATGTTCCTTTAAGTTTCAACATGGTTGTGTACCTCTTCCAACATTGGTCATGTAACACCCCTACACATGGTGTGTTCCACTTATGACACAGAGTTTACTTGAATTTTCCCTCATGCTCGAGTTCTTTTACACATCCAAAACACATAGTTCTCTCCAAGGCAACACTACACATCATGTTCACCCTAGACACGGTGTGTACTACTTAAGTTCAAACCACCTGTGTCGTTAGTCACATGGCCGAACACACAGTCCTTTCGGTACGGTGTGTACCCCTAGTACATGTCGTGTTCTACCAAAGTTTTTCCATCCCTGTGTCTTTCTCACACAGTTAGTCACATGGTTAAAGACTACACGGTGTGTACATACAGTACATAGCATGTACTTAAGAAAATTTGTTTCTTCCAAAATATAAGAACACGTGGTGTGTGTTTATAACACCACACACTGTGTTGTTTGGGTTTCTGGAAAGTAGGCCCCTAAAACTCATTTGGAACCCCTAAAAACTTAGAATTTTGTCAAAGGAATGAAAAATTACAACCTATGAGATCCCATATTCCCTAAAATCAAAGTTTTTCATTCTTATTCATATCATAACTTGAAAAAAAATCAATTAAAGTTCAAACATAATCCACCAAATTATGATCCAAGAGGGCCCATAACACCTCAAGTACCAAATTTTGGTGTCCATCCAAATGAAACTTTACATAATACAATACCCTATCAAAATAGCAATTATTCTACCACAGCATCTATCACAACAACATGAATATCTAGCAAAACATCTATCACAACAACATGCAATCGGTAATGCACCCTAAATGACATGACAAGAATGCATGATATGTGATCTCTAGCAAGTTACTATATGATTAATGAGACAGAATACCCTCATCTCATCAGGTTTTAACAGAAGTAGAACCACAATAATGTAAAGAATAATAGCACAAGACAAGTTTGTCACCCAATGATGAAATCAAATCAAATGTAATAATTGAAAAAACAAGAAAATTGCAATATTTGAGGTAAATTGTCTTTTCCCTATACATGGGTTATCTACTCTTAGGCACAACATATTACCAACTACCTATTCCTTCATATCCCCGTCTATAGAATCCAAATAGTAAAACAAAGTAGAAAAGAACCTCCTCTGATACCACTTTGTAACATCCCAGATCCGGGTGCCGCCCAAAGGTTCCCCATACCCTGCTGGTCACATGGCCTCGAGCGCATTTCCCTGAACACCAGAGGCTACCGACTAGCATTGAGGGCCTTGGGTGTGATAGTGGGGAAACTATGACCTCAATGTCAAAGTAACATAGTGTAAATAGTAATACCATACAACAGAAGTAAATAGCAGAAGACTGATAGTATAAACAACTGCATCGTATATAAAGAAATGATGCATGTAACATGTATCTATGAAATTAGACAAATAATTCACAATGATGTAAATACAATACTGAAACCAAACTATAGAAAACAGTAAAATCCAACAGCATCGTAAGCCTCAGCTTGGTCCCATGGTCTCCAGCTCCAACAAAAATCAAGTGTCTGATAAAGAAGGGTGCTTTCCCTTATCTATACCTACAACCATATATTCTTTTTAGGTCCAAAATCATGAGCCAAATAAGGTGTGAGAAGAATCCCAGTAGTCAACCACCAAAATATCTATGCCTAACTATCAGTGAATATATATATATAGCATGCAATATGTAAAATGAGGGAATAAACTAGGAAGTTCTCAAAAGTAAACAATCTTATAGTTTTCAATTACATTCATTTACATTCATTAATTATTCAAATTGTTGAATAATGAAAACTTGGGATCTAGCCTAAGCTCGGTATCCCTTGTGTATTAGTAACAACAGACATCTCATAAGACCATCTAAATAACAAAGTAAAACCAAGTCCATGCTTTTATTTTAGTTTGGAAGGCTCATTAAAATCATTCAATCATTCAAAAGAAACCCTTTGGGAAAGTTCTCATAGTATAACCCCAATGGTTTAACATATCCACAATTCAATAACAATGAACCTCTAGGAAATCTCACACAGTCTAACCCCTTTGGTCCCATAGCACTAATAAAATAAAAACGACCACTTGGGTAGCCCTCACAGTCAATACCCCTTTGTCTCCATAGAAATAATAAATATAATGACCCTATAGTATCTCTCATAGTAAATTCCCTATGATCCAACACACATTTAATAAGGACGCTCTGGGTAGCTCTGACGTTCTAACCCCTCTAGTCAATGACCCCATGGTAGCTCTCACAGTCAATGCCTCTAGTTAATGATAACAACAATTATACATAAATGAACCTATATTGGGAAGCCCTCATAGTCAATTCCCTTTTGGTCAACTTTCACAATGCGAAACACATGCATCTAATATAAACAATTACTCTATCCTAACAACACTAGTCATGGAAAACAAAGCAATCCTAATGGGAAATTCTAGACCAAATGGACATAATCAATCAAACATGGGAAACACATCTATAATCAAGGTATTAAACCTTATGCCTAAGAAAAATAAACATGTCTAAATAAAAAACCATAATAAGTATTAAATAGGATTAAATTAAATAACACATAATACCTTAACCATGGGTATTGAGCAATTTTATAACATATAATACAAATACAACCAAGGAAAGGCACAAACTACCTACCTTGATGTCGTATGATGAACACTCTCGAACATTGGCCCTTGAATCGGCCAAGAACTTCATATATCTACAAAAAGGTCAAAATCATTCAACTTTGGATAACTTAAGAGAGAGGAGAAATCAGGAAGAGCGGCTCTAGGGGAAGAGAGAAATCACCAGTGGGAATCTAATGAACCTAGCGACATATCAATCGGAGCTCAAACTGAGGAGCGGTAGGGGTTCTAAGTTCTCGGTAGTCTCACCACTCTCCTGTACGAAACATGAGAATAAGATATGTGTTCTGGAAATGTGACGTGACCTCGGTATGATTAATCAAATAAAAATAAAATTACATGACATGTTCATTTAATGTACATGTCATTTTCATTCCTTAAGTAGCCCCCTCCTTAAGCGGTCCACATGGCCATGTACTCTGTCATTATACGGCCAGTACACGACTACACATGGAAATCGGGTACACGGCGTGTACATAGAAAATTTCCAAATTCTTCTCTTTTCCTAAAAAACACCCAAAATCAAGATCCATACCTGAAATAAAGATACGGGTTCTTATAAACAAACAATCTCTTCATAGCTATCAGAGTCTTGAATCACCAATTCTTTTTGTAGACTTGGATTTATCCTGCTAAATAAGTGATCCACCTTGATTTTGGTGTTCGTGATAAATTAAAAGGCATATCTTTCAAGCCTTGTAAAACATTCCTCATATACCCTGATAGACTTTTCTTCCTTTTTCTTAAAACTAAGGAACTCCCTCTCCATATTAAGGTCGAGAGTTCAAGGAAAATATTTGTAAGAACCCAGATCTTCTTTATAGGTATGTTTTCTTTTTCTGATCATTTTTTAGAAAAATAGGAGTTTCTAGAAAAAAAATTGAAGTACAGGCCATGTACTTGGTTACCGTAGGTAGTTGCATGATGGCCATGTAGCGACCATGGTCACATCTATGTGGTGACTTAGAGACCGCCTAAAGTGGAGTATGGAAAAGGCAAGTACACGGTGTGTACTTCTAAAGTACGTGTCGTGTATTTTTTTCATTAAACATACTAGGGTCACATCTAATTGCCAGAAAGGCCTTCTTCTCGACCTAGTTCATCCGAGAGCAAGAGTACGGTCGTGATTTTTTCCCGAGCCCCCGATTGAGCATCCGATCTCCGATTCGACCATCGTCGATTTCGTTAGGATTTCCTCAGTAAGCTCTTCCTTCTTCTAGAGCTTCGTTTCATGATTCCTCCTCTTTCTCAAGTTATCCTTCATTGAACATTTTAGACATTTTTGTAGATCTACAGTTTTCTTGGGAAATTCAAGGCATGATATTCACATATAGAGATCTCCCAACACCGAGGTAGGTGGTTTTTGCCTTTCCGTTAAAATTCTTTGAGTTATATGTGAAATTTTGTCCAATACCCTTGAATGGGGTGTTGTGTGTTTACCATTTTAACCTTGTTAATTGCTTTCTATGCTGGTATACGTGAGCAGAGGTTAATTGGATACGAATAGGGTAGATTTCTATTCCTTGGAAGTGTTTTCCCATGCATGTTCTGTTTAGGACTGTTTGGTCCTGTTTAGCCTATTAGTATTCCTTGATGTTTTCCTTATCCTCATATTGTAGGATGGGGTGATTATTTTTATCTGACATGCTTGATATGTTGTAGACTATTTAGCCAAGTATTTCTTGAGGTTTACTTTGGTCGTATTGCATTTCTATGCTCATTTGACTTACACAAAGCTGTGAGAACCTGGTGTAGTGGACTATAAGGGGAATTGACCGTGTGAGCTTCCTTAGAGAGTATTTGACCACTTTTGACTATATGGGGAATTGACCGTGTGATATTCCTCAGAGAGTATTTATCACTTTTCACTATAAGGGGAATTGACCATGTGAGATTCCTCATAAAGTCTTTAACGCTTTAGACTATAAGGGGAATTGACTTAGAGAGCTTCCCTAGAGAGTCTTTGTTATATCCTTGTAATTTGAACTAGATGGGTAGACTGTGTGTGCTTCCCAGAGGGTTCCTTATGTTGCTAGGTAGGACTAGAGGGGATAGGCTGTGAGTAATTTCTAGAGGGTTACCTATTTGTGTTTTCCTGCTAGATTAGCTATTTACTTGATATGTGAAACTGAATTCTTTGAAACTATGGATTGTTTATTACTGAGTACTTCCTTGTTTACTGCTTCCTGTTATTTATTATCTGCCATATATTCACTGATTGTTAGGCCGAGATCTTGTGGTGGTTTCCTACTGGGAATTAGTCTCACACCATGTTTGGGCCATGCTTTTGGGCCCAAACTGATTATATTGCTACAGGTATAGATAAGGGAAAGTGCCCTTCTACTTCAGGTACTTGAGTGTTGTGGGGATGGAGAGCAAGGGACCAAGCTGAGGCTTGCGATGCTAAGGAGATGTTATCTATTTTCTTTTTTTACTTTAGTTTAGTGCTATTTATATTCCAGCATTGTTATTTGTTTGGATGCTTTCCTAGACATATGTATCATGCATCATTCATAAGTATGTGTGTACTCTGTTTTATTATTTCTAGTCTTCTGTTGTTCACTTTTGCATGATTATACTGCTTCCTCTATTGTATATCTGGTTTACTTCCGTTGTGTTACTCTTCCAATGAGAGCATAGTTTCTCCACTATCACACCCAAGGACCTCACTACTAGTTGACAGCCTCTCACGTTCGGTGAAATGCACTTGAGGCCATGTGACCAACTGGGTACGGGGCATCTCTGGGCGGTTTCTGGAACCGGGACATTACAAAGTGGTATCAGAGGGTTATTTTCTTCTTGAATTACTATTTAGAGCCAATAGGTAGGGATAGGATAGAATAGGTACTTGGTAATAAGTTGTGCCTGGGAGTAGCTAACCCATGTACAAGGAAAATCCGATCTACCTCGTTTATTTCAATTTTCTGGTTTTGCATTTTTATAATTGATTTGATTTCACCATTGGGTGATTCACATGTTTTTTTTTTGTTATTGTTGATGATATTGAGGTTCTATTTCTATTTCAACCCAATGATATGAGGTTATTCCATCTCATGCATCATATAGGCACTTGATAGAAATCACATGTCATGCATTCTTGCCATGCCATTTAGGGTGCATTAGTGATTGCATGTTGTTGTGATAGATGTTGTTCTAGATATGCATGTTGTTGTGATAGATTCCTTTATAGAATACTTTCTTTTGATAGGGTATTGCTTTGCATAAGTCTTTCTTTGAATGAATATTAAAATTTGGTTATTGAGGTGTTATGGGCCCTCATGGACCAGAATTTGGTGGATCATTGCCTTTTATTTATTATATATGACATCCATATGATTCAAAGATTTGATTCGTGGGGAGTATAGGCCCTCACGGATCATAATTTGGCACTTAAATTATCATTTCAGTGTTTTTCTGGGCTTCGAAGTAGTTTTTGAGGCTCACTATCCGGAAAAACCCAAAATACATGCCATGTAGTTTTGAATACATGCCATGTGTTCTTCTGTTCTGGAAGAAACTATTTTTTTTCTAAGTACACATTGTCACACCCCAACTCCCGAGTACCCAGAGCTAGTTCCATACAGAGGATCGAATTCGGTTCAGGCTCTGAGAAACCAGCTACTTCTGAAATACTTCTTTAATAAAAGTTGATACCTGAAAAATTTTAATAAAAAATGTAGGGTGAGCATATTAATGCCCAGTAAGGGGTTTAAAAATAACATACTATACCCAAAATAACTTTTGAAAATATCCTTTAACCCATTTTATAAAACAATCTTCTTAAAGAAAAACTATAACATATGTAACAAGTCTTAATAAAAGTGCTTAACTAAAAACATGCTAATAGAATTACAAGGATACATGATTCAAAAATTGGTATGCTTGATAGGAGTAATGAATAAAATAAAATTCAAAATATGTATGACATAAGAATACATAAGCACAAATTAAATAGCTAAGTGTAATGAATAATCTGAGTTGTGCATAAAGGTAATCACTGCAATTTCATACTACAAATACTAAAATTGCTGAGTGCTAAACAAATGTCATGCCATAAGCTTTTACTTTTCTAATACTCATAAGTAATGGATCTTAACCATGGATATTCTACTAGTAAAATATCCATTTGGTTAATTAATTATCATACACATAATGATGGAATTTATAATGTCGGACTTTAATTTTTGTGTCAAGGCCTCATACCAAGACCTAGGGGCTAACTGTAACCGGACCCCAACCCGAAGAGCCTCTATAACCGGACTCCATCCTAGAGAGCCTCTGTAACCGGATTCCAACCTGGAGGGTCTTCTATAACCATACCCCAACCTGGAGGGCTTACTTTTACCAGTCCCCAACTCAGAACATACTAGTTCAATACATTCCACATATGTTTAATAAGGCCATGTATCCAAAGTTTCTCATACCACTTTGAATACATAATTACATGTATTTTATTTGGGGTATCCCATACCACTCCAAGTAATTAAATTATGAATTAATTATTATCTGTGATAAATAATAAATAGTTTGATTTATCACATAAATTAATAACTTTACAACTGCTTCCATAAACTTCCAATGCATCACATTGCATGTTTACAACTTCGGATAGGTATTATTCATGCTCAATTCATGTGCTGATAAATGGAAATGACTTTGGACTAAATTATAATATGTCAATTATTATTTATATAATACATTTCTCAACGACATGCATAATATAGTAAATGTTCCTTGCACATGTGATATTGATTTAAAACACACAAGTAATGAATGGATGGGGTTACCACATAAAATGATAGTTTCTTAATTTTATAAATCCTTGGTTTGTGGAAATGAACATTTATAGTTTAAAATGACTAAGTTTGAATTAAGACAGAAGTCATTTGTACACAAAGCATGTGATGATAAACAGTCACATCTTATTAAGTGTCCATGCCTTATGTTGCATAGCATATAAGGCCAATTGATTTGCAGCGCATAATTTGTTTTTTGTAATGCATATATTAAATTAAACATATCAAAAACATACTTTAACCACCAAATTTTATTTTAGGCCAATTTAATTCAGATTATGATTAAAACTTATAGGTGCATACATATAACCATATATATATATATATAAAATATGTATATGTCACACCCTTAATTTATATATTATGAAAACTAAAATTACATATACATATATATATAGACACATATAACATTTTATAACAACATGGTGAAAGAAAAACAATTAAAACCATTTCAAGACATAGATTTTAAAACCATAACCTTGTTTGGGAAAATAATATGTTATAATGAAATATATAGATTCATATAAACATTTATACACAAGTATATATGTGTATACCTTTGTAAAAAAAATAGACAACAAAATTGATTAAATTAATTAAACCCTTACAAAATATACATTTAATGAAAAATATTAAAACATAACCCTTACATCCATTATACCACCTAAACCCAAAAACTTGAAGACCCAGGTTCAGCATAGAAGAACTTTTAAACTACCACAAAGTTATAAACATATATTAGGAGAATATATAAGTATATACTCTCAAAGAAACAATAAAAGGAAAATTTAAAACCCTTACAAACATAAGTTCGTAAAATAAATAAACATTCAAGGAAAAGTATAATGAACCCTTACAAGACAATAACCATAAATATAAATTAATTAGAAGAAAACAATCTCTTACTAAATAAGTTTAACCATAAAAATAAATATTAGTTCCCTTATGCAAGATAATAAATTATAGAACGTAAGATAAAAAACTATAGATATTATATCTCTTACGCAAACGGGTTTCACAACTCTATATAATTTTTAAAACACTAAATTTTTAGGATCATAAGTGTATAACAGAAAGTAATTATAAATTAAAATCACCCTTACATATAAATTTGAAACAAATAAATCCCTTACCTTATATGCTAATTGCATTGTGGAAAGGCTCAGATTCATAAAGGAGGTGTAGTGCTTAGGTTGGGTATGGAAGAATCCCAATTGCATGTGCAGGACCGTATTAGATTAAAGAATCCAGATGGTGAGCAGTATCACCATCCCTTAAAAACTCCCCTATATAATATTTATATATTTGTAACTTGTTGAAATAATTATAGTAAACATATATATATATATATTTATTTATTTATTTATATATATATATTATTGCGACCCGACTAAAACGGGTGGACCAATCAAAGTGGACAAAATTCTTTATCTATAAAACAATAACATGAATATAAAATGCAACTGAAGAGAACATAAATGGACTAAATCCATTCAAAAAGTTTCAGAAGAAATAATTGATTCTTAGTCTACCGGTGAACAGAGAATTTGACATAAAAAGGGTATACAACAACCAAACCAAAATCCATCAAAAGAAAACCGGGACACCTGAAAAAAGAAACAGGGAACCTATCTAGCAGATAGAATAATAAAAAGAACACCCGAAGCACCTTCAGTCAGACACCGCAACCGAGCTTGGTGTCGGCCATCACAACTCCCTCACGACATACTGGAACCCTAAACCGCGGCTCAACCCGATGCAGAAGACCCATGAAGACCAGGCTGAGGCGTACCACACTAGCGTTTGGTCTGCTCGACTTGGACCACCTCCCTACTCGACTCCATTCTTGGCGTGACCTCACAGACCTGCTTGACTTCACCACTGAACTCGCCACATCCTTCTTGAAGCAACCCCCATGCGCGATGCACCCGACCACGGCCTGCCGAAACCCTACCGGCCTCGACAACACCTCGGACTCGCGACCTATACCCGGAGTATGATGCACCCCCTACTCCCGAGGCGTGGTCCCCACTTCATTACGGTTCTTATGGGATTCTCAAATCCCTCATGGGATTTCCCTTTTTTATTCCAATTACTTTTCTTATTATATCCCTATTATTATTATATAATTCTTATTATTTAAAATATTTTAACTTATTATAACTTTATAATTATTTATTTAATTGTATATCATACTATTAATAATTTTAAAAAGTCAAAAGTTTAAACCTAATAATCTATTAAAATTATTTAATCAATCGCCTTTTTTTCTTCTTTAAGATTTATTTTCCATTTACTTTTATCAATCATGTTTTCCATTCGTTTTTTTTACAAATCACACTTTTCTCATTTTATTATATAAATCTCATTGCATTTTTATATTATGACATGCTATTACATAATATCATTTATCCATTTTTAGCATATAAATTTAAACCGTTTTTTATGGTAAAATTATATATACTTAAAACAAAAAATTTATAAATTAAATTGATAATTGAAATTATATTACAATAATAATTATCCTAATTTTTACCATATATTTTTAATTTGAAACTTTTAAAACAAATATTAATATGTTATGATTCTAATTAACCATAATTTTATTGAAAGTTCATATGTACCATTTTAATCATTCCATTAATATATATATATAATTTTATTAAGAAAATTTAAAAATGTTAATTTATAATCTAAGAATTATTAAATTATATATATATATACATGTTTATATAAAATATTTTCAAACTCATATAATAGATCAAATAATTGTCTGCATAATTAAAATAGCGTAAAAATAATGTCATTAAAATATTTTAAAATGATAATTTTCAATGTCATGTATAACCGCATATAAAATTATAATTTTATAATACAAATATATATATATAAATATATATATATATATATATTTCACATTTGGGAAAACAACAAATTAGTTATATTATTATAGTTATTATTTAAATCATTCTATTAAATAATTATTCGGTAAGAATAAATTATGTTTAACAATAATAGTTGTTTTTTATTCTTTAAACAAAGTGCGATAATATTTACTCTGAAGTTTGTAATTTGTTCGAATAACAGAATAAAACCTCAATATTACCATTACATGAGAAATAAGTTTTTGGGGCGTTACACATGTCGTGTACCGCATGTACACGCCATGTAGCCTCTAACTGTGCCTCAGACTGTGTGAGCAGGGACACGGGGTTGGAGTTTTGGTAAAACACATCGTGTATCGGATGTACACACCATTTTGTAGAACCATGTAACCGGCCATGTCACTAACAACACTGGTCAGTTCAGTTTCCTTTAGTACATGTCGTGTCCATCTGGAACACGCCGTGTAGTGTGATCCATGTATCCGACCATGTCACTAACAACACGGGTCGGTGAAGCTCATCTAGTACACACCGTGTCTAAAGAAAACACATTGTGTAGTATTCTTCTAGGAGAACTGTGTAGCTTAGTTGTCTAGAAGGACTTGGGCAGGGGAAGAGTAGTCAAGTACACATCGTGTGTTAGGAAAACACGTCGTGTTTATGGGGTGTTACACAACTTGGATTGGCAGAAGTACACGCCCATGTGAAAGGCTTAAGGGAACACGTTGTGTATCCATGTTTTGTAAAACTTAAATGCTTTATCTCTCTTTTTCTCTTCTTACACTTCTAGGTTTTAGTCCCTATCAATCTTGAACTAAGGTTTGCACTTGACCTTGTAGAGTCATGCCACCAAGACATCCTACAGTTGTACTCCAGTTACAGGGTGGTGATCAGACATCATATATGGCTTATCAGGGACTGCCGGTAGATCCTCCAATTGTGCCAGTCTTGGCACCAGTGGTTATACCTGACTTAGGTGTCGATGCGTAGTTCAGGGAGGGATTTTTTAGGATGATGAAGACCATCCAGGGAGCACCGACTCCTACCCCGTTGATGGGGGTCATTCAGCAACAACATCCTCCCACTTTCTCAGGGGAAGGAGGACCTCATGCTGTAGAGTCACAATTGGAAGTCATGCTGACGATCTTAGAGCATCTGGAGATGCCTCTAGAGAGGAGAGTGAAAATCGCTACATACATACTTCGAGACTCTGCCAAGAGGTGGTAGGATTTGATTTCATAGGCGGGACTCTAGTAGAATATGGCTTGGGATGAGTTTCAATACACCTTCTACGATTACTTCTATCCAGATACATTGAAGGCTGATCGAGCCAGAGAGTTCATGAGTCTAGAACATGGTACTCTTTCTGTTATGGATTACTCATCTCATTTCACTGAGCTGCAGTGCTTTACACCCATTTTAGGGGGATATGAGTTGTCCCTTGCACGGAATTTTGAGGATGGTATCAGGCATGATATCTAATCTCAGGTGACCATCTTCAGATTGACTTTGATATCTTCTATAGTCAACCAAGCGCTGATCACCGAGTGAAATCATAGGGATTATGGAGCTGTGGGCTAGGGCGGTTCTGCATCCAGAGTTAGTGCTTCTCCATTTGATAGTAGGAAGTGTCATATGGAGACTGCATGAGGAGATCAGAGTAGGCGGGATGCATCTTATGGTAGCTAGGTAGTGTGCTACAAGTGCGGGGAGAGCGGGAATATGAGTCCACATTGACTGAGGGACCCAATGGAGTGCTGACCTTGTGGAAAGATGGGTCATCTTTAATACTTTTGTCAGTTTTTTTTACTAGAAGCTGGTGACAGGGCACTAATGGAATTGGGACCTATACCAACACTTATTTCCCAACATTTTAAAAAACCGTTGGGATAAAGACCATTTACCAACGGTTCTACTAAACCGTTGGTATAAGGCGTTTTATGTTGGGTTTTCCCAACGGTTTTGTTAAAATGTAGGGAAATAAAAAAAAATTAACACCCAATTTAGGGTTCCTCGTCCCGGACCGTCCCTGACCTCCACCTCCCAACCCCCTCCCCCCTCCCTAATCTATATCTCCTCCCTGCCTCTGCCTCCGCCTCCCAGCCCCCTCCCTCTCCTCCGGCGGCATTCCCCTTCCCCTCTCGGCTCCCTATCCGATGACGACATCCCCCTCCCCTCTCAGCTCTCGGCAACGTTCCCCCCTCCCCTCTTATCTCCCACTCCTAGAGACATCCCCCTCCCCTCAATCTCCTCCTCCGACGTCCCCCGGCCCCCTCTCCAGTCGCGCGTGAGATCCCCCATGGCCGAACACCCCGCGGGACGTCCCCCCTCTCGGCTCCCTCTCCTCCCACCACGGTTCTTGATCGGTATTTTCCCATTGATATACTCTTCCAATTATTTATCTCGGTGAACTAATATTTGTTATCTTGTAATGGATTTCATTCTCTAAAACTTTTTCAGGTACACAGGATTACAGTAGAAAACACCCCCATGGCATACCGATTTTCCCAGGGAGCTCTCAATTCCCTTTTATTTTCATTTTTTTCTATACCCATTCCCAGAAACAATAAAAATCACTGCCATACCACTCTCACCTTTATTTCATTGATAGTAGGGACACTACCTCATTTTAAGTGAGGGGGGAGTTTCTCACAGTTTCGCATGTGATGTACTTGGATTTTTTATTATTCTCACTTGTCTATGAGACATTTTTCAAAATAATAAGAATGATTTAAAATTGAGAATCATTATGCCCTTGTTATTAAAAAAAAATTAAGTGTAAAAGTTCCAAGGACCATGTTTGACTCCTACTTATATTTTTTAGAATGATTTCTAAGTTTAGGGAATTAATTCAAATTCAAAATCTTCGAAATAATGAATAATTAACCTATTAATTAGGATTTATGCCCTTTGTGATTTCCATTTTTTTATTCTCACTACCCAAGAGGACTCTGATCCTTCAATTTCATACTCTTATCTGGGAATATTTCTTGATAGATTTCAGGGGCATGTAAACTGACTAGAACTTTCACTGAGATCTTATCTTAGTGATGAATGAACAAGTATAAAACTAAAATGATTTAGGACTCTTTCATAGGAAATTTTTTCCTAAGACCCACCTGACATATATCCATCATTCAACACTTAGTTTACATTAATGGACTATTCGAATGAATCAATTTCAATCCTATTTCCCTTCATACCCTAATTATTGTACAATGCGTATGGATATCTTTGAACAAGTGTGGGTGGTACATTCAAAGATCATGGGATGCTTCCACTTTGAGAGATGTACGATATGCTCACCTGATTATGCGGTTGCAATCCATTTACCATTTGTTTTGTTTCATTTGTAATATCTTCATTTTCAAAATACAAAAAAGAAAATAAAGGAAAATTTTTATTGGTTGTTTACTAAGAAGGTCAAAAATCACAATTTTCCAGACTAATTAATCCCTCAAAGGATTATCTGTGGTTTGGTGATGGATATGATATCTATCCTAAGAATGTATTTTGACCTAGATCACTTGTATACTGTAATACCATGAGGTGTGAGTGTGAGGAAACATTGGAAGATAGAGGAGCCTTGGGGTCTTCCATGAGATGGAATTGTTTTTCTAAAACATCATGTGGGAACATTTCTGGAGTATGTTGGAGTCATGAAATAACCCCAAGTGTCTCCATGGGATAGCATAAATAACCCCAAGTGTCTCCATGTGTCTCCATACATCGTATCATTCTAGCATGGGTTGGCCACTCACCCAATCCTATCAAACCTATCCAAGTCTATCCTCTCATTCACATAGTCTAGACTCATCTCTCGAGGATTATCCCATGCCTCGATGCACATCTCATCATCCAACTAGACAAAGAGGACTATTTACCTTATGATTGTCCTATTCACAAAATCACACCATGTCGAACCCATCTACATTATATTCTCAATAATCCAGTCAAGAACCTCATAAAAATCATGTATTATAACCCATCCCCACTAACCAGGTTCCATCCTAAGCTAAATCACACCAAGCCTCTTGGCATTATAATGCCAATCTGTCCAAAAATACCCAATACCCACACTAGCATCTCATCCTTCATCTCTTTAGTAGAAATATTGAATCATTAAATGGAGTAAAACCTTTCATAATAAATTTTATATACTCATAGGGACCATCCCACTCTAAGAACCTACCAAGATTCCAATCCATCATAAGTATTTCCTCATCAAACGCTAGATGTATAATTGCAACACCTATCACTACAAGGCCCAATCCTCTTAGGAATATTTTACTTCATCTAAATCCTCATCATTAGTGAAATCAATCACATTAAAGCACATAAATGTCAATTGAACCCTAAATTCCAAGAATTATTCATATGGACAGGCCCCATGGCAATAGTCTAAGAACTAAAACCATAAATAATAATTCCAAATACATGCACCATTTTTAAATAAATATCTCAAGTGTAAACATAAAACAAAGAATAATAAGACCTCATCCCTTATATCGAACAAATCCAAACTAAGTTGAAACTTGATCCAAATTGATTATATACCATTAATAGGAAGATTAATTTTTAATTAATAGGAATGTACTATTTGATAGTTTCATTTTGAAACATTGATCTATTCCCCCTTTTCTTGTAGGAACAAGATTTGACCCATGGGGCGTTATGGTACTTATATGTTGGGAAGTGACGGGTATAGTCACAGGAGACAGGTATGTTTTAGTTTAGTTTTTATTTTATTTTCTTTATCACATTGGTCACTTAGACCTTTGACTGCTTTCTATGGACAGAGGGTACTTATATTCTGCGAAGGGGGGTAGAAGGGGTTCAGATTGATTCAATCCATCGGCTTCGATTAGAGGTAAGATTCTATGGTTACTACTTGTCTCGCACCTCATGTATTTGGGGTTTTAGTGTTTTTGACTCCATATTATGTTTTCGGTAGCGCGTTGGATCATTTCGTGTTGGTTCTGGTGGATTTGGTTCTCCGCTGCCAATCTAAGTAAGGCTTTAATGCCATTGGTTGGTTTTTCACTGGTTATGTAGCATCCTTCATTTGTTTTAAAGTTCTTAATATCCTTTTTGTAGTGTGTTGATCCCTGCTTGTTGGTTTCGAGTCGCCAAGTCAAGGGAGACTCGCCTGCGTGTGCATAGGTAAGTAAGTATATGTATGTGGGTTCCCCTGTTACGTGTATAGTCACCCATGGCAGTGATTATGCACGTATGGGGATAGGTGTGACCATGTATATATATATATGAATGCATACGTAGGTGAGTGGAGACTGATATATGCATATAAGCATATGTGCAAGGATCCCCTTGCACATGATCATGGCCATGTGGGTGTGTGCATAGGGGCTAGGTGTCCTTGCATGTGTGTGAAGGTGCGTATACCCAGTGGAGGAGCAGCAGCTTTTAGTTAGAAATCTCCAAGAGCTGAAGTGGATGGCTTGGTTCCACCTTGAGGTAGAGTCCCTCTCATAGCCTCTTTAATTTAAGAATGATTTAAATTGAATTTATCTTCTTTCTTAATTCTGCTTAATTATATTGAATTGCATATCTTGAATAATTTTTCTTTAATATAATTGTTTCATTTGATAAATAAAGTAATGTTTTTATAATAAAACCCCTCCAACAGAGGTGCGATGTCTAAAAAAACTCATAGTGATAGTTTAGGGTATATGATTCTTTTCCGTCATTTTGTTTCCCTTTAGACATTACGTCATTGTGCCACTCACTACAACCTTCTGACGATCCCTTGTTATAACATATTAAATAGTTGATTTTTTCTATCATGTCCGTTGTGACCTTATCTTATGGTGAAACCCGTTTCAGGTGTTTTCCTGGCCTCTTGGTCACCCCTTTGGGTGTTTAATCGAGCCTATATATCTAAAAACATTGATGGTGTCACTGTTTAACACCTGTCGAGCTTATGGTGCTCCCCACCATAAGATTCATCTTAAAACTATTTGGGGTGTTTTCCTAGCCTTGATGCACATCTAATTTTTTACATATATGAATTCTCCCATAAGATTTGTGTTGCATCCTGATATGTTAAAACATACTCAAATTCTATTGTTCTCAAGGTGACTAAAGTTTTATTATTAGAGTTCTAGGAAATTCATATACCATTGATAAGTAATACACCTGCAAAATTTGACTCTCAATCAGTAGTTTCAACTACCTAGTACCACTTTTAAAAACAACTAATATCAAATATATATCTTTATCATACCAAAATCCCGAATCAAGAGTCTATTTTTTATAACATAATATCGTTTTCTATAATGTGAAGGACAAATACATAGGATTTATTTGGAATCCTAGCCAGAAGATGTTGCCCTGTGGATGTCGCTCGACCGGGCCAACACGCCGTGGTCACACCGCGGTCACGCCGCGGTCACGCCGCGGTCACACCGCGGTCACGTCGCGGTCACGCCGCAGTAATTTCGTGATTTAGCCCTGCTCTAGGAAGACACCCCGCGATGGTTCACAGTCCTGTCGGAATTCGATGTATGATACATAGATAGAGTTTTAGATACATTACACACCCATAGTTAATGAGGAGGGAGGAAACGGCTGGAATGTTTCCCCGATTCCTCCCACTCTCTTCACTCCTGCCCGGAAGATGCTACCCCGCAGATGTTGCTGGACTGGGCCAACATGACGCGGTCATGTCGCGGTCACGCCGCGGTCACGCCGCGGTAATGCTGTGATTTGGCCCTACTCCAGGACGACACCCCGCGGTGGTTCACATTCCTTTCGTAATTCTATTTATGATAACTAGATAGAGTTTTAGATACATTACCCATCCATAGTTAAAGGGAAGGGAGGCGACGGCTATAATGTTGCCCTGCTTCCTCCTGCTCCCTTCACTCCTGGTCGGAAGATGTTACCCCGCAGATGTTACTGGACTGGGCCAACACGCCACGGTCACGCCGCGGTCACGCCGTGGTCACGCCGCGGTCACGCCGCGGTCACGCCGCGGTCAGGCCGCTCTCACGCCGCAGTCAGGTCGCGGTCACACCGTGGTCACGCCGCGGTCACGCTGTGATTTGGCCTTGTTCCAAGAGGACACTTTCTGGCGGTTCGCAGTCCTGTCAGAATTCACACTACTAGAAATAAAAGTTTTCCCAATGCTTTTTCCAAACGGTTTGAACAAACTGTTGGGAAAAATACCCTATGCCATTCATTGCCAACGGTTAATATGAATCGTTGGAATATAGGTGATAATAGCCGGTTTTCCCCAACGGTTCAAATGAATTGTTGGGATATATCTATCTAAAATCATCCCACCATCAGGATACTTCTCTTATCCCTAAGATGTAATTCTCCAAACCCTCGACGCCAATCTCATACTCCTCCCGTCCTCACTGCCGCTCCCATACCGACCACCCCTCGCTTTCACTCCCAACCCGACCACCCCTCACCGCTCGTCGCTCTCCGCTCACCGATCGCCTCTCCCCGCTCATCAGTGCTCGTGCTTTTTTTTCAAAATCTCGATGTAAACCCATAACCCTTCTCATTTTACCCTAAATCATAGATAAACACACCCATATGGAAGATTTTTTCCCATAGCTCGACACGAATCATACTTCCCAACCGACTCTCGATGCGAACCCTACTTCCCAGCATGACAGGTCTGGTTTTCCAACGCTCTATTCTTCCACATTAAATGGGTACGTGTTGTGATCCCCTTACGATTTTAGGTTTTGTTTGGAACCCTGCTTCCCTACCTGCTCTCGAGGGTTTTAACTCTACTTTCTAACCAGTCATCTTATCTTTGATTCAAGTAATTTTTGTGCATTCACTTTAAATCAGTATGTATGACTTCATTTATTTTCGATTTTCTGGTTCCATTTCACTACAATGTACAGTCTATTATGATCCCTTTATGAACACAAGCAATATATCATTTTAGGTTGTAGTTTTTTTGTAATTTACTTGTATAGAATCATTTTCAATGATATTGAAGAGGTCAAAATGAGGTGGGGAGGAGGGGGGATGTGCGGGAGGAGGATGGGTAGGGGTGAAGTGAGGAGTACGGGGGCTGGACAGGGGGTTGGAGGTGGCTATGCAGGTGGGGGAGAGGGGGGGGGATGTGTTGGGAAAGATAAATGATAAGATATGGGGGTGAAAGAACATCCATGTTGATGGAAGCACCAATACATCAACGACTAGAAAAACCTGCTCTGTGAGTACCTCAACACATTACGATGTTAATGTCACTCTATCCTAAGTGCTCATACAACTAGAGGGTTGTTTCACTCATCCAGATCTCTAATTAGATCACTAATCACTTCTAAATGTAGTAAAAAAATTGAGATAACTAGATCAAAAAATAGTTCAAATGCCTGATCTATGATATCATATGTGTCTCCTCCTCGGACTAGAGTCCTGACCAAAAACATCCTCAAACCTCACGACCAAATTCCAACCAAACATGGGATGATCTAGCCTTGAAACCACTATCCAAATAGCAGATCTAGAAGCATCGATCAACTCACATAAAACAAATAACATAACCTCTCCATGGTCCCTAGGATATTATCCTCTAAAAACAACCACTATTGGCTCTCTTTGACCCACCTTAGTGCCAAACCAAAACACGGGGCTCCCATGGTCCTCAATGTGACAATATAAAGTGATTTCCAACTATAGCGTCCTTAGGTGCACCAAAAATATTGTCCCAAGACATTCAAAAAAACCACAAATGGAAAAAATTCCACAGTAATAACGTACACCCTATGAGGGGTACCTCTAGTACATCCAAAGCACAAGACACACCCAGTGCAGAAATATCCCAAATGCCCCTAAATGGCCTCCAACTGATCATCGATCAACAACGTCTCCAACTGATCATCTATCAACAACGCACCCAATGGGTTATATAAAAGAAATGAATATCCAATGAATTTTCAATGGTCATCATGACAATCATAAAATTTTTACCTTACAAGGGCTCTATAGTATAATATTGACCACTCCACATGGGCATTATTAATTAACAGCTATAGAAAACACTGGTCACTCAATCAGTAACAATCCCACTATGGTATCCTCAAGAGTCCCTTCGACGCATATAAATATCTTAAGGAAATCTGACCATAACTTCTATCCCACAACATCATCACATCCCAATGGTTCCAATAGTTCCAATCCTAAAAAAAGGAGGTAATCCTCAACTGTTATAACCTTGAGAAATAGGTACCAACATGTCAGGATAAAACAATATATCTTAATATATACTACTTGATTATAATTTTCAGGATCTATATGAAAGAACATTGGAAAAAACTAGCTTATATTTCCCAATCCATTCCAACTAATGATCTCATAACCCTCAGACATGATTCTCATCTCACAACCCAACCTGCTGGAGGATTCTGAATCCAATCCTTGAAGAAATCCTGATAAAGAATTATTTTAGTCCAAAACACCATAAAGACCACATTCAAACACAGAAATTATTCCACCATGGAAATTTATATAAAAAACTGATCAAAATTGAATACTCATAAGTCGAATTCTGACTCCATGGTTAAAATAGGGTAAACACAAAAGGAGAAAAAAGTACCCAACTTGTACTTTAGGTACATGATATGTAACCCAAAATGTCCCCTAGTTCCATGTGACATAGACTGCTCAGTGTGTACTTTTCCAAAGTATACGTCATGTGTTCTGGTATATGATGTTTACCCCCACCTGGGTACATTCACATACAAGGCCCCACTTAGCATGAAAAATTCCCTACTACATGGAATGTATCACCCCATACACAATCTTTACCCCACATATGGTTCCCATGTATGTACCTATACATATATCCCCCCCAAAAAAGGTCTACCCACTCACAATTCCTATCCATGTACCTCGCACTAGATATAGCTTTATACCCTACATGGCCATCTGCCACTAGCACACCCCGAGTCACCACTACATGGCGTGTAACCCACCCCCTTGTATAAATATTTTAGTTCCAAAAACCCATCTTTCCCAAGTATGAAGAACACGTGATGTGTGTTCTCAAAACTACACATCATGTACATGAGTTCTCCCAAACTAAACCCCCCCAAAATATCCCAAAACACCTAATTTTTCCAAAGTATCCATAGATTGAATCCTGAATGGGTCACCAAAAACCCAAAAAATACGATTAAAACTTATAATCAACTACCCTATGGGAATTTGTGGGGGAGGCGGGGGTGAGGTGGGGAGGAGGGGGTTGTGTAGGGGGTTTGGTGGGGAGGGGTGGGTTGGGCAGGGGGTGGGGTGGGGCGTAGGCTGGGCAGGGGGGAGGGGGTTTCTGTAGGTGGGGGGGGGGGGGGGTTGTGTAGGTGGGGGGGCTGGGCAGATGGGGGAGGGGGGCTGGGCAGGGGGGTTCTGCAGGTGGGGGTGGTGGTTGTGCAGGTGGGGGAGGGGGGTCGGGCAGGTGGTGGAGGGGGTGGGATGTGCAGGGGGTTAGGCTAGGCAGGGGGAGGGGGGTTGGGCAGGGGGGTTGTGCAGGTGGGGTGGTGGCTATGCAGGTGGGGTAGTGGGGGGTTGGGCAGGTGGATGAGTATGGAGAAGAACTTGAGTTCCTTGAACCCAATTAGGGAACTGCAGAATGATTTCGTAGGACCCGAGTATATCGGATAAGGCACATTCGTGGAATAATCTATAATTCTAGCCATGTCCCTACTTAGACTATCAATGTTGTAGAAACCGTGGAAGACCCATTTAGTGAGTCTAGTAGGAGAAGGAAAATCCCCATGCATAATCCAACCAGGTACAATTACTATGGAATGTAATAATGTTATATCCATCATAGATCAAGATTAATACGTCATTATGTTGAGAAACATCAGACCCTTGTACTTGTATTTAATGATAAATGTTATCAATATTTGAACATATTACATGGACTATGATTTTTTATTTAATATCATTCCAATGTTGACACATTATCATATGTGATATGATGAGGACAATATAGAACCTTCCACATAGATACTATAGCTTTGTGTCCAATGCAAGAAATTTCCATAAGTCCAATTCATGCTTGAGGATTAATTTGGAGACCTCATTTCTGAATCATAATTTATAGTAATTTAGTAGGATCAAAACTTCATTGACTTTTTAGGAAGGCCTCTTTAAAATTTTCTGACCACTCAAACATAACTATATTCTTAGTAATCCTAGTCATAGGAACTTCTAAAGGGGAAAATATTTAAATGAACTATATGTAAAACTTGAATAAAGAAAGGAAACCCACAATCTCAAACATGTTTCGTATTCCTTCTCATGACACCACAACCTATACATTCTTTGGTTCCACATAAATTCCCACATTATAGATTATGTGCCTAAGAAAGCATACTTTATAGAAGAATAAGTGACACTTTGTGATATTATAAAACATATAATGTGGTCAAAGTGTACAAAAAAATCTATAGGTGTCCAATGTGTATATCAATGGTCGGTGAGTATATAAAGATATCATCAATAAGCACCACAATGAATGAGTTGAGATATGTATTGAAGATCTCATTCATGAGATCCATGAACACCATTGGATTAATTTTAAACATGAAAGGAAAGTCAAGATATTTATGGAAGATGCCTTAATAATTTTCACACCATTTTTAATACAAAATCATATATATACATTCATTCAACTAATAAATTCATGTCCTTAAAAAAGTTCCACATGTCTCATTACTGCTAAGTAAAAAATGGTAAGGATCAATATTTTCCCTCATTTACCTCTTTATTACCTCTACACAAGTAGTAATTTACTACTTTCAAAATAGTAAATTATGTTCACACATGTCTTTTCTAGCCCACCGTATTTATATGTATCCACTACTTTTACCCTTATCAAAGCCCTATACTAATACTTCTCACTCAATATAGCTCATCACTCAACTCCCAACATCTTCCATACTACTAAAGGTAGTGTCTCATACAACTATATATCACATACCAACCTTCTCAGTCAACAAAAATCCATGTTAATACATTATGATCAATGTAAATCCATTTTCTGAAATAATACCATATTAACCATGGTAGGTCTAATATCACATTCCAAATGCTCCATTATCACTCGTGGTTGGGTTCATCTAGAACCATATCACTCAAGGTGAGGCCATTATATTGACCACTACCTTATCAATCATGGTAGGGTTAGATATCATGTTATAATATGATAACTTCATTATCACTCAAGTAAGGGTCCTTCTAGCACCTTATCACTCAAGGTGTTTTCATTCCTTATTATATATCACTATACTTGTTAGAGTTTCTCACCCAACATGTGTATGAAATAACAACAAGGGAATTTGGTCCATATCATAGATCACCAGATAGGTACAAGGTTCTAGTCACTCGGGACCTATTCCCCCTACCTTATCAATCATGTTAGTGTTAGATATCATTTTATAATATGATAGCATCATAGCTCACCAGCTAGTGTACCACCATGAGGACCATGATCCCATGTGATAAATGGTTAATTTTTATGATTCTCCCTATGGATCATCATTAAAATTTCAATGGATACAAAAATCATCTATGGAAGTTATATACTAAAATTCATGTAGTAATCTAATGGATTGTCATGGAGGATTATCTGAATGTTTGCATTACAAATTGAGGATATAATATTACCTTGTAATCTTATCCTCTTAGAATATGATAGAAAATTTCCAAAGTGATCCCAACAGATGATGTAAATGATTCATAACCACTGACAAACACCATGTTGGATGTCATCATAGCAGATCCCCTTGAAAATTAGGTATGTGATATCTCTCATGAATCAAGTAAATATCTATGCCCATATAATCTATGTGTCACAGAAGCCTAACCAATATCCCTCTCTTAAACACAAACCAATACCTTGATAAATGCAACAATATAACTAAATCTCTTGACATTATAGAAGTCATTTCCCCATATTATATGATTCACCCATCATTATACTCTAGGAACAAAAGGGTTATAATGGTCATAGTGTAAATATCCTTCTGAGTTAGTATATTGAATGATTAAATTCATTGAAAAAATATCAAATTTATCCTGGAGTAATCAAAACCAATAACCCTTATCCGATAGATCAGGATTGAGGCAGGGGATTCTTCATATATGGGTTATAAACTTGAATTTCAAATATTTCCCTCCCTATTTGATCAACAAGACAACATTTTGTTGGTTTTTGGTCTCTCTACCACATCAATATGTGAACCATACAAGGGGAAGGGATGTGAGTAAGCCTTCAAAAATGAGATGATTATTTCTATATGTTTCTTGTGTGTTTTTTGTTTGATTGCAGGTGATTGAAGTGAGTTTTTGTGAGTTTTCTATGTGTTCAGTGTGTTTTCTGTGTTTGCAGGTTGCAGTGTTCCTAAACACACAGAATGAGTGTTTTTTTTTTGTGATTGTAGTGTATTTTTGTGAGATGGCATGTTTTTCACATAGATTTTTCATTGCAACCTGCAGTTGATTGCAGGGTGATTCATTTTAAATTAATGGGGGTCTAAGCCAACGGTTTCAAAACCGTTGGGTTATACCCTTGTGTGCTGCTGCATTTCCCAACAGTTCAAAACCATTGGGTTATACCCCTGTGTGCTGCTTCATTTCCCAATGGTTAAAAACCATTGGGTTATACCCCTTATATGTTTATTCCAACGGTTTTTAAACCATTGGCATACCCTTGTACGCTGATTTTCCCAACGTTTCAGCTGAACCGTTGGTATAACAGGATCCAATTTTATTCCAACGGTTCATTATGAACCGTGGGCAGTTGAAATCTAAATAGCCTTTTCCCAACAGTTCAATGTGAATTCTTGGTATAAGGGTTTTTTGACGCCTCATAGACCAACAGTTTCTAAAACCGTTGGGATAAGATTTCCCAATGGTTTGAGGGCCTTTCCAAATGGTTTAAAACTATTGGGAAAACATGGATTCCTAGTAGTGGGGGTTCTTCAATGACTCCTCATTCCGGATCAGCACCACCAGTTGCTCACCAGTCACTTAACTGGAGTTCTTCTAGTCATTCAGGCTAAGGTGGAGGCCATGGCCATAGTAGTCAGTCACCAGGCTTTCAGCGACAGTATGGTGGATCAACTCAAAGTGATCAGGCAGGATCACAAGGCCGCGGTGTAGGTCAGACTTTTACAGTAGAGCAGACCCAGCAGGAGTAGGATCCCATACCTTCTACAGTTCGAGGTACGAACCTAGTTTCCTCAGTTTTATCTTCTATTCTTTTCGATACAGGGGCTTCCCATAGATTTATATTTGTTACTATTGTGGAGAGATTTGGGCTCTGTAACTTTTCCTCTACTGATATCTTGATGCTAGAAACTCCTTTTGGGACTAGAACGACTAGTGTACGTCAGTTCAAGGAGTTCCCTCTTGAGGTTGGTGGGTGTCACTTCTTATGGGACCAATATGTCCTAGAGATGACAGGATTTGATTTCATTCTCAGAATGGACCGATTAGTTACCTTCCAGGAATTTGTTGACTGTTATTGTTATAGGGTGAGTTTCACATCACCAGAGGGAGGATCGTTTCTTCATAAGGGAGAATGGGATGTCCAGGCGAGTAAACATGGACCCAAGCATCATGGGTTGGGAGGAGTTACAGCCCAGATTGTTATTCTATATCTGGATGACCAGGGGACTTCACAGTTATACTTTCCTCTAATGGTGGATCATTTAAGGTACGTCCTTCTAGAGTACTTTTTAGGTTTTCCTCTGGAGAGAGAGGTGGAATTTTCTTTTGATCTTGTTCCAGGGGTGGCATCGGTGTCCATTCCTCATTATAGGATGGCTACACTATAGTTACAGAAGATCAAGAAGCAGTTGGAGGAGTTGCAGGCAAATATTTTCATCTGACCCAGTACTTCTCCATGGGCTTTGCCTATCCTGTTAGTAAGGAAGGTATATGGTACCCTTAGGCTTTTTGTGGATTATCAGAAGTTAAACCAGTTGATGGTCAAGAACTGATATCCCTTTCTGAGGATTGATGATCTCTTTGATCAGCTTCGAGGAGCCTGAGTGTTCTCGAAGATTGACTTGAGATCTGGTTATCATCAGTTTCTTGTTAGACCATCTGATATACCTCTTATATCTTTTCGGAGTAGGTATAGTCTATACAAGTATGTGACTATGTCTTTCGGTCTCACAAACGCGCCTGCAGTCTTCATGGAACTGATGAACTGAGTGTTCCATCCATACTTGGATTCTTTATTGGTTATCTTCATGGACGATATCTTGGTGTACTCTCACACTCGACATGACCATGCTACCCATCTTGATATTTTTCTGAATACACTGAGGGAGCATAATTTATATGATAAGATCTCAAAATGAAACTTTTGGATGGATGAGATTCACTTCTTGGGTCATGTTATCTCAAATTTAGGAGTATCAATCGACCCAGGGAAAGTGAGAGAAGTAGTTTCCTGGGAGAATCCAAAGAACATTTGTGAGGCATGGAGTTTTCTAGGGCTTGTTGGTTACTACAGATGTTTCATACAGGAATTTTCACACTTATCAACACCACTGAAGGATTTTACTAAGAAGGGTGCAAGGTTCTTGTGGTCATATTCTTGTGAGTCATCCTTTTAGGAGTTGAAAGGGAGATTAACTTTATCACTAATACTAGTCTTGCCAGAGCCAGGAAAGATCTATACTATTTATTGTGATTCTTTAAGTATCATGATGGGAGCTGTGATTATGTAGGGGGGGAGGAGTCATTGCGTACGGGTCTCGACAGTTGAGACCACATGAGAGGAACTACCCAACACACGATCTCAAGTTGGCTATTGTTGTTCATGTTTTATGTTTTTGGAGAAATTACCTTCTGGGAGAGAATTTTATGGTTTTCACCGACCACAAAATTCTTAAAAACATCTTCACTTAGTGTGATATGAATTTGAGATAGTGAAGGTGGGTTGAGTACCTTCAGTCCTTTGACTTTGAGCTTGCCTATACACCTGGGAAAGCAAATGCAGTGGCTAATGCACTGAGTAGGAGGACTCAGATATAGGTAGTTCAGGAGGCCAATAATGAGTGGAAGCTTATGGAAAGGTTCTTTGAGATGAATTTGTAGGTGCATGATAGATAGGGGTAGATTTTTCTTTCTTCCGTAGTTGTTACCTCTACTCTAATTGATCAAATACGAATGAGGCAGCTATCAGATTCTGAAGGCCTAGTCCTACAGGAAAGCATGTCAGGAGAGGACCCTATTCATGGATGGACCATAGGCAAGGATGAGATCTTGAATTTCTAGGGGCGCGTATGGGTGCCGGTAGATATACACGAGGAGCTGATATGGGACTTTCATTCCTCAGTTTGGGCAATTCATCCTGGTGTCACCAAGATGTATCATGATCTACACCATCAGTATTGGTGGCCTGGTATAAAAATAGATGTTTCTAGTTTCATAATGAAGTGTTTCACCTATCTGCAAGTGAAGGTGGAGCATCAACGTGCATAATTTACCCATTCCCTAGTGTAATTGTAATGATGTCGCGATGGATTTCGTGACAGGGTTTCCAAGGTCGCCTCAAGGGAATGATGCAGTATGGGTTGTCATTGACAGACTCATGAAGGCTACTCACTTCTTACCAATCAAGTAAACCTTAAATGTTGATGAGTTGGTATGGTTGTACATCTGTGAGATTGTACATTTACATGGAGTTCCACACTCCATTATTTCAGATAGAGATTCATGTTTTACTTCTCGGGTCTGGCAGGGGCTTCAAAAGGCTTTGGGTACACAGGTACTTTTGAGTATAGTTTACCATCCCCAGATAGATGGCCAGTCTAAGCATACAATTATGGTGCTTGAGGAAATTCTATGAGCATGCATTCTGGATTTTGGAGGTTCTTGATAGAATCACATACCTCTTGGGGAGTTTTCCTACAATAATAGTTTTCAAGAAACTATTCAGATGGTACCTTATGAGGCTTTGTACGGTAGGCCATGTCGATCACCCTTATGTTGGATGGAGGTAGGACAGGAAGCTATGTTGAGTACTCATCTTGTTCAGGACACCACAGAGCAGATAGAGTTGATTTGGAAGAGGATGGATATTGCACAGTCGTGACAGAAATCTTATGTTGATCAGCAGAGACGACCTCTTGAGTTTGAGGTCGGGGATCAGGTTTTCCTGCGTGTCACACCGAGGTTGGGGTACAGAAGGATTAGGAGACAAGGTAATATTTCATCGAGGTATGTCGGGCCATTTGAGTTTTTGGAGAGAGTTGGGTCGGTTGCCTATCAGTTGCAGTTACCTCAGAGGTATCATGCTATGCACGACGTCTTCCACGCTTCTCATCTTCGATGTTACTTCTCAGACCTGCATCATGTCTTCCAACCCGAGGAGGTTGAGTTAGAAGTAGATGCATCTTTTTAAGAGCATACTCTCTGGATTTTCGATCAAAGTATGAAGGTTCTATGTGTCTGGTCTGTTCCTCTACTAAGAGTGCTATAACAGCATGGGAGAGTACAGGACGAGACTTGGGAGAGGGAGGCGGATGTAAGATCGTAGTGGTCGGAGCTGTTCGTGGTTTCTTCTTCTATGTCGCCTTGCTAGGGAAATTCGGGGATGAATTTCTTTAATGGGGGAAGTTTTTAAGAACCCAGATCTTCTTTTTATGTATGTTTTCCTTTTCTGGTCATTTTTGAGAAAAATAGGAGTTTCTGGAAAATATTTGAAGTACACGCTATGTACTTGATTACCGTGGGTAGCCGTGTGCTGGCCATGTAGCGGCTATGCACACGGCCATGTGGTAACCTGTAGACCTCCTAAATTAGAGTACGGAAAATTCAAGTACACATCATGTACTTCTAAAGTACATGCCATGTATTTTTTTCATTAAACATACCGGGGTCGCGTCTAATTGCCAGAAAGGCCTTCTTCTCGACCTAGTTCATCCGAGAGCGAGAGTACGGATGTGATCTTTCCCCGAGCCCCCTATCAAGCATCTGATCTCCAATTCGACCACCATCAATTGAATTGGGATCGCCTCGGTAAGATCTTTCTTCTTGTAGAGCTTTGTTTCATGATTCCTCCTCTTTCTCAAGTTATCATCCGTTGAACATTTTAGAGATTTTTGTAGATCTACAGTGTTCTTGGGTGATTCAAGGCTTGAGGTTCGCATATAGAAATCTCCCAACACCAAGGTAGGTGGTTTCTTCCTTTTCATTGAAAGTATTTGAGTTATATGTGCAATTTTGTCCAATACCTTTGAACAGGGTGTTGCATGTTTATCGTTTTAACCCTGTTAATTGCCTGCTACGCTGGTATGCGTGAGTAGAGGTTAATTGGATATGAATAAGGTTGATTTCTATGCCTTGGAATTGTTTTCTCATGCATGTTTTTTTACAAACCTTTGGTCATGTTTAGCATGTTAGGCTTCCTTGATGTTTTCCCATGCCTAGTACTATAGGATGGGGTGATTATTTTTATCTAACATTCTTGATATGTTGTAGACTATTTATCTAAGTAGTTCTTGAGGTTTACTTTGGTCGTATTGAATTTCTATGCTCGTTTCACTTACACAGGGCCATGAGAACCTGGTGTAGTAGACTATAAGGCGAATTGACTGTGTGAGATTCCTCAGAGAGTCTTTGACCACTTTTGACTATATGGGGAATTGATCGTGTGAGCTTTCTAAGAGAGTCTTTATCACTTTTTAATATAAGTTGAATTGACCGTGTGAGCTTCCTCAGAGAGTATTTAATGCTTTAGACTATGAGGGGAATTGACTGAGAGAGCTTCCTCAGAGAGTCTTTGATATATCCTTGTAATTTGAACCAGAGGGGTAGACTGTGTGTGCTTCTCAGAGGGTTGCTTATGTTGCTAGGTAGGACCAGAGGGGATAGGTTGTGAGTAATTCCTTGAGGGTTACCTATTTGTGTTTTCCTACTAGATTAGCTGTTTACTTGATATATGAAACTGAATGGTTTGAAACTGTGTATTGTTTAATGCTGAGTACTTCCTTGTTTACTACTTCCTGTTATTTATTACTTTCCACATATTCACTAACTATAAAGCACAGATCTTGTGGTGGTTTCCTATTGGTATTTAGTCTCACACCCTGTTTGGGCCATGCTTTTGGGCCCAAAAAGATTATATTGTTGTAGGTATATATAAGGGAAAGGGCCCTTCTACTTTAGGTACTTTAGTGATGTGGTGCTGGAGATCATGGGACCAAGCTGAGGCTTTCGATGTTGAGGATTTATTATCTGTTTTTATTTTTTACTTTAGTTTAGTACTGTTTGTATTCCAACATTGAGATTTGTTTGGATGCTTTCCTATACATATGTATCATGCATCATTCATATATCTGTGTGTGCTCCGGTTTATTATTTCTAGTCTTATGATGTTCACTTTTTCATGATTATACTACTTCTAGTATTGTATATCTATTTTACTTCCACTGTGTTACTCTTCTAATGAGGGAATATTTTTCCCACTATCACACCCAAGGACCTCACTGCTAGTCGACAGCCTCTGGTGTTTGGGAAATTGTGCTTGAGGCCATGTGACCAACTGGGTACGGGGCATCTCTGGGCAGCTTCCAGAACCAAGACGTTACAATATTTGTGGAAAAATATTTTTTTGAAATCTTCCCATTCCATGGAATCAATTCCCTATTTAGACTTTATGTTCTTGATCAGTTTACACCACTAATTAGCTTCCCCATCAAAATAATAGACCGCCAGCACAACTTTCTCTTATTCTAATAACTGTAGGACATAGAATATTTTTTCAATGGAGTTAATCCACTGTTACATGAGGAGGGTATCGAAAGATCCACCAAACATGGGAGACCTTTGTCACATACAATATTTGACTACAAATTACTCTTTCTTAGGATAAGAAGGTAATTCTACATGATTCAAGGTATTATTTATAACTTGAACCAATTGATCAAGTACTATCATGAAGTTTTTAGCACCTATTCCCATTATATTTTTCATTTTATTTGGGAAATTGTCACATTTCCTATCACATTGATTGTTGGAATGAGTTCTCTTATTTCTATCCACTAACTAAGAAAAAGAAATTATAAATTGGGGGGCTTGAACGCTTTTATAATAAGCATATAAAAAAATTTGAACATAGAAGGATAAACTTTTAAATAAAAATTATATCCTAACTTTTATTCCCTAAGTTTTAATTTAGGCTATCCATGGTGATATAATTATCCTTAGGGTTATTACTAAAGTACCCGAGTTATAATCTCCAAAAATAACTAGGTTGTGATTTAATACAAACTATAATGTCCCTAGCCTTTTACACATATTATTATATGATTTAAAACATAATTAACCATCAAATTACAATCCAAGTATTGTAAATTATAGTGTCTTTATAAGATTAAATACATAATTATAAATCATGAAACCAAAATCAAAAACATGTTTTATTTAATACTCATAATGATATTCCAAAACCCTTTGAGCCCTTACATCTTCATGGGATAAAATGGGGAATACATGAACAAATGGATGAGATAAAAATCATAGTAAGAGAATAAATATAATAATAAAATATATAACATGGGTTAGAAGGCATAACATGATGACATGAAAATTCATGAAACATGAATGAACATATGGAAGCATAACATATAGAACATGGGATAATTTAATCATGGAATCATAGTAATGTGGAAGTAATAAGAAAATGGCATAGGCATGAGTAAATTCTCATTGCAAATGTAAGATCATGAGTCAAGGCTAACCACTAAGACCATTGCACATGGAGTACGAGACAAGGCTAACCACCAAGACCGTTGCACATGATGTATCATGAGACTAAACATTACCCAATGAATTGGATCACTATCTGGGAACACTCATCATAACATTTTCATGAATATGTATTCCTCATAAAGAATCATATATAAGGAATCAAATATAAACCTAAGGGTTACCCATGGAAAAAATTGGGTATCATAATCCTATCAAAGGCATATCAAAATGGAATATCATAATAGTGTCCATAAAAGAATGGATTTAAATAATAAATGGATATTATTAAGTTAAAATAGACATATATCATGATAATTTATGTCAAACTGAAGTAATAAACTTGTAAAAATAGTGTTTAAGAAACTTTAGAAATAAAACATTTTAGTGTGGTTTAAGAGAAAATTTTCAAGGTTATTTAAAATGTTAAAGGCATAATGTATGTATAAAACCCGAAATTAATAAAGATAGTTTTAATGTTAAAATTAGTTATCATATAGAAAAAAAAATTCTTAAAACAGATTATGGAGTTCACTTTAAAATGGGTAAGAAATCGGGAAGTTCCCATTAATCAAACTTGCTAATCGGGAATAATTGAGAAGGGGTCCTTTTAAAAAACATGTATATCCACAAAAAAAGGAGGATGAAATGATATGAATACATGATATTAGAACATATACACATAATTTATATGAATTATATAAAAAATAAAAAATATTTTCATAGGGTAAAGAGAGATACATCCTAACCCGAAGGAAAAAATAGAGGTTCAGAAAGAATCTCTTACCTTATGTTAGAAAGTGTTATTGACTTCATCTTAATATCCTAGATAATCAAATTAAGTACATTAATTAATTATTTAAGAACCTTTAATATATTTATTAAATTTATTATAATTTTATTAAGTTCATTTATGGACTTTTTGATGAGTTATAGAATTCAATTTTATCGTCCAGAAGCATTCGTTTCCTTGGTTTTCATGATCGGTTTACTTGTATACATGTATGGAAAATCATGTAAAATGAGAATACTTTTACAGAATTGAAATAATATGTTTTTAATTAACTTACATAATATTAAATGGTATTATATATCAAATTTTTCCATATCTTAGTATGATTCATTAAAATATTAATGATAACCATTTAGATTATTTTGGCGTTTTTTTAATCATCGCGATCTAGTTTTGTTTTATTAATTAATATCATGTATATATAATAGTTCAAAAACATTAAATAGACTATAATAAATTTATTATAATATTTTTTAACTATAAAAATTATTTAATAACCATAATTTAAGTTGTTAATTTAATTTGAAACATCATCATCCTTGAATGCAATAAATCAATACATCATCGACGATGTTTTCATTTTTAGTACCAAATGAGGGAGGAAGAGAAATGATGATGGTTTTTTCTATTAACACAATAAAAATATATTATATAAAATATAATAGAGTTATAATTTCACTTGGATAAGGGTTTTTTAGGATAGAATAAGAAAATAAATGAAATTGAAAAAAATTAAAAGAAAAAGAAAGAGGTTTTTACCTCTTGAATTCTCCTCCTTAAGAACCACTTTAGGGGAATTGATTTTGGTATTTTGTTGAGAAAAAATGCTCATATATGTGGGGAGAGATTATTTGGAGATAATTGAGTATAATTTATACAAGAATAAAGTATTTAGAGGTGTGAGGAGAAGAGGTGGTGAGGGTGGTATTTATAGTAGGGGAGAGGGGAGTTTTCTCATTGTTTTATTCATTAGTTTATTATTTTTCCTCAAGACAAGAAATAGTGATTATTAAATGAATAAATAAAGTATGTATATAATAATTGTTCTATTTTATGTTTATTACATCAGTGATTACTCAAATAATAGTGTATTTAACTTATAATGTATATATATCGTAAATTACCGTATTTTTCTATTCACAAAAACTTCAACTATTTTAGAAAAATTATAAAAATTAACGCTAACCATTTTTTGACATGTAGAATACAAAAATGAAATAAAATTTATTAAAATAAATTTCTAAGTATTAGAAATTTAATTTTTAATTAAAATCATAATTTATTCGAAAAATACGGATTTTAAAATTATAACTGATTTTATAACACTTTAAAAATTAATTAAGGTCTCATAAAATTATCTTAAAATAATAAGAAAAAAATTATTAATTTATGATTCTATTTTATAAAAAAAATATTTTCTTTTAAATAATTATATTAATTATAAAATTGTAATTAAATATTTATGACTTATAAAAATACAAACACTTAACTTATCATTTTTAAAACATTTATTTACTTGTACCAAGATATAGATATATCATATTTTCATTTATAATATAACCAACTTTTATTTATACTTTTATAGGTGAGTTTATTATTCTATTGGTTGGGTTACTATTCTTATGGTTCACATTACTATTCCATAGGTCATCTTACTATTCCATTGGTTTACCTGAATGGCCCAAAGGCCTTATTTTTATTTATTTTGATAATCCCCATTTCAAAAGATGAGGGGGAA
This sequence comes from Viscum album, assembly GCA_963277665.1. Taxonomy (NCBI): domain Eukaryota; kingdom Viridiplantae; phylum Streptophyta; class Magnoliopsida; order Santalales; family Viscaceae; genus Viscum; species Viscum album. Next base: position 513,361,321 of record OY728163.1, on the reverse strand, counting down.
CCTTTACAAGGCCTATAGGATTAGTGAATTACATAAACCAAATGACATAGAGGAATTCATCCTAGACATGACTACTTGTAAATTCCCCTCCCCAACATCTGAATCGTGAAATCAACATCCCCCCTTCACATTGGTTTAGGTTCCTTAATTTCTATAAATAATTATTATTTCATGCATTCTTAATTTATAAAATTTTTATTGTGTTCTATATGAGATTTTATGTGATTTATACTATATAACATAATTATAAGAAGGTAATTTTCATTGATAAAATTTTGGGTCGTTACTTTGAAAGTTATTGATTCTTATGGAATTTATTTATCCTTTAGATGGTAGGGTTTGATGTCATACTTGAGATGGAATGGTTGATCAGTAATCATGACAACATTTAATTTTATCACTGAAGAGTGACTTTCAATTTCCCAATGGTGTTAGATGTGTATAAAAGAGAAAATGGGATGTCCAAGATGGTTGATTAAGACCATAGCATCGTGGGCTGGGAGAAGTGATAGCCCAGATTTCCAACCTTTTCTTGGATGATCAAATAGTGAACCTGATAGATTTTAATCTAGTGGTGGATTGTTTCAGGGATGTCTTCTTGGATAAATTATCTAGACTACCACCCATGATAGACGTAGATTTTAAAATTGATGTTTCTCCAATAGTAGCTCTAGTAACTATTCCTTTGTATAGGATGTCACCTATTAAGATTCATGAACTCAAAATTTAGTTATAAGATTTAGATTATTAGGGTTTTATCTAACCCAATACATCATGTTGGGATTCACCAGTCCTTTTTTACAAGAAAGTGGATGAAACCCTCAAACTATATGTGGATTATTGATGATTTAACTAGCTTATAGATAAGAACTGGTATCCTTTTCCTCAAATATATTATCTCTTCAACCAGCTATGAGGAGATAGAGTGTACTCAAAGATCGACCTGAGATCAGGCTATCATCAGGTGTGAGTTGACACATCATACATACCAAGTATAACTTTCTGAATTTGGTATAGTTTGTATGAGTATCTAGTTATGTCGTCTGGTCTTATGAATGTTCCCACTATTTTCATGGCCTTTATGAAAAAGATTTTCCACCCTTACCTGGATTCCTTTTTCATAGTTTGTTTGGATGACATAATGGTGTATTCTCATACTCTAAGAAATCATAAAAAATACCTTGAGAACATATTGAGTACACTGAGAGAGTAGCAATTATATGCTAAACTCACAAAGTTCCTTTTTAAGATCTAAAAGGATTGCTTATTGGGTCATATTATCTTGGAATCAGAAGTATTAGTTAACCTAAAGAAGGTGAGTGTTGTTGTTTCCCAAGATCATCCCAAGAATGTGTTTGATATATGTAGTTTATTGGGGATGGTTGTATACTATAGGCATTTCATACAGGTCTTACCACACCTTTCAGCACCTCTTATCAGTCTGACTAATAAGGTTATAAATTTCTTATGGTCTGAATCATGCGAGAAGGCCTTTCAAGAGCTGAAAGGAAGACTTACTTTAGCAATGATCATGATTATTTCAGAGCATGGTAGAGGTTATACAGTGTTCTGTGATACATCAGGTGTTGGTATGAGTGTAGTATCAATGAAGGAGGATTGAGTCATTGTGTATGGGTCTCACTAGTTAATACATAACAAGTGTAATTACCTAATTCATGTCATCAATCTTGCATCATTTGTTCATGCCTTGCATTTTTTTGAGGCATTATCTAATGGGATTGAACTTTTTAGTGTATATGGAGCACAAGAAACTCAAATATATCTTTATGTAGTGTGACTTGAATCTCAAACAATTAATATGGGTCGAATACCTTCATTCCTTTTATTTTTGTCTTTACTATATTCCTAGAAATGGAAATGTGGTAGCTAATTTGTTGAGCCAAAAAACTTAGGTACAATCTATTTAGGAATCTAGTGATGAAGGGAAGTTGATGGATCTATTTTCTGAGATACATCGGAAGTTTCAATAGATTCACAGGTGACCTTTTCTTATAGCCTTAATATTTACATATTCACTTATGTATATGGTTAATATAAGGAAGTTTTTAGATCCTTAAGGTTTGGTCCTACATGAAAGTATTTTTAGAGAGGACCTACCTCTAAATTTCTCTAATGATGGAGATGACACCCTTCATATACATGGGTGTATCTAGGTTCCTACAAATATATGAGAGTATCTGATGTGAGAATATCATACTTATTAGTGGGTAGTGGATCCAGGTATCTCCAATATGTATCATTATATGCTTTTCCAGTATTTGTGGCCTAGGATGAAATATCAGATCACGAGTTTCATCACTAGGTGTTCCACCTATCAACAGGTGAAGGTGGAACAGTAGCAAACCACTATCTTGTTACATCCATTACCAGTAATAGAATAAATATGGGATGAAATCATAATTGATTTTACATTTGGTTTAATGAGGTATCTTTGAGGTAGTTATGCGGTTTGGTTAGTCATAGATTGATTGATGAAGGTATCCCACTTCCTTCCTACCTAGGAGACTTTCTCAGTTGATGAGTTGGGAATAATGTATGTCCATAAGATTATACACCTAAAATTGGTCCCTCATACTATAATTTCATATAGGGAGGCTCATTTTACTACAAGGTTATGGAAATAATTGTAAAAGGCTTTGGGTACACATGTTATTCTATGCACAGCTTTTCACCCTCAAACTGATGTACAGTTGGAATGTTCTATACAAGTGTTGGAAGACATGCTCTAAGAATTTATCCTTGATTTAGGAGGTTATTGGGAGAAACATATCCCTCTCATAAATTTTTAATATAATAATACCTTTTGATAAACAATTTAAATGTCTCTATATGAGGTCTTATATGGTAGGTCATGTCGTTCACCTCTATATTAGCTATAGGTAGGGGTGGCATTGCTACTAGGTCCTTGTCTCGTACAGGGGTCTTCACAGTGGGTTCATTTGATTAGGAAGTGTATGGATACTACTCAATATAGATAGAGATCTTATGGTGAGCTTCATCTATGACCTCTCAAGTTTGAGGTTTAGGATCATGCTTTCTTGTGAGTATCACCCAGGCTAGGGTATAAGTGGATACAGAGGAAAGGTAAGTTGTCACCTTGTTTTGTCGGGGATTTTTATATCTTGGATAGATTAAATCTAGTAGCATATTAGTTGATATTAACTCAGAAGTACCTTTCCATGCATGACATATTCCATGTTTCATAGATTCATCGTTACGATGCCAAACCATCTACTAATTTTGATCATGAGGATGTTAAATTATATTTAGATGCTTATTTTGAGGAGTATCGCATACACATAATTGATCGGATAATGGAGGATCTCTAAGGTAGGTATGTCCCTTTTCTATGGGTTTCATGGTAGAACAACCATGTACAGGATGAGACTTGGAATACGTAGGCCGATGTATATACTCAGTAGATGGTTTTATTCTCATATAATGCTTTACCACACTTGGGAGGGAAAGTTGGGGATGAGTAACTTTTAGGGAGAAATCTGTAATAACCTAGATTTTATATGAGGTATAGAACCTTATAATTTCTGTTTAATTAATTTTTTACCTAATATGAATTCCTAGTAAGCTTATAGAGAAAATGGGGGTGTTTGAGGCTGGTTTGGTTCCTAAAGTATCGAATTTTGGAGAAATAGATGGGCTGCATAGTTAGTAGAAATCATTCCACTCAGGAAACATAGTTTGATTAAACAGTCTGGGGTCTTTCAATTCACAGTAGAGGGTTGTACGGTTTACCCTAAATATGAATCCCAGGCCTCAGGGTCATGTGACTTGTCTCAGATATGTGATAAAGGGGTTTTACATGGGCTATGCATGGTTAGTCAAATTGTGCACATATCCCATGTGAGGGGTGAATTGTGGTAGAACTAGGTGTATGGTAGGTTCACGGTTTGGACAACCATGTGGAAAAACCATTAACATCTATGTAAAATGACCATTTTTCCTTATATATTTAAAGGACCTCACCTTTCTTTCTTTTCCTTCTCCAGTGGACATCACCTCTCCCATTTCTCTCATTAGAAGCACTCAAGCCTCCTCACTTAGACTTTAATCCTATTTATTCATACAAGAACCAAATTAAGATCTTTTTTCATGTTGGATAGCCACTGGTAAGTTATCCATTACTTAAGCTCCTTTTTTTCATTTTTATTTCTATTAATGGTGCTAGTTTGGTGTGAGGTCATATACCTTATTTTCAGGGAATTCATTTATTCCTGTGTTTTCTTCCAATACAGACCAAAATAAGGATTGATAATGGATGAAGAATCTACTACAGGCATAAGGTAGGTGTTCTATGACTTTTCCCTCAAAGTATCTCCATCTATAAAATTTTTTCATTATGTGTTTGTCGGTTTCACTGAGCATTACTCCTTAAAATTCATCTTCTATATTTTAATTTGTCTAGATCATATTTTAAGGACCTAATGAAACCTCTTGATATAATTGGGGGTTGTAACCTCTATGTTAACCACCCTAGGTAGGGTGTGTTCTTACAATGCCTTTAGTGAACCATTTTGGGTTTACCAGAGATATTGTTCGGGTGTGTTGACGTGACCTTTGGTAAGGTAAGTGTTCCATCATGATTAAATAAAACTTTAAATTGTTCGATAGTAATTATATATATATATATATTACTTAACCTTATAAAATATATTTAAATTGATAATTGGTTATATGTCTATAATTCACCTTGTCACGTATGATAAAATGTAATGGAATAAACCAAATGAATTGAAATTTTCATTAGTATTACATGGACTATAATGACATATGTATATAAATGAAATGATTATAAGGTTACTACTGATTTTTCTCCTTTTCCATATTTATAGGAATGGTCATACTTGAGCCCGCCTTGGATTCCAGAGGGAATTATTTGAGCACTTAAAGGATTCCATTCTGATTCATTGAGTTGATTACCATTGTAGATATCCACCAAAAAATATAACCCTTATCTTATTACTTGAATTCCATAGTGATTACCAATGATTCACTTGACTATTTTCTGGATATTATAATGCATTGGATACACTCCTTGGATTCATCTTGATGTCTTCAATCACGTTATTCCATGGATTCATCCCATTAGTACCAATCATGCTTAGCCTAGGATTACTTTGGATGGGATCCGTAGAATTTTTTAGACTCTTTTATAGTGGAATTCCTTGGTTATAACCCTTAGATTAAACTTAGACCCTTATAACCAGATTACATGAGTTTCCACTATGAGTTGGATTGGCCCCTGAGGTCAAGGATGCCTTGGATTATCCTTGGATCCTATTTTATTATTATCATTGATGTTACTCCATGATTACCCATATATTATAATTCTTAACCCATGGACAATAATTAAATGATCACATGTTCAAAGACACTAGTTGAGGCTAAAGTAAGTATGGGTTATTTATTTTATCACTCCTTTACTTTTGTATATTTGCATGTTGTTACAGTTTATATTCACAAAATAGATTTTTATAAAAACCATTAGTGGAGGAATAATGATATTTATATCACACCCTATTCGGGCTTTTGTTGGTACCTGTACAGATTATATGATCACACGTGTGGACAAAGGGAAGTGTCCCACTTCAGACACATAACTTTCATGCTTTAGGATGGGAGAATGGTAGTAGATGACTGGACCAGTGCTCGATATGCTTGGATGGTTTTTTCCCTTTTTAATTATTTGTTTATTATGTAATATAATGTATGTTTGCTACCATGTATGTCTATTTTTCTTTTTATAGGGACATGACATCATTATTTTGTATATTATATAGTTTATAGATTTTGATGATTACTTATTTTTTATGCTTATTATTATTTCAACCGCTTTATTCATTATCATTATGATTCTACTATTTATTAATCTATTATCTATGGTGTGATCCACTTTGAAATGAAAGAATAATCTCCCCATAGACACACCCTAGGCCCTCGCTGCTAATCGAAATCCACTAGTATACGGGGCGGTGTGCTTGAGGCTATGTGCCAACTGGGTTTGGTTACTCAAGAGTGCACCAAGTCTGGGACTTCACATGTTGTTAATTATAATAGATCTATCTTGAAAATTATTAGTTTTTACCTAGTTTTTGGAACCCTTCATCTCACCAACTTGAGAAGATTCTCCATTAACTTCTACTAATTTCTTTGATTCTTCTCTAGATTTGTTCAACTCATGTTATACTATGAGACATATGGATTGTGTCTTATCTAGTTCTTATTAATTTGAACCTAGTTCCTTCCTAAGATCTATGATAGTTTTTTCATGTTCAGATTCTCTAATCTTGTGCTTCTTGATCTCATAAACATAGGATGATTCCTTCTTGCTTATCTCTTCCTTCCAATAACCACAATTTTATTTTCCTTATCATGCTTCTTATTTTCTTTCTTGTGGAATTGTATCTATCCCATGTCGAATTCTAATTTTTATTTTCAGTTCCCACTCAAGTTATATCCTTTCCTATCCATCATCATCACTACTTAGTAAATTAGTTCCTTTATTTACATGAGTAAGAAAACCAACTTCATTATTCAAATAACAACTTGATGATGAATATTTCTTATGATTTCTAAAAATATTTCTCTTCTTACTTCTAGGGTGTTTCTTCTTATTTTTACCCTATTTATGGTTTTGAAGTCTCTCATCATTTAATTTTGATTCAGAGTCATATTATTTAAGCTTCTTTCATGTACATTTCTTTAAAAAATGACTAGAGTCACCAAAGTTGAATTATTTTAGTGGATAATTACTATTTCCCTTAAACTTTACCTTTTTGAATACTTTTGATATAAGATCAGTAATTTGATTGAATTATTCATTATCCACATCATCCAAGTCTTCAGATTATTCAGCCTCTTATTTTCTAATTTTTTTTCCTTGTGTCTTTAAGTCCCATTTAAAAATTTTATTTCTTCTTGAAAGATGTAATTTTCCTTATCTCATAAACTATGATAAAGTTTTTTATTTCATCAAGAGACAAATCAACTCTCTCTTCTACGGTTGATATATTTGAATCAAAATAATCTACAAAATTCCTCATCAATTTTTTTACAATGATAAATTCATCAAATTTCTCACCAAATACTTGAATGTTACGGACTCTCTAATTCACTCTAGTGAAATACACATCAATATTTTCATCATCAATCATTTTGATGTCATCAAACTAACTCCTTAAAACTTATAATTTGGATTCCATGACTTTGGACTCACCTTCATAACTACTTCTCAATTTTTCCAAGATCTCCTCATCAGTCTAGAGATCCATGACCTTTGTGTATACCTTCTCTAATAAAGTCATCGAGATTGAATTTTGATCCCTTCCATACAACTCCATATCTCTCTTATCATCTTGTTTCATGGAAGAATCATCAGTAATGGGTGAAAACCCCACTAGTGTTGATTTTGAGGTAATCTGTGAGTGTCAGTATATGCAAAATCCTATCTCTCAGTGGGGAGGTAAACCTAACACATCTCCAAGAAAGGAATCCTCATACTCCACCACCACTACAGGAAACCTAAAGCTTATATCATTCACCTATCTAGGGGTTATATTATCCAACTGATAAGAAGTCAGTTGTATCCTCTTATACATTAGCTCATCCTGTTCGACCTAGTATCACTCCTTATCGAATGAGGAAAACTCAATCCCATAAGATGAAAACCCCACCACACTCACTAGTAGAAACCAACTAAGCATGTATGGTAGAAAACCCATCCATACTAAGTAAAAAAGTTATAGGGTATCACTTCCACTATTTAAAGATTTCATGTGAGGCCCTCTCTCCTCTCAAATCCATGTCACACTATGGATAGAAGTGTGTGATCACTGATCCTATATGTAGGAGCCTCCAACATAAGGGTTGAGAAAAAGGGTTACACTAGTATCACTAAGAATCAAATAGGGGATACACTCAGAAATTTTGGATCATGTCTCTATGAAGAAAATGAAATTGTGGAAGTAAAAACACACATCATACCTTATACTATACTCAAAGACTCCATGCTATAAGATCCCACAATTTGGAACTCATCCTTTCCCTTTCCCACCTATTCACCACAACCAGGGATTTCTTCAAAACCTTAGAACACTAAACTACCCTGAACACATAAGTCAAAGGAACTCATCCACCACACCTTGACACTATCCACTTTAGGAAGAACTGACTCACCTACATGTTTTTAGATTATAAAATATGAATAAATCTCAGTGGGGGAAGTGTCCCTATTTCTCTAGAGTCAAAATTTTCATAAAAAGTTACCAAGATAGGGCTCCTCTGATTCCTCACATCACCATGTATAAGTCTTTCTTCTAAGACCACTATCAAGAGGGGTTCTAACAAAGCAGAAAATTTTCACCATAACTCATGTCAGTTCTTTACTACTTTGAAAAATGGGGTATGTCCCATCATGAAGCCTAGGTGATCTCTATCTCTGAAACTCATGATGTGCATTCTCTAATGCATACATCTGATTGGTTGGGGTATTCACAAGATGAAAAACCCAAACCACCTCCTCATTCTAGTCTTTAGCTACCTGAGGGTCTAGATTTCCAAGTAACCTCAAAATTCCTTATTACTTGAACTCACATATCATGCCAAACCATCACGTATTTTCTCCCTAACCTACTAGACCCATCAGTTACCCAGCATGTCATTGATTATCCATTGGATCCACAGAAGGGTAAATAATTACTCAATAGGTGGTAGAACTAATCTATTCCTTCCTAAAGGGAACACCCAAAACTTATTCTTTAGACTGAGCCCTCATCACTCAACTAGTCATTGTCATGACACTATCTCAAAATCCTAGCTAGCTATTGTCATGGGGGAATATTGAAAAACATCAAGATGTACTATGGTCAAAAATTATTTCAGGTGATCTGAATCAATAAGGAAGTGGAAACCACAACTCATTCCTATATGATGCATGTACCAATTTTTTCCCCTAAAACCAATATCTACATGTACTAAGTTAACAGTAGGTTATCAAATTCATGGTGAATAGATATTTCATCCAATCAACCAACACTGGATTCCTTGGCCCCATATCCAAACTCAAAACATTTTAACACTTTTTCTTAGTTCCCAAAACAAACCTCACATCTATACAATCTCCATACTCCAATCCTAGTATGAGACTACTCTAATGCCACTCTATCATGACCCAACCCATCGGGGCCCGACTAGATGATGGTAAGACAAGTGTGACACCCCAAGACCACCTCCAATAGGCTAGGGGTGTAGCGACCCCAAACCCAGGGTTCTTAATGAGACATGATATACTTAACATTACATCATTACAAAATTACATATCATGTACCATTACTACAGAAGATCGCGAGGCTCAGGATTCTGGGAAACCAGCTGCTTCTGATTAACTTCATTAGTACCAACCACACCTGAAAAATTTTAAACAAAAACGTAGGGTGATAAAATATGCCCAGTAAGGGGTTTTAAAAAAACATTTTAAGAAAATCCTTTCTCAAAGAAGTCCTTTTGAAGAGAATAAAACACTTTCCTAAAACAAAACATTATCTTTTCTTAAAACATGAAATCCATCATTCTTTGAAAACCACTTGCACAAAGAAGCACGTACTTGAAATAAGCTTTAAAGTAAACATGATCAGAGAGCGCAACATAATAAAAATAAACAATGCATAATATTCAAACAAGGTTACATAAATTCTAAAAATAATTCTGTAACTAAGCAGGGAAAACGTGTATAACATGGTTCATGAGAATATACAGTTCTTCTAACAGTTTACCACATGAAAAAAAAAACAGTTCTTGTCACATAACTTACATTTTCATAGTCATGAGAGCTTTCAACTAGGGGTTGTACTGTTAGTTGAACTAACCCCCGGTTAACCTTTATCATTACATGCAGAGGGATTGTATAATACTGGACTTTGTCAATACCTTTCGTCAAGACCGTATAACATACTTAACGGGTCAAGGCTCACTACCCACCCCGTTTCCTTGATAGCTCAAGCCATGGCTAACTGCCTAGACCGTCGCACATAATCGTCTCATGAGACTCCTGCTTTACCCAATGCATTGGACTGCTGTATAATTTCGGGCGCACCCGTCACATCATTCTTGTTGCGCTATATAATTCCGGGCGCACCCGTCACATGTAAGTCCTATACATCCCTCACATATCTTGACATGCTCATTCGTTCATAGGGTTTCATGCATTCTTAATTAAACCCCATTTTCACATACTTATTTATAACATGAAGACAGTTTAATCATTAAAAACATTATGACATGCATGCTAAAGCTCCGTGCACATAACAAGTTATCTTAACATTTGAAAACATGGGTTTCAAGAAAATGAACATAACACTTAACATTCCTTAACATCGTAATACCCAATTAAAGCACAGTCGTTCATAACTTACACATATGATGATAAATGGATATCATGGGTGTTTAATACAGACTTTTGGGGTTACAAAGTGCGTAATCGAGTCCATCTTGGGGAAATCATGTATATAATTGTGTAAACTCTACTATTAGCACTTTAAATAACAAGCCCCCTTTTCTTTATAAAGTTTTCAAACATCATAATAGAACTCGTAATTGAAGACAACATAATGATATGTATACCTACACATATGCATGGGTTCATCACATTAAACCATACTGCAAAAATATCTCTCGTGTTTTACCTTAAACAAAATTTATATTTGATAAAAACATCTGGAGTTATTTTCCATGAAAGAAGAAAAATGGGTGAACATAATTTCCATAAACCATTATTGACAGAAAGTCAGCAAGGTTGTTTCATAAACATGAGTACATACTAATGAATACATGTATGCACTTGTAAAAGTTTAAGGAGTCCATACTAACCATTTTCACAAAGCAAAATCCTGATTTATCCAGAGTAGTGATAAATGAAAATTCTCAATTGCAAGAATAATTTTGAAATCAAGCCAACCCGTAAACTTCATCATTCTATGTTGTAATAAATTACAAATCATGGACACCAAGTTCAAATTAATGTATATACACATTACCAATATACTTCATTCACTTGCATAATTTTACCCATTCATTCAATTACTCAAAATCTCCATTTTTTTATAGGTGAAAGGAAAAATCAGGGTTATAAACATTGAGAAAAGGTTGTATACTTGCGTATATCATCTTATACATATGTGTATATAAAAGTATATATAAATATACACATATATAAACACAAGGTGAAAAAAAACAAGAACCCGCACCCAAATAAAACAGATCTTTCAAACCCTTACCCCAATTTTAGGTTTTCACAAAGAGGCTGACAAGATCGGTTCTAGGAATAGGTAAAACAGGTTTATATGGTCCTGTATATTCTTATACCCAATTATACAACAAGTGTGTATAACTATATAAAACTTACAGAAATGGTAATAAACGATGAAGAGGATTTTCCCCCTTCCTCCTAATTGGTTCTTTAGGCCGAGAGGGATCCCATGGTCTAAGTTTGCACCGGTTTCACACACACCATAAATATATATAACAAGTATATATATTTACACATTTATATAAACTGAAACTTGACCAAACCGTACCAAATTAAAAACCTGCTTCTTACCTTTCTCGGAGAGGTGAAGTAGACGAGGCAAGAGGAACCAAAAGATTAAATGCAGAAGATATACATATATATATATATATAACATGTATGTACGTATATATAACTATATATATAAAACCCTAAGTTTAAACAAAACTTAGGAAAAAAAAAGAACACGACCCTTACCTTAGCTCGACGAGGAGGAGAAGGAACGACAGAGCAGCGAAGAGGTCTAGAAACCAGAGAGATCAAGGGAGTCCGGTGAAAACTACCGGCCTTCAGTGCAAAAGGGTTTTTAAAAAAACAGAAGACAAAGAAGAGGACTTCGGAGAGTCGCCGGCCCGAGGTATCCGAGGCGAGGGTTCAGTGTCAACCTGTGGAAAGGAGGGAGCAGCGTGGGTCTCTTCGCCGGCCTACACGAAGAAAAACGAGGCACCCTACGATCTACCGGTCTGGCGTCGTGAGGAAGAAGAAGAAGCCGCGGACGCGAGGTAGAAGAAAACCGAGAAAATAGCGGGCAGCTGGGATCAAACCGAGAAGATCAGACGGCTTAGGATCGGTGCGGTATTAAAAGAAACCGACGGCCGCGATCGAAGGGGAGAAGATCGGACGGCCCCCGATTGAAGCAGCGTTTAAAAACACGGTTTTCAACAGTTTTAAAAAAATTATTTAAAAAGAAAATTTATTTCTTTTAACTTATTATAATATTGTCTTTATTTTATAAAAAAATCAATTATTAATCCAACTTTTATTAAAAAAAAGGGTCACTGGTCAATAAAAGTAAATTGATTTAAATCAAGGAATATTATATATATATATATATATATTTGCATATATATATATATATATATATTTATAACATCAATAATTTTATTAACCTTATTATATTAAGTATATTATTTTTAAACCATAATTATTATATTTTAGAAAATCGAAGGTTCATTTAATCAATTAAAGAAAGCATTGATTTATTTAACATAATATATATTTATTTGCTTATTTATTTATTTATTTTCCTTTGTTGAATTACATAATAATTATCTTAATTTATAATTTCATGTAAACATTTAGATACACTCTTTTAAGAAAAGAAAAAGAAATTGGTTGCTTAATCCCTTGTTCAACACAATTTAAAAAAAACATAAATTCATATTTCATTATCAATTATTTTTTTTTAAAGGGTTTTTCAATCAAATAATTATCTTTATTGTTTTTAAATTAATAAAAGTATTTGTGTAAGCTTAAATATGAAAAATTTGTAAATATAACCATAATTTGACAAAGTTTCCAAAATAGTAAAGGTCAAATTAATATGTATAGTGGAAGAAAAAAACAATAATATTAATTTTCGCCATTTTGAAACATAAAATATAATTCTCATTTTGGGAAACAAGAGATAAATTGATTAAATTATCATTGATGTCACTTTTAAACATTAAAGAAAATTACACAATTAGCATTCCGATCCATTTGGGGTAAACTATCTTATTTCCAACGATCAAAATAAAACATTAGATTCTTGGGGAACCAACGGCCAAATTTATAGCCGTTTGGGGTTCAACGGTCAGATTAGGGTTCTTTTAAAAGGGTATGGTCTCGGGGTGTCCCTCGCTCCAGGTGAATGAAGAAGAAACAGAGAAGATGGTTTGTGTGATTCCCCTGGTGATAAGCACAGTTGCACTGGCTTCGGCCATCCTCATGTTCATTCTGATGGACACCCGAAACCCCTACCGCATTCTTGGTCTCTTAGTGGTTTTAAGCGGTCTCCCCATTATTGTAATCGGGTTCTTAGTTGGGATTTTCTGTTAGTTTACCTTCTTGTTTGGTCAGTGGATGTTGTAGCCAAAATGTTGCTTATTTGAATAAAAGGAATTTTCATCCATTCGATGCATATTATTATTATTAGTTGTTTGTTGGTTCACTTAACGGGTGATATTGGAAAGAAAACTTGTCAAAAATCAAAACATGGTTTTCTCGGGTCGTTACATTACTTCCCCCTTCAAAGAATTGCACCCTCGCAATTCTATCATAAAAAAAAAAGAAGAAAAAAACTGAAACCCCAAACATAGAACACTACCAAAACAGTGGATCTAGCTCGGTTAACGGGATACCGAAGTTGGCACACACCTCTTCTGTTTCCCTAGCCCAGATGCACCTCAAACAGTACTCCTTGAACTCTTGTTCGTGCGTACTGCACACGGACTTCCAAAGGGAGGCTCGTGCGATGCAAAGCTCAGAAATGTCCGAGTAAATAAACTCCTTGATGAATCTTCTGGCCACATCACGCTCGAGGTAGTCGAGAGGGATGACGCGGTTGAGGAGACTGAGATTCAGGACTTGGAACATGTAGGCTACACTAAGCTAGCCATCCTGGGCAGCCACGAGGAAGCACGCTCTGGCAGAAAAGTTATGTGCCAGAGTGAAACACTGGAACAGGCCCTCAAAGTATCTTCCCCTTCACCTGTAGTAGGGGATTTGAGCCATGGAAACGAGGTGAAAGACACGATCATCCTCTTGACATAAATAAAGGATCTCTGGATCATTTTCTAGATCGAGCAAATGCTGGCAGGACCCTCGTAGGTGGAGAAAGGATGGATAATCCACTGTGCATGCCTTGATCAATATGACTTCTACTAGCTCATCGGATAGGGATGAGAAGTTCGTTTGACCAGCCATCTGAAAGAAAACATCGAAGGGAAACTCTTAACAACATTGATAAGGTGGAGACAAGAAAGGAAACAAGAAACTTCCATTTATGAAAAAGTTTACATGAAAAAGTCTGAGTTTACAAGACGTGCGCCACAAAGAGTGGCAAAACTTCCTAACTCTTCAAACCACACACAGGATGAACAGACATGACTAAACTCATTGGAATATTTATAATGCCTCCTGAGTTTAGCGTGAGGGGTATGGAGTTGGGAAAAATCGGTATACACTTCTTGCCTAAGAGACAAACGGGTGGACTCATTTTCCAACACTCCAAAGTCCATTAACTAGCCCCAGAATCCATAGTGCAAAATCTAGCACAAGTAAGCCGCTTGGAGGTCTCCGGCAGCAGCAGCTTCTTGGAAAGGGTTATCTAGAATTGTGCCAAATTCCTCTCCAGTTGTGAACACTTGGAAGAGTCCTTCGTGATACCTTCCCCGACGTGCATAAGAGGGAAATTGGGTCATCATCATTAGGAGATAATCCATCCCCAATCCCCGGTGAAGACTAAGCACCCTAGGTGAGTTTGACACGTCGTACAGGTGGTTACACATCATGCGAATTTGGGCATAATTCAGAAAGTTCTCATGGCTAGCTAGAGATATAATGTTCTCTAGAGCCTCAGTGGGAAGTGACAAAAGTTCGGTAGGTACATCAGCCATCTGAAAGTTATAACATTTTTATTTAGTCAATCATAGTAATACATTTATATCACCTGTTTTCCAGAGTTTCCTGAACCTATCCTCTGATACCAACTGTAGCGACCCCAAACCCATGGTGCTTAATGAGACATGATATACTTAACATTACATCATTACAAAATTACATATCATGTCCCATTACTACAGAAGATCGCGAGGCTCAAGATTCTGGGAAACCAGCTGCTTCTGATTAACTTCATTAGTACCAACCACACCTGAAAAATTTTAAACAAAAACATAGGGTGAGAAAATATACCCAGTAAGGGGTTTTAAAAAAACATTTTAAGAAAATCCTTTCTCAAAGAAGTCCTTTTGAAGAGAATAAAACACTTTCCTAAAACAAAACATTATCTTTTCTTAAAACATGAAATCCATCATTCTTTGAAAACCACTTGCACAAAGAAGCACGTACTTGAAATAAGATTTAAAGTAAACATGATCAGAGAGCGCAACATAAGAAAAATAAGCAATGCATAATATTCAAACAAGGTTAATTAAATTCTAAAAATAATTTTGTAACTAAGCAGGGAAAACGTGCATAACATGGTTCATGGGAATATACAGTTCTTCTAACCGTTTACCACATGAAAAAAATAGTTCTTGTCACATAACTTACATTTTCTTAGTCATGAGAGCTTTCAACTAGGGGTTGTTATAGCATCCAGCCTTTTTATCACATAAACTTTCATTACATTATACAAAACTGAGGATCTTTAAGGTTTAGTGTCTTGGAAACCAGGAACATAATACATGAAATCAACATAAAACATTCTTCTTAAACACTTGAAAGGATTCTCCTTAAGTTCATCCTAGGTTCATTACTGCATCTCATAACCTGGGGAAATACATCAAAAGAAAGGGTGAGCATAAGGCCCGGTAAGGGAAACAAGCGAAACATTTTACATATGAACTTGATATACATTAATAAAGTCATGAAAAGAACTT
This sequence comes from Viscum album, assembly GCA_963277665.1. Lineage (NCBI taxonomy): Eukaryota > Viridiplantae > Streptophyta > Magnoliopsida > Santalales > Viscaceae > Viscum > Viscum album. Next base: position 513,345,361 of record OY728163.1, on the reverse strand, counting down.
TAAGGCATGAGAATGAAATCATGAGGCATATCATAATAAAAATAACATTTTTCATAACTTGAAGATGTGGCTACATCATTTAACATAGACAATCATGAACATATCACCAAGGTCCATCCCCAAGGTGTCATTTGAAAATTACCAAGGTTATTCACCAAGGTATCGTGAAAATTGTAATCTCTAGTGGTTACATCATTACCCAATGCATTGGAGCGCTATCAGGGTGAACCCTTAAATTTGTCTTTACTATCATGTGAGCCACATAAATCATCATAAAACATTTCATAAATAACCCATATAGCATAAAATAAATGGGTTTCATTTCATAATCATAACGTTTTAAAAACTGCTTTAAAGACATGATCTTTACGTCACTTTAAACCCACGGAAGGGGAGAGCGGGTTTCATGTATGTAAATCCCAGAATTTAAAATAGAACATTTTTGTATATATGTGAATAACCCTATAGAAATAAGATCTTTTATTATTCACTTAATAACATAAAATAACTTTAGAAAAAGAGAGAGACATTTTGAGACGGAAATTCTGCAGCATAACGGCTATGTTATGAGGTTTTAGAAGACATTAAAAAGAGAGGGAAAATGGGTCAAACATTAATAAATGACCCATAAAATAGTAGATGGACAGAATAAGAAGGATACATGATCATGGTAATGAAATTTAAAGGACATACCATTTGAAATGAAAAACATGGAAGGAAGACAAAAATTAGATTTCTCTTATGAAAGTTCGGCAGCCTAACGGCGTTACTTAAACTTCAAACAAAATGATTTGAAAAGATCAAATAGGGTCTCTCATCATGTGAAAATAAGAGTTTAGTATGATAGATATAGAGATAATTCCCCAACATAATTAAAATGTAACTTGAAAGACTTGACATGAAAGTAGAATTTTGAAAAGAATGAGAAGGGTGAAAGAATCCCCTAAAAAATTCGACAGCCTAACGGCGCCACTTAAAACTTCAAAATACTGAATTGAAGAGATCAAATGGGGTCTCTCATAATATGAACATAAGAGTCCAGTATGATAGATATAGAGATCATACTCCAACATAACAAAAAGAAACTTGAAATAATTGACATGAAAGTAGAACTTCAAAACGAGAAGGGTGAAGAACCACTTAAAAATTCGGCAGCCTAACGGCGCCACTTAAAACATCAAAATACTAAATTGAAGAGATAAAATGGGGTATCTCATCATATGACCATAAGAGTCCAGTATGATAGATATAGATATCATACCCCAACATAACAAAAAGGAACTTGAAATAATTGACATGAAAGTAGAACTTCAAAAGGAGAAGGGTAAAGAACCACTTAAAAATTCGGCAGCCTAACGGCGCCACTTAAAACTTCAAAATACTGAATTGAAGAGATCAAATGGGGTCTCTCATCATATGAACATAAGAGTCCAGTATGATAGATATAGAGATCATACCCCAACATAACAAAAAGGAACTTGAAATAATTGACATGAAAGTAGATCTTGAAAAATGAAAAGGGAGAAAGAATCTGTTACAAAAATTTCGGCAGCCTAACAGCGCCACTTAAAACTTCATAAAACGAAATAATGAGAGTAAGAGGGGATCTCTCATTATATGAACATGAAAAGGGCAGTAAGATGAGTATAAAAGAACATCCACCAACATAAGAACATGGAGCATAAAAGAATTGACATAAATAAGATCACTTGAAAAGAAAGAGAGGGGTCGGATCCCTTACCTTAAAACATAACTCTTAAAACTCAAAGGTTGGGACCTTGAGGGCTTGTGGACACCATGGGAGGACTCCTTGGGAGGTAATGAGACCAGAACTTAGTTGTGGGAGAGTGGGGAGTCGAATGGATGAGAGGATGGCTTGGTATTTATAGAAAAAGTGAGGGGACAAGGCATTAATGGCCAAGGGACACCTCACATGTGCTTTTCTCAAAACCATGTTCTCTCCCTTGGCATTTGCCATGGAGTTAGGCCACATGGGGCCCCCAAAACAATAATTCACCACCCTTGTCCGGCCAACCCTTAAAATATCTCATGACATCATCATGACACAGTTATGATGTCATTAAACATACCAAAACCCTAAAACTGCATTTTTACTATTCACTGAAAATTCAACTTTCTCAGAAAGATCCCAAAATTTCACCTTAACCAAATATCAATGCTCTGATTTCAAAAATGAACTCCATTTTATAAAAAAAAATTAAATTTTTTAAATTTAATTTTTAAATAAATACGCTATTCACCGAAAATTCATTTTTTCAGAAAAATCCCCAAAAATTACCATAACATAATATCGACGCTCTGAGTTCAAAAATGAAATCCATTTTATAAAAATAATTTTCTAAATATTTTTAATTAAATTTTTAATTAAAAAACACTATTCACCCGAAAAAACTAATACTTGAATAATAATTTATGAAACCGTTATTTAACCATTTTATTGAATCACATTACTTAATCAAGGTGCCTAGATTATATTAATACTTTATTTAAGTGAGATTACTAATCCATTTGGACACATTACTAATCCTAATCATAAAATCACTATTCATAATTTACTATTCATCAAAAATCAAGTTGATCTTATTAGACTCTAAATTTCGTACTGAACATAATTGTAGAAGACCATTTTTTGAAAATCATTACACATTTTTAATTATTTAAGGTTTACATAAACATTTTTAAAATATCCTTTTTCTAAAATTTATCAAAAATATGCATACTATATTTATCCTGTCATTTAAAAATTCATAAACTTCATCATAAGAAGAAATGCCAATTTTTATTTAAAACAAAGGATTACACAAGGCAGTTACGGTCTCCTTACATAGCCCCTTATCACACCAGCATAGGACCTGAGTGTAAGGTGTGCTAAGGTGAAAGAATCCGAGGGAGGCTCGACCAACATCGCACGAGTAGTAATTTCTATCAGTTTGAACTTCTCGCGAAGGTGATCCCGTTCTAGCTTCACGCGATGAAGTTCAGCTTGGGTTTGGTCCAGAGCAAAGCCCAGTGGTGCTACCTCCTTCCCAAGTTCTGTTAGATGGGCTTCGATCGGTCCAAGACTACTGGGTGAGGCCATTGAATCTTCTTTCTATATTAATTAACCAAGATTACTTGTATTTAGAGACAATAATCAAAACGTTTAGTTTCCAGCAGTCATATTGACCAATGGTCATATAACAGTCAAAACCCATCGGTCTCATTTTAATTATAATCATGCAATCAAATGAAACATTTTTGTTGAGTATAAAAAATAAAATAACACATAAAATTAGGAAACAAGATTTATTCAAAATTTTGGGTCGTTACAGTTGTCCTGTTAGTTGAACTAACCCTTGTTTAACCTTTATCATTACATGCAGAGGGATTGTATAATACTGGACTTTGTCAAGACCTTTCGTCAAGACCGTATAACATACTTAACGGGTCAAGGCTCACTGCCCACCCCGTTTCCTTGATAGCTCGAGCCATGGCTAACTGCCTAGACCATCGCACATAATCATCTCATGAGACACCTGCTTTACCCAATGCATTGGAGTGCTGTATAATTCAAAGCACACCCGTCACATCATTATTGTTGCACTATATAATTCTGGGCGCACCCGTCACATGTAAGTCCTAAACATCTCTTGCATATCTTAACATGGTCATTCGTTCATAGGGTTTCATGCATTCTTAATTAAACCCCATTTTTACATACTTATTCATAACAAGAAGACAGTTTAATCATTAAAAACATTATGACATGCATGCTAAAGCTCCGTGCACATAACAAGTTATCTTAACATTTGAAAACATGGGTTTCAAGAAAATGAACATAACACTTAACATTCCTTAACATCGTAATACCCAATTAAAGCATAGTCGTTCATAACTTACACATATGATGATAAATGGATATCATGGGTGTTTAATACAGGCTGTTGGGGTTACAAAGTGTGTAATCAAGTCCATCTTGGGGAAATCATGTATATAATTGTGTAAACTCTACTATTATCACTTTAAATAACAAGCCCCCTTTTCTTTATAAAGTTTGCAAACATCATAAGAGAACTCGTAATTGAAGACAACATAATGATATGTATACCTACACATATTCATGGGTTCAGCACATTAAACCATACTCCAAAAATATCTCTTGTGTTTTACCTTAAACAAAATTTATATTTGATAAAAACATCCAGAGTTCTTTTCCATGAAAGAAGAAAAAGGGGTGAACATAATTTCCATAAACCATTATTGACAGAAAGTCAGCAGGGTTGTTTCATAAACATGAGTACATACCAATGAATACATGTATGCACTTGTAAAAGTTTAAGGAGTCCATACTAACCATTTTCACAAAGCAAAATCCTGATTTATCAAGAGTAGTGATAAATGAAAATTCTCAATTGCAAGAATAATTTTGAAATCAAGACAACCCGTAAACTTCATCATGCTATGTTGTAATAAATTACAAATCATGGACACCAAGTTCATATTAATGTATATACACATTACCAATATACTTCATTCACTTGCATAATTTTACCCATTCATTCAATTACTCAAAATCTCCATTCTTTTTATAGGCGAAAGGAAAAATCAGGGTTATAAACATTGAGAAAAGGTTGTATACTTGCGTATATCATCTTATACATATGTTTATATAAAAGTATATATAAATATACACATATATAAACACAAGGTGAAAAAAAACAAGAACCCGCACCCAAATAAAACAGATCCTTTGAACCCTTACCCCAATTTTAGGTTTTCACAAAGAGGCTGACAAGATCGGTTCTAGGAATAGGTAAAACGGTTTTATATGGTCCTGTATATTCTTATACCCAATTATACAAAAAGTGTGTATAACTATATAAAACTTACAGAAATGGTAAGAAACGATGAAGAGGATTTTCCCCCTTCCTCCTAATTGGTTCTTTAGGCCGAGAGGGATCCCATGGTCTAAGTTTGCACCGGTTTCACACACACCATAAATATATATAACAATAATATATATTTACACATTTATATAAACCAAAACTTGACCAAACCATACCAAATTAAGAACCTGCTTCTTACCTTGCTCGGAGAGGTGAAGTAAACGAGGCAAGAGGAACCAAAAGATTAAACGCAGAAGATATACATATATATATATATAACATGTATGTACGTATATATAACTATATATATAAAACCTGAAGTTTAAACAAAACTTAGGAAAAAAAAAAGAACACGACCCTTACCTTAGCTCGACGAGGAGGAGAAGGAAAGACAGAGCAGCGAAGAGGTCCAGAAGCCAGAGAGATCAAGGGAGTCCGGTGAAAACTACCGGCCTTCGGTGCAACAGGGTTTTTAAAAAAAACAGAAGACAAAGAAGAGGACTTCGGGGAGTCGTCGGCCCGAGGTATCTGAGGCGAGGGTTTGGTGTCAACCTGTGGAAAGGAGGGAGCAGCGTGGGTCTCTTCACCGGCCTACATGAAGAAAAATGAGGCACCATACGATCTACTGGTCCGGCGTCGTGAGGAAGGAGAAGAAGCCGTGGGAGCGAGGTAGAAGAAAACCGAGAAAATAGCGGGCGGCTGGGATCAAACCGAGAAGATCGGACGGCTTAGGATCGGCGCGGTATTAAAAGAAACTGATGGCCGCGATCGAAGGGGAGAGGATCGGACGACCCCCGGTTGAAGCGGCATTTAAAAACGCGGTTTTCAATAGTTTTAAAAAAAATGATTTAAAAAGAAAATTTATTTCTTTTAACTTATTATAATATTGTCTTTATTATATAAAAAAAATCAATTATTAATCCAAATTTTTTTAAAAAAAAAGGGTCACTGGTCAATAAAAGTATATTGATTTAAATCAAGGCATATTATATATATATATATATATTTGCATATATATATATATATATATATATATTTATAACATCAATAATTTTATTAACCTTATTATATTAAGTATATTATTTTTAAACCATAATTATTATATTTTGGAAAATCGAAGGTTCATTTAATCAATTAAAGAAATCATTTATTTATTTAACATAATATATATTTATTTGCTTATTTATTTATTTATTTTCCTTTGTTGAATTACATAATAATTATCTTAATTTATAATTTCATGTAAACATTTGGATACACTCTTTTAAGAAAAGAAAAATAAATTGTTTGCTTAATCCCATGTTCAACACAATTTAAAAAAACATAAATTCATATTTCATTATCAATTATTATTTTTTTTAAAGGGTTTTTCAATCAAATAATTATCTTCATTGTTTTTAAATTAATAAAAGTATTTGTGTAATCTTAAAGATGAAAAATTTGTAAATATAACCATAATTTGACAAAGTTTCCAAAATAGTAAAGGTCAAATTAATATGTATAGTGGAAGAAAAAAACAATAATATTAATTTTCGCCGTTTTGAAACATAAAATATAATACTCATTTTGGGAAAACAAGAGATAAATTGATTAAATTATCATTGATGTCACTTTTAAACATTAAAGCAAATTACAAAATTAGCATTCTGATCCATTTGGGGTAAACTATCTTATTTTTAATGGTCAAAATAAAACATTAGATTCTTGGGGAAACCAACGGTCAAATTTATAGTCGTTTGGGGTTCAACGGTCAGATTAGGGTGCTTATAAAAGGGTCTGGTCTATGGGTGTCCCTCGCTCCAAGTGACTGAAGAAGAAACAGAGAAGATGGTTCGTATGATTCCCCTGGTGCTAAGCATGGTTGCAGTGGCTTCGGCCATCCTCATGTTCATTCTGATGGACGCCCGAAACCCCTACCGCATTCTTGGGCTCTTAGTGGTTTTAAGCGGTCTCACCATTACTGTAATCGGGTTCTTAGTTGGGATTTTCGGTTAGTTTACCTTCTGGTTTGGTCAGTGGATGTTGTAACCAAAATGTTGCTTATTTGAATAAAAGGAATTTTCATCCATTTGATGCATATTATTATTATTATTTTTTTGTTGGTTCACTTAACGGGTGATATTGGAAAGCAAACTTGTCAAAAATCAAAACATGGTTTTCTCATGTCATTACAAGGGGTTGGTGACCAATGTCAAGTAGGCATATCACACACATGGGAGGAATTATCCTAAAGTCATTGTATGAATACACACATCTTCAAGCTCGTACAATTATGAAATGTAAAGAATTACTGATTTCAAAAATTCATAAAAAATATCTATCCCATAATTAGAGTACAACAATGATACAAGTAAGCATAAAGGGCCAAATACAATCCCACCAAAAGCTATAAAATAAAGTCTAACCTACTCAGAAGGAGGGGAATATTGTCAAATACAAAACTGGTGTAAACCTTGGCCTTTATAGCCCAAAATATTCTCCACCTACTCCCAGCCCTTCAAGGAATGCATAAAAACAGGCTTTTGTCTATATAATACAAAATATGTGCAGGAAGATCCCATGAAAGGGTGAGTATAATAATACAAAAGACTCCCCAAAATCACTAAACATAAATAATCAAGAGAGAGTAGTTAGCTCATCACAAGGGTATGTCAAATAGAATGTGAGACGTATGATAAAGGCATCTAGATATACTCATGATATACACTAAGTATCATGGTAGGGTCATAACCAAAAATCTAGCCTAGTATTAGCCTTGATATTCTAGGTAACACTTGTTCGAGAGAAATCACTCCATGAGCTATGTTTTCACTAATGACACTTTTTCGAGTGGTTATGTTTGTTTGGCATTGTCAAGAATAAGTGCTCGACAAAACTTCAAAGATGTTGGTATATGAAAAGGGAAACACACCCAACCTTTGGGTGATACTATGAACCCATCTAGAGTAACTCGCTAATTAGGGGATTTTATTACCGTGAATTATTGGTTACAATGATTCAACAAACCCTTGTTAGGGAAGATTACATGGTAGAACACCTAAGATATCAGTACACATATAAAGGATCACACATAGGGCCTCTAATGGCCACCATGAACCCTAACGTGATTAATCTCCAAAGTATGGGATCAACACTTGTGTAGTGTTGTTCATGTCGGGACCTCGAACCTTACCTAGAGATAACGATATGATATAATATCCCACCCCATTCCTCATGGAGGTATACTATGAACTCTATCCAAGGAAAACCATATATAGAATATCATAATCTTATGTCAGGGATGTAAGGTCACATTGTCCCCTCATGGGAATGGATTGAGGGGATTCACCCTAATGAAACTAGATGATCATCATTGAAAAAATAATCTCCCTTGCATTGAATCATGTTTTATATCATATACTAATAAAAATTCCACCATTACATTCTATGTAGAAAACTATTCTGGATATTCTTATTGTGGGTCAAAATATGAGTTTAGAAAAATCCTGATGAGTACGCAAGGATCCTCATTAATACATCTGGATAAAATATAGATCCACTGATAGGTCACTGAAAACGTCCACAAACGACCCAATGAATCATGCAGTTTCAATCCTCATATAAAAACACTTGGGATATTCTATTTACTTTCCAAAAATGAATAACCATAAAAGAATTCATTTCATCGTAAAATGCCTGAATGAAACTTTGTGGGCCCGAGCCATGAGTTGGAATTAAATATCCATGATTTGTTTTGAATCTTCCATTTCAAAGTCAGCGTCATGATGTTGTGGACATCTCGTTAATATGATTTCTCATTGTAATTTTACAAATAAAACAAAGAGTCATTAGAAATAATAATATTATTATTATTATTATTATCATCATTATTATTACGTAGTGTAGTATCAATTTGGAACCCTTATGTAGGCTTCCCTGAACCTTTATGTGAGCTACTTGTTACCTTGACATAGCGCTCAATGTACCTTTACATAAGGCCCAAATACCCTTAAATAGTGTATCCTCAATTTACTTTACCTTTACATAGGTATGCAATTTAAATTTATGTATGTAGTTATTTTAACTTAAAATCAATCAGGGCCTTCTCAAACACCATTGGCTCAATTCCAAAGGACTTCTAACTTCAATATCTAGAAGAAGACAAGGTTCCTTATTCCACCAATACTTTTCATATATTTCTTTGATGATCAGCAAAAAAATCATGACATATAATATAGAGAATATTCATTCTCCATGAATCTTCACTTTGTATCCTCTTATAATTTTCAACATATATTTTCCCTTTATTAACAATAAACACAATCCAAATCTATTGGGTTCAATAATCCACTCCATTGTATTTTTTACAAATATATCCTTATATCATAAAATATAATATGTGGTTTAACTAATTTTATCCCCTTACTGATAATAAAATGAAAAGGATAATTGGGGGTCTTATCATCTCATCAATTTTCCCAAAACATGTTCTCCTCCCTTATATAATTTTTTCCTAAAAACTTCTAAGAGAGGGATGATATCACATGGTTCTCTTAGAAAAGATCTTTTAGTTAATAAAATATAAGTCTATATGGGGTAACCTGGCATAGAAAACATCATAAATATAACCAATTTTATCTATTATTTCCATTAATTTCTATGCATGTGAAATCATGCTACAAAATTCTTAACTCTCATTTCAGGGTTTGAAAGTAATCATATTTTTCAATAAAATGCTAAATATTACACACACATCAACAAACACATTAGAATGTTCAAGTGAAAAAAGATATGTCCCCTTTATTGGTTCAATATAAACTCCCACTTGGTAATGATTATCAGCTCATTCAAAATAGATAAATGGGAGTGATTTCCATACCTCATATATAAATTTTATAAAGTTGTTTAAAAATTAAACATTCACTGTGTAGTGAATATTTAATAGATTTAACCCATCAATACTCACCCTTAATGGATAAATAAATCTCCTTAAATTCCATATATGTTAGTAAAAATCATATATATATATATATATAATGGAATAAGGAGGAACCTTTAGGTTTCTTAGAAATAACATTCAGACTAAGATCTTCCTCTCAATCGAGGCCTTTCTTTTCTTCCAATCTCAATATTCTAGATAATCAAGTTTCCAATTATGGATAACTTATCATCAACTTTCACCTCACTTTATGAAGTTACTTTCTTTCATTTATCTTTATTAGTTTTTTCAGCTTCCTCTAATTATTTAGCCACTTTCATTTGATTTGGCTATACAAAAAATCACTCTTTTTTATATTCTCAATCTTATCAAAATATTTTCATGAATTTTCATTGGGTTTCCTTTGAAAATTATTCCCTTTAGTAGTATAGGGAACCTAATATTCAAACTATGTCATTCATACCTCAGCCTTATGACCTTCCAAACTATATCCCCCACAAACTTATTTTAGAATCTAAAATTAGTTTTTCATATGTGGTTGTGCTATAGATCTAGCCATTAGTTTTTTCCCCTGATAATTTATCCCTAGATTCTCATTGAAACTCCCCCTTGGTTCATACGTCTTTCCTAGTAAAGGAATATTGAAACATCAAGAATAGGCATTATGTCCATACTTACCATAACACAAACAGAACCCTTGAAACATTGTTCTTTCATATTAGATATAGATCTATCTAAATTTGTGTGGATGATGTATTGTTTCAAAAAAAAAGCTTCACTTAGATTAGGGGTTTTTGGACTCCTTGGTATATACTTCCCTTACATTGATGTGTAATATTGCCTCTTGGTTTTCTTGGGCTAACCTTGTATAGGGTTGTGTTTGTGACCTACATTGTGTAAGAACCTAAATATTCTATAATGTACGAAACCTTTTAATTTCAGTTTAATTCCTCGGTTTTTACCTAATATGAATTCCCAGTAAGGTTATAGAGGAAACAAGGGTGTCCAAGGATTGTTTGGATCTCGAATTCCTAAATTTTGGAGAAAATAACTAGGTCTCACAATTAGTAGAAACTATCCATCCTAATATTCATGGTTTGATTATACTGTGAGGGGTGTTTAAGTGCAAAACATAGGGATATAAATTTTTTCCTAACCATGTAACCCAGGCCGTATGGATGTTCAAATTTTTTCAGAAATGTGAAATGTGGGTTTTACATGGGTTGTGCATGGTTAGTCAAACCATGTGCCTAGTTCGTGTGAGGGGTGACTTGAGTAAGAACTATGTGTATAGTTGGCACATGATTTATCCAACCATGTAGAACCATGTGCCTATTTAAAAAATGGGTAAAATTATCATTTTTACCTTACCTTTTTAAAAAATATCACCTCTCTTTCTTTTCCTTCTCCAGTGAATAGCACCTCCCCCATTTCTCTCATTAGAAGCTATCAGGACTCCTCGCATAGGATTTGATCTTGATTCTTCATCCAAACTCTGAATAAATATATATCTATCATGCTTCACTAACACTGGTAAGCTCTCTAATCTTTAGTCTTCTTTCATCATTTTTCATTCTATTGATGGTTCTATTTTAGTGCGAGCTCATATAACCTATTTATGGGTGTTCATATATTCTTAAATTTTCTTCTAATATAGGATAAATTAGGGGTTCATAATGGATATGGAATATACTGTAGGAATATGGTAGGTGGCATATGTATTTTCCCTCAAATTCTTACTGTTTATAAATTTTTTTCAATATGTGTACATCGATTTCACCAGGAATAGCTCCTTAAAATTCATCTGTTGTAATTTAATTTGTCTAGATCTTATTCCAAGGCCCTAATTAAACCTCTTTATGTTTTAGGGGTTTTATCCTCTATACTAACCATCCCAAGTAGGGTGTATTCTTGATATGCCTTTAGTGACCCTTGTTGGGTTTACCTTAGACTCCATTCTAGTGTGTTGACTTTCCCTTTGGTAAGGTAAGTGTTCCATCACAATTAAATGAAACTTTAAATTATTAAATGGAAAGTATATAGATACATATATATTAAGTGTCCCTGGAAAATGTATTTAAATTGATAATTGGTTGCATGTCTCTAATTCACCTTGTCATTTATGATGAAAGATAATGAAATGAACCTAATGAATTGAAATTGGCATGATTATTACATGGAATCTGATGAAATATGTATATAGATGAAATTATTATAAGGTAAATACCAATTTTAGACCTTTTACATATTTATAGGAATGGTCAAACTTGAGCTTGCCTTGGATTCCTGAGGGAATACCTTGAGGACTCATAGGATGTTATTCTGATTCATTAAGCTAATTTTCATGGGATATACCCACCAAAAAATCTAATCCTCGTCTTATTACATGAATTTCATGGTGATGTACCATTGATTCACTTGATTCTTTTATTTATATTAAAATTAATTTGATACACTCCTTGGATTCAGCTTAATTTTTTCAGACATGTGGCGTCATGGATTCAATCCATTGCAACCAATCATGCTTAGCAGAATTATTGTGGATGAGATCCATAGACTTGGTTAGACTCTTTTACAGTTGAATGCCTTAGGTGTAGCCCTTGGATTACGCTCATACCCTTATACCCAGACTGCATGAGTAACCAATATGGGTTGGATTGACCCCTCAGGTCAAGGATACTTTCTATTATACTTGGATCCTCTATTATTATCATTACTATTGCTCCATGATTACCATTATATAATAATCATTAACCTCTAGCTAATAATTAAATGATCACATGATCATATACACCAACTGAGTCTGAAGTAGGTATGGGTTATTCATTTTAAAACTGATTTACTTTTATATACAAGAACACTCTTACAGTTAATATTCATAGACTGGATTTGTATAGACACCATTGGTGGTCACATACTAAGATTTATCTCACACCTTATCTGGTTTATCATTGGTACCTGGGTAGATTATATGATCATAAGTGTGTACAATGGAAAGTGTCCCACTTTGGACACATGACTTTAATGCTTTAGGATATGAACTTGGTAGAAGATGATCGAGCCAGTGCTTGAGATACTTGGATAGTTTTTTGTCCTTTTTTATTATTTGTATATTATGTAATGTATTATTAGCCTACCACCATATATGTATTTTTTCATTTTTTTAGAGACATTACCTAATCATTTTGATATGATATAGTTTAAAGTTTTTTAGAATTACTTATTTCCTTTATTCTTATGTTTTTTTCCACTACATTATTCATTATTATTATGATTCTTCTATTTATTCATCTATTATATCTGTTGTTCTTCACTTCTACATGAGGGAATAGTCTCCCCATAGACACACCCTAGGCCCTCACTACTAGTTAGTAGTATCTGGTATATGTGGAGGCATGCTTGTGGTCATGTGGCCAACTGGGTTTGGTTACTCAGGAGTGAACTGGGTCGGGGACATCAAAAAGTGGTATCAGAGGGGTTTTATTTTCTTGACTTATTGTTTTGGAAATTTATATAGGATATTAGGAACATGTCAAAGCTTTTTAATAATCTATGCCTTGGAGTAGCTATTCCATGTTCTGGGTAAATAACAAATTTCCTAGGAATGGGAAATTATTGTTTTATATTTCTCCTATTACAGTTGATACATTTTCACCTTTGGGTGATACACATGAATTGTGGTAATTTTTATGATTTATGTAGATTCTTCCTTGGCACGGTATAGAAAGGATAATTATTACATGCATAATTATAGGAACCTAGGGATTCAAATGGAATGTATATGAAATTTCATGTAGGAGCATTTCATTGCTTTCATTTTCTATTTTTCCTATGATTTTTTAGTAAGCCATGGTTTTTATATATGACTGTACTACAAACATATTCTATAGAAAAGGTAAATTAGTTTCTTAACATGTCTACATCAACATAAATAGTTTTTCCCATGTATATTGATGGTGGAATCTTAAATATAATATTTTGACCCATGTAATCTATGTAACCCTGGTTACATGAGTTAGGATTTGGTTTTGATTATATTAGTAACAATTGTAATTTATAAATAGTATGATACTTTATAAATTTAAATGGGTAATTCATTGAATTTATCCATCATATTTTACCCGTTTCATTCTGAGACCAAATGTAAGGGGGAGGTTGTAATTAAATAGATGTCAATTTCAATTTACAAATTGTGTGGTAATTTATAAACTATGAATGGAAATCCATTTAATTGAATATTTAATTATTTATATACACACATATGAACATAAAATATAAATTTTGACTTATAAATGAAGTTGTTTCCAGTAAATGAAGAGTAAAAGTGAAACTTAAAGAGTTTTTCCCTCCTCAAATTGAAATTGACCCTCCATATACTATAACCTCTATAAATTAAAACTTAAATACTTACCAATACCCTAAATTTAGACCTCATTTGTTTGAATAATATACCTTAAGTAGTAACCCCAATTATTTTTTTCCACTTCTTTCAGTGATTTAATCTACTTTTAAATGTTTTTATAAGTTTTTTTCTTGGCATTTGTAGATTTATACCACCATGATGTCCTCTATTCATGCACTTGGAGGGTGCTAATGATCATACTCTATAAATGGTGGCCCTCTAGCCACCAATTTTACCTCTAGGGGTCCCACTTCTGGAACCACATAATATTCCTGAATTGGGTATGGATGGTCAACTTAGAGAGAGTCTCATATGCGTGATGCAATCTATTTAGGGTGCTCCATGGCCTACACCTGTAATGTTGATCTTACTCATGAGTTCCAATAGCTGCATCCTCCCACATTCTTGGGGTATGGAGGTCCTTCGGTCGTCAAGACATGACTAGAATCCATTTCATCTATCTTTGAGAATCTAGATATGCCTCTAGAAATGAGGTTCAATATCACCACATACATTCTGTGTGATTCTTCAAAAATCTAGTGGGATGTGATTACCTAGGCCATTCATCATTTGGGGATGGATTGGGTATACTTTTAGACTTCCTTCTATGATTACTTTTTTCCTGAGGCACTGAGAGCTAACTGGGTTAGGGAGTTCATGCACCTGGAGTAAGATGTCATATCTGTTATGGACTATTCAGTGTGTTTCACCAAGATTCAATTATTTACAACACTTCTTTCTAATGATGATCTATCTTGAGAAAGATGCTTAAGGATGGGCTCGCCTATTTCATACGCACTTAGTTGAATGTCTTTATCCTATCTACCATTTCTAAGATCATAAACCAAGCTCTTATCACTAATCACAACCTGAGGGAAGTTGATAGTACTAGGCATAGAGGTTTGGTGCTGAGATAGGTTAGTAGTTCTTTCTATAGTAGGAATCATAGCCTAGAGTATTCTCATTAGAGAAGGGGTGGATAGAGTAAGATCACTAGTAGCTATGTAGTATTCCATCAATGTGAATGGAAGAGGAATGTGAATTCATGGTGTGATAGAGACCCACTGCAATGATATTCTTGTGGCTAGATAGCTCATCTTTAGATGTTTTTTTATAACTTTTTCAATAGCTTTTAGAAGAAGAGAACATGAATTAGGTCCTCCTTCTGGAGTAGGATATGCGACTCTAATTTAGGCAGGAATCTAGAGTAATATCAGCTGAATAGTTTGAGGAAGAGGTCATGGTCGAGTAACCAAACTTCTGATTTTTAGTACCAGTAAGGAGGAGTTGATCAAGGTAGTCCAGCTCTAGCTCAGGACCATGGATCAGGCTAGTTACATGCATTACAACGGATACTTGAGGAGCATAGTGTAGGATTTTATACTGTACAAGGTACTATTCTAGTAATACCTAATATCATATCTTCTTTGTTTGATACATGTTCCTTACAAGATCATGTAATGTCTTGGTCTTGAAATTCTATACTTCTATGTGGTCATGACCTTGGACACACCATTGGATGTATGGAAAGAGGGTATACACCAATGAAAATAATATCCTCCTGAGATTGGATATAAAATCCCTAGAATTTTACACATATTATTACTTGATTTTAAGAATAATTAACCATCAAATTACAAGCCAAGGATTGTAAACTCTAATGTATTTGGAAGATTAGATACATAATTAGAGATCATGAAACCAAAATAAAACCATATTTTATTTAATCTTTATAATGAGATCCTAACACCCTTAGATCCCTTACATCTTCATAGGATAACCTGGGGAATACATGAACAAAGGGATGAGCTAAAAATCCTAGTAAGGGAATAAACATAAGAATAAAGCATAGCACATGGGTTAGAGGGCATAACATGATGACATTAAAAGTCATGGAACATGAATAAACATATGGAATCATAAAATATAAAACATGGGATCATATAATCATATAATCATGGAATTATGGTAATGTGGAAGTAACATAAAACATTAAATAAGCATGATTTAAGGCTCATTCCATATGGAGGAGCACAATTAAAGGTTAACCGCCAAGACCATTATACATGGAGCACGAGTCAAGGTTAACCACCAAGATAGTTTCACATGAAATATCATGAGACTAAACATTAACCAATGAATTAGAGAACTATCTGGGTTCACCCATCATAGCATGTTCATTAATATGTGTTCTATATAAGGAATCATACATAAGGAATCAAACATAAACATAAGGGTTACCCATGTAAAGAATTGGGTATCATAATCATGTCAAAGGAATATCAAAAGGTAATATCATAATGGTGTCCATGAAATAATGGATTTAAATCATACATGGACATTAATAAGGTAAAATAGTTATAGATCATGATAATTGATTTCAAATAGAAGTAAAAAACATGTCAAAAGGGTGTTTAAGAAACTTTAGAAATAAAACATTTTAGCATGGTTTAAGAGAAAATTTTCAAGGTTCTTTAAAACAGAAAAGGCATAATTGTCTATATAAAACTAGAAATGAATCAGGATTTTTTTTCATTTTAAAAGATTAATTTTATATAAATAATTATGGAATAAAACAGATTATGAAGGGCACTTGAAAATGGGTAATAAATCGGGAAGTTCCCTTTAATTGGACTTGATTATTGGGAATAATTGAAAAGGGGACCTTTTTAAAACATGTATATCCATGAAAAGGAGGATGAAATGATCTTTATAAATGATTTTGGAACATATAAATATAATTTTTAATAAATATATAAAAATAAGGAAGAGTTTCATAGGTTAAAGAGAGATTAAGCGTAACCCAAAGGAAAAAATGGAGGTCCAAAAAGAATCCCTTACCTTATGTATGAAAGTGTTTTTCAATTGATCTTAATGTCATGGATAATAAAATTAATTCCATTAATTAATTAGTTCAGAACCTTTTATATATGTATTTGATTTTTTATAATTTTATTAAGTTCATTTATTCCTTTTTTGATGAGTTATAAGATACAATTTTATCGTTCAAGAGCGTTTGTTTCCTTGGTTTTCATAATAGATTTACCTATATACATGTATGGAAAATAATTTAAAATGATAATAGTTTTTCAAATTTGAAATTATATGATTTTAATTAACTTAAAGAATATTAAATGGTCTTATATATCAATTTTTTTCTAAATGTGAGATTGATTCATTAAAATATTAATGATTACTGTTTATATTATTTTAGAGTTTGTTTATCATCATGATCTTATTTTGTTTTATTAATTAATATCATGTACATATAAGGGTTATGGAACATTACAGGGGTTTTAATACATTTATTATAATCTTTTTTAACAATAAAAATGGTTTTATGACCTGCCTTAAAGGTGGTAATGTAAATTGAAAACTCGTCATCCTTGAATACGATAAATCCACACATCACGGACAATGACAAGGGGACTCCTCTATGTACTACACCAAAGATGGAATTCCAAATGGAAATAGATCCACAAGAGTCTCTATGAATGGTCATCTCTAAAATCATAGTTACTCTGAATATCAGATATGGATATCCTAGTGTTTACTATATCCAGCACCATGACATGGGTTCTTTCAATCCAGAATGGGAGCGATCCTTTTAAAGGGTCTCTCCAGAAGCACCAGAGAAAGAAGAGCTGGATGAGGTTGACTAAAATATAGATAAGATGTCAAAATACAAAGGAATATATTTCTTAGAATCACTTAAATTATTATATCTACCCAAAACAACCTCTAATATTTTACCTCTATTCAAAAAATCAGAGAATGGTGGGTTCTTGGTTGAAGAAGATCTTGAAGCTCTACAGAAAAGATTAAATATGTATAAGTTCTCTATCTTGGAGAGAATTTAATATATAAAAGGGGAAAAATTTTGGAATTTCCCAAATTATAAACCCAAAATCTCACATTTTTAGGGAAAATACAATTGGAATCTTGTTCCAATCAGAAGAGGCTATTACCACATCATATTTAGCTCTTAGGAGGACCTCAATTTTGTTTGTAAAATTAGAAATCTCCAACAACTAACTAGATTACTTATATTATCTGAGTGGTATGCCACTTTTAATCTCCTTACACATAGGAATAATATGGCGCATATTTGGAAAATTCTTTATAGACTAAACTATGTATTTTGGCACCTGAAGATCCTTAATGATGTTACCTCTTGCATTGGTGCACCATTGAAGATCGATCAATGCACTCTAAATTGGGATCTTGGATTATATGAAAGGGTTATGGTGGATGGTAATTTGGATTCAAAACTTTCATATTTCATTAGTTTCAATGTTAAGGACTATCTAATGGATTTCAAGGTGGACTATGAGAACAAGGCTCCATTTTGTGATTTATGTAAGATAATTGGAAACTCCATTTCCAATGGTCGAGTGGTTCAAAAAAAATTCTTCCATCAAATGAATGGAATGAAGTAAAATGGAATAAAAATAGAAGGTACCTATCTTGGAGAAACCTGAAACTTTCACGATGCATACTAAAACATTGGGGAAAAAGAAAGAATATATGAACTTCTCAAAGACTGCTTCTAGAAGGACCAAGGACAATCTGGTTGATGTGGAAGAAAATGAATCTGAAGATCAAGAAAGTACTGAATAAATTGTTAATTTTTTTGGTGAAATTTTTAAGAATCATAAACATGATCACATAGTTGAAGTTTTACCAATAAGGAAATAAAAAATAAGGAAACAAGTGCAATTCAGACTACTACTTTGAGAAATCCTCACCATAACCCAGTGAGTAATGTTGGCACACAGATGGAAGGGGATAGTGATACTCTAACTAGCACTAAAAAATCTATAGAGATGGATATAGAATTTCTAAATCTGCTTATAAATGTCGATTGAAGATGAAATTTTAAAGGCAGACATGATCATGTATAAAATTCATCAGAATATATGGTCACATTTGTTCTCTGCAACATATTAAATAGATTTTAGGAAACCAATAAAAATAAGAAGGATGAGATATCAAAAATTTCTATTGATGATAGTATAGTACACCATCTCAAGATTTCATTAGAATAAAACAAATTAATGAAGAAGAATCAAAGACTCCCATGGATGACATGATAGAGAAGGTGGTCACAATTGACAACTGTGACATCTCAGATAGAATACAAGAAACCAATATGCAAAAATAGGATGAAAAACTTATTAACATGGCTTCTAATGATGAAAATTTAAATACACCATCTAATGGAGTCACTAAAATGTAGTAAATAATTGGTGAAGAACCAAATACTCCCATGGATGACAAGACAGGTAAATTTTGTATCATTATTTCTTTGAAAGATTATATGATCAAACAGGGGAAGAAATTCTCTCTTTCTCATACAAATATTTTCATTCCAATCAGTAAATATTCATTGAAGAAGGCCTATGGAGGTAAAAAGGGGTTCTGACCCCAAAAATAGGTACAATTGAATATTTTATATTAGAATTGTCAGGGTATTGAAAATCTTGACACATTCACCACTTTAAAAAGATTTATCTACACTCATAAACCAAAACCATTTTACATTTCTAATTATAAAATAAAATTTTCTTCTAGATTTGATGGATTTGATCATTTTTGTTATGAGTTTATTGTTTCAATCACTAATAATTATACAACAGAATATATTTGGTTATTTTGTCACTCTTCTTTAAATAATTTTAGTTCTTGTAACATTGATGACTAATCTTTTACTTGTGATGTGAACTTTCAAAACTAACACTTTTTCTTCACTTTTATCTATGCCAAAAAGAGGTATCGGGATAAAATAACTCTATGGAAAAACATATCTTCTTTAATAAACAAAATTCATGATCCTTGGTTCATAATTAAATACTTTAATTATATCCTTGGACCTAGTGAAAAGATGGTTCTATCTCACTCTAGTATAAACACTAGGGTGTTTAGATCTTGCATTTAAGATAAAAATATTATTGTGATTAAACTTGTAGGGGAAAAATATACTGGGTACATAAGTCACTATAATAGGATAGTGGAAATTAAACTAGATATAACTTTCATTAATGATCAATATCTGGATAAATGGGATTTTATCTCCAATATTACCCTCCCTAGACTAAATTTGTTCCACCATCTAATCCTAGTAAGTCTCAACACTAAAATATCCAATCCAATCCTCCCTTTTAGATTTAATAATGCTTGGAGCTTTTTTATTGAATGTGATAACATTGTCAAAGAAATTTGTAACTCTATGAAATTTGAAAATGATGCCTTCACCTATATCATGAAACTAAAATTCTTAAAACAAAAACTTAAGGAATGGTTTGAAGATAAAACCAATCAAATTGATAATGAAATAACTTTCCTGTAATACAAACTCAATCAAATTCTGGTTGCCTCTACTAATATTTATTTTTCTAATGATACTCAATAAGAAATTGATCTATGTAACAAATTAAAGTATCTTATCAAAATAAAAGATAATCTTCAAAAATAGACTTTATGAAATTACATATTTGACATTTTTAATCTAAGATGGAAAAGTTTAGACTCTATTCGAATTCATATTCAACGATGCATTATTTTGGATTATTCCCAACAAATTGAATAGTTATTTATAACTGATGTAGCTTAACTGATTCATGTCATCTGGTATGATAGAAATTTGATAATTCATCATAATAATACTTTAAATTTTCATGTAGCTCAAGTAAATATATTCACTGTGATCAAAAAAAATAGGTATGATGAAAACTGGGACCTGCCACAGCTCTATAGATAATTTTATTATTATTCATCATTTTAGAATACAAGGGAGGTTTATCCAACCAAAAGTTTCTCTTGAAGTTTTTTGGAAATCCCCTTTTTTGGATGGATAAATATTAATGTGGACATTTTCTCAAAAGGAAACCCGGGATCCTCGGGTTTTTGAGTGGTTTACAGAGATCACAATGGAAAAATTCTTGGATGTTATTATGGTTCTTGTGGTATTGCCTCCTCTTTAGAAGCTGAGATGTATAGCATCATTATTGTAGTTGAGTTTATTAAGTAAAGAGTTTGGAATAACATATGGATTGAAATAGACTCCACCACCATCATACAAGACCTAAAGAATGGTTTGGTGCACCTTTCTCGGCCCCTCATAACTAGATGGATGGAATGCCTCCAACACCTTTCAGATATCAATCATATAATCACCCATTCTTATTATGAGGTGAACGTGGTGGCAGATGGTCTCACAAACAAAGGAGTAAACAATGGTATCATGTGGTTGAACAACCTTCCAAAGGATCTTATTCCTTTTCATGAAAAATATTGTAATAAAATTCCCAATTTCATAATTTTGTAACTCCTTTACTTTATATATATATATATATTTGTTCTTTGGTCTTTTGACCAAGGCATCACCATTTAAAAAAACATCACGGACGATGTTTTCAAGTTTAGTAAAAAGGGAGGGAGGAAAAAATTATGATGGTTTGTTAAATTAACAAAATAAAACTCCATTATATAAAATATATTGTATTTATAATGTCACTTGGATAAGGGAAGGTGAGGAGATAATAAGAAAATAAATGAAATTGAAAATATATTAAAATAAAAAGAAATGATTTTTTACCTCTTAAATTCTCCTCCTTGAGAACCTCCTTAGTGGAATTGGTTTTGGAATTTTGTTGAGACCAAAGGCTCCTAAACATTGGGGGATAGGCTTGGGATATGATTGGGAAGAATTTTTACAATCTTAAAGGATTTAGAGGTGTTAGGAGAAGAGGTGGTGAGGTGTGAAATTTATAGTGGGGGAGAGGGGTGTTTTCTCATTAGTTTATTCATTAGTTTATTATTTTGCCTCAAGAAAAGAAATAGTGGTGATTCCATGAATAAATAGAGTAACGAGAGAAATATAGTTTGAGATTATGGTACTTATATCAGTGATGACTCAAGTAATAGTGTATTTAACATATAATGTATATATACCGTAAATTATCGTATTTTACTATTCACCAAAAATTCAACTGTTTTAGAAAAATACCAAAAAATAACCCTAACCATATTTTGACATGTAGAATTCAAAAAATGAACTCCATTTTCTGAAAATAATTTTATAAATATAAGAAATTTAATTTTTAATTAAATTCATAATTTATTCAAAAAATACTGATTTTAAAATTATAACTAATTTTATGAAACATTAAAAAATTAATTAATGTCTCAAAAAATTATATTATAATCATTAGAAAAGAAATATTAATTTATGAGTCTATTTTATGAAACTATATTTTATTTTAAATCATTATATTAATTATAAAATTTTAATTAAATATTTATGACTTACAAAAATACAAACACTTAACATATAATTTTTAAAACATTTTTTTACTTATACCAAGATGTAAATATATCATATTTTAATTTATAAGATACCCAAATTTTATTTACAATTTCATAGGTGATGTTACTATTCTATTGGTCAAGTTACTATTCCTAAGGGTCACATTACTCTTCTATAGGTCATGTTACTTTTTCTTATGTCATGTTACTAATCCATTGGTTTAGGTTCCTTAATTTCTATAAATACTTCTTATTTTATTTGTTCTTCATTTATAATGTTTTTATTGTGTTCTATATGTGATTTAATGTTATTTATACTATATAAAATAATTATAAGAAGGGAATTTTCATTGATAAAATTTTGGGTTGTTACATTCTTCCCCTTATGAAATTTCTCCCTTGAAATTTTGTGTTATAAACTATAGGGAAAACAGTGGAGGATGCTTCTCCTTCATAGATTCATGTGGTTCCTAGGTTTCCTCTTCATAATTATGGTTCCACCATAGTACTTTGATCAGTTCAGTGGTCTTGATGTGTATAACTTAATATCTATAATCCAAGATCTTCACTGGTTGCTCCTTAAATGAGAGATCATTTTCCAATAGTAACACCTCTAGATTTAGTATATGTGATGGATCTGGTATGTACTTTCTTAATAGGGATACATGGAATAAATTATATACTTGAGATATGGTAGGTAGGATTTCCAGTCGATAGGCCATAGCTCCAACATGATTAGGAATCTCGAAGGGGCCGATGTACCTGGGACTTATCTTTCCCTTATTCTCAAATCTCATGATACTCTTCCATGGAGATATGCATAGGAATACCATGTATCCAACCTTAAACTCTAGGTCTCATTGATGATTTTTTTCATAACTATTTTGTTGACTTTGAGATACCTTGATGTGCTGCTAAATGGTTTTCACCTCTCCACCATTTCTTTAACCTTTTCAGGTCCTATTATCTTACGTTCACTGACTTCATCCCTATATTCTAGTGTTATACATATTTTCCCATAAAGGGATTTATATAGATCCATTTGGGTGCTTGAGTGGAAACTATTGTTTTGAGAGAATTCAGCCAAAGGCAGATGTTGGTCTCATCCTCCCTTGAAGTCTATAGAACATTCTCTCAACATGTCTTCTACTGTATGAATAGTATTCTAAAATTAGCTATTAGTTTGAGGGTGATTGGTCATACTAAAGTTTAAATTATCTTTTAAACCATGTTTGAGACTTTTCCAGAACTTGGAGGTGAATCTTGGATCTTGATCAAAAACAATCGATAGTGATACTACATGAAGACTTACCACTTCTCTGATGTATATCCATTAAATTTTCTCCAGAGAGAATTCATCTTGAATTATTATAATTTGATTTTTATTTTTGAGATGATCCATATAAACTCATATAGTATTGTCTCATTTGGATGTCTTCATAAGTCCATTGAAAAAGTCCATGGTGATTTTTTCCCACTTCCATGTTGGTATGGGTAATTGTTACATCATCCCCTTATACTTTTTCATTTAAAAATTAACTTGATAACATACTAGGAACTTTGATGTATATTCAGTGATCACCTTCGTCATATTTTCCCACCAATAATTCTTTTATATATCTCGATACATCTTTGTGTTCCCTAGCTAAATAGAGAAGTTTGAGCTATGTGAATTATTTAGAATCTTCTTCTTTATCTTTGGATTAGATGGTACACATAGTCATGATCCAAATCTTACAACTCCTTCCTTATCAATTTTGAATTCTGATGATTTCCCCTTTCTCATGGCTTCCAACTTCTTCTAAATTTCCACATCATTTCTTTGAGAATCCTTTATTTTCTCCATGAGGGATGGTTGAGAAATCACTTGAGAAAGGATTGATGATATTCCTTCCTTAATTATTCTCATGTCCATCCACATTAAATCTAAGAATATTGGATCTTTTTCAATTCACATCATTAATAAGGATGCAATATCCATTATACTTAGAGCATCAGCCAATTTATTTGCTTTACCAGGATGGTAGTGGATTGAGAAATCATAATCTTTGATGATATCTAACCATCTTATATGGCACATATTAATATAATTATATGTGAATATATATTTTAGGCTCCTATTATCAATATATATCTCACACTTCTCCCCATAGAGATAATGCCACTATATTTTCAATGAAAAGATAACAGCTCCCAACTCCAAATCATGAATGGGATAGTTTTCCTCATGAATTTTCAACTACCTTGAGGTGTAAGATATAACTTTATCATTTTTCATCAGTTAATATCTGAATCCCTTCTTTGAAGCATCACTATACACCACAAAGAGTTCCCCCACTAATTGGTATTGTGAGCATTGGTGCAATGATAAGCCTCTCTTTCAACTCTTTAAAGTAGTCTCCACATTCACTAGTCCAGAAAAACTTTTATCCCTTCCGAGTAAGCTTTTTTTGTGGGTTTTAAAATCATGAGAAGTTATTCAAAAATCACTGGTAATACCCAGCTAAACCAAGGAAAGTATAGATCACCATTATAGATGTTTTCCTGGTCCACTCTTAAATTTCCTTTGTCTTGGATGGGTCCCCAAATATCCATTTTCTGGTGGTTACATGCCCCAAGAATGATACTTCCTCCATCCAGAACTCACATTTATTATAATTTTCATATATTTTATCCCTTTTCAAATTCATTATCATATTATTCAAATGCTCCTAATTTTCCTCCTTTCTATAGGAGTATATCAAAATATCATCAATAAATACCACCACAAATTTTTCAAGGTAATATCTAAATACTCTATTCAATAAATCAAAGAAAATTTTTATACCATTTTTGAGTCTAAAGGGAATCATTATGAACACATAAGGTCCATACCTTTCTCAAAAAGGTGGTCTTGGGAATATCATCCTTCCTCACCTTTAATTAGTTATATCCCAACTGAAGGTCCACCTTAGAGAAGTACTTGTCCCAATATAGTTGATTAAACAAGTCATCTATCTAAGTAGGGTATACTTGTTCTTTATTGTGATTTTTTTAGCTTGTGATAATCAATTCAAAGGTGCATTGATCCATCCTTCTTCTTGATGAAGATTATTGGCCCACCCCAAGGTGAATCACTTGGTCATATAAAACCCTTATTCATAATATCCTATAAATGTTTCTTTAGTTCTTTCATATCAACAGTGTCCATTATATAATTTTTCTTTAATATAGGAAGATATCTAGGAATAATCTCAATCGAGAACTCAACTTCTTAGTCAGGATTAAGACCAGGAAATTATTTAAGAAACACATCTGTGTACTCCCTCTTAATGGTAATGTCTTCGATCATGATCCTCTCTTTTGTCTCAATCATTTAAGAAAGATATACTTTCTCATAAGGAAATAATATCCAGAATTGATACAATTATTCTAATGAAGATTCATCCTCCACCTTACACTTGTACATAATTGGAGGGTACCATGGGATGTGAAGTGTAATCTCCCTTTCCTGATAGTTAATGGTGCATTTGTACAAAGATAGACAATCCATGCCCAATATGGAATCAAACTCCAACAAAGGAAGTAAGACTGGATTTTATAGGAGTTTCAGTACACAAACATTAATCGAGGAGGAGTTATATACTTTGGATGCAATAATTTCTCTATTTTCTATTTTCATAGATAACTCAACCTCTATATTTTGAGGTGGTTTTTGAATAGTTATACTAAACTTTCAAGATATTAAAGAATGATTAGAACTATAATAAAATAGTATTTTTGATATTCTTTAATGAATAACCAATGTACCTATAACCACATCATTTTTGGTATCCACCTTAGTGGTAGTGATAGAATATTCTATTCTTTACTACCTTGGAGGGGTTTTTTTTGTTGATTTCCTCCAACGACCCTTGGATTAAGGCAATAGTACACATAATTACCATGTTTCTTGCAATTTAAATGCTAAAATATAGTCAGAGTATTGATTAAAACCTTTCCTTATTCTTCCACATTAGTGGAATTCTTCAAATCCCTTTAGTATTTATTAGCCAGATTCCTTATTCTTCTACATTGGAAGCATTTCCTGGTTCCCTTTAGATATTTCCAAAGATGATTCTTCCCATAATTTTGACATGTGGGATATTCTCTTTTCTTTCCATCATGGGATTTATCTATTGATCCACCCATATTAAACTCCATTTTCCTATTTTTATCTTTAGGACCATGATACCACTAAGAGTCTTTGATCTACATTTCAACCTTGAGGGTCCAACAAACTGTCTCTTCATAGCAGTAAAAGTCTTGAATCACCAACACTTTTTATAGACTTGGCTTTAGTCTACTAAATAAGAGATCCACCTTGATTTCGGTGTTCATGATAAAGTCGAAGGTGTATCTTTCAAGCCTTGTAAATAATTCCTCATACACCCCGATAGACTTGTCTTACTTTTTCTTCAAACTTAGGAACTCTCTCTCCATCTTAAGATGGAGAGTTTACGAAAAATATTTATTGAAAAATATTTTCTTGAAATTTTACCTTTACATAGAATCAATTTCCTCCTTATACTTCATGTTCATGATCAGTTTCTACCACTGATCATCTTCCCCACCAAAATGATAGACCATTGGTACAACTTTCTCTTCTTCTAAGCACTGGAGGATAGAGAATATCTTTTCAATGGAATTAATCCATTTTTCCACAAGGAGGATATCGAAATATGTGCTAAACATGGGAGACTTTTTGTCACATAAAGGAATTGAATACAACTTACTCTTTCTTAGGATAAGGAGGTCATTCCACATGATTAAAGGTATTATTTATAACTTGAACTAGTTGATCAAGTACTTTCATGAAGTTTTGAGCACCCATTCCCATCATATTTGTCATTTCATTAGGGAAATTGTCATATTTACTATCACATTGATTGTTGTAATGGGTTCTCCTATTTCTTTCCATTAACTAATAAAAATAAATTATAAATTGGGGTGGTTGAACACTTTTCTAATAATTATATAAAAATTAAATTTTGAACATAGAAGGATAAACTTGTAAATAAAAATTATATCCTATCTTTTACTCTCTAAGTTTCAATTTAGGTTATCCATGGTGATAGAATTACCCTTAGGGTTCTTACTAAAGTACATGAGTTCTAATCTCAAAAAATAACTAGGATGTGATCTCATACCAGCTATAATGGACCTATCCTTTTTCATATTTTATTATATGGTTTTAAGCATAATTAACTGTCAAATTACAATCCAAGGATCTTAAAGTCTATTGTCATTATAAGATTAGATACATAATTATAAAGTATGAAACCAAAATAAAAATATATATTTTATTTAATCTTCATAATGATCTCCCAACACCCTTTGAGCCCTTACATCTTCATGGGATAACCTGGGGAATACATGAAAAAATATATGATCTAAGAAACCTAGTATGGGAATAAACATAAGAATAAAACACAGCACATGGATTAGAAGTCATAACATGATGACATGAAAAGGCATGGAACATGAATAAAAATATTTAAGCATAACATATAGAACATGGGATCATGTAATCATGGAATCATGGTAATGTGTAAGCAATATAAAAAATGACATAATCATGAGTCAAGGCTCATTGCACATGTAAGATCATGAGTCAAGGCTAACCACCAAGACCATTTCACGTGGAGCATGATTCAAGGCTATCCACTAACACCATTGAACATGATGTATCATGAGACTAAAAATCACCCAATGAATTGAATAAATATTTTAGAACACCCATAATAACATTTTCATTAATATATTTTCCATATAAATAATCATACATAAGGAATCAAATATAAACCTAAGGGTTACCCATGGAAAGAATTGGGTAATATAATCTTGTCAAAGGAATATCAAAAGGGAATATCATAATGGTTTCCATAAAGGAATAGATTTAAATAATTAATGCACATTAATAAGGTAAAATAGACATATATAATGATAATTTATTTCAAAATGAAGTAAAAAACATGTAAAAATAGTGTTTAAGAAACTTTACAAATAAAATATTTTAGTTTGGTTTAAGAGAAAATTTTCAAGGTTCTTTATAATTGAAAAGTCATAATTGTATGTATAAAACCAAAAATGAACCAAGATAGTTTTCATGTTGAAATTAGTGATCACATAGAAATAATTATGTCTTAAAACGGATTATAGAGTGCACTTTAAAATGGTTATGAAATCGGGAAGTTCCCATTAATCAGACTTGCTAATCGAGAATAATTGAGAAGGGAGCCTTTTAAAAACATGTATACCCACAAAAAAATGAGGATGAAATGATATGAATACATGATTTTGAAACATATGCATAGAATTTATAAGAATTATATAAAAATAAAAAATAATTTCATATGGTAAATAGAGAGATATCCTAACCTAAAGGAAAAAATAGAGGTTCGGAAAGAATACCATACCTTATGTCTGAAAGTGTTCTGTACTTCATCTTAATGTCCAATATAATCAAATTAAATACATTAATTAATTATTTTAGAATATTTTATATATGTGTTAAATTTATTATAATTTTATTAAGTTCATTTATATCCTTTTTTATGAGTTATAAGATATACTTTTATCATTTGGGAGCATTCGTTTCCTTGGTTTTCATGATCGGTTTACTTGTATACATGTATAGAAAATCATGTAAAATGAGAATACTTGTCCAGAATTAAAATCATATGTTTTTTTGTGAACTTAAATAATATTAAATGGTCTTATATATAAATTTTTCCCATATTTTATTATGATTCATTAAAACTTTAATGATAACCGTTTAGATTGTTTTGGCATTTTTTTAATCATCGTGAACTAGTTTTGTTTTATTAATTAATATCTTGTATATATAATAGTTCCAAAACATTAAATAGGCTGTAATAAATTTATTATAAGTTTTTTAACCATAAAAATGGTTTAATATCCAACCTTGAAGTCCACAATGTAAATTTAAAACTCATCATCCTTGAATGTAATAAATCAACACATCATCGATGATGTTTTCATTTTTGGTACAAAAGGATGGAGGAAGAGAAAAGATGATGGTTGGTTCCATTACAACAATAAAAATACAGTATATAAAATATAATAGAGTTATAATGTCACTTGTATAAGGGGTGTGAGGATAGAATATGAAAAGAAATGAAATTTAAAAGAAATTAAAAGAAAAAGTAAGAGTTTTTTACCTCTTGGATTTTCCTCCTTGAGAACCACTTTAGGGGAAACTGGTTTTGGTGTTTTGTTGATAAAAATGGATCATGGATGTGGGGAGATATTATTGGGAGTGGATTGGGTATAATTTGTACAATATTCAAGGATTTAGATGTGTGGGTAGAAGAGGTGGTGAGAGGTGGTATTTATAGTGGAGGAGAGGGGTGTTTTCTCATTATTTTATTCATTAGTTTATTATTTTGCCTCAAGACAAGAAATAGTGATTATTACATGACTAAATATAGTATGGTGAGAATAATAGTTCTAGATTATTGTTCTTATATCATCTATAACTCAAGGAATAGTGTATTTAACTTATAATGTATATATGTCGTAAATTGTCGTATTTTTCTATTCACAAAAAATTCAACTATTTTAGAAAAATCCCAAAAAAATCACCCTAACCATTTTTCGACATGTATAATTCAAAAATAAACTCCATTTTATGAAAATAATTTTATAAATATGAGAAATTTAATTTTTAATAAAAATCATCATTTATTCAAAAAATACTGATTTTAAAATTATAACTGATTTTATGATAGTTTAAAAAATTAATTAAGATCTCCTAAAATTATCTTATAATAATAATAAGAAAACAAATTATTAATTTACAAGTATATTTTATAAAAATATATTTTCTTTTAAATAATTGTTTTAATTATAAAATTTTAATTAAATATTTATTACTTATAAAAATACAAACACTTAACTTGTCATTTTTTAAAAATTTCTTTACTTATAAAAAGATATAACTTTTTGATATTTTCATTTATAAGATACCTAAATTTTATTTATACTTTTATATTTTATGTTATATTCTATTGGTCAAGTTACTATTCTTAAGGTTCACATTACTATTCCATTAGTCATGTTACTATTCCATATGTCGTGTTACTATTCTATTGGTTTACCTGAATGGCCCGAATACCTTATTTTTATTTATTTTCATAATCCCCATTTAAAATGATGAAGGGGAACCCTTACAAGGCCTGTAGGATTAGTAGATTAGATGAAACAATGGTCATAGAGAAATTCATCCCAAACATGAATACTTGGAAATTCCCCTCCCCGATGTCTTGATCGTGAAGTCATCATCCCACCATTGCATTGGTTTAGGTTCCTTAATTTATATAAATACTTATTAATTCATTCATTCCTCATTTATAAAGTTTTTATTGTGTTCTATATGTGATTTTATGCGATTTATGCTATATAAAATAATTATAAGAAGGTAATTTTCATTGATAAAATTTTGGGTCATTACATTGGAAGTTATTGATTCTTATGGAATTTATTTATCCTTGAGATAATAGGGTTTGATGTCATACTTGAGATGGAATGGCTTATTCGTTATCATGACCACATTGACTTTTATCACTAAATAGTGACTTTCAATCACCCTATGGTGGTAGATATGTATATAAGGGAAAATGGAATGTCCAAGATGGTTAACCTAGACCATAGCATTGTGGGCTAGAAGAAGTGATAGCCCATATTTTCAGCCTTTTCTTAGATGATCAAGTAGTGCATCTAATAGATTTTACTCTAGCAGTGGGTTTTTTTAGGGATGTCTTCTTGGATAAATTATCTAGACTACCACCCATGAGATACGTAGAGTTTTCAATTCAGATTTCTCTATGAGTATCTCCAGTAACTATTACTCTGTATAGGATGTCACCTACTAAGATTTAGAAACTCAAAATACAGTTAAAAGATTTAGAATGTTCGGGTTTTATCTAACCCAATACTTCTTTTTGGGATTTTCTTGTCCTTTTTTTCAAGAAGGCGGATGGAACCCTCTAACTCTATGTAGATTATTGACGGTTGAACCAACTTATAGTTAAGAACTGGTATAATTTTCCTCAAATAAATGATCTCTTTGACTATTTTTGAGGAGCTATAGTGTTCTCAAAGATCAACCTGAGATCAGGATATCATTAGGTATGAGTAGACACATCATACATACCATGTACAAATTTCTGAAGTTGGTATAGTTTATATGTGTATCTAGTTATGTCGTCTGGTCTTATGAATGTTCCCAATGTTTTCATGTCCTTGATGAAAAGGATTTTCCACCCCTACTTGTATTCCTTTTTCATACTTTGTTTGGATGACATCTTGTTTTATTCTCATACTATAATCAATCATAAAAAAACACCTTGAGAACATATTGAGTACAATGAGAGAGTATCAGTTATATGCTAATCTCACAAAGTTCCATTTTTGGATCGACAAGGATCTCTTATTGGTTCATATTATCTTGGAGTCAGGAGTATCAGTTGACCTAAAGAAGTTGAGTGTTGTTTCCTAGGATCATCCTAAGAATGTGTTTGATATATATAGTTTCTGGGGGATGTTTGTATATTATAGGCATTTCATACATATCTTATCACACCTTTAAGAACCTATTATCAGTCTGAATAAGAAGGGTATGAAGTTCTTATAGTCTAAATCATGCAATATGGTCTTTCAGGAGATGAAAGGAAGACTTAATTTTGAACCAATCAGTATTCTTCTAGAGCATGGTGGAGGCTATACAGTGTTCTATGATGCATTAGGTTTTGGTATGGGCGTAGTGTCGATGAAGTAGGATTGAGTCATTGTGTAAAGTTCTCACTAGTTGATACCTCACAAGTGTAATTACTTGATGCATGGCATCAATCTTGCAGTATTCGTTCATGCCTTGTGTTTCTTGAGGCATTATCTAATGGGATTGAAATTTTTGGTGTATATGGAGCAAAATAAACTCAAATATATATTTATGTAGTGTTTCTTGAATCTCAGATAGTGAATATGGGTCAAATACCTTCATTCCTTCAATTTTTATCTTTCCTATATTCCTAGAAAGGTCAATGTGCTAGCTGATGTGCTAATCCATAAAACCTAGGTATAAGCCATTCAGGAAGCCAGTGATAAAGGGGAGTTTATGGATCTATTTTCTGAGATGCATTAGGAGTTTCAATAGATTCACAAGTGACCTTTTCTTACAGCATTAGTAGTTACCTATTCACTTATGGATAGGGTCAAGATAAGGAAGTTTTCAAATCCTAAAGTTTTGGTCCTACATGAAAGTATTTTTAGAGAGGACTCGCCTCTAGAATATTCTAATGATAGAGATGAAATAATTCATATACATGGATGTATCTAGGTTCTTATAAACATACGAGAGGATATTATGTGAGAATATTTTACTTCTTAGTGGGTGGTGGATCCAAGTATCTCCAAGATGTATCATGATATGGGTTTCTAGTATTGGTGGCCTAGGGTAAAATTTCAGATCATCGGTTTTATCAATAGGTGTTCCACCTATCAATAGGTGAAGGTGGTACACTATCAGCCTTCTATCTTGTTACAGTCATTACCAGTAATAGAATGGAAATGGGATGAAATCATAATTGATTTTTCATTTGGTTTAATGTGTTATCTTCAAGGTAGTGATGCGGTTTGGGTAGTTGTGGATTGATTTATGAAGGTATCCCACTTCCTTCCTATCTAGGATACATTCTCAGATGATGAGTTGAAAAGATTGTATGTCCATAAGATTATAAACCTACATGGGGTCCATCGTACTATAATTTCAGATAGGTATTCACATTTTACTTCAAGGTTATATAAAGGGTTGTATAAGGCTTTGGGTATATAGTTTCTTCTATGCACAACTTTTCACCCTCAAACAGATAGCCAGTCAGAAGGGTCTATACAAGTGTTGGAGGAAATTCTCCAAGAATACATCCTTGATTTTGGAGGTTATTGGAAAAATCATATCCCTCTCATAAAGTCTTCTTAAAATAATATATTTCAAGAAAAAATTCAGATAGATATTTATGAGGTCGTATATGGTTGGTCATGTCGTTCACCTCTATATTGGCTAGTGGTAGGGGTGGCAGTGCTAATAGGTCCTTGTCTCATACACGGGTCTTTAGAGTGGGTTCATTTGCTCAGGAAATGTATTTATACTACTCGGTCTAGATATATATATTATGAGGATCATCATATATGACCTCTCAAGTACGAGGTCAAGGATCATGCTTTCTTGCAAGTATCACCCAGGCTAGGCCATAAGCAGATAAGGAGGAAAGGTATGTTGCCACCTTGTTTTTTCGGGGATTTTTATATCTTGGAAAGAGTCAATGCAGTATCGTATAGGTTGATATTACCTCAAAGGTACCTTTCCATGCATGAAATCTTCCATGTTTTATAGCTTCATCATTACGATGCCAAACCATCTCCTACTTTTGATCATGTGGATGTTAAATTGTATTTTGATGCTTCTTTTGAAGAGTATCCCATACACATAATTGATCACAGTATTAAGGCTCTATGAGGTAGGTATGTCCATTTAGAATGGGTTTCATGGTATCATGAACATTTATAGGATGATACTTAGAAGATGGAGGCCGATGTACGTGCTCATTGGCTAGATTTATTCTCATATGATGCTTTACCACCGTTGGGAGGGAAACATGAGGGTGATTTCCTTTAAGGGGGAAGTCTATAAGAACCTAGATTTTATATGAGGTATAGAACCTTATAATTTCGGTTTAATTAATTTTTTACCTAATATGAATTCTTTGTAAGGTTATGGATAAAATGAGGGTGTTTGAAGTTGTTTTAGTACCTAAATTATTGACTTTTGGAGAAAACAGATGGGATACATAGTTAGTAAAAATCATTCCAATCAGGCCACATAGTTTGATTAAACTGTGTGGGGTGTTTTACTTCATAGTAAGGGGTTGCACGGTTTCCCCTAACTATGAAACCCAGGCCTCAGGGTCATGTGACTTGTCTTGGATATGTGATAAAGGGGTTTCACATGGGATATGCATGGTTAGACAAATGGTTTACATAGCCCATGAGAGGGTTGAATTGAGGCAGGACTGGGTGTATGGTTAGTGCGTAGTTTGTCCAATCGTGTGGAAAAGCCATTCATATCTTTAAAAATTGAGTAAAATAACCATTTTTTTCTTATATATTTAAAGAAACTCAACTATATTTCTTTTCCTTCTCAAGTGCATATCACCACTCCCATTTCTATCATTAGAATCTCTCTAGCCTCCTCACCTAGGATTTGATCCTATTTCTTTATATGAGCACCAAATTAATATATGTTTTCATGTTATATAGCCTCTGGTAATTTATCCACTCCTTAATCTCCTTTTTCATTTTTCTTTCTATCAATGATACCAGTTTGGTGTGAGATCATATACCCTATTTTCAGGGAATTCATTTATTCCTATGTTTTCTTCCAATCTAGACCAAACTAAGGGTTGATAATGGGTTAAGCTTATACTACAGCATAAGGTATGTGTTTTATGACTTTTCCCTCAAAGTCTCTCCATTTATAAATTTTTTTCATTATGTGTATGCTGGTTTCACCAAGAATTACTCCTTAAAATTCATCTTCTGCATTTTAACTTGTCTAGATCGTATTCTAAGTCCCTAATGAAACCTCCTGATATCATTGGGGGTTTTAACCTCTATGTTAACCACCCTAGGTAGGGTGTGTTCTTACTATGATTTTAGTGAACCATGTTGGGTTTACCTGAGGTATTGTTTAGGTGTGTTGACTTGACCTTTGGTAAGGTAAGCATTCCATAATGATTAAATTAAACTTTAAATTGTTCAATGGTAAGTATATATATATTACTTAACCTTGTAAAATTTATTTAAGTTGCTAATTGGTTGTATGTAAATAATTCACCTTGTCATGTATGATGAAAGGTGATGGAATGAACCAAATGAATTGAAATTTTCATGAGTATTACATGGCCTATGATGACATATGTATATAAATGAAATGATTATAAGGTTAATACCACTTTTTCACCTTTTTTTATATTTATATGAATGGTCATACTTGAGCCCACCTTGGTTTCCTGAGGGAATTCATTGAGAACTTAGAGGATTCCATTCTGATTCATTAATTCAATTAACATGGTAGATACCCACCAAAAAATATATTCCTTGTCTTATTACTTTAATGACATAGTGATTACCAATGATTCACTTGACTATTTTCTAGATATTAGAATGTCTTGGATACACTCCTTAGATTCAGCTTGATGTCTTGAAACATGTTATTCCATGGATTCACCCCATTAGGCCCAGTCATGCTTAGCCTGGGATTACTATGGATGGGCTCCATGGGCTTGTTTAGACTCTTTTATAGTGGAATTCCTTAGGAGTACCCCTTAGATTAAACTTAGACCCTTATAGCCATACTAATTGAGTTACCACTATGAGTTTTCTTGACCCCTTAGGTCCAGGATGCCTTGGATTATACTTGGATCCTCTTTTATTATTATCATTGATATTACTCCATGATTACCCATATATTATAATTCTTAACCCATTGACAATAATTAAATGATTATATATTCAGAGACACTAGTTGAGGCTGAATTCGGTAAGGTTTATTTATTTTATCACTCCTTTACTTTTATATGTCTGCATGTTGTTACAGTTTATATTCACATAATTGATTTTTATAGAAACCATTAGTGCAGTCCTATTTAGATTTATCTCACACCCTATTCGGGCTTCTGTTGGAACCCGAAAAAATTATATGATCATAGGTGTGGACAAAGGTAAGTGTCCCACCTTGGACACCTAACTTAAATGCTTTAGGATGGGAGCTTGGTAGTAGATGACTGGACCAGTGCTTGATATTCTTAGATAGTTTTTTTTTATTTTTTATTCTTTGTATATTATGTATTATAATTTATTCCTGCTACCATGTATGTATATTTTTATTTTTATAGATACATGAAATAATAATTTTGTATATTATATAGTTTACACCTTTTTATGATTACTTATTTTTTATGATTATTATTATTTCCACTGCTTTATTCAATATCATTATGATTCTACTGTTTATTCGTATATTATCAATGTTGTTCTCCACTCACATGAGGGAATAGTCTCCCCACGGACACACCATAGGCCCTTGCTGATAATCGGAAGCCTCTGGTATATGAGGAGGTGCGCTTGAAGCCATGTGGCCAACCAAGTTTGGTTACTCAGAAGTGCACCAAGTCTGGGACATCACACATTTTTAATTATAATAGATATATCTTGAAAAGTATTATTTTTTACCTAATTTTTTATAACCCTTCATCTCACCAACTTGAGAAGATTCTCCATTAACTTATACTTATTTCTTGGAGTCTTCTCTAGATTTGGTCAACTCATGTTATACTATGAGACATATGGGTTGTGTCTTATCTAGTTCTTCATTTTAATCTAGTTCCTTTCTAAGATCTATGATAGTTTTTCATATTCAGATTCTCTAAGATTGTTCTTATTGATCTCATAAACATATAATTATTCCTTCTTTCTTTGTTCTTCCTTCTAATAACCATAATTTTATTTTCTTTCTCAATATTCTTATTTTATTTCTTGTGGAATTGTATCTATCCCATATAGAATTCTAATTTTTATTTTCAATTCCCACTCAAGTTATACCCTTTGCTCTAATTCATCACCATTACTTAATGAATTAGTTCCTTTATTTACATGAGTAAGAAAACTGACTTCATTATTCAAATAACAACTTGATGATGAATATATATTATGATTTCTAAAAAAGTTTATCTTCTTACTTATGGGGAGTTTCTTCTTTTTTTACCCTATTTATGTTTTTGAAGTCTCTCTTCATATAATTTTGATTCAGATTCAGATTCTTTAAGATTATTTCTTGTACATTTCTGGAAAAAATGACTAGAGTCACCTAAGTTGAAGCATTTTAGGGGATAATTACTCTTTTCATTCCACTTTACCTTTTTTATTACTTTTGATATAAGATCAATAATTTGATTGAATTATTCGTCATCCATGCCATCCAATTCTTCATATTCTTTAGCATCTTATTTTCTAATTTTTTTGTCCTGTTGGATTTAAGATCCATTTTAAAATTGTATTTCTTCATTAAAGATGGAATTTTCCTCATCTCATAAACTATAAGAATGTTTTTTATTTAATCAAGAGACAAATAATTTCTTTCTTCTTGGGTTGATATCTTTGAATCAAAATAATCTACAAAATTCCTCATCATTTTTTTGCAATGATAAATTCATCAAATTTCTCACCAAATACTTGAATGTTACTAACTATCTCCTTCACTCTAGTGAAATAGTCATCAATATTTTCATCATATTTGATTTTTACATCCACAAACTAACTCCTTCAAACTTATAGTTTGGATTCCTTGACTTTGGACTTTCCTTCACAAATACTTCTCAATTTTTCCTAGATCTTCTCATCAGTCTAGAGACCCATGACCTTTGTGTATACCTTCTTTGATAAAAACATCAAGATTGAATTTTTATCCCTACCATCTAACTCCATATCTCTCTTATCATCTTGTTTCATGGAAGCATCATCGGTAATGGGTGGAAAACCCACTAGCATAGATCTCATGTAGTCCTTGAGTGTCATTATATGAAAAATCACATCTCTCTATGGGGAGGTAAACCCAAAACATATCCAATAAAGGCGCCCTCATACTCCAACACTAATAAAGGAAACCTAAAGTTCATATCATTCACCTCTTCAAGGGTTATATTATCCAACTGATAAGAATTCATTTGTATCCTATTATACATGATCTCATCCTCTTCTACCTAGTATCACTCTTTATTGAATGATTAAAACTCAATCCCACAAGCTGAAAACCCCACCACACTAACTGGTAGCAACCAAATAAGCATGTATGTTAGAAAACCCATCCATACTGAGTAAAAACATTATAGGGTCTCACTTACACTATTAAAAGATTCCATGTGAGGCCTTATATCCTCTCAAATTTATGTCACATTATGGATAGAAGTGTGTGATCACTAATCCTCTATGTAGTATCCTCTAACACAAGGGTCGAGAAAAAAAATTACACAAGTATCACTAGGCCCCAAATAGAGGATACACTCAGAAATTATGGCTCATGAATCTATGAAGAAAATGAAATTGTGGAAGTGAAAACACACAACATACCTTGAACTACACTCAAATCCTCTATACTACAAGATCCCACTATTTGGAACTCATCCTTTCCCTTTCCCACCTATGCACCACAACAAAGGATTTATTCAAAACCTTAGTACACTAAACTACCCTGAACACATAATTCAAAGGAACTCTTCCACCACACCTTGACACTATCCACTTTATGAATCACTGACTTTCCTACATGTTATTGGATTATGTCATATGAATAAATCTTGGTGGGGGAAGTGTCCCTATTTCTTGAGGATCAAAATTTTCATCAAATGTTACCAAGATTGGGCTCCTCCAATTCCTCACATAAACATATATATGTCTTTCTTCTAGGACCACTATTAAGAGGGGTTCTAACCGAGTAGAAAATTTTCACCATAGATCATGTCAGTCCTCTACTACCCAAAAAAATAGGGTATGTCCCATAATGAATCCTAGGTGATCTCTATATTTGAAACTCATGATGTGCACTCTCCAATGAATCCGTCTGATTGGTTAGGGTATGCATAAGTTGAAAAACCGAAACCACCTCCTCGGTTTAATCCTTCGCTACCTGAGGGTCTAGATTTCCATGTAACCTCATTAGTACCTACCACTGTAACTCATGTATCATGATAAAATGTTGCTTATTTTTACCCTAACCTACTAGACCCATTGGTTTTCTAGCATGTAGTCGATTATCCATTGGATCCACATAATGGTAAATCATCACTCAATAGATGGTAGCACTACTATGTGCCTTCCTAGAGGGAACACCCCACAATTGGTTCTTTGGACTAATACCTCATCACTCAACTAGTCATTATCATGACACTGTCTCAAAATCCTAGCTAGCTATTTTCATGGGGGAATATTGAAAAACATCAAGATGTACCATGGTCAAAAAATTATATCAGGTTATCTGAATCAAGAATGAAATGGAAACCATAACCCATTCCCATATGATTCATGTACTAATGTCTTCCCCTATAACCAATGTCTACATGTACTGAGTTAATAATAGGTTATCATATTCCTGGTGAATGAATATTTTTTCCACCACACCAAAATAGTATTTCCTAGCCCGAGATTCAAACTCAAAATATTTTAACACTTTTTCCTAGTTCCCAAATCAAACCTTACTACTAGAAAATCTCCAAACTCCAATCCTAGGATGGAAATACTCTGATGCCACTCTATCCAGACCCAACCCATCGGGGCCTGACTAGATAATGGTAAGCCAAGTGTGACACCCCAAGACTGCCTCCAATATGCCAGGGGAAAGCCACCAATGTCAAGTAGGTATATCATACACATGGGAGGCATTAGCCTAAAGTAATTATACACACACATGCATCTTCAAGCTTATACAATGATAAAATGTAAATAATAAATGATTCTAAAAATTCATAAAAAATATCTATCCCACAATTAGAGTACAGAAATAATACTAGTAATCATAAAGGGCTAAATACAATCCCACCAAAATCTGTAAAATAAAGTCTAACCTACTCAGAAAGAGGGGAATGTCTTCAAATACAACACTGGTATACACCTTGGCCTTTCTATCCCAAAATATGCTCCACCTACTCATGGTCCTCCATGGATTGCATAAAAAGGGTTTTCATATATATAATACAAAATATGTGTGGGAAGATCCCATGAAGGGGTGAGTATAACAATACCTAAGACACCCTGAAATCACTAAACATAAAGTATCAAGAGAGAGTAGTCAGCTCATCACAAGGGTATATCAAATAGAATGTGAGACATATGATAAAAGCATCCATATATACTCATGATATACATTAAGACTCAGGGTAAGGTCATAACCACAAAGCTAGCCTAGTGTTAGGCTTGATATTATGTGTAACACTTGTCTAAGAGAACTCACTCTATGAGCTATGTTTTCATTGATGAAACTTTTTCAAGTGTTTATATTTTTTCATTGCTAATAAGAAGTGATCTCCAAAACTCCAAATAGATTGGTACATGAAAAGGGAAACACACTCGGCCTTTGGGTGATACTATGAACACGTATGGAATAACTCACTAAGTTGGGGATTTTATTCCAGTGAAGTATTGGTCATGATGATTCCACAAACCTTGGTAAGGGATGATTACATGGTATAACTCCTAAGAGATTTATACACATATAGGTGATCACACTTAGGGCCTCTGGGGGACATCATGAACCCTAACGTGATTATCCCACTAAGTAGGGGATCAACACTTGTGTAGTGTTGGTCATTCCAAGACCTTAGACCCAACATAGGAAGAATGATATGATATAAGATCCCACCTCGTTCCTTATGGAGGGATACTATGAACTTTATCCAAGTAAAAACATGTAGAGGAGATTACAATCCTATGTCATGGATGTAAGGTCACGCTATCCCATCATGGGAATGGACTAAGGGGATGCACCCTAATGAAATGAGATAATCATAATTGAAAAAATAATATCACTTTCATTGCCTTGTATTTTATATTATATGCTAACATAAAGGCCACCATTGTGTTATATGTATAAAATTGTTCCAGATATACTGATCGTGGGCCAAAATCTGAGTCTAGAAAAATCCTGATGAGTATACAAGGAACCTCATTGATACATAGGGTTAAAACATAAATCCACTTATAGGTCATTTAAAATGTCCATGAATGGACCAATGAATCATGTAGTTTCAATCCTCGTGTAAAAACACTTAGGATATGCTATTTACTTTCCTAAAATGAAAAACAAGTAAAAAATTCATTTAATCGTAAAACGCATGAATGAAACTTTGTGGGCCCCAGACATGAGTCGGAATTAAATATCCAATATTGGTCTTTAATCATCCATTTCAATGTTAGTGTCATTATGTTGTGGACGTCTCATTAATCTGATGTCTCAGTGTAATGTTACAACTGAAACAAAGAGTCATTGAAAATAATAATATTATTATTAGTATTAGTATCATTATTATTATTATTATATTAAAATATAAATAATTATATAGGGAAGGGGGGTCACAAGTTACCTCCCCAACCCATTACTCATCCCATGCCCAAATGGGTTATTCTCCATTATAATAATAATAATATCTATATTATTCTTATTATTATTAAAATATATATATACCAAAATGGGAAAGGGAAATCAATCCCCCCTCTCACATGCATCCCCTAAAGGTGTTGATCCCCATTTTTTGGTATTAAATTATAATAATGATAATGATAATAAATACTAACCCCCCCCCCCTCTAATCATGTGCAGGGGGGGATGTTTAGGGTTGGGTCACCACCTCCTCATGCTGTAGGCTGCCCGACTGCCTCATCGGAATGCCAAAGCCAGCTCATTTAGATCTCTAAATACAAACACCAACTTCCATCATCATTGTTCACAAAAAAAATGGCACCAATATCCATCCTGAACCCTTGGTAATGAATCTGTTATGCCAAATATTGATTGTGCAATGGTCGTTCACCAGGTAATTGTCAATTTTCTAACTAAACGAAACACCGATGTCGAACGCATGTATAATAGGGAGAGAAAATCACTATAAAAAATGAGGAATGAACCTTAGTCGTTTTTTGGGTTGGTCTCAATCTATTTCCATTAGAATTATTAATATAGAGAAAATAATAAACAAAAATAAAATAAATTACTAAACCGTATGAAGATAAATCATCAACCTAAATCAACCATTGATTTCTGAACAAATTTTGATTGGGTGAATTGGTTTGTTTTCTACATGGGATATAAAAATGGGATAAATATAATTAAATAAAATTACCTACCTTGAGTTTGTATCGATCCCTAATGAAGAATGAATATGTGTTTTCATTTTTGGTGAGATCCTTGAGTTCTGTTGGTGAAGATGATCCTCGATCTGCTATCATCTACCCAATGATCCTCCACGATATCTATCTAAATATCCAGGGTCATGTTGTTAACAATAATATTTTCTCATAAATATGAATTTATAGAGGGTATTTCAGTTTAGTGTTTAAATTAAATAATAACTAACTTATTTAATTATTTTTTCCACAATAGTGCTCAAGCCAAACACCTGATGTAGATAATAATTATATCGTGTCTAGGGTAGAACCCATGTAATAGATTCAACAGTGGTATTAGATATCTAATTTGAGACTTTATTTATGATTTAATCCAATATTTTAGAAAAACTACACACAAATGAAATTAATATATATATATATATAATATTAGAACCAAACTCACTGGGCCTCAGAATCTCGCGTCGTCTCAATGTCTGGCTCTAAAAATATTCCTAAAATATTCTAAAGTATTACATAATAAAAAATAAGTCATTAAAAAATCCCCCTCCCTGCATATGGTCACCATATTCATGTTAGATCTTTCTATACTTGAATATACTCTAGGATGAAAAAATTTCCCCCTAGAACTATATGTGACTTGATTCCTATTAATGGTAGGATACATAGCGACTTATGAGTCATATGACTTGGACCTAGATAAAAATAATTATAAACTTCTACTCCCTTATAAAATTCTATAATAGACCAATATTAGTCAATTATAGAATAGTATATTCCAATTACCTTTTGTATATTATCCTCTCATATGTCATACTATATACCTTGAGTATTTGAATCACTAAAAACCTTCCATGGATACAGGTAATGAGTACATCTGATTCCAAAGGGACCCATCTGTTTTTAAATATCACATATGATGCAAATTTAACCCACTAAGAACCAACTATAGGAATTTTTTATCATAAATAAAAGATCATATAATGCCATGTTCCTTCAAAAATGTTACAATATAACCCACCATTCAAATATGGTTAGCAGTCATCCTCAGTATACTTTTTTAATGGTATGGTAATGTAGCCTTCATTCAAACATAGTCAATAGTTATCCTATCTTATCTATAATATCTTTACCATTTCTTAATTCAAATAAATTAAGATATTATTTACATCTTTCTCATTCTCTATTAAAATGTATTAAAATTATTCTATCTCTTAAAACCCCCATTTGGTTTATCACACTTCCCACATTGGTCTGAACATTGTAACCTTAAATTGTTTGCACCTTTACCCAATTCTATCTATACTAGTATTGGGATCTCTATTAATGTCAAGTTTACCTTTCCCTCATCACTATGTAGACTTCCTTATCATTTAGTCAAATCTATAAAATCATAAAATTAAACCTTATTTTGGTAAAAATTGTTTAAACTTAAACATAGGTCCTTTTTCTTGTCTAATTTATAAGATTTAAAAATAAAAATGGAATGATACATGGTACTCACTAGGATCAAAAACCTATAAAGGGTGGCCTAGTAAAAAGTTGACTATCCATTCATTAAGCCTTTTTTTCATGAATTACTCAAAATTTAGAGTGTTTAAAAAATAAAAAATGTATAAATATTTTTTGGTAGAAAACCTAAAAATTGTGACCTAGTAAAAAGCTAACTTTTCCCATTAAAATTTTACCACTCATGTATTAGTAAAAATAGGTCTAGGAAAGGGAAAAGTGTATTATGGGGACCACCATATAGCCTTATAAAAATTCAATCCATGCTCACTAGTTCTATGGATCTAGGAAAAAGTTAGAGTATCTTTCTATTACATACAAATTGGTTCAAATTATCTATGTATAACACATAAAAATGTAATTTTAGGGTACTTGAACTATATTTGTAATTGATTGTTCCATGAAAAAAAACCATTTTATAATTTCAATTTTGTTGATTCATTCACTTACTCATATCCAAATGGACCAACCTTTCCTTATAGTGATAGTAAATTTACTAGGTATCAATTCTGCCTATACACATCAAAGAGAATAATTTTATGAGGGAATAAATATTTATAATATTTTCTCTAAAAATTTCACCTTGAATTATGGTGATGGTATATACACACTATTTTTTTATCTCACCTATTTTTTCTAAGAGCATATGCCTTACAAATGAATGATTTATCCCCAATTCATCATTTTACTCGAGTATTTTGAGGTTATGATTTACCAAACCAATATCTATTTTATTTTCAAGTGGATTTAATTATTATGGTGATTAATATTTATAAGTTTCATGGATTATAAATGATTTATAGTCAAATAGATAAGAATTTGGGAAATTAAAAATAGATTCAAGATAAGTAATTTTATTATTCATTAAGAAAAGAGACAGGAACATCC
Organism: Viscum album; assembly: GCA_963277665.1. Lineage (NCBI taxonomy): Eukaryota > Viridiplantae > Streptophyta > Magnoliopsida > Santalales > Viscaceae > Viscum > Viscum album. Next base: position 513,300,465 of record OY728163.1, on the reverse strand, counting down.
ATTGGGTGGAGTCTTCAAGTGATTGATTGATGGAAAATAAAAGGAAATCAATAAAATAAGACTAAGATAAAATCTAGTTGGTAGAATGTTCCAAATCAGTTACTATTTGATTATAGACATCAATTGGTTATTTAATATCTACTCACTTGACATCCTATGTGTTATGACCCCATCCTTCCAAAGATACCATAATGAGGGGATAGAGATATTGACTCCCGAGTCCTGCCTCCAGTAGGCCTTGGGTTGGAGAATAGCACTGAGGGTATAAAAATATCATGAAATGGGTGACATTATCCTCTATAATAATATAGGATTGGGAGATAAGATGAATCATCCACAAACAACAACATGAAATAATATAAAAAGAATCCAAAACCATCCCACAATGCAAGTATAAATAAAATAGGAATAGATAAAAGTATCTAAAATACAATACCTAAAATAAATCTAAATCAGTGACATAGAAACTATCTAAAAATTTCTGAGCTAGTATTATCCAGAACGATCCACATAATCCTCTTAGAAACATGAAAATAATTTTATATATGTAGGGTGAGAATATATGTATACTCAGTAGGAAAACTGAAATCTCTCATTCACATGAGAAAGAAGCATACTAATACACCTGTGAGAATATAACAGAACCAACAACACCTAAAAATAAAAACTATTCATCCCAACCTCATCAAGGCATGCTCGCCAAATAACTCAAACCAAGTATAATAACATAATAAAAATAATATCAATAAAGGTTACCTCACACTACTTCCCCACTAATTTTCTACTCTCACACCCAAACATCGTACGTCTTGGAGATCCCATATCTTATAAATAACATATATCACCACCCCACAAGTATGGTCACATCACATCATGCTTGCGGATACCTGGGCCACCGCCCCATAGTACGATCACATATCATCTCTCCCGAAGACACCTGAGCTATCACATCACAACCACTACCATAACCAGAGTAGTAGGGTATAGTGAACATGAAGGACATCAACCTCATGCCATCCTCCTACCATGAATGACCCCCATCATAAGATTCCCCGTAGCATGGTCAAATCATATCCCACAAAAAAACACCTACACCACTACCCCATAAAATTGTAATATTACATCCCATATGAAGACACTTGGTCCATCACCTAGTGCACTAAAAAACCTCTGACCATCACATTCTATGCATATATACTCTCCTAGAAGAGTGAGTGGGGAAGATAAGGTAGTTATCCATCCATCCTCATCACCAGGGTGTTGGGAAAAACACCATCTATATGAAAATATAGGTTTCATCACATAGTTCTCAACATAGTTGAGGTGGATATAGAAATCACAAGGAATATATAAGTATATATATAATCTATATACAAGCCCAACCTATGGGTTTACAATAAAACACTAACAAAGTCATAACACTGCCACTTTCGTTTCCACCACTAAATGCATAACACCACACAAGTCATAACCCACATTTCACATTTTCATCCAATTCCATTATGCAACCCATTCATTTCATTATTTACCAACAGCCTAATTTAACCACATAGCCCATAATTTATTTATTCATAAATCATTTTCATCCCATTAACCAAACCAAACCCTGACTATTTTAAACATTATTAACCAATTATTCCATCACTACCCATGCATCTAGCACAGCACAACCACACATCATAAGAATATCATTATTCCCATCAAACTATCGCCTCGTCATCCCAAATTCACAGCAAAAAAAAATCATCACCTCTCCACCCCAAAAGAACAACCACAAAAACCACGCCTCACCACCCCAAAAGCATGGCCAAAAAACCATCACCTCACCACCCCAAAAGCACATCCAAAAAAACCACCACCTCGCCTCCCCATAAGAACATCCAAATGAACCATAACCTATATGTCCTAAAATCATGTACAAACAAACCACCACCTTTCCTCCCCATAAGCACAACCAAACAAACCATCACCTCACCTCCCTGGAAGCACGACCAAAAAACCATCACCTCATCGCCCTAAAATCATGACAAAAAAACCACACATTATCCCACACCACATTGCAACCACCCAACACTACCCCACAGAACTACCACAAATCACAATACATCAAAGATCATTTTACATATTTAATGAAGGGGCTTTTATCACATTTAGATTTATTTTTGGGGGTGTAATCACACAATCCATATATCCAGGTGCAACCATTTTATTAACCAAATATAAGTGTTTATCCAATTTATATTTTAGGGTGATATCACAACAACCTCACAATAAGGGATATACAACACATAACAAACCAGTGAAAACAAATCCCCCAATGACCTAAATTTTAATCAGGACATTCCGCTCATACAACCAGAATATCACAATAATGTCAAAGCTGTGAAATCATGAAAATCATTCCCATTTTCCCCATTAAATTTTAATTAGACTATTATTTATCTTTAATTAATCTAGTAGAACCATCCACCATAGATAAAAAAGATAAAACCCTTCCCACATGATACACAAAATAAGAAATGAAGGAATTCCCTACCTTAAATAAACTTATTGATCTCTCTTCACACCACAGAGTAAAGAAAAATAGCCTAGAAACCACAATTGTTCCATGAGATCATGGATCAAACTACACTACATCAAAGGGTTGTCATAACATAGACCAACTCACAACCCAAACCAAAACCACACCACCATAGTGGATCTCCATGAGAATAATAGAAGAAAACAACCAAGAAGAAGAGAAGTTCTTACCACTAACCACCAATAGGAATCCACCAGAACCAATGGATCAAGGTGAGGGAAGGATGGTTGGAATATCCCTTAAAATCACCTAGGGCTCTGCCAAAAATATGAGGAAGAAAGGTATGTCTAATTTAGGAGGTGTTTGGCTGAAATACCTATTTAAAACCTAGAACATGACACTTTCACATCATGTAACCCTCTCATGATGTGTAATCCATGGGTTTTCCAAAAATTCCAAATTTCATTAATATTTTCATCACTTTGGGATAAATTAGTTATAAATCAGGAATTACTTTCATTACATGAATCCATTTCATAGGTTCCCCCCTCATCTATATACAATCTATGAAACTATCCACCTTCAAAATCCATTAACCACTAATTCATGTTGTGTACCAATTCCATGATGTGAATTTCCCATTGTAGCTTTGTTGCACCACCAACCACCACAGAACCATCTCAAGACCCCTCCAGAACACCTCCAACACCCAAAACTAATAAAGTAATATTCCAGGAAGGCATGGTTTATTACATAATATACCTCTCAAACAATTATCTCACACAAGAATCAAAAAATAAATCCCATAAGGAAATGGTTTCAAACAACCACCTCATGAGATACTTCTTAAGGATCTCATTACTCCTAAATGCTACCATTATCTAAAAACGCCAACCAAAACACCCATGAACCACACTATAATGCCACAAACTACCTCCTTTCATACAACCACACTGCCACACAACCACTACACACCCATCTCAACCTCTACATTTCCAAAACCAATAATTGTTATAACCAAAAAAATACAATACCCCAAACACAAAAATCAGGGTATTCAATCCTCCATATCAAGATAATATATGTTATGGGTGTCATTGAATCACCATCATAAGTTTAATTGCATCATAGTATAATGCATCTTGATTAGGAATTATTTCCTCCCCTTTTCATCCTGAATGGCCCGAAGGCCTTCATTTTTTTATTGATTTTTGATAAACCCCCTTTCAAGGGATGAGGAGGAACCCTTACAAGGCCCATAGGCTCAGATATTACATGGACCGTAGGCTTAGGAGATTACATGACCTGAAGGTCTTAGGGAATTTAACCAGACTATCTACAAGTAACTGCCCCTCCCCAGCATCTTCATCGTGATAGTAGCTCTCCACCTTCGCATGGTCATCTGGCTAGGCTTCCCATGCAAGCACAGGTTGGTACTGATGGAATAGCCATACCCTCTCATTCTGAAAATCCATTTGGTTCTGCTCTGGTGAGTGCACCTGCTCTAAATCCTCTTCTGGGGTTGCTCCTTTTTTGTAGTCTGTCTGGAGAAACTGCATGTGGCTCGAAGGCCATGAGGTGGCCTGAAGGCCTTAAAGGTGGCCCGAAAGCCTTACTGACCCAAAGGCCTGGGTGGCCCGAAAGCCTTAAGGACTCCAAGCCTAAACCGGTGGCCCAAGGTGAATAGTTCCAGCTGCTACAGTGCCAAACAGTACCTGCTACAGTAAATGCAACATTACCTACTACAATACCGCACAGTGTACAGTTCTACTACAGTGCTGCTACAGTCCCTACTACAGTACCCCGGAAATATGCCTCTACCTGGTTTTGAACCTGGGTCTTGTGGATGCACTTCAGGATACCTCACTAACTGGGCTGAGGCTCATGTTCTTTCCTCCCCTTTTCATATTTCTAAACAGTATCACATATCATACATCAAGAAAATAGCAAATCGCATATCACAACAATATCCAAACATCACATCACAAGAAAAATAGGGCAAGTAAAAACTAAAAATAGCTCTAATTAACAGGCATGCATTTACGTATCTCACTCCCAAGTACTCTCCTCTAGGTCACCATGTCTCTATGACATGCGAACCAAGGGAATGGTCCTTCCATGTAGTGTATTCTCTTAGATATCCTAGATCTATATTGGTTGCTCCATGAACGGCGCGTCTTCCTTGATATCCAACTATCCTCAATCAATGATATGTGAGTCATTGGGAAGACACCAATGAATCTAAGATATGTGGAATATTTTGTGGATCCTCTCCAACTTCAGTGAAAATGACAACTGATATTCGACCTCACCAACTCACCCCCAACCCCTTATGGAGCCCAAAAATATCTAAAAGAAATCTTACTCCTCTTTACAAACCTTTGATACCCACTTATAGGGGAAAACTTCAAGAATATGTGGTCCCCAAACTTGAACACCAAGGGTCTCCTCCTACAATCGACATAAGAATTATTATGGTCCTATGTTTCATTCATCCTCACATAAACAAGTTGAACCTTCTTTGTTTTTCTATGCACCACATCAAGACCAAGAACTACTACCTCCCCAACCTCTGTCTATAAAAATAGAGAATGACACGACCTCCAATACAAGGAATCAAATGGGGAAATTTTGATGGATGAGTGATAGATTTTGTTATGAGAAAACTCAAATAAAGACAAATTTTGTTCCCATGATCCTCTAATGTCTAAGATGCACGCCTAAAACGTGTCCTCCAACATCTGGATGGTCCGCTCCATCTGCTCGTCTGTCTTAGGCTAGAAAATAGTGTTGAGGTATAACTGAGTGCCAAAATCATATTTTAATCCCCTCCATACTCATGAGGTAAAATTTACATACTAATCCAAGAAAATGGACCTCAATACTTCAAAAAACTAAACTACCTCATCTGCACACCTCTTAGCCAAATCATCCATTATGCCAGACTCCTTGATCGTTGAGAATTGAGCTGATTTCATCAAATGATCAATGATTACCCAGATATAATTATAACCTATCTGACTCGAGGTAACCCTGTGAATAAATACATTCATATTTCATCACATTTACACTCAGGAATGTCAAAGGGATGCAAAAAAACCTCCAGAAACATGATGTTCTCCCATTACCTGTTAGAAAACCAAACACCACACCATGAACTCTACCACTACCGGTTTCATCCCAGGTGAAAAAAAAATACATCCTTAAGACATGATACATCTTGTATACTCTGGGGTGTACCACCAATGGTGATCTATGAAACTCAATAAGGACTCCCTCATGAATCACTATCAAAACAAACAACCTCCCATAAAACAACATCTGGTTCCGACCATCCTTTGATTATCCCTCAAGAGTATCACCATGGATAACATGATCTTGAATCACATCTACCTCCGAGTCTCCCAAATAATACTCATACACCTACCATATTATATAATATTACACCATTATCTAAAAAAATATCCTCTACTATAAACCACCCTTTCATTTAAGTGCAAGTATTTCAACTCCTATATCGCTCTCCAAACACCCCCAGACTTCTGAACAATATCCTTTAATGACGTTATTATAAAATCATCGATTGAAACATTTCCATTTTCTGAGGTATGGGATATGTCAAAATTATAATCTTTAAGAAACTCTATCCACCTTCGCTGCTACAAATTCTGATCATACTGAGAAAAGATGTACCTCAAGCACTTGTGATTTGTGAAGGCCACAAAGTGATCTCCAATGAAGTAATGATACCAAAACTTTAATGAAAACAATATTACTTCCAAATATAGATCATGGGTGGTATAGTAATTCTCAGGATTACATAACCACCTAGAACCATAAGAGATAAATTCCCTCTACTTCATCAGCACACATCCCAATCCTGAATGGGAAGTGTCACAAAACACATCAAACATCACTGACAAAGACCATATTTTCAATAATTTTACTTCTAATTTTAAATTTTTAATCCCATTATAGTCTTATTTTAATGTAAATTTTCACATTTTATGGTTTTTGAAGCATTTTGATCTTAAATTTGAAAACTTTTCATTTTTTGAATTTTAATTACTTTAAGTCATTTTTGTATTTTAGTAAAACAATTATCTACACTGATCTGAATTCAAAAATTCACCTTTTTGGTTTTTTATTTCATTGGGATACATTTAATTGAACTAGACAAAGATTTGAATCCAGATATTGAAGGCCCAAAATAATATCACAAATCAGGACACAAAATATGTGCATAGATCTAGAAAAATTTGAATATGGGCCTATATATCAAAAATGGATGGCTCAATGGAGATGAAATTCAACATGTATATAGATAAAAATATTAGAAACAAATTTTATTAATGTTTACACATGTTATTTCTTATTTTTCAAGGTTATAAATTCCTTAGAAACCAGAGATGCTAAATACAGAGATTCATCCAAACCAAATTAATTTTTAGGAGAAAATTGGACATGACTACTTAATTAATTGGCCAATAAAGATGAAATTTTATTTTTCAATATAGTATATATATATTAATAACTCTCTAAAATACCACTTTTCCCAATACATCCATTTATTGTGTCTTACATGCATAAAATTTTATAGGAAAATTCTAGAGCTAAAAGTATCACCACTTTTCCCATAAAAATGTATCCCTTCTCCTTTTCAAAGGGTTGGAAACTCTAGGTGGCCATTTTTTATTAGTTTTTTAGTTTATTTTATGATATAATATTATTGTAAATTTTTAGAATATATTATTCTTTTTTCTATCCTTCTTATCATTTTTTTTATCTTTTTTTGTTTCCACCCTATTCTTCTCTACTATAATCTCTAATACTCATGATCATAAGAAACTAACCTGAAGAAGTTCTTGGGAGATAAATCCAGTGTTGAACCCAATTTTTGGATCTATAATTCTTAATGTATCTTATTTTCTTAGAGTTATTCCATGGTGGATCTTAGTTTCCAAGTCACCTTTGTGTCTCCACTTGCCACCTAAGGATTAGCTTTCTCTTCTGCAATATTCTCTCTCGACCGAGGAGGTGGATGTGTAGTATCTCAATGATCTCCAAGTGCACCATATATTCACAACATGGGTAGAAGAGTATATCAACACATACGATGGAGTGTGTTGATTAAGTAAATTTGAAACTAATAATGAGATGATGAAGGTTCGCTTTGGGTGTTCTCCTAGGAGGATTTCTTTTATGACTAACATATTTCTGTGTGAATTAATTATATTAGAATTGAATTATATTTATATATATATATTAATATTACATAAATATTTCAAACTCACCTATTTATATTATTTAGTTTTATATTATTTACAATATAAATATTTATAATAAAAATGTGGTGTTGTTTGAGATGCCTCATCGAGACCAACCCTGGGTGTGCACTACATTACATGCTTGTGTAAATAAACTATTGACTGGGGATCTGTGAAAAATATATGAACATCAATTGAGCATAATTTTTGTGGAGTTACAATACTTTCACACACCATTTTTCATAAAAAACGCCAAAAATCATAAATTTCAAAAACTAAGAAAAAATATTCTTTTTTTATGATGTATTTCAATTCAAATTATTATACATGAACTAACCAATCATAGGTGAAATAATAAGTTCAAAATAATATTGAATCCTAGATTCAATAACTTAAATAATACATAGAAAAATTGAAGAGACTATCTGAAATGGAGGAAGAATATATCTTTGCACTGTTGGAGAAACCCAAACCTGAACCCAAACCAAAATCAGAACGAGTGGTGGAAGAGATTTTAGCAATAATTTTTTATGATAAGGAACCCAAACCCATTAATAAGGATCTACTAAAGGAATTACTAACATCATACCAAAATCAAATATTTCTCTATGAGGTATTTAAAGAAAAAAATACAACTAATATACTTATGGGAGACCAATATTTTTTTGGAAGAATCATGGAATCACTTTGTTGAATATAACCTGAAACTTGATCTTCCTATCCTTGATAATAAAAAATAAACACCTCTCTACCTCTCTATTTATTTAAAATATTATGATGACTCATCACATACTGAGATTAATTTTTCAATTGTTCTATCAAACAAGATCAATTTCCAAGTGGACTTACTTGAATGGGAAGTTTTCTTTATTAATTTTTCATGTTTTAATCTTATTCAATCTAAATTATTTTCTAACATATCCTTTTCTGACATTTTTGATATTGAACATCTGGATAGATTCTTGGATTTTAAGGAAGAGTCCACAAAAATAGTGTAAGAAGAATAAGATATGAAGGATCGGGTGGTGATGCGACTACCTCCTCTACAACAACATGTATACCATACGGAGGATGACACCATGATAGTCAACAAGGATCACCCCTATCTTATTTTCCCTCCCACTGTGGACCTAAAATTCTATCTTCATTATTTATTGGGGTTGGGAATTTTCTTATCTTCTTTGGGGTTCTCCATTCTCTATGTTTACTCATGAACACAAGGAAAAGTCACATGTGTTAGTTCATCTCAAAGAAACCACGTCCACCATTGGATTAGGGATAAAGTTATGCAACTTCCTCTCTAGGGGTAGCAAAAACCTAGCACCCATTTCGGGGTTTAAAGAAATAATTATAACTTTTATTTACCCTTTATCATTATTTTTATTTATTTTATTATGTTTTATCCTTTATTTATTATAGTTTTGAGTAGTAGTATCTAAGATCTTAACACAATGATGCCACTGAAAAATAAATCAGGTCATTTCTATCATTTTCTTTGTTTTATTTTTTATCACAAAAAATTATATATGAAAAACTATATTGATATGATTTGAAATAAAAAATAGGGTAATAAATGGAATAAGTGTGGGGGAGGGATTTTAACTTGTTATTAGGAATTGTTGTTTGTGCTTCCATTTTATTTTTTGGGTCTTTTATGAATTTTTTATGTTTTTCTTTTTCATTTTTAGTGTATTTTTAGGATTCTTGAGATGAATCGAATACTTTGGAAAATCCAAAACATCTTTTTATTTTTGAAACATTGTTTTATTTTAATATTTGATGAATTAAATTATATTTGAATGGATTTGTTTTCCCAATTTCCAATCTTTTCATTTGATGAAATTTGATTGATTTTGAAACTCGTGTGCACTAGTACTATCCAAATTAAAAATCTTGCCCAACCTGAGAGATTTATAAACCTTTTTGACATATTATTTGGATTTTCATTTTTCTTGAAAGTCTTAAGATATGTTTTTTTATACATAAATTTCTATTTTCATGTATTTTAATGATGTTAGAGTTTATAGAATGTGTCAAGTATGATTGAGGCACCACTTTGAAATACCTTTTTATATTGAGCTATAATTTTTTCATTCCTTTACATCTAACCTTTATTAATCCCCTAGTAGACATGAAATGAATTTTTAGGTATCCAAATTACAATCCATTTATCCATTTTCATATTTCTCTAGAAGTTAAATGCATGATTATTTTTTAACTCAAGTGTGGGGGAGATACTGAGTTGTGTTGTTATTTCTTGGAGAATTTTTTTGAGTTGAAATGAAAAAAAAAATGTTTTTATATTAATTTTTTTCTTTGGTGTAATAAATTTCATGATGGAAAGGAAGATGGGTGGCCCAAAATATAATTATAAATATGGGTCGGGTGTTCACAAATATTTTAAGGTCAAAATCTACCTCTCTTTTCCTCAAAAATATTATTCTAAAGAGAAATCCATATCTAAATTCAAGATGAAACAATGCTAAAAATGGAGGAAAATAGGAAATAAATTTATCATCGATGTTGAGACGATAATTTTGAAATTCTAAAATAAACAAATATGTGTTTGGATGTGATTCATTTTCACGATTATTGAGGAGCACACCATTCTAGAGAAAAACTTTTTTCATGAATTTACTTCACTTTAGAGCTTAACCCTTCTCATTCTCCCTCTAATGCTTTTACATTTAAATCATTCCAACACTCAGCCTTAGAAAAACCCATGAAAATACCTCATGATTTACACATTTTTAACTCTATGAAGTGGAGATACTAGGAGGATAGAAAGCCTATGGAGATCACACAAGTTCTTGAGAATGATAAAAAATCCACACATACAAATACTTGAGTGAATAGAGAAATATTTTTCCCAGGAGGTAGGTATGATAGGAACGTGAGGATTAACATGATATTGAATGGATTTTTATAATGTTTTCAGAGTTATGGATTTTTTATCAATTTAGGAGGCATCATATTTTCTTTTATATGATAATTGAGCTATGCTTTCATTTATGCTTTGAGAAGTTTGTTTTGACCTTGGTATTATATAATTGTCCAAGAGTGTAATGTTTAAGTGTGGTGGAATTGAGATAGAAAATATTTTCAATGATTTTACTTTCAATTTAAATTTTTTAATACCACAATGGTTTTATTTTATGGGAAAGTGTTACATTTTATGGTTTTATAATCATTTTGAGCTTAATTGTGAAAATGGCCTTTTTTTGAAATTTTAATAATTTTAAGTTATATTTGTATTTTGGCCAAAACTTTCTCTACAGTGATCCAAATTGAAAAAATCACCTTTTTTAGATTTCTATGTTTGTTTTTATACATTTAATTAAACCAGAACAAGATTTGAATCCAAATATTAAAGGCTCAAAATAATCTCACACGTCATGCCTCAAAATCTTTGAACAAATCGAGATAATTTCTAAAATGGGCCTACATTTCACAAATTCATATCATAATGGAGATTAAATTATAAATGGATATATATAAAATTCTTAGGAAAAACTTTCATTACTATTTACACTCATTATTCCTTAATTTTCAAGGTCATAAATGCATTCAAAACTAGAGATGTGGAATACAAAAATTCATTCATAGAAAATTAATTTTCAGGAGTAATTTGGAAAAATACTTCATGAATTTTCCAAAAAAACTTATATTTAGTGTGTATACATAGGTTAGATAGAGAAACAAATTTTTATAAGACCGCTTTTCCCAATTCATCCATTTAATGTGTCTTTTATGCATAAACTTTCAGAGGAAAAATATGAAGCTAAAATCTTCACCCCATTGCCTATAAAAATGTATCCCCTCTCCATTTAAAAGGGTTTGAAACTTGAGGTGGCCATTTTTTTAGTATTTTTTTATATTATTTACTTATTTAATTTTATTATACATTTTTAGAATATGTTAGCCTTTTTATTACTCTCATTCTATCATTTTTTATCATTTTTTTTCTACATCATTTTTCTCCATTATGATCTCTAATACTAATGATCATGAGTAACTAACCTAAGGAAGTTCCTAGGGAAGAAATATAGTGTTGAACCCAATTTTTTGATTTATAATTCTTACTTTTTCTTATTTTCTTAGAGTTAATACAAGGGGATATTAGTGATAAAGGCACCTTTGTGCCTCCACTTGCTACCCGAGACTTAGCTTTCTCTTCAATAATATTCTCCCTCAATCGAGGAGGTGGACATGTGGTCTATCAACGATCATTGAGTGCACCATATATTCAAAACATGGGTATAAGTTTATGTTCACACATAATATGTATTGTGTTCATTAATTAAATTTGAAACTAATAATGAGATGATGAATGTTTACTCTGGGTGTTATCCTAGGAGGATCTCCTTTTAGTATAACATCATTTTGTATGCATTCATTATATTCACATTGCATTATATATACATATATATATATTAATATTACATAAATATTTCAAACCCACCTCTATATATTATTTAGTTTTATATTAATTAGAATATAAATAGTGACAATAGAAATTCAGTGTTATGTGATCTACCTCCTTAAGAATAAACCTATATGTGCACTATATTACATGCTTAGGTAAATAAAATATTGAACAGGGATCCATAAAAAACCCTCACACATCAATTACACCATCCTAAATAAACTAAATCACTAGATTACTGATCAAATTCTCCTTTAGGTAACCAAACACTTCCTGTAAATGACCAGTCCACAAAAAATCCTGGTCCTTCCTAGTCAACATTATAAATGGGGTTGAAACTTGAGAGAAATCGAGAAAAACCTTCAATAATATCCTAAAAGACCAAAAAAAACTATGAACCAATACCATGTTATTAGGTGATAATTAATAAAAAATGAATTTAATTTTGATGGTTCTACTACCACACTCTATTGAGACACCACATGCCTAAGTAAATTCACCTCTTGTGTCCAAAACTTACACTTAGAAAACTTTCCATAGAGCTAGTGGAATCAAAGAACCTAAAAGATAGCTATGATATGATCAGAATGATCCTCCTATGACTTTGATTATATCAATATTTCATCGATGAAAAAAACTAAAAATTAGTCTAGGGATTCATGGAACATGTAGTTCATGAGTCCCATGAACACAGTTGGAGCATTTGTGACACCGAACTGCATGACTACAAACTCAAATTGCCCATACCTACATCTGAAGGCATTCTTCGGCATATCACCCTCCACCACCCACAACTAGTGATATATATACCATAGTAAGATCTTATAAAACCAAGTAACCCCTCTCAGATAGTCAAAAAGATCATCTATCCTCATAAGAGGGTAACAGTTCTTGACCATTACCTGATTCAACCTTTGGTAGTTTATAGAAAACCTAATACTACCATACGCCTTCTTGGAGAACAACATTGTAGTCCCCACAATAACACACTGGATCAAATAAAACCCTTCTTCATTAGATCATATATCTAGATCCTAAACTCCAACAACTCATAAGCTTCTATCTGATAAGAATCAATTGAAATTAGAGAGGAACCAAGCCGCAAGTCTATCCCAAACTCAATATCATGTTGAGGGGGTAACATCACAACCTTTTCTGTAGAAACATCTATAAAATCCCCAACAACCCTGGGGACCACTACTATACCAGAATCCACTAATTCCATAGCCAACTCAACCATCAAATAAAGAAGGGGCTCCATACGCTGACTTCCCACCCGACAACCTTGCTCTCCAATAAAAACCACATGCTATCCATCCATATCCTAGAACATGACTCTCCTACAAAAGTAGTTTATAATAGCACATATGGAATAAAACCAATCGATTACTAGTGTGACATCATATGGAATCATTTTCTGTAACAAAATATCCCCATGGGACTAATGTGGTCCCATCATCAGCCTACACCCTCAGCACAAATCAAATAAGCTATTTTGGCCTCTAACTGGCGTAGTCAACACTAGGGGTACAAGAAACCTCTATATGTCTAGTACCAGAGCATAGAATAGAGTGGGTGAAACAAAAGCGTGAAAATATACTAAATAAAACAAGTCAAAAACAAGGGTAGATATCAAACTGAGCATACCTCAAATGATCTTTGTCCCCTTTAGCACTGATGCCTCTATTGTGTGCAACTGACTACACCCAGCTCATATACCTATTGATGTGGCACTGTTTTAACACTCTTTGCCACATCCTTTTTGTATTTTCTATTGACTTTTTTATACCAAAATGATTGTTTTAGTCAATATTTGATAAATGTTGTGTTTGTGTACTTGCTGTGTAAAATAATCCTTTTTTTAGTTTAAAACATGTGTTTTAATGTGCATTAGTGTCATTTTAAATAATTCTTAAATTAACTAAGTCTTGCGAATTAGACTTTTATTCATTTATTCTTTTATTTTTATAATTTTCCATTCTAGTTTGTTTATTAATGCATTTATTAAATTAATTAAGGCTTTATTCTTTAAATTGTAAATAAATAACTCTTTTTGGTTTTGTAGTATTTTAATAATTTAATTAGTTTTAACAATTTAATTTTATTCATTTAATATTTTTATTCTTTAATTTAATTCGTTCTTTAATTAATCAGTTAATCAATTTAAGCATGTAATTGTAAATATTTTATTTTGTTCTTTAATTATGTATGTTTATAAATTTTTAACCCAAATTAATTCATTATTTTAAATAATGTTTTACTAATTTTATTATTTTACTTTGTGTTTTTAGTTTTTAATTCTGTTCTATTTAATTTAATTTAGTAGTATATTTATTTATTTATTTAGTTAGTTTTATTAAATTATTTTATTAATTTAATTTTCTTTGTGTTTTTTGTTCGCAGGTGTTGCGGTCGCGCGGTGACCAACCTCACTGATACGCAAAACCTCACAGATACGCAACACCTCACCGCTAGTCCTTATCAGTAGCCTTGCTACTGATACACTTCATCGTTCCATATTTTCTCACCACTACAGACACCTCACTGATATGTTTTATTTCCTCACTGATACCCTCCAGTTCACCATTATTAAGCCTACTGATACACCTCCGTCCCCTTCACTACCTCACTGATACGCACAACCTACCAATGCACCCATCCTCACCACTACAGCTACCTCACTGATGCACCCATCCTCATCGCTACTGCTCTGCTGCTTTACCTCACCGATACACTCCTCCATGCCTCCAATCCAGTAGCAAGCAAATTAACTCCACTGATACCCTTATCTTCACTCCCCTGTCCGCGTGAACCCCTTTCTTCGCTGCTTCCCCTGCCATCAACCATATCCTCACAGTAGTATCAAACATAAAAAAAACAACAAAATAGAAATTTGAATCTGCATATGAGACATGAACAGATCAAACACAATCTTATTAGAAAATAAATATCAATCTCGGAACCCAAATCTTCAGAAGAAACCAAATACACCCCTCGCCATTGCGCCGCATCTCCCATATGCCAAGTTTTCTTCCTCTCCTCCATCAGCGCTGCCGCACCCTTCTACTCGAGATGCACCGCATCACCTCTATCAGAGCTGTCGTGTGCCCTCTCCGCTGCACCACATCTCCCCGTTGCCTCCTGCCTGAACCCGCAGTCGCGGCCTGCCCCAGTCGCATCCCCTCCTTGCTGATCCCAATATTCACGAACCGAACCCGAATCCCGACATCCCCTGCCTCCCGCCGGTGTCCCTGTTGTGCGCCACCGCCTCCACTGCCCTAAACGGCGCCTCCCACCGAAGCTCTCTTCCCTCATCCACGCCGAACAAGCCCCCCCCCCCCCCCCCCTCTTTCTTTTCATTTTTTTTACTTTTTTTTTCTTTTAGTTTTTATAATAACATATAATATAAACATAATATATATTAATCTATATATATATATACTATATATATCACATACAATACAAATAATAATAGGTATATTAATATGATTCTTTTTGGTTTTATATATCATAATAAAATATGTCATTAATTAAATACAATAGTTGTAATAGTAATAATAATATTAAGTATTATATATATATATATTAATAAGTATTTTTATCTAAGTAATAATATTAATATATAGTTTCTTTTCATTTTATTAGTTTAACTTGTTTTGTTTTTTTCTCTTGTTTGTTGCAGGGGGGAGTCACTCGTACTTGCGGGGATTAAAAGAAGTTGTTCGTGAGAATAGCGCGTGAAGATTATCGAGGTCGTTTCAGGGGTTGTATGCAATCATTAAGAGTTCACTTAAAAGCCAGTGAAGAGCGCACTCAAGGACGCGCGACTCCTCTAAGCAAGACAGAGGGGGGGTTGGAACAAGGCCAGGGGTCGGAACAAGAAGGGGGGATGGCAGAACTTCATTCTAGAGAGAGGCGATCATCCATCATTCCATAAAGATATCCCTCGATCCATCTCATCACCAAAACAAAGGCTGACAGACATTGAGCAGGAGGATCAGAATCGAAGCAGTTGGTGGAGAGAGGAGCAATCTTGCGGGAGATGTTTCTTAATTCATTATCAGTTTCTTTCTGTTTTACTATTTTAATGTGCAGTTAAATAGATTAGGGGAATCGGGCTGTAGAGAACTGGTCATCCATATATATGTCATGCTTTGTTAGTTTTATTGCTCAGTGCAATTCCATTTCTCGGTTTTCTCTTCTATTTATTTTGAGTATCATTTCACATTACTTAACCGACGAGTGTGGTAGTGAATCATTTCACCGTGGATCATTGACCTAAGTACCGAGAATTGGAAAAGGTCAATGCATCTCTTCTCCAATTTAAGAAGATTTTTCCAAGGGTCAAGATCAGAAGATCAGGACTCAAGGAAGTTAATCGAGCTGTGTTGATCCACTGAAGTGACAACTCAGTGGATGAACACCATTTTTTTATGCATTGAGTAATTGAATTAAACCAAACAGAAGCGGAGAATATCATTTTAATCAGTTCAAAGCATCTTGAGGACCCTAAAATCGTCATTACTGTTTGTTCTCTGTTTAAGTCATATATTTCACCATATCACCTTCATTTTCACACCCACTGCTAGAGTTTTTTTCCCTGTGTACATACAGTTCATTTTTGTTAGTGATCTATTTTTATGTTTTTGTTGTTTAAGTTTTTAATCTGGTCTAGCACAACATAAGTCCTTCTCTATGGTTCAACACCCTTCTTACCATAGTACAAGTATTTTGTAGGGTTTATAAATTTTAAATTTGGGCGTACTCAATGAGTGCGCGGCCAAATTTTGGCACCGCTTTCAGGGAAGGCACGTGCGACCAAGTTTAAAAAAAACTCAAAAAAATTGAATAAAAAAAATACAAAACTTAAAAACTGTACAAAAAGAATTCTCAAGAAAAGCTTGTTGTTGAAGCTGCATGCACACTAGATCTTCTAAGTCAGAACTTGAAACTTCAAATCAAGAAATCAACAAGCAATATTCTGAACTTAGAAAACAAAATAAAATTGAAATGGATAATTTGGATAACATTGCTAGAAATCAAAATTTCAATGGGCCACGGCCCTTAGTTTCTGCCCCTGAGAGACCTAAGCTTAGGGAGTTTTAAATTCCTACTGTGTCAAACAATCCATCCTAAATAAAATTGTCCCCTAGGTCTAGGTTCTATGAGATCAAATAGTCTCATCTTTCTCAACTGCCATAATTTAATGGTCTTCCAACAGAGGACTCCTTAGAGTTTATCAGAGATTTTTATGGTTCTGTCCAGCAGTTGCCTCTGCGAGATCTTAGTGAGGAGGAGTTGAGGTTGAGGTTGTTTCCTTTCTGTCTAAAGGGGAGGGCTAGGACTTGGTTTCAAAATTTAGATGAGGAAATCTTTGAAACCTGGGAAAAGGTGTTCAATGCCTTTCTATCTAAATTCTATCCCAGGAACACCACCATTGAGGTTAGGCAGAAGATCACTGGATTTGTCCAGGATGAGGGAGAACTCTTTCAC
The DNA here is from genome assembly GCA_963277665.1 of Viscum album. Lineage (NCBI taxonomy): Eukaryota > Viridiplantae > Streptophyta > Magnoliopsida > Santalales > Viscaceae > Viscum > Viscum album. The sequence goes on along the minus strand of OY728163.1, from coordinate 513,282,758 downwards.
GAAGCATGGGAAAGATTCAGATGTCTTCTTATACAGAGCCCCAACCATCAATTAGCTCCCCATCTTCTCATAGAGACTTTATATAATGCCCTCACCCCCTACAATCAGAACTTAGATGATCAATCTTATGGAGGTGATTTCTCTGATTCCACTGATGATGAGATGAAACAATTGTTTGATAAGTTGGATCAAAAATCTCATCACAGGTGCTCTAGGAAGAGAGTCATCCATAGGGCTGATACAAATCCTCAAGCAGTTGTTGTTGATGATAGGGTCCTTAGGGAGCAGTGTTATCACTGTGGGATGTTTGGTCACACTCAGAGATGTTGTCCAAACTTTGATCTCCCTGTTTCATGTGATGAGAATGCCCAATTTGTTGATTACAGGTCTAGAAATCAAGGTTTCCATGCTCAACTCTCAAATCCATACCACTTTGGATATCAAGGTCAGCCCAATCTATCATGGAATGAGCAAGGGGTCACAAAGCAACCCACTGCCCCAAACAAGAATCCCATTGCCCCAACTTTCCACCCACAGCCCAAACAAATATTCCAGAATCAATATGAGGCTGAATCTTCTAATTCTCAAGGGCAGTTAAAGGGGATGCTACAACAAGTGTTGAGTGAGATCAGCTCATTTAAGAAGGACACAGATTCTAAGATTCAAAATTTAGAACTTCAAATGAGTCTAATGGCTAAGAATCAAGCTGATAAGGAAATGATCAAGTTGTCTAGCACTTCAACCCCCAATCTAAGAGAAAATGTGATGGCAGTAACAACCAGGTCAGGGATTAAACTTAAGGAACCAGTTAAGGAACCAACTAGTAAAGATGAAAACAATGTTCAAGCTGAAATTGAAAATGAAAATATGGAAAATCATAATTCTGGAAATCTGGAAAGCGAGTTTCAAACTGAACAGATTGTGTAACCCACACCTGAGAAATCTAAGGAACCAAAGAAAATGAAGTGGGAATTTATTAAGGAATCAAAGAAGAAAGTGGGGTCTGAGGAGAAGGTGAATAACCTACCTGTTCAGAAATATTATGCCCATCCCATTCCCTTCCCTGAAAGAGTTAAGCAAAGTGATGAACCCGATTACCTGAGATTTTTGAAACTGATTCGAAGCTTCACCATCAACATGCCTTTCTTAGAAGCCTTGGATAAAATCCCTTCATATGTTTCATTCACAAAAAGGTTTCTGAATAACAAGAATTATTGGAATAAGTTGGTTAAAATTGATCTCAATGTGGAGTGTAGTGCAATTTTCCAAAAAAAATTCCTCCCAAATTAAAGGACCCTGGTGGATTTATCATTCAGTGTCGAATAGGAGGAAGTAGGAAACTGAATTGTATGTGTGACTTAGGAGCGAGTATCAATCTTATGCCTTTCTCCTTTTTCAAAAAGATGGTTCTTAGGGATATCCAACCAACTTCTGTTTGTCTTCAGCTTGCTGATAGGTCACTCACACACCCTTACGAGAGAGTGGATGACTTATTAGTAAGTGTAGGAAAACTCACATTACCCATTGATTTCCTGATCCTTGATATGGAATGTGATGAAAAGGTTCCAATCATCTTAGGCAAACCCTTCCTTGCTACTGGTGGTGCCATTATTGATGTCTCCAAGGGTAAACTCACCCTCCAAGATGTAGATGTTGTGGAGGAAATTTTGGTGTTTGAAAGGCCCCAACATGAGGTTACTTGTGATGTGATAGATGTGGCTGTGAATCAGTGTTACAAAATTGAGGTTAGAGTTGAGTATGGGTCTTTCCCACTTGAGGTCACAGAGATATTAATTCCCCAACCCACTAGAAATTTTTCCCTGGCTACTGCTCTTTCCCCACACCCTCCTGTTGATGAACGAATTCTTTCTTTGGAACCCATTCCGGAGAGTGAGTCACAACTTTGTCATGAACTGTCTCAACCTGTTTTTGAAAGTTTCCCTTGTGAATTTGACTATCTAATAGTTCCTGAAGCTGGAGAAAGCTCTGGGTTGAGCCCTGCTGAAAAACTTGATGATTGTCATTATGAAAAAGTGCATTTCCTTGATATAATCTTACCTGCCCAGTTTGATGTTCTGAGTAATGATTTCAAACCTGAACTTGAAAGATTCACATCATTTGAGTCCTCTTTGGACATTGAGAACAACCTTTTGAAAGCTGAATTTGATAACTTCTTCTGGGATATTTCTGAGCCATCAGAGTTGCGAGCTATTCTGGGACTTGCAGAGGGTTTTGTCAATGTGTCCTCTTCTGTTTTTGGGTTTGAGAAAAACTCTAAATGTGGTGGAATCTCTGGAAATATTCTTGATCTGATTGATAATTTTCATGGTCAACTGTTTAACTTGTTAAGTTCTAATGAACTGATTTATAGAGACACAGTTGAGTTTTGCAACATGAATCCTCTTAGTGATCTGGATAAATTTTGGAGAATTTTGATTGGTGCTAAAGATGAAAATATCTTGAGTAGTCCTTCTCTTGATTCCTTAGACAATTGTGAAGTTCACACCATTGAAAACTCTTTCCCATTAAATGATCATGGTTAGAAACTTTTAGGGGAATATGGTTTGGCTAGGGACTTTAAACCTATCGCTGCATGGGAGGCAACCCATGGTTTATTTTGTTTTCTGCTTTAAATTTTTAGTTCGAATAAATGCTCCATTCTTAGTTGTTTGTCTATCTATTTGGTGAACAATAATGTCTGTATTTCCTTATCATATGATGCAAGTGGTTTGGTGGTCCTGGTTTGCTGAGAGAATCATGTTTCAGTGGTAGCCACATTTGGAACATTCGTGGTGGAAGGAGGCTGTTGTCAGAGTACATTGGATTAATGGATTAAACTCCCAATCTCACACTTTGTAGCTGATTTTTATTTGATATTTAAATCTTTAACACTAATGTTCAATTGTTTCATCATGTAGGTGAAAAATTGGAGTAGCCAGAGTCATGCACAATGCGAATAAAGGGAGGCATAAAAAATTTAAGAAGTTTCACATTCAGGGGAGTATTGTTTTATGTTTCAATGTTTTAATTTTCACAATTTTATTGCATACTACTATGAATTAAGTATAGGGGAGTTTCCACTGGTTTTTGAAACTTTTGAACTGTATTTACTACATGGGTGTTTAGCTGCTAGTATCTAGAGAGTTGAAAAGGCATTTTGAGCTGATTTGTGAAACATGCTTGCACCCACTGCTTACAATTTCAGTATGCTACTGATGCATGTCACTATAAATCATGCTACTATTTGAAGTAAATTGATACAATCTTTTGTCTGCTCACAATGATTCAAGCATGAATAGTTTAGGAATAGAACTGTACTTGGTTGTTGGTGATGGTTGTTGGGGTGGTTCGGTTCTTCTGTTTTTGTTTGTTTTTGTTTTTATTTTCTTTCAATTTTTGTGTGGAAAAGAAAATTTTGAACTTCATTGATACCCCTCCATAACCTCTTTCAGCTGAATTTTCCATCTGTTTTTAACTTTAACTATCTCCCACCCTGAGAGACAACATTGGGGACAATGTTGGGTTTTAAGTGTGGAAGAGAGGGGTCATTCTAGTGTCATGTTGAATTCCCCCTTCTTGAACCTGAGTTTGTTAAAAAAATGGTCAATTTTTTCCAAAAAAATGGTTCAAAATTCCTTCAAAAATTTTCAAATTCTTTCATCACATGGTGGTCATTGGATGTTCACTAGTACTTCAATTATGTCTGATTTATGGGATAATTGTTTGCTGAATGTTGAGAGTGGCACTGAGTCAGAAACTGTTAAGTGTGAATGATTGTTGAGTGCAATTGTTCACTATCTCTATGAACCTTTCTATTTAGGAACTGAGGATGAGAGTATGACAGGATAGGTTTTGTGGAGTAAGGATCATGGCTTAGGTTAAATTGATATTCTCAATGAAACCCAGGGGACTCACATTTTTATTAAATAATATTCAATCACTTTAGGAAGTCAATTAGGATGATTATTAATTAAGTCTTTTGTAACTGGAGTAAAATGGGCAAATGGGATCCCACGGTGAGTATCTGAGACAAGGTGCATTGGATGTGTTTCTATGAATAAATAAAGACAATTTCAATCTTAATAAGTGCTATCCACAGTGCTCTGCACATGGAATATGGCTGGGAAAGATTAAAATAAAGTGCCCTTGTCAAATATGAACTCATTAATGTGAGGGGAATTTTGAACCCAGGTGAAGAAGGGAGAAATTGACTTGGTTAATTTTCATTTGAGTTAAACAATAAAGTGATCAATTTAATGGACTTTAATTTCTGGAACCTGGAGGAAGGTGAGAATGGAAGGTGCACTTGGTTACGTTTTGAGTTCCACTTCATCTAACCTGTCAACACTCCTTGAATTAGAATTTTAATTGGACAGTGAAGTAGGATGGTTAATGATTACACATAGGAGGCATGACACACTTGACAGTGTATGAATTTTTGATACTCTTGACTTCCAATGGGTATTTGAAGCTAGACAGGACATCATTTTGAATACCCTTGAAAAACCTGACTCATTGTTTTTTCCTTCTCCTCTGGATATTAAAGTTTAATTGTGCATTTTTTGAGCTGAAGTTCACAAATTATATTTCTGTTTTAAGGTCTAAGGCATGAATTTTTTTAAGGGAAAACAAAGCTTTAAGTGTGGGGGACTTTTATGTGGCACTATTTTAACACTCTTTGCCACATCCTTTTTGTATTTTCTAATGACTTTTTTATACCAAAATGATTGTTTTTAGTCAATATTTGATAAGTGTTGTGTTTGTGTACTTGTTGTGTAAAATAATCCGTTTTTAGTTTAAAACATGTGTTTTAATGTGCATTAGTGTCATTTTAAATAATTCTTAAATTAACTTAGTCTTGCGAATTAGACTTTTATTCATTTATTCTTTTATTTTTATAAATTTTCATTCTAGTTTGTTTATTAATGCATTTATTAAATTAATTAATGCTTTATTATTTAAATTGTAAATAAATAACTCTTTTTGGTTTTGTAGTCTTTTAATAATTTAATTAGTTTTAAAAATTTAATTTTATTCATTTAATATTTTTATTCTTTAATTTAATTAGTTCTTTAATTAATTGGTTAATCAATTTAAGCATGTAATTGTAAATATTTTATTTTGTTCTTTAATTATGTATGTTTATAAATTTTTAACCCAAATTAATTCATTATTTTAAATAAAGTTTTACTAATTTTATTATTTTACTTTGTGTTTTTAGTTTTTAATTCTGTTCTATTTAATTTAATTTATTAGTTTTATTAAATTATTTTATTAATTTTATTTTATTTGTTTTGTTTGTTCGCAGGTGTTGCGGCCGCGCGGTGACCAACATCACTGATACGCAAAACCTCACTGATACACAAGACCTCACCACTAGTCCTTATCAGTAGCCTTGCTACCGATACACTTCACCGTTCCATCTTTTCTCACTGCTACAGACACCTCACTTATATGTTTTATTTCCTCACTGATACCCTCCAGTTCACCATTATTAATCCTACCGATACACCTCTGTCCCCTTCACTACCTCACTGATACGCACAACCTACCGATGCACCCATCCTCACCGCTACAGCTACCTCACTGATGCACTCATCCTCACCGCTACTGCTCTACCACTTTACCTCACTGATACACTCCTCCATGACTCCAATCCAGCAGCAAGAAAATTAACTCCACGGATACCCTTATCTTCACTCCCCTGTCTGTGCGAACCCATTTCTTCGCCACTTCCCCTGCCATCAACCGCATCCTCACAGCAGCAGCAAACATAAAAAAACAACAGAATAGCAATTTGAATCTGCATACGAGACATGAACAGATCAAACACAATATCAGCATAAAATAAATATCAATCTCGGAACCCAAATCTTCAGAAGAAACCAAATCCACCCCTCGCCGATGCGCCGCATCTCCCCTATGCCAAGCACGCTTCCTCTCCTCCATTAGCACCGTCGTACCCTTCTGCTCGAGTTGCGCCGCATCACCTCTGTCAAAGTCGCTGTGTGCCCTCTCCGCTGCGCCACATCTCCTCGTTGCCTCCTTCCTGAACCCACAGCCGCGGTCTACCCCAGTCGCATCCCCTCCTTGCCGATCCCAATCTTCACAAACCGAACCAGAAGCCCGACCTCCCCTGCCTCCCACCGGCGTCCCTGCTGTGCGCCACCGCCTCCACTGCCCTAAACGGCGCCGCCCACCGAATCTCTCTGCCCTCATCCGAGCCGAACAACCCCCCCCCCTCTTTCTTTTCATTTTTTTTACTTTTTTTTATTTTAGTTTTTATAATAACATATAATATAAACATAATATATATTAATCTATATATATATACTTTATATATCACATACAATACAAATAATAATAGGCATATTAATATGATTTTTTTTGGGTTTATATATCATAATAAAATCTGTTATTAATTAAATACAATATTTGTAATAGTAATAATAATACTAAGTATTATATATATATATATATTAATAAGTATTTTTATCCAAGTAATAATATTAATATATAGCTTATTTTCATTTTATTAGTTTAACTTGTTTTGTTTTTTCTCTTGTTTGTTGCAGGGGGGAGTCACTCGTACTTACGGGGATTAAAAGAAGTTGTTCGTGGGAATAGAACGTGAAGATTCTCGAGGTCATTTCAGGGGTTGTATGCACTCACTAAGAGTTCAATTAAAAGCCAGTGACGAGCGCACTCAAGGACGCGCGACTCCTCTAATCAAGATAGAGGGGGTGGAATAAGGCCAGGGGCCGGAACAAGGAGGGGGGATGGCAGAACGTCATTCCAGAGAGAGGCGATCATCCATCATTCCATCAAGAGATCCCTCGATCCATCTCATCACCAAAACAGAGGCTGACAGACATTGAGAAGGAGGATCAGAATCGAAGCAGTTGTTGGCGAGAGGATCAATCTCACAAGAGATGTTTCTTAATTCATTATTTATTTCTTTCTGTTTTACTGTTTTAATGTGTAGTTAAATAGATTAGGGGAATTGGGCTATAGAGAACTGATCATCCATATATCTGTCATGCTTTGTTAGTTTGATTGCTCAGTCTGATTCCATTGCTCGGTTTTCTCTTCTGTTTATTTTGAGTATCATTTCACATTACTTAACTGACGGGTGTGGTAGTGAATCATTTCACCATGGATCATTGACCGAAGTACCGAGAATTGGAAAAGGTCAATGCATCTCTTCTCCAATTTAAGCAGATTTTTCCAAGGGTCAAGATCAGAAGATCGGGACTCAAGGAAGTTAATCGATCTGTGTTGATCCACTGAAGTGACAACTCAGTGGATTAACACCATTTTTTTATGCACTGAGTAATTGAATTAAACCAAACAGAAGTGGAGAATATCATTTTAATCAGTTCAAAGCAACATGAGGACCCTAAAATCATCATTATTGTTTGTTCTCTATTTAAGCCATATATTTCACCATATCACCTTCATTTTCACACCCACTGCTAGAGTTTGTTTCCCTGTGTACGTACAGTTTGTTTTTATTAGTGATCTATTTTTATATTTTTGTTGTTTAAGTTTTTAATCTGGTCTATCACAACATAAGTCCTTCTCTGTGGTTCGACACCCTTCTTACCACAGTACTAGTAGTTTATAGGGTTTATAAATTTTAAATTTTCGCACACTCAACAACTACGCGGCCACCTATCTGCTGATGGTCACCTCCACGACCATGCTTGGGTCAAGGTTTCTAAATGTGAGTAACATCCTAAATTCATCCCCTACCCACTCCATATCCCCTTAGAATATCATAATCTTGTTTCTCCTATTACATAAATGGTCTCACTATTAACTACTGCTAAGGATATCACTAAACTTGTCTACCTCTACCAAACTAAGATAGAAGAACCATTGGGCACTGATTCTATAGATGGCCATGAACCCCAAATATAAAAAAATTGGCCCAATATCTATAGTAAAATAATAGAAACCATTGGCCCTAAAAGTCCAAAAGGGAAGTTGTTGAGGTTAACTCCCCGCTGGTTAAAACCTCAAAGGTCCTAGTGTCTAAGACCTACCACTGACAACCCTTCTCTTCAAGGAACCCTACTTATTTCCCTCTCATGGTAAACCTCCTCATGAGTGAATCCACTTGATCACCTATACATTCTTCTAAACCTTTAGATACATTGGAAACATAAAAGGAGAAATTTTATACAAGATAGAAGGATGAAGTTCCTCCTCAAAAAAGCTTGCATGAGACTCTTTATCTAGAAAAAGATCTTGGGAAAAACACAAAAGGTCCTTGAAAATTATTCCCAACTCTAACACTGACATACTCCCTTGCTGAAGAGAAAGAGACTATTTCCTCTTCACTACCTTCATGGTCAATGAAAAGAACTATTCCCAGGACTATTTATGAAAGTTTATCCATGAAACATCTACCTCCTTCCTCTCACCTAAATATAGTGACCACCAATGACACACAACTCCCCATGTCTGAAAAAATTCCTAAGGGACTCAGTATACTGCCAAGGCCTAGATCAAACTGAAATTGATCTCAATATCCTCTATCCATTTACATATCTCTACAAATGAAACACTTCTCACATACTTCCCCAAAGCCTACCACTAAAAAGTGTGCAACTCCCTCTGCCAAGCCTCATCCTCCTCTAACAGATCAACCCTATAGAGATCAATCAGATCAACCTACTGAACTTGAACTTCCTGATCCACACACGGATAAAGTCCATGATCCATAGCTAAAAAGAAAATAAGAATTTTATAAGTCTTGTAGTATGTAATTTTATTTAGATCCATTTTAATTAAATTTATTCATTATAAAATTTCCAAAATAACCCAACTCAAATAGGAACACAATTCATAATGATGCATGTACCTCTCCAAGGTCTCTACCCTACAAACAGGTCAACCTCACTTGGTCATTCAATAAGCTCAAAATCTGTACACTATATCATGGGGGGCCTAAAATCTCATGTCCTAGATAGTCTCCCTAGCCTATGTCACTCACCAAGGTCAACCAGAACTATTACCATACCAACCCATGTAATCCTCACTATGCCTAAATCCAAACTCTATCATATCTCTCATACAACACCTCTGATACCACTCTGTCATGAAACCCTCCTACCAAAGATACCGCAATGAGGGTAGAGAGATAATGACCCCCAAGTCCTACCACTAATAGGCCCTAGATTAGAAAATAACACTGAGTGTCTAAATATCTCATGAAATAGGAGGCATTACCCTCTATAATAATATAGGATCAGGAGATAAGATGAATCATCCACAAGAAACTCCATGAAATAATATTAAAAGAAACAAAAATCATCCCACAATGCATATATAAATAAAATAGGTATAGATAAAAGTCTCCAAAATTAAATACCCAAAAGAAAATCTAAATCATCAAAACAATAACTATCCAAAAAGTTTTAATCTAGTACTATCTATTATGATCCACATAATCCTCCTAAAAACCTGAAATCAATCAATATAGATAGGGTGAGCATACAATTATACTTAGTAGTAAAACCAAAGTCACTCATGCACATGTTAAAGAAGAATACTAATGCACCCATGAGCAAAAAAAAGAAGCAACGGAACCTAAACATGTCAACTATCTATATCAACTTGAGTAGGGCACGTTCACAAAATAATGCAAGCCAAGTATAATAACATAATAAGAATCATGTCGACAAAGGTCCTTGCACCGATTTCCCACTAATTTACCACTCTCACACCCCAACATCATATATCCTATAACTCCCATCTCTTCTGAGTAATATATACCACCACCCCACAAGCATGGTTACATCTCATCATGCCCGTAGAAACTTGGTCCACTACCCCACATCATGGTCGCATCTCATCTCACCTAAAAACACCTAGTCCATCACATCAAAACCACTACCATAACCAAAGTAATATTGTATCATGAACATAAAGTACATTAACCTAATTCCCCCCTCCTTCCATGAATAACCCCCACCATAAGCTTCCCCATATCCCGATCATATCACATCCCTCCTAAAAATACCTAGACCACTACCCAACAGCACAATAATATCACATCCCACCCAAAGATACATGGTCCATCAACTAGTGTACTAACAGACCTCTAACCGTCACAGCCTATGCATATCTACTCACCTATAAGAGAGAGGGAAAAATAGCTAGTAGCTATCCATCCATCCTAATCACCAAGATGTTGGTAAAAACACCCTTTGTATGAAAATACGAGTGTCTGTGCATAGTGATCGATATGGGTGGGGTGAGTATAGAAATCACAAGGAATATACAAGTATATATATATATATATAACCATAAACAATTCCAACCTATGGGTTCACAACAAAACACTAACCAAATCAAAATACTGCTAGTTTCACTACCTCTACTAAATACCTAACACCACACAAGACATAAGGCATATTTCAAAATTATAATCAATTCCATTATCCAGCACATTTGTTTTATTATTTACCAACAACCACATTTAACCACAAAATCCATTATTTATTTTTTCATTAATCATTTTCATCACATTAACCAAACCAAATCCCTATCATTTTAAATATTATTAACCAATTATTCCATCACTACCCAGGCATCTAGCACAACATAACCACACTTCACAAGTAGCTCATCATTCCCATTGAACCATTGCCTCTTCACCCCACAAGAACAGCCAAACACACCATCACATCACCACCCAAAAGCACATCCAAAAAAACCATCACCTCACCACCCCAAAAGAACAACCAAACAAAACATCACCTCACCACCCTAAAAGCACAGCTAAACAACCCATCACATCATTTCCTCATAAGCATAACCAAAAAAACCATCACCTTGCTTCCCCAATATCATGGCCAAAAAAACCATCACCTCACTTCCCTAGAAGTATGACTAAACAAACCATCACCTCATCACCCCAAAAGCATGTCCAAACAACCACACATCAACCCACACCACATTGCAACTACACATCACTTCCCCAAAACATGTCCACACATCACAACACATCAAAGATAATTTTTTAGATTTAACAAAGGGTATTTTATCAAATTTCACTTTATTTTAGGGGTGTTATCACATAAGCCATAAATCCATGGGAAACAATTTTATTAATCAAAGATAAATGTTTAGAAAATTTCATTTTAGGGTGATAACACAATAACTTCATATAAAGGGATCTAAAACACATAACAAACCATCGCAAAAAAAATCCCACAACTACCACAATTTACATCAGGGAATTCATCCCATACAATCATAATATCATAATAATTTCAAATCTATAAAAGTATGAAAATAACTTCCATTTCCCCCATTCAATTTCAATTATCTAATTATTTATCTTTAATTAATCCATAACAAACATACAGCATGTATAAACAAGAGAAAAACCCTCCCACATGATACACAAAATGAAAAATGAAGGAATTCCCTACCATAAAGAAGCTTTTAGGTCTCACAATACACCGTAGGGTGAATAAGAACTGCCCAAAAACCACAACCATGCCATAAGATAATGGATTAACCTATACCAAATCAAAGAGTTGTAAAAATGTATCTAAAATCATAGAAAAAACCAAAATTGCACCACTATAGTGGATCCCAAAGTGAATAACGGAAGAAAACAACCAAGAAGAAGAGAAGGGATTACCACCGACTGCCAATGGACTTCCACTAGAACCAGTGGATCAGGGAAAGGGAAGAAGGGATGGAATATCCCTAAAAATCATCGAGGGGTCTATCAAAAACTTTCGGAATAAAGGAATGACCGAATGAGGAGGGTTTCAGCTGAAATATCTACTTAAAACTTGGAACTTGACACTTTCACATCGTGTAACTCTTTCAAAATGTGTAATCCATGGGTTTTCTAAAAATTTAGACTTCCACCAAAATTGGAATCACCTCATCCTGAATTAATTACAAATCTTGAATTCCTTTAGTGATGTGAATATGTTTCATGGGTTCCTACTTCAGCCGCATACAGGACATGAAACTGGACAACTAAAAAATCCATGAAGCACCAATTCGCATCATGTACTCCTTTCAAGATGTGAATTTCCCACTATATCTCTATGACACCTCCAAACATAACTAAATATCTTTAATATTCCTATAGAACACCTCTAACACCCAAAACCAAAAAAGTAACAGGTCAAGAGGGAATAGTACATTACACTCTACTTCAACTAATGGATGTAGTTAGTCAATCTGTGTATCTGGTTCCTAATATTTCTTCCTGAAGGTTTCAATTCCGACTATTATTTCCATCTGTTTTTTTTTCATAGATAATATGCAAAAGTCCTATTTATTTATCTCTATTATTTGAATATCTATCCAATTAGGGAGTCATGATTCGTCATTATTTTATTTATTTATCTCTCTTACAGTCTACTCTATCAATCCTCAATAATAGTTTATGGATTTAGCTACATGGAGATCTTTTTCTTGATTTATTTTCTATTATTGGATGACTAATTTTTTCTGGAAAATAACATGTAGCCCCTAGTAATTAAAACCACCCTTACCTAGGCCTCATAAAATTTGAGGAATACATTCATCCTTTTCACTAATTTCCTATAGTTGGGTCTTGGAAATAATGGATTAGGCCTAATGCTAGAACCAATTCCTCACTACCTAATTTTAGAAATAAACCCAAGATTTGAGCCTGAATCATCTATCGCTATAGGTATATAATTGGTAATCAATTCCACCAAATTGTATATCAGTCTACTTGACAAGGTGGATTGGGCAGGATATTCATTTTTTACCCCTTGATTTTCCTTGGGGACTAACTTATAAAAAATAACCCTCTTTAATGGATCACTTACTTTAGGTAATTTAATATTAGCGCCAGTGATCTAGTTAACAATTACAACTATTGACAATGGATCTATAATTAATTCAATATAAAGAGGATCCAAATTCAAGGACACTACATGTTGTTAGGGGTGATTTACTAAGATATCTTCTATTTTAAAAATATTTTCCAAAACAATCTCGAGTTGTGTACTCTAAGAGATGAGTGTTTAACAAACATGTCAGACTAACTTCTCTGACACTCCAATCATGTAGTGCTATATCCATGATAGGGTATAATCCCATGAAAAGTTTTTTGGGACACTATCAGGTTCCAAAGTAATTTTAGAATTTTTGTTTTCATATACCAGCATCCACCAAAGTTAGCGAATGATTGTTGGGTTTCATTCATCATGAACTCCCATTTAAGGAAACAGGTAGACTCTTTGTACCCAAATTGATTCAAAAATATATATAGAGTATTGGGTTCAAAAATGACTAGATCATTAACTATGGATACTTAGACTCTATCCTAAAATAAAATAATGAAGTACTTTTCACTATAAGTACCCCTAGTATTTTCAATAATCATTCCATAGGGTGAATCATAAGGGGGAAATAAAAATGGAATGAATAATTAATATATTAATATCATCCTTAGTTCTTAGAGTTATTATCCAAACACCAGAAATGTTGAGTCACCTTGGGAAAGATTATAGTGGGGAACTATCATAGTATTCCAAAATTCATAGCATCTGAAGTGGTCTACTAACCAACTTTGAGAGAACTAGATCAGGATACTAAATCCAAGAAAGAACCAGTGTAGCAAGATTTATTAGTTTTACTTGATCTAGTAATGCTGCCAATATGAAAGTATAGACCCCACCACCTGAACCGAAATTCTCTATAGGGAAGATCCATTAGCTCGAAAATATGAAAAAAATCATTCTTATCAAAATACTGGAGCCACTCTTAATTTCTTCTTCTATCTCCATGTTGTGTATTATCCAGCCTCTAAAATAGCCTAATATAAAGTGTCAAAGTTATGAACCCTTTGAAAAGGGTAGATCTTCAGATGTATTACTTCTGACCTCAATTCGTTTGACCATTGGAAGACACCCACCCATTCACTAAAAGGAGTGATCGAATAGAGTTGAAGCTCTTTCCCCAATATTTTCTCCACCCCTTTAGAAAAATACCATACCATGGGGGATATTTTTCCACATCATCACAAATATTGGATGTGGGAATAAACTCATCATACAGTTCCCTAAGAATTGGGACACCACCAAAATTTATTATGACCTATAAATTTAATCCAACTTTACCATGTGGTATATGGAAGTTTCTTTTTGTTTGGACATCAATGAATGATTATATCTTGAAGAATATCCATCTATAGATATTCCATGAATTGTGAAGTCCATACCACCTGATATGTAACAATCCAAAATTCTAGACCTTGTAAAACTGATGTTATGTTCAATAACTTTCATTTAAAACTACACCCAATGTAAACAAACCATAAAATATTAGATGAAAATTATTAATAAATATATAATAAACAGTAATATAGTAAATCATTAAAATTTATTAACTTTGGAAGATAAATAATTAATATGATTTATATTGAAAAATGGTTATTTTTAATAAAATTTGTTTACATTAAATTTTAAATTTAATAAAATTAAATTCATTTTTTAATTTCTCAGGTCAAAATTTAATTAGGATAAATTTTTTAGTTTTTCTAAAAAAGTTGATTTTACTGAAAAATAGGTTTTTGCACAAAAAATTAATTTTTATGATTTTATCATTATGTAAGTGTATCCTCAAATATTAAAAAACCTTTTAATTAATAACATATATATAAGGAATAAAATTATGAATTTTAAAATATTATTTGAAAAAATTAAATCATATATCCAATATTTTTAGAACTAAATTAAAATGTTACCATAATAAAAACTATGTTTAGACTTTCTTATAATTAAAGTTTTAATGATGAAGTTCGGTTTTGGATTGATTTTAAATCTACATATATTTTTTTAAAATAAACCAATTTATGTTATAAAAATCAGTATCTATGATAATCTTATCTTGCATATAAATTTTTGAACTTAATAACACGATTTTCTTAAAAAACTGTTTTTATGAGTTATGTGCGTTTATTTTAAAATTAACATTTAAAACATTTAAATTTTTTATTTGGTAAAATATTTTAAAAATATTAATTTAGAAGTTTAAAATTAGGAAAAAGTTTGGATCTTATTTTTTTTAATTAATATTAATTACTAAGGTTAAATGTTAATTTCCAAGGTAAAAGTAAATTAGGGAAAAAGTTAAAAGAAAAGCCTAAAAAATCTATGTTTTCTACAAAATTAGTGAATTAGGATAATATTTATCCAAAAACACTTTCCATCCACTTTTTTCATTTTGGATCCATTGAACTTTGAATAGTAACATTATATTATTAAAATTGTAATGGTTACTTCCAAAACTACCCTTCTCTTCACTTATAAAAGGCACCAATTACATTGATTCAAGACTCACCTATACTTAAAATTTCCTATTTAATATATGATTATTTTATCCTCCTATAATCTATGTTAATGTCCATAAGATTCCGGTCACCTTTAGTTTTCTTAAGTCCTTCATTTCCAATGAGTTTTCTAAGAGAAAACTCAAGCTTCCAATGTGAGTATTACTTTCACTTACTCTTTCCTTTTACTCTACTACTTCTCAAATAATCTCTAAACTTATTAATATAATTAAATAGGTATTTTTATTATACTTAAATTTAATTATATTAATTTAAAAATAATTATTCATTATTTTCCATCCCTTAAGAGAGACCAAAACATTAATCGCACATATATGTGGACCACCACATCCATGACATGATGCGGTTCTTTTTTATCACTACTTCTCATGGATGGTATAAAGGATAGATTTTAAGAATAAATATGTTGAATATGTCACAAATATTATTCTTAAATTATTATTTTTAAGTACCATAATTTTTTCTATTTATTGGGAAATGGGGTCATTAATTGTGTGTGTGGCGGATTACCGCCTCCAAGAATGATAATTTTTTGTTTTTCATCCCCACCCATAATGGATAATTCATAGAATGTATTTAATGAGGATATATTATTTTTATTACATTATTAATATTCTATGTATATCACATTATTTTTATTTGAATACATCCCCTTACCCATTAAATCATTATAACATGTTACCATTTGGGTTAATTTAACCTCCTATGTAAAGTATATTACAATGATTATGTAATAAATAATTATGGGTTGTTCTATAATCATAATATCACAAAATAATGATATATTTAAGTTGTTATAATTATTATGTGATGGTATTGTTAATATTTAAAATATTTATTACTATATCACCTTTCCATCATTAAACGCGTCAAAAACTAGTTCATAGTGATTTCTATTTTCACAAGTTGTATTCATGTATTTCACCTAATGAAAATGGGACTTAAGTAATTATTGGAAAAAATTATTATTCTATATTGAATGATCTTGGAATGATGACCTTTAAACCACTTAGAGATAATAGATCCCAACTTCATGAATTTTGTATAAAAAATCAACCAAAAGTTCTAAAACCTGATAATTGAAACAAACTATAATCAGTTAATATATTTGAAATATATGTTTATAAAATAATTTTAAAAAGGTTATTATGTTTATATTAATTTTTTTACATAAGTTATTAATATAGTTATCTTCATTATACATGATGTTAGAGCATTGTTGAATAAGCAGGAATACAAAGTAAGGGTTTGTGCTAACTCAATTTTCCTCCATTGAGTTACAAACTTTCTTGTTGAAATCTATTATTCAAAGTTTGATTTATTTTAAATAATGAATATATTTTATTTTATTTCATTCTTATTTTATTTTGATTTGCATTTTTACCACTTAAATCACTTTTTGAAAGTTTCTTACTTCATGAACCATGTTATACGTAAGGAACTTTGGTAACTCAAATCTATTTCTTTGAGTTATAATGTTTCTTTTGAATTTAAACCTTAAATATTTTATTTATTGATATAATTAACTTTATATTTTATGTAATATTTTATATTCCTATGGAAATTTATATTTTTATTCAATGTTTTCTACTTTATTTTTCTCTCACCTAAAAGTATAACGTTATCAAGAACAAACCTCCATCTCTTAATTGGATCTTTGTTTTAAGTCCTTATTTTCATTCCTACCAATTTTATTCTCTAATTTTAAGAAATATAATATTAATTATTTTATATAATTCTCATAATTATTTTTACCACTTTTCAAAAGTAAAATTTAATAATCTTTTTATGGTGTGGGTTTTCAACAATTTTATTCCAAATGTTCAAAAGGTTTTTCCATCCTTTAAAAAATAAACAGTTTTATCTTCTACTCCACATTCTTTTTTGATAACCTTTATGTATTTTCAAATATAAATTATTGAATATTATTTTTAAAAGTAAACTTTTTCAAAGTTCTTTCACATCATCTTTAAATAAAATTTAATTTTCAAAGTGACTGTAACTTCTTATTTTACACCCCAAAAAAGCATATTTTTAACTCTTATGATTCCACAACCATTTTCATCTTTATATAAAAAGGGTTTAGTTATTTAGAAATTATTTTTTATGAAGGAACTTATAAATGTTCTTATGAAATACTCTATTGGGGTGATTTAATTTTGGGTATCAACCATTTAAATGCTTGGGGTAAATTTTGGTGATATCATCTTGAAGGGTTGTGAAACACATTTTTCTTTCTATGGGTGCTTTATCATGTGTTTAATTACTTGTTTTATAGTGGAACCATATGTATGAATAATTTATGTGTGGGGTCATATATCTCCCTCTAACTAATTGGTATTTTTTATATCTCATGATCTTAAAATGGTACACTGGAGGATTTATCCCAGGATAAAGGGTACACGGGAGGATTTATCTTAAGCCAATGGATATACAGGGGGACTTATACCAAGAAAAATGGTACATGAGAGGATTTATCTCAATAAAAAGAGTGTGGGGATGTATTTATACCAATTTAGGGGATATGGGAGGATTTATCCTAATCCAAAGGGTTTATGGGAGGATTTATCCCAAGACAAAGGGGTACACGGGAGGTTTTATCCCTAGAACACGGATAAAAGTGAGGATTATCCTAATATAAAGAAGGTGAATGGGTAATTAGACCAATACTACTATATAATGAATGTATTAGTGGTTATCCTTGAAATAATTATTGTTTAGATACCCCTTTATTAAGAAATAAAAGAGGTAACCAAGGGAAAATGAATGGGGTCAGATAAGGCACCTCCCTCATTCAAGACAAGAAAACATCAGCAATCATAGTCAAAATAATTAAGAGAGTCAAAATATTAATTACAATAAGAATAATATTGTGAGAACCTCTAGGGCCTAGTGATAATTTAGGGCTTTAAATGAGATTAGTATTTCTGGTGCCTATCTTTGTTATGAGGAATCGATTGAAACCCTTCCTCATCAATCACAACTTTCTTCCCCTTTCCCAAGGAAGATTTAAAAGTGGAATTTTTAGGTAAGTCATCCTCAATTTCCTCCTAGTTTTTGGTAACATGGGTCTAAATAAACTTATTAATTTTCTCCTAATAATTGATAACCAAGGATCCATCCCCAATATTCCCTTCATGAACCTCAACACCATCATGCAGATCACCTTGTTTCTGACCAGCTACAAAACTATCGATATGATACAGTTGTCATGGATTAATCTCCTACTCCTAAAATTACATAGAAGAAGTACCATTAGCCTCTAAATTTAAATAATAGACTTGTTCTAGTACCCTATACACTATTCCCTGCTCATGAGAAATATTTAAAAACTTAGACTTACCACTTGATCATATGACACACTGGACCAATTACCCTGCCCAATTTATCAAAACTAATTGCACTTACCATATAAGTAGGATATATCTACACCTATAATAATAACTTCATCATCTTAAAATATAATAATACCATACTATCCATCAATCAAAGTGGAATTCACTTGGTTATAATCAATAAAATCATCACCAATAGCCAAGGCTTGACTCTCCCATATTCCAAAAGTTTGAACCATCATAACAATATCCTTATCATGTAATAAACAACCCTGAACTTCCTATAAAACTAAAGTACCATAAATCCTTAGATAAAATTGGTTTCAATTCGCTAGGGCTGATCAGCAGTAGCCTGAGATTAATTATTATGTGATCCCTCAATTCCATTCTTATTCTTGTGAAAATGCAGCATGTCATGCCCCTTTTAGAATATTAGGAGCATGAAAAGTCCTTATGGTGTTGTTATTTAACATTCTCAAAAGATTTATATCCTAATAAAAAAATGGCGTCTTATCATATTCAACTCTTAAACAAAGTTCATCATCCAAATCAGAGAGAATAGCCTTCTCAATGAGGAGAGATCTTAAATCTAATTTTTCTAGGACTCAGCATAGAAACCAAATTTGGATTTTTCAATTTCCTATTCCATTTTAATGGTAACTCCCAAATTATTGGCAATGTCATAAAAAATTTGATTCTATAAAATCAAAATAAGACCAAATATTTTTACCCAAAATTGATCCCTTGTGGTATTGACCTTTAAAGGATTGAATCTATGATCCCACTCCTCTAAGAACATCATTATTAGATTTAAAGAAATAAAACTTGAGTCCTATGTCATTTTCTTAAGATCATCAAAGGGAAAGAGTATATAAAAATATCCACACCCATAGAAATACATTTGAAATCACTATAACCCAAAAAAAATTGATAAATGATTAACTAGATACTATATTTTTTAGAACATACCTCTAGAAAGAAGAAACAACCTCGAAATGGCTGAATACCTATAGATCTTGAATCTCTACAAAATGAAATCAGTGGGTAGGTTGTCCAAAATTCTAGATGAATACTATCACTGGAGTGGCTATATCATCAACAAATCCAATATTTGTCTTTATCTCTTATCCAGTTGAGTGCTAAACTAGAAGAACCGCTATATTTCCTTTTGAGTCTAGATAAATCTGGTCAATATTGTTCTTTCAAATATTTCATTCCATGTGATTTCGACAGCCAAAGTGCCCAAGGGAGTTATCTCATACATAGACAAGGTTCTGGCCAATTTTATTTGGGATGCTCAGGCTGAGGGTAAGCATCATTGGGCCTCATGGAAGAGTTTAGCAAGGCCAATTCATGAAGGCGGAATCAATGTGTAGATCCTGGTTGATTTTGTTCATTTTTTGCATGCAAATATTTCATGGGAGGTTTTGGAAGAACTCATGCTTTAGGGGAAAATTATGTCCTCCCAGAGTAGAGGGAATGCAGAGGATGGTGGTCAGGCATCTCCTTTATGGTCTAAGATTCACAACATTATCCCAACTATTCTCCAAAATTCCCAGTGGATTGTAGGGAGGAGAGAATTATCTTTAGGGTACCACAACTAGGCGGGTTTGATCATAGGATTTCCAGGATGTCATACTCCAATGATCTCCTTTCAGGAGGCCTATTCATACCCTGGTTTTACCAGCGTAGTTCTTAATGTGGAGCAGAAAGGGGTGTTAGACCTTATCTCGCTAACCCCTGAGCCTAACTTTTGTGTGTCCACTACCTCTAATGTAGGTACTTTTTCCTCAAAGGATTTCTACCAGATTTCACCGCCCCACAAGCAGCATGATGATTGGAATAGTGTGGTCTGGTGTGAGAGGGGCCCGACTAAGTGTAATTTTCTTACCTAGAAGATTAGGAATCATGTAGTTATTATGGATGAAAATGTGAGGAAATTGGGGGTCATCATGACCTCTAGGTGGAACTACTTGAAGGTGCATAGGTAGGAGTCCTCTGATCACCTCTTTTTTTGAAGGAAAATGGGATATGGATGTCTAGAGGTTTTTTAGAGGTTTCACCAGTCTTATTTCCTATGATTTATCTAGGTCTCCATTTCTGCAAAGATTGTATCGTGGCATGACTGGTCCAGGGCCGAAATGTAGGGAGAGATCATTGATCTTTAGTTCTGGTTGTTGGTGTCTATGGTATGCCACAACAAAGCTTGGTTTGATGGTGTAACTTCCTTTGGCAGGTCATTGATTGCTCATTCCCGATATCTGCTCATTGATTTGGTCCATGGTTTTAAGAATTGGTGCAATTCCCCTTCTTTGAGGGATCTTTAGGGGACTTTTTCCTCATTACAATAGACTAACGTTGGGCCGAGGGGCCACTGGGTGTCATGGAAACCGCCTATCATGGGGTTTAAGCTGAATTTTTATGGGTGGTGTGTTTCGGGCATCATGCGTTGTGGAGGTGTGGTCTAGGACCACATGGGTAGTGTTATAACTGTGTTTTATGCATACTATGGGGTGGGGAGATCTATTTAGGTGGAGGCTAAGGTGATGTTCATGGGGATGGAGCTATGCAGGCAAAAGGGGGTCTTGATTTTTCAGGTGGAAATGGATTCCAAGATTATTCATGATTCCTTACATGGTATGACCTCCACTCCATGGTCAATTTCTTATATCATCAGGATATGAAAATCCATCCTTAGCAACAACAATTTCCAGGTACTCCACATGTGGCATGAGGGTAATAAGGTATCTGATCATTTGGACTCTATGACGGTGGATGACCAGGGTTGTAGCATCATTTGATTTTTAAATTTTCTTCATCTAAGTATAGAGGGGGTTAACCTGATAAGTGGGGATCATCTAGGGCTCCATTACTTTAGGCCTCCCTAGGCCCTTGTATTTATGTCCTTGATATTGGTTATGTCTTGTGTATTTTTCTTGCATAATAAATATATATAGATCTATCTATAGAAAATACTTTGTTTCAAACCACCAAAATCCAAACATGATACTATCACCATATCAAATAATATACTTATTTATCTTTCTTAAAGGAATAAACATATAGAATGGAACCATAAATCTCATCCCCCACAAGGAGTTCATGCTCTATGTCATGTGGGAATTCCATTGAGTCTAAGAATCCCTAGTCACCATCATGTGCCTATGATTATTCCCCTTGACACATGTTTAATGACTCATGATTTCACACTTTTTCAATGGTATATTTTTTTCTTTTGAGATTACATCTCCTTCCCTCATAATTTATGGACAAATATTATTTTTCCATATTCTTTTAATAAGAAATTTTTCCATGATCTTGTTTTCTCATATTCTTATGATTTAACCCTTGATGACATGTTGATAAGTTTTCCCTTACTGAGTGTTTGAGAACACCCCATTATTATGTTTCCCTTAGGTTATGAAGATAAGTATAACTTATGATAAGTTTAGAATGGGGGATAGAAGTGTCTGATTATAGGTAAATATTCACATGTTTTGTAAAATAAACCTCCTACATAACTAGTCCTCAAATAAACTCAACCAAAATGTTCTCTAAACTATATGAGATTATTCTAAGATGAGATGTTTACATTATGGAAATGATCTAAAATAAATATATGTTTAACTTGATTCACTATATGGTATAGGTATATTGCCTATGATTTCTTAGTGAACTCTGTGTAACTTTGATGAACATGGAAGGATCAGGCCTATTCATTGGAGAATTTACCTCCAGGATGTAGATCTTATTGCGAGATTCATCCCAAATCAAAATTATCTAGTGAAGTGTAAAGGATCTAATAGAAATTGGACCTATACCAACAGTTCTATACCAACGGTTCTATATCAACAGTTTTAAAAAATGTTGGTATAGAGTACCTATACCAATGGTATTTTAAAACCGTTGGTATAGGTGATGGCTATACCAATTTTTTTCTGAAACCATTGGTATAGACTCTAATTAAAAACCTTATACCAATAGTTTTTCCAAAATCATTGTTATAGGTATAACCATATACCAATGGTTTTGAAAACCTGTTGGTATAGCCTCCAATTAAGGACCATATACCAATGGTTTTTTCAAAAACATTGGTATAGGTATGACCCTAAGGAAATGATTTTAAAAACCCATTGGTATAGGTTATTTTTAAAAACCCTATACCAATGGTTTTTAAAAAACATTGTTATAGGTCCCAAAAATCTAGGAAGCTATACCAACGGTTCTCAAAACCATTGGTATAGCTACCCAAATTTTTTATGAGCTCTTTTTTCAAATATCATCAAATGAATCAATATATAAATTATTTATAAATATATATATATATATACAATTATATTCTCAAAGTCAATTGTATCATAGTGGTTAGGTCTTTTACATATAATTGGGAGGTATTGGGTTCAAATCTCCACTGCATATTTTATTTTACATTACTTATCATAACGGTTTGGAAACCATTGGGATAGACCTATACCAAAGGTTTTGTGAAAACCATTGGAATAGGTCTATACTAACAGAAAATCAACCAACGGCCCTCCAAACCATTGGTATAGGCTATACCAATGGTTTGGGGATCTATACCAACGGTTCCAAACCATTGGTATAGGATATTTTTCCAATAGTGAGGGTGGTTGAGTAATATTGGGTGAATGGTTGGTGACTCTATCTTCTGTCATCTTAAGTTAATAGCCGATGATTTAGGATGCAAATTTTCGCTCAATATATTTCTAGGATGAGTTGTCCTTCAGTGGAAATTTTCATTTGAATATTATCGAGGGAAGTTGAAAACCATGAAAATAGTAGGTTATGGTTATACATGGGAATTGGAATGCCATTGTGAATTATAAAGTTATATAGGGGTATCTTATTGAATGATAGGTAATATTGGAACTATTTTCCAAGTAGTCTTGTGAGGGATTTATTTTGAGATATGACATGGTATGGTGGATCAACCCTAGTATTTCCAATAATAAAAATCCTTCTTTTCGGTATATCCATTGAATTTTAGAGTCAAGATGAATCAGAATCCATTGTTCATACAAAAATAAGTGATGATGTTTTTTAAAAAATTTATAGATTTTAATTTTTTTTTAAAATTATATAATCCCGCATAAAACTTATGCATAGGTTATACTATATTGTTTTTATGAAATCTCACATAAATATTTCATGATAAAATGGGTATCACTTAAGTTTTTATGTCATTACTTAGAGGATTTAAAAGTTATTTTGTGGAAAAGTCTTATGTGTTAGTGTGAAAAAAATATGTGGGAAGATATAAAATTCAAGAACCTTCTCTCTGATCATAAAGTACAAAATGAGGGGCCCTATTACCCAATTTATAGGGGCAGGGTTGACCTTTCATCTTTCACTTTATGTAGACTTTGAAAATCTAATTCATAAAAGACATTTTTTCTTAGAATTTGAACCTTTTCATTCTAATTAGATCCAATTTTGAGGGGAGGAATTTTTTTGGTGATTTAAAAAGTCACAAACACTTTGGAATAAAGATTGGAAGGCAGCAGAGAAAAAATAAGTAATTTTTCATAAAAGAAGGTGGATGGTCATGAAAGAATCATGCAGTTAACATAATAATTAGGCAACCAAGAGTTTCATTTATGGATAGAACATAGTCATACTTTATGGCCATGATACTTTTTATAGGACAAGAATCATTTACAAGATAAAGGAGGCAAACTCAGGAAATCATCATCCTACTTGATACCTTCCTTTGTGGCATTTAAATGCCAATCTGATGAAATATTGAGGGTTTTTATATGGTAGTAGTTCTCCATATATTGGGGAAGAAGTTAGGTGGTTTTTCCTATAAATACACCCCTGGATTACATTTAAAAAAAGATTTAATTTCTTAAGGCACAAAGTTTGATAAACTATATCATTTATATGAGAATATATCATAAGAAATTCTTTAGAGATGAATTCCCTCAGGTAGAATTTAAATTTCAATCCAAAGAGAGGTGTGGCCTCTTTCATAAGATCTATGCAGCCATGACTCAACCATATAATATTTTTATGGGTTGGTCCATGTAAATCCTTTATGAGAACCATATTTTCTTACCCCATATAATTTCTTCATGAAGTTCCACCACATGAATTATATGTAGTCTCTAGCCTTTAACTCCCTTATCATTTGCAATCCAAATTACAAATATAAGAGCTTAAATTTTATGTGGTCCAAGGGTTTACCATAGTATATGTTTATTTCTTCCCAAAAAACCATCTCTATGTAAAATTTGACCAAAGATGATTCTCTTCACAAAATATCCCTTCAGAGGTAAAAAAACAATGTTACCTAAGCCTTTTTTAACCAAATATATACCCATCTTTACAAATCATACTAGAATATATTATTTGGTTTGGTCTCCCACCTTGGATGAACTTAATCCTTTTTCCTTAATGGATAAAAAGATCTTGCTGAAACAATATCACCCAGGTCAAAACCCCAAGAAGAATCCTATTCCATCATGGCCTCCTTCAATGCCACTTTATTTTCATACCTAGTTAATCATGAATATTTGTGTTCTTATCTTTGATTATATATTCCTTAGATAATGGTAATATGGCATCCTATAAGATATCTCTCCCTATTTTCCTTTCTAATTAGTCAAATCCTCATGATATAATCAATCATGTATTCCTTTTATAATGAGAATCTCTATCTTGAGGAAAATTATGAAAGCATACTTATCTTAAAACACTCATTCTAGAAACTCCAAACCATACACCATCATAAAGTTAGCCTCTCTAGTTTATTCAATGATCCATTAAAAAAAATCAGGCTATCGATCTGGTGTAAGTCCTAACTCTTCTTCAATGATTCACACTAACTATGTGTCTAATCATCCTTCCCTGTATAGTTACCAATGGATATGGGATAACTAGAAATGGTCCAATTATGAATAAGTCCCACATGAACCACCTAGTAGACCATTTTTCATAACTTTAAAATGATTGAAGTAGTAATTAGCCATACAAACATAAACATTAATATATAATGGTCCTAGATACATAAACTTAAAAGGAACTTCAATGGTTCTATATGCATGACCTTTAAAGTTTCTTCAATGGTCCTATATTTATAACCTTTAAAGGATTTTCATTAGTCATGAATACATGATCTTATAAGGAACCACAATAGTCCTTATTACACCACAACCTTAAAAGTTATGAGATGTATCATTATACAACACTAGATTATGTGGGTTTTGAATACCGTCATAGGGATATGTAGGTATCCCTTCTTAAGGGTATAATCCCAAATATAAAACACCTATCACCTCCTGGGATAGAGATAAATTTTAGTGATCCCAAATATATGAATTTAAACTATAGAATAACTAAAAAATTAGGGGGAGATATCAAATCTATCATATATACTTATGGAGAACCTCTTATACATATAGATGTTCACATTGATTCATGGTATCAATTGATCACTTTTATGACAAGGGTAACTAGTATTATTATTAGTAAGGATTTAAAAAATACATCATAAATTTATGATAGAGCCCAGTACTAGGAAATAGTATACTTAATAGGATGATTAGACCTCCCATACTCTTTACCTAGATGTAAAATTCAAATAACCATTAACTCGTCATGAAAATAGCCAACCTTGGGAAAGCAGGTCCCCAGCCAAATAAAACGTAGACACAAACAATCCAATAACATTAATTAATGTTCTATAAGGATTCAATATTTCATAAATATTAATTTATTTTAATGTGAATAAAAATGATACTTACACACACACACACAAAATTTGGATCCTAGATGAGACTTAAAAGACCTATAGATCCATACTTACCTAAAACTATAGTACCCAAATTAATACCTCATTTACATTAGTAGTGTTTATATTTTTGGTTGGAGTGGAATTTCAAGAGGGGGGTTAATTGAGTTCCTACTTAAAATTTCTGTTAAAGACTTTATATTAAAGATCCCCAAAATTTTGAAAACGGACCAGTTAATTAAGGCAGTAGAGATATAGATGTCTAATTGGTCAATAGGTTTCTCAAAGGGTGATTAGTCCTCAGTTGAATTAGTGTAAAAACTTCTTCAAATTTTGAAACAATTTTACTAAATTAAACACATACACACACTTACCAAAACTAACTATCAAAGTGAATGAAAAATAGTTTAATTTTTTATCAATAAGCAGCATAAAATAGATAAAATAGATTATAAAAAAATATAGTGCATAGAACAGTTAAACAAGAGGTTCAGTCTCAAGCTGAGACTTAATCCTTTCCACTTGGTGATCACCTTCCACCAAGCAATTTAAATTAATAAACTTGATACACAACTTGTATCGGGCTTTACAATATTTTTTACAAACTGTCCAAGGTTTACACCCTATACCACAGTTATTCATGGGACTGACAAACAACACAAACCACACATGGTCTCTTCCATAGTTATATGTGGGAAAACAAAGAGTAAGAGAAGTTTGATGTGAGGATTTTTGTATCCTCCAGTTCAAGCACATGAGCCATTGTATATGACAAAAATACACACTTCTCAAAAATTTAAAACAAAAGAATACAGTAGATAAAATATGATGATATTGAGTTTAGAAGGCCATATATGTTTGTAGTTCAGCTCTTGACTCTTTGAAGTGAATAATTTGATGTTCGAGTCTTTCTCTAGAAGTTTCCTCCAAAACAGAGTGTCGTAACTCTAGGTTCTAGCTTTCAGAAATTAAGTGTTTTGCTTCTTGGGTTGATCGAGATTTAATGAAGTACAGAAGGTAGAAGAGAGTTTTTCCTCAAATGATCTTCATGGGGCTTGTGATTTCTCAGTGTAAGTGCTGGATGGTTCATCTTTGATCTAGAGAGTAAGTTTCTTCATATGCTCAGACGTTCTTCTATTCCTCTATATGCTCACACCCACCTCTTTTTCTTCTTTTATTTTTGAGGTCCGACAATAGGTATAAGTACATCACGTGCGATCTTTCTCATACCTCGTATTTTCCCCAGATATAGTCTCTAGATATGTCTACAATATACATTAATTAATGTCAGAAGCATTAAAGTTAGCAAATATGACCAATAGAATAATCTTAAGAATTTGAAAACGTATGGAGTAGAAGAGTATGGTAGACTGGTAATGGTAGTCTTCACAATGGTAGGCTTCAATGGTAAGTACACATCGGCGGCATTCATCGGTAACCTCTCCAATGGTAACCTTCCATAAATAACTCTCCATCAGTAACCTTTAATTGATAATTCTCCATTGGTAACCTTCTCAACAATAGCATTGCATCAGTGACCTTTGCATCGGTGAACTTTGCATCGGTGACCTTTGCATCGGTGACCTTTTCATCGGTGACCTTTGCATCGGTGACCTTTGCATCGGTGACCTTTGCATCGGTGACCTTTGCACTTGGAGAAATTGTTCACTGTGATATTTAAACAGGAGAGCAGTGAGATTAAACGTACATAGTTATCATTTTGATATAAACATGATTTTCACATAAATGATTATCATGTAAGAGAAACATAATTACCATATAAATAAAGCATGATTTGGAATTATCAAAATAGGTGACTCAAACAATATACCCCTTTTTGATCATCACAAATTATGTCACTATTTTTTGAATTAGGGTTAAGCACATTTGCTAATATCTTCATTGGTGTGTATAAGAACATTTGAACCATGTTTATTATGGAAAATTATAGATATTATATATATGAAAAAGGTTCAGTCAACTTAAAAAAATCTCTACCTTTAAGTTTAGGCATCTTAAAACTTAAACTTCACGTGTTTAGTTTCTCCCCCTTTGGGTAACTTTGAGATGTAACTTTGAGATTCAAGCGTAAATATTTCTCCCCCTTTGTGAT
The DNA here is from genome assembly GCA_963277665.1 of Viscum album. NCBI lineage: Eukaryota > Viridiplantae > Streptophyta > Magnoliopsida > Santalales > Viscaceae > Viscum > Viscum album. Next base: position 513,254,190 of record OY728163.1, on the reverse strand, counting down.
TAATAAAAAGTCAGGAGGATAAAAAGAAACAAAAGAGGATTTTCCTGTAATGAATCAAAAGTATAATATACAAAAAAATGTTACAAAGATCCCCATCAACTAAGACATCCCACATTCAATCCACATCAGATATTTCCAAAGGAGCTTTGTCTTTGGAAGTGGAGGAAGCAGGTTCTGAAGATATAGGGATAGGTCTAGGGATGGTAGTCAGTAGGGTAGGAGGAGCTGCAATAGAAGCATTAGTAGACTAGTAGTGAGTAGATCTCTGAGGAATTATGGGGGTCAAGCTTCTGATAACATGTGTAGGAGTCATCAATGGTGCAGTACTGGTAGATCCTGAGGCACCTGAGGTAGAAGGAAAGGCTGGAGGAACAGTGATGGGAGTTCAGTTCACCTGGAGGAAGGGCAAAATAAGATTTATAAAATCCATAATAATACTTCCCCCTCTCTCCATGGCTGAAATAAAATCATCCTTATTCTCCATAAATTTCTCCAAGGTAGGAGTCAACTCTCGAAGCATGCTAACCTGATCTTTAAAGGCTTGAGTGACAGGTGGAATCCTCAAGTTCTCCAACAGAATCTTGAAGTGATCATCCATCTAATGCTTAGTGTATACCCTTTTGTAGTAGAAATAAACTTGTTCCTTGATGGCCTTCTAATCTTGAGAAGCTTCCCTTAGATAATTTCCCACAAGATTATAAATTTATCTGGTAGTGGAAATAACATGAGTCATAGACTGAGGATCTGAGGTACTGGTACTAGAGAACTTCTCAACTTCTTCTCTAAAAACTGACCCGAAGGCTTCTAGATCAATAGGAGGAGAGGTTGAAGATGAAGGAGATGCACAGAGAGGTTCCATAGTGAAAGCTATTGTCTCTTTAAAAGATTTAGTTAGCCCACTGATCAATCTCTTCACATCATCATCTTGGCCACTCACATGTGTCTCCATGGACTTCTTAAAGTCCTCAAACACAGTGACCATTTGCTGAACCACACTTTTAATTTATCGAAGATCTTTTTCCACCTGAACCCTTGAAACCATATAGGAGTCTAGTCTATAAATAGACTACTTTATAGATTCCATAGAATCTTCCAAGGTTCTGATTTGATTATTATAGTCCTTTACCTCCTCTAGCAGGATGGAGTGAGAGATAGAGACTAGCCTTTACACTATAGAACTGAAAAATTCTTGATTGTGATTCATAACCCCTCTAACCAAACAAATTTTCATCAAAGTGTCTCTTCATATTTGATTTCATTGATTCCAAATAATCCTTCTTCACATAGTCACGAGGCAAAAGAACCACTATCTGCATAATAGTGGTTTCTGAAATAGTAGGAATGGGGGGACTTCTGATTGGTTGGTCATCATCAGATTCTCCATAATCTAAGCCTAAGACCACAAATCTAGGGTCTTCTAACCAATATTCTATTCCAATAGCTATAGCAACTGAACCTGTGGAAACAGGTTCATCCCCCTCACTTGGAGCATTATTCTGATCAACCATATCCATCATTGGCATACCTCCTTAAGAAACCTCATCAAAAGTAGGGTCCACTACCACTTCTTCTACTAAATCTTCAACTACTTCCAAATCAATTATAGCTTCAACTGAATTAGAAACTTCTTCATCTACACCTTCAACCATTTTTGTATTCTCTATCAAGGGACTGAGACTAATAAATTCTACTCCACTTACATCAACAGTTTTCTCAAAGTCATTAGGACTAGATTCAATTTCCTCATCCTCATCTGTGGTCCCTCTAATGTATATTAATACATTTTCTACCCCTTCTTCCTCACTAGTCTCTTCATCATCATTGTACCTTATAACAGTCTCACTTATAGGAAATCTATTTGGTGGGCTAGGCTCACCAAAGGATATGGTATTAGTACGAGGATTGGAGGGAAGGTCTGGATCACTCCTGTCATCTATAGGAGAGTCCTCTCTTTCTAGCACAGCAGTAGCTTCTCCTTCTTCATCTGAATATGTAGGCTCTACTTCACCAGGCTTTAGACTAGGATCTCTCTTATCCTTAGGCCTAGTAGGATGAGTGATAGGATTGAATTCCCCATATAACTTACCTTCATCATGTACCCATTTTCTTTTCTAGGGGTTCTAATTTATCTTCATCAACTTGAAAATTACATTTGTAATACAGAAATTGACACTTACTACAACTGTTTCCTCCTTTTCTATAGCAACTCCTTTCACCTTCATCATCAATGATCTCAATCTAGCATGAAATAAGGCATTGGATTTTGAACAAGGATTTTTCGTATCCTCCAATTGAATCATCAACAGCCTACATAAATTTATATTCTATTTATGTTTCAATAGATACAAAAGAAATACATCCTGAAATTTCAATGTAGAAAAGTCCCCTCTTCTGGGACTCAGGACATGATAAACAAATTTAAATAGTAGCTTGTCTTCTCCCTCCATCTCAGTAGTAATGACTTTCATAGGAATCCCACTCCCTGTCTGTTTATCTAAGGCTTCTTCATAACAGAATAACTCAGTTGTGGGAGACACCACTCCTGAGTAGTATTCATAAATCCCTTCATGTGGTACTCTCAGACACTCAGCCCATTCAATGTGACAATTGGGTCTCGGTGACAGCACAACCACCCCACTTTAACATGGTCATCGGGTCCTGGCCCGCCAGGTACCACCAGTTTCCCCACAGACACATGGTCCCCACCCTGGGACCTACCCACGTGCCTGAATGGGTCATATGACTAATGATAGTCCCCACAGGATACGGTATTAGTACGAGGATTGGAGGGAAGGTCTGGATCACTCATGTCATCTATAGGAGAGCCCTCTCTTTCTAGCATAGCAGAAGCTTCTCCTTCTTCATATAAATATGTAGGCTCTACTTCACCAAGCTTTAGACCAGGATCTCTCTTATCCTTAGGCCTATTAGGATGAGTGATAGGATTGAATTCCTCATATAACATACCTTTATCATGTACCCATTTTCTTTTCTAGGGGTTCCAATTTATCTTCATCAACTTGAAAATTACCTTTGTAATACATAAATTGACACTTACTACAATTGTTTCCTCCTTTTCTCTAGTAACTCATTTCACCTTCATCATCAATGATATCAATCTAGAATGAAATAAGGCATTGGATTTTGAACTAGGATTTGTCATATCCTCCAATTGAGTCATCAATAGCCTACATAAATTTATATTCTATTTATGTTTCAATAGATACAAAAGAAATACATCCTGAAATTTCAATGTAGAAAATCCCCCTCTTCTGGGACTTAGGACATGCTGAACAAATTTAAACAGTAGCTTGTCTTCTCCCTCCATCTCAGTAGCAATGACTTTCATAGGAATCCCACTCCCTGTCAGTTCAACTAAGGCTTCTTCATGACAGAAGAACTCAGTTGTGGGAGGCACCACTCTTGAGTAGTAGTCATAAATCCCTTTATGTGGTACTCTCAGACACTTACCCCATTCAATGTGACAACTGGGTCCCGATGATAGCACATCCACCCCACCATAACATAGTCGTCGGGTCCTGGCCCGCCAGGTACCACCAGTTTCCCCGCAGACACATGGTCCCCACCCTGGGACCCACCCACGTGCCTGAACGGGTCATCTGACCAATGATAGTCCCCACAGGCCAACACATGTCCTTTCCAGTGTGCTTTGTCCTCACTCATACACACCCTGGGAAACTTCTCAGAAGGTCACCCATCCTAATCACTACTCCAATTCAAGCACGCTTAACTGTGAAGTTCTAATCAGACAGACTACTAAAAAAGAAGGTGCACCTTATTGACATGAGTCATATCATTTAGTCATTTAACCCTTTATAATTTGGGGATGTTACAATAACCCCCCCCCCCCTAGAGCACAACGTCCTCATTGTGGGCCCTACATCTCAACCCAGGAAGTGCACCACACTTAAGGCTGGGTACCACCTCTGATACCAAATGTGACAACTGGGTCTCGGTGACAGCACAGCCACCCTGCCTTAACATGGTCGTCGAGTCCTGGCCCGCCAGGTACCACCAGTTGCCCCGCAGACACGTGGTCCCCACCCTGGGACCCACCCACGTGCCTGAACGGGTCATCTGACTAATGATAGTCCCCACAGGCCAACACATATACTTTCCAGTGTGCTTTGTCCTCACTCACACACACCATGGGAAACTTCCCAGAAGGTCACCCATCCTGATCACTACTCCAGGCCAAGCATGCTTATCATTTGGGGATGTTACAATCACCCCCCCTTTAGAGCACAACGTCCTCTTTGTGGGCCATACATCTTAACCCAGGCAGTGCACCACACTTAAGGTTGGGTACCACCTCTGATACTAGATGTGACAACTGGGTCTCGGTGACAGCACAGCCACCCCACCTTAACATGGTCGTCGGGTCCTGGCCTGCCAGGTACCACCAGTTTCCCCACAGACACGTGGTCCCCACCCTGGAACCCACCCACGTGCCTGAACGGGTCATCTGACTAATGATATCCCCACAATCCAACACATATACTTTCCAGTGTTTTTTTTCCTCACTCACACACACCCTAGGAAACTTCCTAAGGTCACCCATCCTGATCACTACTCCAGGCCAAGCATGCTTAACTATGGAGTTCTAATCAGGCAGGCTCTTGAAAATTAAGGTGCACCTTGTTGATATGAGTCATATCATTTAGTAATTTAACCATTTATCATTTGGGGATGTTACATTCAACATAGGAAAATCTTACACTTCCTCCATTTACCCTTGAAGACATTATGCTCTCATCCTCAGTCTATTAGAATTTCAAAAACTCGTAAAAATCCTTAACTAACTTCAAAAAATAAGGTCCATTGTTGTTTTTAAAGTATTCAACTCATCCTTGATCATCAATTACCTTCATCACTAAAGATCTACTCATCAGCAACCATTCGGAACTGAGATCTTTTTCAACTACAATTTCCCTTTTTGACAGATAAGGGTTGATCGGCTTTGCCACAGCCTTGATTCCACTACTCGACTCAGCTTGAGGTATCTTTGGATTTTTCATATCCCCTTCATCACTGACCAATGGTCTCTTCACTCTTTCCATGTGATATGAAGCAGTTAGAGGATTTCATAAGAGGATTAGATTCTGAGGTTATAAAGAAACAAGTTGATTTCTAACGGGTGGTACTCATTGAACTAGTTTACCAGTTTCATCAGCATCCAACTTATAGGTGGTACTCATATGTGTATAAATACCTTTATTACAGTCCAATACAAAATGTTTCAAAAGATCCTTGGTATATTTGCTCTCATTTCAAACAATACCATTTTAATTTTGAAAAATTTGAAATCCAAGGAAAAATTTAAGTTCCCCCATTAAACTAATTTCAAATTCATCTTGCATCATTTTTGAAAAATAAATACATAAATAATTTTTAGAGGATCCAAAAATAATGTCATCTACATAAATCTGTACTATTAAAACATCTTTTGAAATCCTTTTAATAAAAAGAGTAGGATCCGTTATTCCTTTAGTAAAACTTTTTGAAATAAATAAAGAACTAAGTCTATCATACCAAGCTCTTGGAGATTGTTTCAGATCATATAAAGCTTTAGAAAATTTAAAAACTTGATTTAAAAAATGGGGATTTGTAAAACTAGGGGTTTGTTCAACAAATACATCTTCAACTATTTACCCATTTAAAAATACACTTTTGACATCCATTTGATAAAGTTTGAAATTCAGATGAGCTGCATAAGCAAGTAGTATCCTAATGGATTCTAGTATAGCTACAGGTTAAAAAGTTTCCTCATAGTCTATTCCTTCTTCTTGACTATATCATTGTGCAACTATTCTATCCTTATTTCTAACTATGTTTCAAGATTCATCAACTTTATTTTTAAATACACATTTAGTTCCTATGGTCAACGTATCTTTAGGTCTTTCTACTAATTCCCAAACTTTGTTTCTTTCAAATTTATTTAATTATTATTGTATAGCTTTCACCCAGAATTCATCATTGATTGCATCATCAATATTTTTATGTTCAAGCAGTGAAAGAAATGCTTTATGTTCAACTTGGTTTCTCAGAGAAGCTCTAGTTTGTGTTCCTCTATTCAAATCACCTATTACAGCATCTAAAGGATGATTATTGAGAGTTATAATACCTCTAGAAAGAGTTGAACTAGACTCCTCGTGAATGTATATAGGTCTAGATTCATCATGCACAGATTCTAGAGAATTTCTAGAACTGATTGTTTTCACTAAGGGCTCATTGTATTTATCATTAAGGTCCAGAATTGACATATCTTCCTCAAGGAGTTCAACAGAGGTTTTAGGTTCATGTGGATCAGTCTCATCAAATTTGATATGAACTGATTCTTCCACACACTTGGTTCTTTTATTAAATATTCTATAGGCTTTACTAGAGATTAAGTAACCTAGGAAGATTCCTTTATCACTTTTGGAAGCAAACTTGTCAAGATTTTCTTTAGTGTTAAGGATGAAGACTTTGCAACCAAAAACTCTAAAGTAATTAACCTTAGTATTCCTATTATTCCAGATCTCATAAGGAGTATTCTTAAAAAAAAGTCTAATTAAGACTCTATTGATAATTTAACAAGCTATATTAATAGCTTTATCCAAAAAATAGATAGGTAGATTATACTCATTAAGCATAGTCCCGCCAACTTCTTAAAGTGTCCTATTTTATCTTTCTACAACTCCATTTTGTTGGGGTGTTCTAGGAGCATAGAAATTGTGAGTATAGCCATTTTTTGAGCAAAAATATTCAAATTCTTGATTTTCGAACTCATGGCCATGATCACTTTTTAAGGTCTTAATTCTAATTTTACTAAGATTTTCTACAGACTTGGAATATTTAATGAAGTTAGAATATACTTCACTTTTGTGAGCTAGAAAGTATACCAAAGTATATCTAGAAAAATCATCTACAAGAACATAAACATAGTGCTTCCCATTTAAACTTGAAACTCTAGATGGTCTAAACAAATCCATGTGAACCAACTCAAGTGGTTGAGAAGTAGAAATGTTTTTCTTTGGTTTGAAAGAAAATTGGTGTTGTTTTCCCTTTTGACAAAGATTAAAAACTTTGTTAAGTGGGGATTCTAATTTAGGTAAGTCTCTAACTAAACCTTTCCTAGTTAGTTTCCTAAGTGAGTGTACATTGTAGTGTCCTAATCTTCTGTTCCATAACCATGATTCCTTATGAAAATCATTTAAACATGAAACATTTTTCTTAGTTAAAGAATTTAAATCTATAGCATATACATTTTCATTTCTAAGAGCAGTGAATATTAAATCATTTTTAGAATTAAAAAAATTCCATGCATCATTTTCAAATTTAACTTTAAAACCATCATCACATAATTGAGAGATACTTAGTAAATTGTACTTTAACCCATTAACAAAAATTACTTTTGAAATTAATACAGTATTAGGGTTACCAATTTGGCCCAAGCCAACAATCTTCCCTTTTGCATTATCACCAAACGTAACATGTCCACCATTAACTTTAATTAGGCTCTTGAAGCATGAGTAGTCTCCTTTCATGTGTCTTGAACATCCACAGTCCAAGTACCATAGAGTTTTATAGGATCTCTTTAAACAAATTTCCTAAAAAATAGATTAACTGTAGGGTAACTTTGGTACCGAGATTTTCTTGGGTCCAGAGAGGTTAGAAAGTAAATATTTGGGAACCCATAATTGTCTCACATATTTCCTATAATCAATAGATATGTTTTGAGACATAAACACTCTGTTTGGTCCTTTGGAGAAATGTTTTTCAAAAGATAGTCCAGAACTTGAACTAGCGGTGAATTATCTAGATTTTGGAACAAATTTATTCTTAATAATAATTCTCTATCCTAGCTGATATCCTAGACCAGTTTTGTATTTTGGAGCAATCTATTTTCCTAGTAAATGATTCAAGGTATCTCAACATGCAGTAAACTTCTCAAGATCTCTTTTTAATTGCTCATTGGATAATTTAAGTTCAGTATTTTATTTTAACAGCTGAGCACATTTTTCTTTTTCAATATCCATATCAGACTTATAATTGGAATTTAAATAATGTTTCCTTTTCAATAATTTATATTTATCCTTGATTTCATTAAAGGTGTCCTCAAGCATTCCAAAGTACTCAAATAGTTCATCCTTAGTCATATTTTCATCATTTTTTGATTCACTTTCATTCCCAAAATAGTAATCATTATGTACAGGAGAATTGGGTGTTACCTCAGATGTTTTTTTCAAGAAACATAGGTTTTCATGTTTGTTCTTTTCAATATCAGAAGTGTCAGATCCACTTGAGCTATTTTCTGATGCACTCCACATAGCTTTCATAGCCTTTTTATATCCTTTTCCCTTGTCTTCGTACTTTTTTTTAAATTTCAGCTTAGGGAAATCAGCTTTCACATGACCTTTTTGTTTACACTCATAACAGACTACCTCATTTGTGTTATCACTCCATTTTCTGTCCTTTTTCCACTGTCCTTTATTATCATACCTTCCTTTATAGTTCGGATTTCTAAAGAACTTTTTCTTATGGTAAAACTTATTGAATCTCCTAGAAAGATGATCCATCTCATCATCACTGTCAGAATCTGAGTCTTCACTGGTGGAAGTGTCTATAGGAGCTTAAGACTTTTCTTTATCCTTGTTCTTTGAGGTAGAAGTATTGAATGCTACAAATTTCTTTCTTGGTTATTCATCTCCTTCTTGATTTACCTTAAGATCTTCTTTGTACATCATAAGCTTTCCAATTAGTTCCTTCATTGGTATCTTGCCTATGTCACAATATTCTTGAATAGAAACAGAAGTTCCTCTCCATTTGTCAGGTAGGCATCAAAGCAATCTCATAATGTGATCCTTGATGTCCACTGGTTTTCCAAGCAGACTCATGGTATTCACTATTTCATTAAACCTGAGATACATTTCAGAGATAGGTTCACCAGGATTCATCTTAAAATTATCATATTTAATAGTATAACTATTTAATCTCATTTCTTTAAAATTGTTTGTTCCCTCATAAGAAACAGCTAAAGTATCTCAAATTTCATATGCAGTTTTACAAGAAGATATTCTATTGAATTCTTCATCACCTAGAGAACAATACAATGCATTCATTGCTTTACAATTATTATTATATGTAGCCTTAGTCAGCTGAAACCATGTTTCCCTAGTAGTAACAGGTAAAACATGTTGTTCTTCAATTGTGTCCCAGATTTCAGGTATCATGCTCTCTCAATACATTTTAATTTTTAATTTCCACTGAGCATGGTTATTTTCATTAAAGAAAGGTGGCCTATTAGTAGCAGCACCCTCAACTCGTTTATCCATTATTAACTAGAATGGTAAAGAACTGAAAATTTAGATATGATAGAAATTTTAAGATCCTTAAGATACAACTAAAATCATAGTTAAATAATTTTACAAGTTTCACAACATTTCAGGTAATAGTAATAAAAACTAAACTAACATCCTTGGATACCAAATGTTGCTCAGAGTGGAATCTCAAGAGGGGGGATGAATTGAGTTCTTACTTAAAATTTCTGTTAAAGACTTTATATTAAAGATCCCCCAAATTTTGAAAACGGCCTAGTTAATTAAGGAAGTAGAGATATAGATGTCTAATTAGTCAACAGGTTTCTCAAAGGGTGATTAGTCCTTAGTTGAATTAGTGTAAAACACTTATTCAACTTTTGAAACAAGTTTACTAAATTAAACGCATACACACACTTAACAAAACTAACTATCAAAGTGAATTAAAAATAGTTTAATGTTTTAGAAATAAGTAACAGAAAATAGATAAAACAAAGTATAACAAAATATAGTGCATAGAAAGGCTAAACAAGAGGTTCAGTCGCAAGATGAGACTTAATCCTCTCCACTTGGTGATCACCTTCCACCAAGCAGTTTAAATTAATAAACTTGATACACAGCCTGTATCAGGATTTACAACAGCTTTTACAAACTATCCAGGGTTTACACCCTCTACCACAGTTCTTCATGGGAATGACAAACAACACATACCACACGCGATATCTTCAACAGTTATACGTGAGAAAACAAGGAGTAATAGAAGTTTGATGTGAGGATTTTTGTATCCTCCAGTTAAAGCACATGAGAGAGTGTCTATGAAACAAATACACACTTCTTAGAAATGTAAAACAAAAGAACACAGTAGAGAAAATGTGATGAGATTGAGTTTAGAAGGATCTATGTGTTTGCAGTTCAACTCTTGACTCTTTGAAGTGAAGAATTTTATGTTTGAGTCTTTCTCTAGAAGTTTTCTCCAAAACAGAGTGTCATAACTCCAGGTTATGGCTTTCATAAATTTAGTTTTATACTTATTTTGTTGATAGAGAGTTGATGAAGTATAGAAGGTAGAAGAGAGTTTTTCCTCAAATAATCTCCATGGGGCTTGTGAGTTATCAGTATAAGTGCTAGATGGTTCATCTTTGATCTATTGAGTAAGTTTCTTCATATGATCAGATGTTCTTCTATTCCTCTGTATGCTCACACCCTCCTCTTTTTATTCTTTTATATTTGAGGTTTGAAAATAAGTATAAGTACATCATGTGTGATCTTTCTCGTAGCTCGTACTATCCCCAGATATGGTCTCTCGATATTTCTACAATATGCATTAATTAATGTCAGAAGCATTAAAGTTAGCAAATATGACTGTTAGAATAATCTTAAGAAGTTAACAAAGTGTGGAGTATAAGAGTATGGTAGACTGGTAACAGTATCCTTCACAATAGTAGGCTTCAATAGTAAGTGCACATTAGTAGCATTCATCGGTAACCATCCATTAATAACTCTCCATCGGTAACCTTCAATTGATAATTCTCCATCAGTAACCTTTGCATCGGTGACCCTTGCATTGGTGACCTTTGCATCGGTGACCTTTGCATGGGTGACCTTTGCATCGGTGACCTTTGCATTGGTGACATTTGCATCAGTGACCTTTGCATTGGTGACCTTTGCATCGGTGACCTTTGTATTGGTGACCTTTGCACTTGGAGAAATTTTTCACTGTGATCTTTAAACAGGAAAGTAGTGAGATTAAGCATACATAGTTATCATTTTGATATAAACATTATTTTCACATAAATTATTATCATTTAAGAGAAACATAATTACCATATAAATAAAACATGATTTGGAATTATCAAAACAAGTGATTCCAACATATCTAACTACCAAAAATTCCTTAGTAACTTAATTTTACACCATAAAGAGGTTCAAAATTCGTTTTTATGGGTTATTTCTCAAATATCGACTATCCTAGCTCCTATATACTCTCAATTTCCAACCATCCTGATATCTATAATTGAGTAATGCTACCATTTCCCTTCTCAAATATCAATCTATAATGACCCTTATCTGAATCACCTTATAGACACCCAGATCGAGTCACTACTTGACCCCAAGAGTGCTACCTAATCCCTAAGGGCTAGAGACTAACATCAAGGGTGTCATAGTATAGTTGGGGAGAAATTTACCTGCTTGGGTAAGTCGACTATAAATAATGAGAATCAGTACCATGTAAATGAAATTCATGTCATGTATCAAAAATTCAAAATAGTTAAAAGTCAATAATATAGACAGGTCTTTGATTCATATGTCTAAATTACAAATTCGATCATTAGTTAGTCATTCTAGAACTGAGTGGAGCATGACCCTTACTAAAATAAACCATGCATGGTAAAAAAATCATCTAAACATCTACTAGTACATATTGATGCCTAAAAATAGACCATGAAATGGAATGGATATCAGAGTGCACATACAAGGTGTCGGTATATAATTATTAATAGGAAAATATCAAGGTTTGAGCACATATGAAATATTCTTAGGTGTATGATTTATATCAATTTACTCTTTTATATAAGTATATAAAAATAACTTCATAAAATATTGTCAACCAAGACATGGAAATAACATAAAATGAATCACATCTTAAATAGTATCAATATCAAACAATAACTCCTCATATAGGGAGGATCCATGCCTAAAATACCTACTTAGGACATAATACTTTGAATCTGAGATAAAATGGATAGGGAAATTGCAATTCCCAACCCATAAAATAATAAGATTTAGGGTATGAAAGTTGTATCATGGAAAGCGCAAGGTGTACACTAGGATCGGGGAAAATTCTTAGTGCTTCCCATGGGAAAAGGGAAGGGGTGTACGGTAGTTAGGGTGAAACATCTATCCCATTCAACCCTATATTTCATTTCTGGAATACCTACTCATAGTTTATATGATAAAAATATACACACATACCCCTTTTGGCATGCTCAAAAACTATTAATGTAGTATCCATGATCAAAAAAAATTTAATTATAACAACTAGTACACTCAATAAACCAGGACATAGATATACTGGCATATTCCATAGTATCTATCATACAACAAAGTGAATTCACATTTCACACAATTATAATAGAAGGATGCATAATCTATATAAAAAACATTATGGGTTCCAAATAGGTATACAATCATTAATCCAAACATAGAATGGGTTATAAAAAATCATTATCTTCATGATACTTTAGAGATAGGTTATACCAATTATAATATATATATATATATATATAAGTATTGGTTTATGATTTATAAAAACCTATCTAAACAAGGATCTAACTTTATCATGGGTGGTAACTAGTGTGAAATAGTAACATATTGGGTGATAGGCCAAGTATGGAATTGGTCATAATTAATAAATACACAAAGTATCCTATATAAATAGTTTTAGGTGGTATGAGTGTTGAATTTAAAACACCCTTTTGAAATTAGAGTTCTTTCTAAAGTATATTTTTATACTTGAGATTAATTTTAAATAAAACACATGTTTAATTTTCCATATTATATAAAGTTATACTTTAAGATTTATAGGTAGAAAAAATATATATATTGGGTAAAATAAGTTCTAAATAGAAATTATTTTTATAAAAACTTGTTATATTTTAGTGTTTTTCTATACTTCCAAAAACAAGTCCATTAATTTATGGTAAAAGGAGAAAAATAGAAATTTCATCATAAAGTATTTCGGATTGGGTTGTAACCCAAATGATGAAACCAATCATGTTTAATCATCTATCATTTATTTTTACCTAAAATTAACCTTGTTGTTATATCTCCACTGATGAAACACTAAATTGAAGATAATTATGGATCATTGAATTATAACTCATGCATGTTAAACTGGGAAGCAATGATTTCTTTAATAATACATTATAAGGATTCAATAAGGAATAATTCTAGTTAAATATTGTCACACTTCCCATGTTTCTAAACTTCTTCCACCAATTATGTTATTCCCATAATCATTTTTAGTCTACAAGAGTTCAAGAGGATAAATTTGAAGTTATGAAGGAATATTTAATCTCCTCAAAAAAAATTATTCAACAACCTAGGGAAAGTAAAATTTTCATGCTTATAGATTCATTAGTGAAACTACCTAACCAAATTAAAAGTTAATAAAGGTTATAACACCATAGAAATACAATTAAAATCAATTTAATATAAATCTGCATAAATAGTTTCATTTTGGTTCAAAATTTCCCCTAATTTGTCACGACCCGACCCAAGTTGGAGCTCAAGCCACAACTACCTCAAGCCCACCTCCATAGGCCAGGGGTGGAAACAAGCACCGAAGGCACAACAAAACTCAAGTAGGCCTTTTACTAAGTACCTATATGTACACACATAGCAAACTCAATGCAAAAGTGCAGAGAAAAATAAGAAAAAGGTGCAATGGCTATAGTGATAATAATGAATGTATATAACCACTATAGAATACAAGATGCAATAGTGTATACTGAAAGGGAAAAAGCAGAAAAATACACACCCAACAATAAATATGTCCCAAAAATACAAAAACTAGAAAATTAAAATGTTGAGAGAGCCTAGCTGCTAATCTCCAAGTTCTGACCACTATACGCGGTCCAATGCACCAAGTATCCCTAAGATCCTCTGAAGTCATGATCGACCTATCCATCATCGGAAAAAGACATGGCATGTGTTGGGAAAATCCCATATAGGGGTGAGTATATACATACCCAGTAGAATTCCCCAAAAGGGGTGAAGGGGGAGCGGTAAGAGATACAACTGAAGAGGAAAGCAATATATGGAACATGGTATAGTGAGAGAGTACAGCTCAACCTAAACCAATAGAGTGAATTTAATATCATCCAAACACAAGTAGCCTGACACAGTGAGGGGATGAACTCCTCATTGAGTCTTTGCTATCTATAGAAAGATATTAGACTCATCCAACCATGAGAAGCTAGACATGGAAAGCACATGGCATACCCCACACATCTTCGCCTCTCTGGAAGGAGAGTAACCAAGTCAAATGAGTGGATCCATAACAAAGAATATATATATACATATATACTCAATCAAATAATCTCAAACGATAGATTTAGGAAATATCTATATCATAGCTCAGCCTAAGAAGAATAATAGCCAACAGTTCCAAATTAATTCCATCTACAATGCCCAACACCTCATGCATCTACCCAAAACACAAAATTCAAAGGGACTCAATCACCACACCTTGATACTATCCACTTTGGACAGCATTGACTCACCCGCATAGTTTTAGGTCACATCATAAGAATGTGTCTTGGTGTAGAAAGTGTACCTCTTTATCGTGAGTCCTAAGGTATGTCAAACCACACCTTTTAATTATTCTAAAAAGTCAAGGTTCATCAATTTAGGAAAGGATCCCATTCCCTAGTATGACAGGAGGGTCATACTCTGGTAGTCACCAAGGAATGCCACTGCCCAGCCTGGTTGGAGGGTACTACTCGGGAAGGTCTCCATCCCAGTTATACTAAAGGGTAAGCTCGGTGAGTCATCAGGGAAGTTCCATTGTACATCCTAGCTAGAGTGTTATGCCTAGAAGATCATCGGGTTATGCCATTGTCCAACCTGGCTAGAGGGTTACACCATTGTCACCGGGGAATGCCACTACCAAGCCAAGATTTAGGGTAATCTCAAAAAGTCAAGGAACTCCATAACCCAGTCCTACTAGAGGGTAAATTAAAAAGCATATTGGGAAATGACACTACCCATTCCTACTGGAAGGTAATCCTGGAACTACTATTAGGTAACGCCACTACCCAGCCCAACTGGAAAGTAAGCCTGGTACTACTCTAGTGATTCTATATGATTGCCACAATCATCGAGTGTCACCTCTACAAGTTCCAACATGGAACATTCACATCGTATATTGGTAGCAGCTTTTGAGGGTACCGTCGCATTAAATGCGGAAAAACATGTGGGATAGGCTACTCACAAGTTAAAATCTATGTTCTAACGAATGAGATATGGAAGCATAAATATTCATAAAGGAGTACACAACATTTCGGGAACCCACGTGGCGTGTAGTCCCGCTCTGCTTCCTAGTCATATCATCTCCATAACACAACTTGATGGCCCTGTATCTCTATACAGCATGTAAGGGTACTACATAACATATTTCAGCCACAAGCCTAATGAACACATGAGGGTCATCTTCGATCTAAGGTAAAAACATAATTTCACCGATATTCCTCCTCAAACAACCCTAGATAACAAAAAAATCACACTATTGCAATCCTTGTGGAAAAGCACAAATGATCGACTATTCATTTTCCCAAATCAAACACCCAATGAAGAAGCTACATTTTATAGCATTATGCATGAATAGTGCCTCATGGGGCCCACATATCTATTAAAAAATAAAATATATAGATCACACCATTGTGATCCTCACAGAAAAATGAATGGGATCAACTATTAATTTTCCTCAACAGGACACCTGATGAAAAGGTCATATTTTGTCATATTACGCTCGAATGGAATATCATGGGACCAAGCCACAAGTTTGAATTAAATATACAAATTTGGTATTGAAACGTCTACCTTAATTTCTGGGTCGCAACGTCACAAATAGTTCATTATTCTGACACCATATGAGAGATATTTCAGATACAAGATCCCATAACGATAATAATTCTATTATTATTGTGTGTTTCGTTGACCTGGGGTAGAAGTCTGAAAAAGGTATCCAACATCAGTTTTAAAATGACTGTCTCAATTCTAGGTTCACACTACCGCTGACGGTTTTTCAATCTGATGTCGTATGAAGAAGTTATAAATGAAAAATGGTTTTCCCAACAAAAATAATAATATTATTATTATATTATTTTTAATTTGTTTTAAACACCCTTATTTCTTTTTTTATACATGATCAAAAGAGCTTATCCTCCCATGGAGCACCACCTCATTCTCTAGGTGGGTCGCACCTCACTTGATTTTCCACCATTAATTTCATTCTTTTTGTGTCCTTTCCTATCTATCCTCATCCTCATATATCATATCTCATTGCATTGAATTCAAAATTTAAATCTCATTAAATCTTTATAATCCGATCTTTCAAAATTTATGCCAACAATATTATTATTATTATTATTTAATATAATAATAATAACAAATCTTCAATTAAAATTTATTAACTTGTCACCAATTATTATTATTAATTATTATAATTATCACTCGTCGTGTTGACCACGATCGACCACCATCACATCAATGTCGAGCCACCTCTGTCATTGAATCCTACATATGGCCTTCGCTTGAAATTAATCATGTCACACCACATGTCATTATCACATGTCAACAGGGAAAATAGAGATTATCAATCCAATCATGAACCACCTTTGATCACAAACACGCATATGCAGTACCGATCTATTCAAAAAACACCATTATTCTCGTTGAAGTACAAGTAGGGATCAAATCCATAGGGACCGAAGAAGAAATGTTGAGACGCTCAAATTTTTTGATGGATTATCTATGAAGTGGCCAAATTTGAGGTAGATTTTAATTGGAGAACTAATGATATAATTTAAATAACATACAATAAAAATGATGTGAACTAAACAATTATTGATTGTGGGTTGATCTTAGGGTTTCACTTGGGTTGTATTGGATGAATTTCTTTTCTTAGAAAATTTCAAGTCATTAATTCAAGACGTATCCAAACAATGATATAATTCTCCCAAATCATTCACTAATTTAATCCCTACACAATTCCAAGGCCAATCACCAATTCACTTTGAGGATCATTTTACTGAGCACTCAAAGGAAATAGATCATACTGGCACTCAAAATGTTTCATTGTTAAGGTTGGTGAAGATGAAAAAGAATGCAACTCATCAAATGGAAATCCTAAAATAACGAAAAATATTTAAATATTAAGTACATGAAATAACATTCAATCCAAGACCTTGATACTCCCTTAAATAAACCCTTAAGATTTTATCCCTCCATTTATGCTATTTTACTAATAGAAGTGGGAAGTAGGCTTATGGAGTCAGAATTGAATAAGAAGAAAAATATTAAAAGAACAAACACTCCACCATTGTGTGATTGAATTCACAAGTGTTGGTATAAATAAATTCACACTTAGATTCAACAGTATCAACATTTGAAGAAAAGGAAAAGAAAATGTGAAGAATAAGAACAACTTTTATTAAGATACTAAACGTGAAAGAAATAATTACATGGAAAAAATTGACGATGTGATTACAAAATGAAAGTAGGAAATTACAATTGAAAGAAATACAATGGATGAAAGAAAAACTCGGATTGAAAGAAAAATATTAGATGCTAATTACCTTCACCACCAGCTCCTTATATAAGCATATTATGATCCTTAGAGACACCCCCAATAATCAATTTCATCCTCATTAATTTAGAGAGTCAAAAGAAGGTTGATAAAATCAAGGTAATTGGACGTTTTGAAGTTGACTAGGAAAATCATCTAGATTCATCCTCCTTTTGGACGTTCAAATTTGACATTAAATATGGTCTAATAATCTGGGTTTTTAGAATAAAAATATCTTCTTACATGTATCCTCTAATATCTTTCAAAATTTCAGGTCATTTGGTGTATCCGTTTGCAAGTTATGATTGAAATGGTGGGAATATTTTATGGGTGTTCATATCGGTCCCACCATTTAAATGTAAACTTCAGATCCTATTATATCCATGAAAACTTCATAATTAGCTCCAGAAATAGTTTAATGAAATTATCCCAATATTTTTCTATTTCTAAAGTAAAAAAATCTGATCTTCATTGGTCTTGTTTTTTGGGCCCCACTTTTGTTTGATGGGCCTTAGGCCCATTATGCTTTGTCCAGAAAATTTCTTCATTCATGCTGAAAAATCTTCATCTTCTCTTGGGATTTATCCATCGATCTTATAAGATAAAATATTCCAAAAAAAGTAAAAAATCATATCCCAAAATATCAAATTCAAAAATTTAATATAATGTTCTCCGCAAACAGATGATTGATTGGGCCCAGATTTGCATTTTAAACATGAATTGCACTTAAGATAAGAAATGAAGTTCAATTTATATAATGCACTAAAAATGATATTTATGGACTTTGGAACACATGAATATTAAGATATTAACAATTAATATTAGTCAATTTCAGCGGCTAATCACCCATTCTATCATTACTATATTAGATACTATCATATCGTGGGATGGAGGAGGGACCTTCCCATTTGATGTGTGATTCAATTTTAGTCCATAGATACACCTTAAAGGAGGTATTCCTTCAAATACCTTTGAGGGATCTTCATCAAGCACTTGAAAGAAGGATAAGGCTCAACTAATCTGTGGTGAAAGGTACACATGATATTCTTCATTTTAGTTATTTGTGGTTTCAGGTTTCATTCATGGTAGATCATGGTTCTTGGGTTTCTAGTTGTATTCACTATGCTGATTAAGTTTTATTCGATCCTTAAAAACCCAACAGTGGTATCAAATCCATTCCATACTTTTTTATTCATGAAATAATGTTGAAAAATGAAGAAATTTTATATTGTATTGTATATCATATTGTTAATCATTAAAAACAATGAGATTTTTTGAACCATGACTTGTCTTTTAATATATGATATAATAAGTTGTGATAGGGACACTATAAATGATATAGGATATCATAACTGGTGACTTGGTTGAAAACCATTTGTTCTACACATATCATTACGTACAATATGGGTTACCTTATAGGGTGATAACATTATGACCCGATCACAAAACAGAGAATCGTATTGCCTAAATGATATTAGGTGTATCATAAAGTGAGACTTCCTGATCATCAAAGGGTTATTTGATGTTGAGGATTATCTATTGTTAAATATGAAAGATAATAGTTCATATCATGATTTACAACATAGGGATATCATTAAATATGAAATCATGAAAATATTTATTTTTATAGATTTTCAATAATAAATTGAATTATATAATTTATAAACTGTTTATAAATTATAGAAAAATGTATTTTCAGATATTTATTTAATTAATAAAAATCTATAAATTATGTAATTATAAAGTGTTTAAAATTAATTAATTAAATTTTTATGAAACATTTATTAAATAAATATTCCACAAAATTACTTATTAATATTAAAATACATACTTTAAGTTATATGGCATGGATTATAATTTGGATATAAAATTTTTATATATAAATTATAAGAGTAACTTATAAAGTGTTTATAAATTCTAAAATAAGAAAATAAAATAAAAATTATATTTAAATTATATATTGTTCATAATTATTAAATTGAAATATTCAAATTAAAATTCCTTATTTAATGAAATTATTTAAACCATATCAAAAGGAGTTTTGATAATTGATGTGATCGATTTTTAAATAATATCAAATATGTGATATTTAGAAAATATAAATTATTTACATAATTGAACTAAAATATAAAATGTTTATATTTTATTTAATATCATATATTTAAAGTAAATTATATATAAGAGGAGAATATAAAAATTTTATATTGTATATAAATATAAAGTGTTTATATTTATTTTATGGAATGTCTATAATGTATGGCTAAATTATAAAGTGTTTATAATTATCTTTATTTATGAATTATTCATACATTTTGTATATCATGTTTACATATATGAATTATTTATTTATTTGGATTATGAATTATTTTATTCGAGAATATAATTATTATATTAATAATGGATGTATGGTTTAGTTTAAATTGTTAATCGGCTTCTATAAATTTTTATACATGCATATAAAGAGTTAAATGCTAGGTATAATAATTGATTTAGTTTTCTTCTACATTTATTTTAGATTTTACTAAGTTATGATATTGAATTAAGATGATAATAACAATTTATACATATTATGTGGTAGAATTATGATGGAATTGAGGTTTATCTGGAGTAATGTATCCTTAGGTAGAGGTACTTTGTACTAGACTTCTCATTGGCCTAGGGGGTTATGCCTCATCTAGAAAAGTGAATATTAGTTATTTCTCTCTCTAAGGCTAATATTTTTGGGATTATTGATTAGATAAAATTATAATCCTTTACATTAAAGGTTTGTATTTTCCTTATGCATGATATGTATTTGGAAATGTATGAATATAGTTATTAATGAATTTGGGTTAGTACCACAACCTATGAGTTTTGTAAAGAGTTACACATCAATATGGTCTGAAAATATTGATTTAGTTAAAGGAATAGGTATTAAAAACTAAATCATTAGAAGCATACACACATCTAAATGTAATAACATGAGATAATATGGAGAGGCTAAATCCCCATTAAAAATACTAAGTGTTAGATTCCTTCCAAAGAAAATACTTATTGATACCTCAATCATCCAACTGGGTAGATCATTGATAAGAGATGATTTTTCATAAATCTCAATTCAATAAATTCTTATTTAGATAAGCCTATAATATAGTTCATAACCAAGGGTTGATCTCTTAAGGAAGACACTCAAATGCACTATTTTTCTATTATCATTATCTATAACTTAAAGTATACTGAATTAAATACCAAACCTAATATATTGGGGGTTTATAAAAATTAAATTGATATATAAATATATAAATTCAATCAATAATTAACATAAAAATGAAATGAAATTTATAAGAAATAAGGAAAGAAGGTAAGAGTTTTTGTTCTTGTGAGTTCATAGTGAAATTATCATTGTTCTCTAAAAATATTCTTAGTATTCTATTTGATGTAGTGATCAATACCTTCCACACTACACCCTATTGTTCTATTTGTTATTACTCCACACTGAGACCTCTTCATGTTGGAAAATACTCTTCCACATTAATACCTAATTCAAAATACACCACATGAATGACATAAATATTAAAGGGAAGGAATATATATATATATATATACCTGAATGAAGAATTACATTAGTAGATAAAGTAGGGAGACTGCTCACTATAATTAATTTAACCATTATTGAAAGTATTAGAATAAAATAAATAGAAATGATGAAGCACAAAGAACTCAAAAAAACTACTCCCTCTCTTAAAAAATATAAAGTTTAGTACTATATCAATGATTGAGATGATATATGCAGAGGGAAAACACAAAAGATAAAATGATAACGGATAGAGATAGATGAAAAACTAATATGTAATATAAATGTATAAAACTTTTAAAAATCCAAATCTCACTTCTTATCTATTGAAATGGATAACTTCTTGAATGGATGTGTAAGTACGAATTTATAAGTACGAGGGGTGGTTGATTTTGATATAATCCCCCCCAATTATCATGCATGTTTTTTCCATTAAATGAATGAATATCTAAAAATGGTCTTATGTTAAGTTATTATTCTATATCTTATCTATCATTACAATAAATTCAATCTTTATTGGACATGTTTAGAAAAGGATATATTTTCATTGATAAATAAAACTTTTATGGAGTAAAAAACTCTTTGGATTCCAATTATTAGGTTTTTCGTGAATTTATAGCCTTGAAAATGGATGAATATCAAGCATATATAGTTAATGAAGTTGTTACATGGACTCTTATATATCTTCATACAAAATTTGAGCTCCTTTGGACCTATAATTTTTTAAATATGGGACCAACATTGAAAGTAATCAAAACTATGCATAAATTTCAATACACAACATGAATGCTTCATTCAGACCTTAGATTCAGCACTAGGTCTAGTTGAATGAAATGAATCTCAATAATCATGAAATCCGAAAAAAATAATTTTTAATTTTATTTAATGTGGAGAATTTTATGAAAAAAATATGTAACTTAATAGAAATAAAAACTTAATCCATTTTCATAATAAAGCCCAAAATATTCCTAAAACCAAAAAATATAAGAATTAACCTTTAAATAACAAATTTATGGGATGAAAACATTAAATTACATAATTAAATGTATGAGAATATGAGCTTTAACGGTCATTCCAAGGTTGGGTTCCCCTGCTCGAATGGCTCAAAGGCCTTATTTTTTTATTCATTTTTTTATAATACCCCTTTTAAGGGTTAAAGGTGAACCCTTACATGGTATGTAGGCTCCATGAAATTATATAACCCAAAGTTATTTAGAGGAATACATCCAAACTATAACTACTTGGAACTTCTCCTCCCCAGCGTCTACATCATGATGTCAGCTCTCCACCATTGCATGGTTGTTTATCTAGGCTTCATGTGCAAGAACAGGCTAGTCCTGATGGAAATTGGCATGCCCTCTCATTCTTCCAAATCTGTTATCTTTGCTCTGGTGAATATACTTTCTCTAAATCCTCATCTGAAGCCTTCTCCTTATAGATTCTTCCTAGTCCATTTAAGCACAATTTCATGTGGCCCGAAGGCCTTGAGGTGTCCCAAAAGACTAACTGGCATGAAGTCCTTGGGTGGACCAAAGGCCTTAGGTTACACTTAGCTAGGATACCCTAATATTATTAGGTTACTAGAGGAATAATATTAATTTTTTCAATATGATGGATTGGGAAAGGAATTTTCCACTCAATGATCCAAGATTAATATATGATATGATTAACATAATGGCCTACTTAAATAACCAAATGGTGAGATAAATTTCAAAGTGGACTCATTTCTTAGTGAAATATTAATCTTATACCACTAATTAATATGATGAGTTTAAAAGGGGTCATTATTTTAGTGGGATAATAATTAAAAAAAATCCTTGTTAAATGAAATTAAGTATGATACTCATCTGATAAAATATTTTTTTGAATATATAAATATCATCATCATCATCAAATATTAATTTGAGATTAATATTTAGAAAATAGAAGCTTTATATAAGAAACTTATTAGAATGGTACAAAACATAATAATTGTTCTTAATCATGAAGGGAAATTATTTGTGTTTAAGAAACTCCTTCCCAAGTAACCAACTGTGGAATTTTTTCAAAAGGTGTATTTACATACTTATGATAAGAATAAAATTATTCAATTAGTTTTTAAAAATATTTAAATCTAGATGAACTAAGGAACTTTATTCTTTACCCATATAATCAATATGACTGAGCATGATTTTGGGAGATGGGAAGTTTCCTTAAGGCCTATTTTGGTTGTGGAATTCATTCTATTGTAAATTTTATGAAAATAAGAATGAGTTTTAAAAAATTTAACTTATTTTTCTCAAAGTGTTGAAGATATATGAACTAGGAATGTGATGTATAGGCGTTAGTTATGCATTTTCAGTATAAGTGGATAAAAGTTTCAACAATAAGAAGAAAAGTAATTTTTAGAT
Organism: Viscum album; assembly: GCA_963277665.1. Lineage (NCBI taxonomy): Eukaryota > Viridiplantae > Streptophyta > Magnoliopsida > Santalales > Viscaceae > Viscum > Viscum album. The sequence goes on along the minus strand of OY728163.1, from coordinate 513,230,577 downwards.
TCTAATAATTATTTTTCAGAATAGTCATCATAGGTTATTGAAACCAAAAAAGAAAAGTTGAGAAAGATAGGAATTGTTTCCATATAATGGAATTTTATGAGATATCTGAATGGGTTTGATAAACTCCATGGTAAATCTATTTCAGATATTAGTGTTATAGAAGTCAATTATTTATTTTTAAAAGGGTATATGATGCTGAATTTCTGTTTTATAAGTTTTATAATTATACAAGATTTAAGCATCAAGAAAATAATTATAAAATCTTTTAGTTTTATTTTTATTGATAAATAAAAGGGTTATTGAGTCATTTAATGAAATCAGAGGAAAAAATATCAAGATCAGGTAAATTTTAAAAGGATATGTATTTTCATTGGATTTATCTTATATGGTAAAAGAATTTTTTTGAAAACAAAGATTTTTTATAAATAATATGAGATGATGGATTTAATTCACATGGTTTTTGATTCATTATATTCTATTACATATTTGAAAATAAGATAAGGTTAAAAATGTTTTATCTAGGATAAAAGTTTTTATCTAGTTGTTTTATAAGATATGATGGGTTTGATCCTACCACCATCAAGGTCATGTTTTAAATAATAAATTATTATTTTTAGTATAATTATTTGGACATAGAGAATTACATATATGATATAGATACAAAGATTTATTAGTTAAATATTTTCACTAAAGGAAATAAGAGCTTTTTCCTAAACATAAGAAGTTTTTATATCTTAGCATGATATTTTAAAGATAATAGTGACTAAGAGCTTATTAGGAGTATGTTTGGACTTAAAAAATTTAAAATTTAAAAAATAAAGGATTATATGAATAAAAATATAATGTGAATGAAAATTAATATCCTATAATGTTTAAAGTGTATCAGTAAAAGATTAATTTAAATATTTTCATTAGTTACCAAAAGATTTCAAGGGGAAATTTGGATGGAAAAGATCCAAGAATGATGATGATTATGTACTTATAAAGTGTTCTAAGTATCCAACAAAAATTATAAATAACATAACATTTGATTTTGTGAAGGTAAAGTGTTTGAATACTATGTTTAAAGAGTTGAACATTATGAATATGATTCCTAGGTCGTACCATTGTTCAAACTATCTTTTTTCATAGATGTTACTCACTAAAGAGTTTAGTGGGAGGTTTTTTAGATGAACACATAAAAATGTGGTAAAAATTACATAGATATGTAATGAGTTTGAAAAAAACCCTAAAAGTGTATAAAACATAAGGTTTATTTTGTGGTCTATCATATATAATGTGATTAGGCAAAAAAATTATGGTTTTTTAAAAAAAATTAAGAGTCTAACAATATTAAATATATCATGTTATAAAAAATGAAATATCCATTTTGTAATTATTTTTTATTTAATTCATATAATCATGAAGTGAAATGATAATCGACCTCTTAAAGTATGATTTTGAGTTATCCCTAACTGATGTTAATCACATAATATTATAGGTTTATATGAAATATTAAGGTTAACATGAGTAAAATTATTATATCATAATATGAAATATGCTCATGAGGCACAAAATGAGTTTTGTTCACTATATGGGCCATTAAGTATACCAAATAGAGTGTCATACACTATATATTTGGTATACTAGGGAAGCATAGTTCATATTTGGATTTACCCATAACTAATGTTGATGGTATACCTATCATGAGAACCTTTATGATTTTATACCTTTATTACACAATCCTTGAGTATTAGCAAATTAAGGGGTGGTTGGGTATTTTGTCGATCATGTCAATGGTTGGAGCTTAACCATGATGATATTTATCCTCTTATATGATGAGTATGAAATCTAGTCCCTTGATTGATATGGAATGAGGAAGTGTATAACCATACCTAGATAAGAAATATAATGCTCATATTTATCATGTGTGGGGCATGTGATGTGATCATCTATAAGAGTGAATGGCATGCAATGTATTCATTGGCCTGGTAAGTCTATACTTAGAGAATCAAGAACATATGAGGATGATATATGGGATTTAAATACTCCAAAACATGGTCCCTTGATGTCTTAGACAAAGGGGTCATATGAAAATGAATGCTTGTATATAATGAATCTAGTGGACACAAGTATAGAGATATAATTGTTTGACAGATATCATTCCATATATCTTTATGGTATGAGTTTCACTAATGATTTACTAGATACCACTCTTTTCTTAAATTTATGAATTCATAAATTCAAAAAAAAAATCCATGCTACAAAGTCATGTGGGTCACACTTTGTGGGTGAATAAAGGGGATTGGGTTTTACTTGGAGAGATTCTCTAAAATCATTTTAGAGTTTATCCAAAAGGAGTTTTGGATGGGTATTAATAAGGAATTTCATATATTTTGATATATAGTGAAACCAATGATAGATTTTCAAAAGTTTTGTATAAGATGTCTAAAATTGGTTTTGGATATTATTTCACAGGTTATTATATATAAGACAATACAATATGAAATGGAACAAAGTCTATGAGGCTTTACTATAAGTGGGATATTATTGAAGATATGCCCTAAATAAATTATGCATATGATTCATTTAGGATATATCATATGGTACAATAAGGGAATATCATAAAGTATGATTTTCATGCTACTTCCATGGCCTATTTTTTGACATGACTAGGGAATATTTTAGTACCCTAGATCATATTATACTATCCATCTTAAACCTTATAATTCATTGGTTAGTTGAATGATAAGTGTTATCATTCAAGAATATCATATGTTGTCTATAATCAATTGATAAATTTCATTATATGAAATTATTGGGGGGATCAATGATGCACTCATATAGTGAATACACGAAACAACGAAAGAATTTACTTGAACATTTCATAATGTTTGATTAAATTCCATGAAGAATCAGTAATGTCTTGAGGCTTAGATAGATAGGCCATAACCATGGAGATAGTGAATGGGTTTGAGTGGATTATCCCTACCCAAAAGATATCTTACTTCTCCTGCCTTTACTATATGATATACTATAATATTATAAGATAGAGGAGGGACCTACCCATTTTATAGATGGTTCAATTTTATCCCATGATATTCCATGAAGGAGGAATTCCTTCAACTGCCTCTGATGTATTTTCATCAAGTAATTAGATGAATAATAAGGCTTAACCAATCTATAATGAAATGTATACAAAATGTTATTCATTTTAGTAATTAATTTTTTGGGTTTAATGAATGTTAGATCTTGGTTATTAGGTTTCTAATTATTTCTGATATATTGATTAAGTTCTAATTGATCCTTAGAAACCAAATAGTGTCAACTACAGTTTCAATGTCACCTAAAACTAAAAAAATATCCTAAAAACCTAATAATTTTTCTTCAAATACCAGATTTCATATAAAAAATCAGAAAATAAAAATTAACCCTCAACTAGAACCAAAAGTTCGAATGACCTTACCCTTCCATCACTTAAACTTATCAATATTGAACAAAATTCTAATGATTGGGTCACAATGCTTTAAAAATAGAGTGTGTTTTTTCTTTACATATGATGGGGGTAGGGAACTCCTTTACAAATGGGGTTTGGGTCCCCTATCTATGGGGTTGGTACTCACTTAAATGATATGCATCCCCTAATTTAGGTGATTTTCCTCCTCTATATTCAAAAAATCAATATGATATTCTTAGAGAAAAGTGGTATGAGTGGTTCTCGTAGTATAAGAAGTCGTTCCAAGAACAATGATACATTTACTATCCAAATCATTGGACCTATTATTGGGTGAGAGGTGATTCTATTTAGGATAACAGAGCTCATATATTGGTGAGCTTATGTGCATGGGTTACATTAATTGATTACCATATAAGTGTTGTTGGGATTAAAAGTTGTAACTTCATCATATAGTTAAATTATATTACTACCTTGCATTATCGGGGGTGATTAATGAGGTGTAGTTATTACCTTGGGGAATGGGGTCTAATTAAAGGGTTCTTGTTATGATGTTTCAAGTAGATTATCAATTTTCTCATCTATATTTTACCTGATTTGACCATGATTTAATTTTGTAGTGTATTAATAACTTCACATCAACATTTCTTATATTATCCCTTTTATTACCTTATTTGAGAAGGGTGTTTGTTTTTTGTATTTTATTTGGGTAACCCTATTGATTATTTTTATACTCACCCCTATACAGACACATATTCCCTCCTGTATTTTGTGTCTATTCAATGATGGATTTGTGTTTGTGTATAAGTTATGATGTGGGGAGGTGATCTTGGAGAATCTGGTGGAGGTAGAGATGGTGTATACTGGTAGTCAGTGTTAGACATTGGAGACTCTGTTAGGAGTTTCGATGATGATGAGGTTTTTCCCTATTTAGTAATGGCTACTGTGACCTTGGACTCTTTATGTCCTCTATTCCCTTATTTTGGTAGATTTAATATGTATTAGTTATAGAAGTTTGGTGATATTTGTATACATGAATTTATCTACCCATAGTTATTCCATCTTGTGTTATGTTGGCAGTTTGGTGGTTTTATTATAATTTATACATATGAATCGTCTTGTAGGTATCCACTAGGTGAAGTCCTACCATTGATATATGAATTATTAGTGCTAGTTTCCAGCCCTTGTCCGTTATTAACACTAGGTCATCCCCTATACTTCACTTAGAAAAAAATCAAAAATATTTTGAGAGCACGAACAACAAAATTCATTAGCTTAGTGTCATTATATAGGATCCAATTCAATCACTCATTATTTCTTTTCAAGTAGTAACCATTTAAATCATTTCAAATTAATTTAAAAATATAAAAAAACACTGTTTTGAATAGACATCACCCATGGAAGAGATTATTTAATTATTTTATAGGAATTTGAGGGGATTTTGGAACTCAAAATATGGAGAGATAGAATTTAATGATGTTGTAGAGGACTTGAGGTAAGATCCTAAATAATCACTTATTAAATCCTTAGATATAAAACTCAATGAATTCCCCTACTACTATCCAAAGTTCCATCAATAGGATGTTGAGGCACAAAAATATCTCATCATTCCTACTTTTAAGAAATATATCATGGAGGTGGAAACTAAATTTCACTACCCTTCCCTTCCACACAACTCTATAATCCTGCCATATGCCTTACAAGAAGAACCAATGCTTGAATATGATCAATTGAATGGAGTGGATTTAACACTATATTCTCTTGTTTTTTATTTTATATTGTTATCAAATCCCATTCACTACCCTTATTGGTGTTTAAAATAACCAACACCTATGCCCAACCTGGTGAATAAAGATGATAAGGATGAAGTGACCACCACCTAGGAGAATATGATGTTGTAATTTGAATATAGATAAGTTTTAAAGGTTGCGCAAGATGACTTGAAATCCAATAATAATGAGGTGAATAATACATATTTGAATTCTTTTTATTTTAATCTTTATCAAATAAACTTATTAAATGATTTTACTCATGATTTTCATAGATAATTAGCTCTTTTAAAACTGAACCTAGATGTTACCAAATAAACCATACAAGTGGTGGTGATTAATTAAGAGGAATGGATCGAGGAGCCTATGGTGATGAAACTACCACCTTTACAAAAAAATAACATCTGATGGAGGAGGACACCAAGATAGTTGATAGGGAGTACCCCTTCCTTCTTTCCCCTTCCCCCAATGCTTATTTCCTTTTCTTATTGTTGGGGAGGAATCATTTTTCTCTTTTCTTGGGTGTCTCTAATCTTATTATCAACTTATAAACACTTTGAGAAATAAAATGTGGTGGTTCCTACCACAAAAAACCACATCCTCCTTTAGATTGGTTTTGACTACAAGACTGGATGGATGTGGGTAGTATAAAAACATCACCTCTTAAAAGATAACCCATGTTTATCTTTGCTTTTTTGTATTTATTTATTTCTTCAATTTTTAGTGATTCTATTGTTTTATTTTTTAGGTTGTAGAAGGTGGTAATTAAGAGCTTAACTCAAAACCACAAGATGAAAAATAAACCATGTTTTATTTCTTCCTATTATTTGATTCATGCCTTACACCTAATTCTTATGCATTAATTAAAATGAATATTTTCATTTAAGTGTGGGGGAGTGTCATCCATCTTGGGAGTTTTTGTGATTTATTTTTTTCATTTTTGTAGGAACTTTGAGCATCGAGGAGTATTCATTATCATTTTTAACACTTAAATTGATTTTTAAATATTTGACTTGATTTTTTAAAAATGGACTTTTAAATGATTATTTATGTGCAAACTTTTCCTAAAATTTTATTTTCAAACATTTTTATGAGTTTTTCCTATTTTTGAAATCAAAGTCCATGAAACACTTACCAATAATATTTTTTCCATCGTGTGATTTATTCCAAACCCCTTTTGGTATATTATTCACTTTCATAAGAGAAACTTGGAATTTATGTGAGAATTATAAATGTAACACCCTAAAAGTTTAGAATATGAACATCATGTTCGATAGCTTGTATGAAATGCAACACAAAACATAGAAATGAATATAACCTCTAGAGACTTTATGATATATTTACTATTTAAAAAATAATAATCTATTATATAGCTTGAAATGTACACAACACTAAGTTATCTTTCATTACACACAAGAATTACTTTCTTCGATAGCTTTCATTACATGCAAGACTGAGTTTTGCCGAACAACAATATATTATTAAAATATTATTATTTAATATAATAAGATATAACCAAGATGTTAAATTGGAAGTTATGAATAGGATTCACTAACTTATAAAAATATATGTTTGAATTCATTTGTTTCCAATTAATTAAAAATTAAAATAAAAACCAATTGAATATAAAGGAAATGTTTTCATAATGAACTATTTTTTTGCGCCCAAAGGAAATTTAACTTGATAAATTAAATTAATTAATATTAATGAATGATATTAATGAAATTTATATATTATATATTCAATTAAATTTGTTTCTATTCCTAAAATATATTTTAAATGCATAATATTGGAAGAAATATGATTTTACACATAAAAAGTTATATTTTTTTAAAGATCGTTTCAATGCCTTTTAATGGAGAACATGCTTTAAAACTAAATTTTGACACTTTTATAAATTAAATTTGAAAAAATAAACTTAAACCTTTAAATATTAATTTTCAAATTATCTTAAGGTGAATTTTTTATATTTTTCTAAAAAGCTTCATTTTTCGATGAATAGTGAAAAATGCTAAATTTTAATTGAAAACTTACTTTTCATATAAATAATTTATAATGTTAAAATTTATTTTAAATTGGTTTTTAAGTCAAAATAGATCAATTATAAATATATTATTACAATTTGGGTCATTGAAATCATTTTTATATTGAATTTAGATATAAAAACTTAGTAAACTTTTGAACATTTTCACTTTAAAAATTTGTTTTCTCGTCTCATTTGTAGGATTAATTTTCAATTAATTTCTACCACTTCTGTTATTCAAATTTGTAAAAATGGATTCCATATTTTTAATAATAATAATTTATAAGTTCTATTAAGTTCAACCAAGTTTTTGAACAAAAATATTAGAGAAATCATTTAAAATTAATTACAACAATTAAGGTAAAAATAAGTTTACTTAGTGGTTAAATTGTAATCTTAAGGGTCCAAATGACCTAGATACTTGTCCAAAACCCATTAGTTGGAAATATTTCCACCCTAAACCATATTTTATCAAAAAAATAATTATTTGAGGCACTTGATGTAAGTAATACCACCCAATAGTGTTTTCTCTTTGGTATTTACAAGAACGTCACTCCTCCTCCACTATAAAAAGGAACTCACTCCTCTAACTTATTCACACCTATCAAGTAATTTGGATCATCCAAACCCTACCCAAATCACTCCCATACATCCCTAACATGCAATGTCCCAGAATATTTGTGTAATTTTTTTAATTAAAAGGAATTATTTCAAGACCAGGCTCTGTGATGCCACATGATTCTGAGGCCCAGAGAGGCTGGAACGTATTTTAGAACTTTTTCTAAGTACGTTGAGTAATAATGAGAGAAAGTTTTTCTAAATTTTGAACTAGTACCTGAATTGAAAATATGAGGGAACTGTTGAATTCAGAACACCAGGATTCACCTAAGAAGGGCCTAACCTCGACTGGCATTGGTCGACCGAAAAAGATAAATTTTGAACTTTTAGTGAAAAATAAAATAAACTTAAAAGTTTATTTTATTAAAACTATTTCCACTACGATGCAATGACCAATCAATGCTCTGGTGCAGCGATGAGGTGACGCTGAGTTATTAATGAACCTCATTAATGAGATAGCATGGGGATGCACAACGCTTCTTCTTCCTTTAATTAAACAGGGACCCATAGTTGAAAAACAACCCTAGGAAATTCCCTGATGAACGAGGAATCTCTCTCTCTCTCTCTCCAATAAAGAATTTCATCGACGAATGCCATCGAATTAAGGATCGATGAATGCCGATGGGATATATTTGAGAGATGAAGAATGATGAAAAACACTAACGAATCGAGGATCGACGATGGATCAGAGCTTTGTCCCTCGTCAGCGATGGATCCTCAAACTGAGTAGGGGTTTAATTGTTTTAAGTTTTTCTTGTTCTTGTTCTAAAATAATGAACGTGGATCAACCCATGAACATGTTGATCCATGGAATGTGTATTCTTGTGGGAGGGTGTTTTCCTTGGGGTTTTTTCACCGAGATTGATGATTATCTGATAGAACTATGATCTCAAGCATCCCTTGTTTTTAAACTTCTAACGCGGATAGCACGGGCCAACATGAACAAGGTCCGAGCCCCTCTACCTTGTGTGTTCTTCATGGCCAAGCATTCAAATTGAAAGCAAGGAAATTTTGAGGTTGTGGCAGTGATGGAGGTGACCCGAGAGGCCCGAGGGTGCTGACAGATTTGAAATCGGACCACTAGAGCAGACATGGTGGCCCGCGGAAGGTGTCGTCGGCGCGGCACCACTAGCGCAGCGGCACTGGCAACTGGCAGCGGCCGCAGGAAGAAGGCTATGCCATCCAAGCACCACATACGGGACAAAGCTGTTATCCCTCTATGGTCATGCTGGTGTAGGTGGAATGCTCGATGTTCACCATGGTGGATGAAGGTCAAGGCCCATCGGTCATGGAAGCTGGCTAGACCTAGTGCCAATGTGGCGCTATGTAGGAGGAGCGGCCCACTTCATGTGGGCCACATGTTGACCAAGGGGGCGGTCGGCTGACCGGTCACGCGCGCCCCAACTAGACCAGCTGAGTTGGTCCAGGCCAAGCATCGTAGCTAATTTTTTGAGCTGGTCCACTTTAGCAGACCAGACCGACAAGATAAAGTTGGGTCGCGGGGTGGCCCGAGCAGGTAAAAGAGACCAGCCTGCTAGTGCGGGCCAGGTTGGATAAATTTGGATCACTAGGTGACTAGGTGGACTAGACCCATGACCAAACTTGACCAGGTCTAGTGAGGCCCAATGTTTTAGGTGGACAGGATTGGGTCATGTGGTACCCCATGCTGGGTTGGTCGGGTTGGTCCAAACCAGTCAGATCAGGCCCCGATGCAACTGGTCCCTATTTACAAAAAAGGAACGTATCTCTCAGACCATGCGTCTGATTGAGACGTCATCTTCAGCATTGGGACCCACATGATGGGGTGGTCCTTATTAAATACTCTAAGTAATATTTCATGTAAGTTGGCCCAGTGAGGCTTTGTGACTTAGCTACCTAGTGAGGATTCATGACTCAGCTACCCAACGAGGCTTCATAACTCAGCTACGGAGCAAGGATTCATGACTCAACTACCCAGCTAGGCTTCATGAATCATCTACCCAATGAGGCTCCTTGACTCATCTATCAGCGAGGATTTATGACTCAACTACCCAGTGAGGCTTTGTGAATCAGCTACTGAGTGAGACTTCATGACTCAGCTAACAGCGAGGCTTTGTGACTCAGCTACCCGATGAGGCTTCGTGACTCAGCTACCAAGAGAGGCTTCGTGACTCAAATATCAGTGAGGCTTCATGACTTAGCTACCAAGAAAGGCTTCATGACTCAGCTAATAAATAGGTCTAGGTTACTTAGCTAGCCTAAAGGGATCATCGGGGTTGATTTCATTTGTGGTGATTGATGTTCAGTGTTTGCAACCATTGGTTTTGCTATCAGCACTTTAAGTTATACCTATTTTGATCTGAATCTAGTAACTATAATCTTTGTGCATTCTTTTGTGATTTATTTTGTGTATTTTTGTGAGACCTAAGTTAGTTTCGGGGTCCCTACTAATTATTTTTATGCTCACCCCTACATGGTCTTCGCTTGCACCTGTTATGTCTTATACAGATGATGGATAGATTTGACTAGGATCTTGGAGAGCCAGGGCTAGGTGGTGCTCAGATGTGGATATACAGACATAGTATGCTTCAGTGACATCAGAAAGTGAGCTACACCAACCCTTTAGGTAGGATCTTTGGTGGATGACCTCCGGAGTTTGTACTTCCTTTTACTATACTATCCTTTTTAGTTGGGCTTGTATTCTGGCCCCTTTTTCCTTTCATTTTTAACTTACTTGTGTGGTTTCTTCCTCATGTGACATACTTGTTGTTGGTATCCCAGTTTCATCTTTAATTTACACAATATGGGTTATGTGTGTGTATAGGTTTAAAGTCAATGCCTTCCCTTTTTTGGTATATGCCTTTTAGTGATAGTCACCATCCCCTAGCCTATGGAAGGAGGGATTGGTTAGTCACGACACGGGCCCCGGGGGATGGGTATTTACATAGTGGTATCATAGGTGGTCAGTTCTACCTCAAAGACCGAGAGTCAGTTGTTTTTTTTTTGGGAAATAGTGTTAAATTTTTCTATTTTTACTTTTAGATTCAGGGAGTCCAATGTTGGTGTGGTGACCGACATATCCATACACCAGGACCTTGAATTCTTCTTTCCGACTCAGTGCATGAAAAAACCGGTTACTTGCATCTTTAAAATGTTTTTCATAATCTATTTGAGTCAGATTCAGCTCACCATGTATAATTAACTGACTGTGGTTCATCTTGATTTATCTCAGGATGCCTCCATGTAGAAATCCATTCAGGATCCCAGTACAGGATCACGACGATGGTCCACCGAGCGATGAGGAATCGGTGTAGGGACTAGTCCTAGAGATATCACCCTCATGTGGTATACCAGAGGCACCACCACCCATCGAGCAGCAGTTGCTACCATCCTTACCAACAGAGGATGCACACCGACTTAGCACGTTGCATGAGTTCCAGAGGAAAAGGCCTCTGAGGTTTTGAGGCGAGATAGATCCTTAGGTAGATGGGGATTTTCTAGAGGTAGTGGCGTGATTTTTCTGCCTAGTGAGTACACCTTTAGACCAGATAGCAGTTCTAGCCACTAGCCTTCTACAGGGAGCGGCAGGGAGATGGTGGAACTTGACACTATAGACACATGAGGAGGTGACCCTCACCTAGGCAGACTTAGAGTACCATTTCAGGGAAGTGTTCTTCCTCGCAACCTTGTTCTTATTACGCATATAGGATCTTCTTCACTTATAGCAGGGTAGCCTGACCGTGGTTGAGTACTCTGCAAGGTTCACAGACCTCTCCCAATACTCTGATGATATGGTGTTGGACCCTTTGAAAAGAGACTTAGATGGGAGATCATAGCATCAATGATATCTCTCATCATCCCTACATAGGCTGGGGTGCGGGAGAGAGCTCTTTTAGTGGAGAAATTCCTAGCCGAACCTACACCAACTGTGAGAGCTACCATCGGATGGCAGGTAGCAGAGTCCTTAGCAGCAGGCATCCAATAGCTGATACAGGGGTCTAAGAGGACTAGACCTTCCAAGGGATGACCCCATGATATTGGATCAGTATTGTGAGGCCCCACGGGTAGTGGACACCAGCAGAGGGGTAGGTTTTGCTTCATGTGTGGTGAGCTGGGGCACATAGCTCGAGACTGCCTGACCCGCCATACAGATGATCATCAGGTGGTCAAGGGACCTCCAAGGAAGAGTCATAGGTTCGAGCGAGGAGGTCCTCATGGTGGAAAATGTGGTAGGGGAGCTAACCGAGTAGTAGGCAGTGGACGACGGTTTGAAGTGCTACCACCACCACCACCAAGTGGTCCACCACAGGCTCAGGGAGAAGGCAGATAGGGGTGAGGCTAGCTTCAGGCGATGGAGGTCTATGACCATAGCACTCCAGAGATGATTAAAGGTATGATATATGTCTTCTCCACATTAGTTACAGTTCTTATAGACACAAGTTCTAGGCACTCTTTCCTTTCCATGAACCTCATTCGAGACTTGGAGATTTTGGTGGAGTCGTTGGCTCAATCCTTATGATTAGAGACTCCTACTGGAAGGGATTAGATGATTACACACTGGTTCTGATAGTGTGAGATTACTCTAGGAGGTGATAGCTTTGGCTGGGATCTCCTAGTAGTGGCGTCGAGACCTTACGACGTCATCTTGTGTATGGAATGGTTATCTACAGTCCATGCTCAGATCGACTGTATTAGGTGCAAAGTGTGGTGTGTTTGTGAGGATGGGAGCAGGTTTTCCTTCACTAACAATAATGGAACTTTTGTAGCACAATATGGACTTTCTCAAAGGAGGGTCCAACCAATCACCCACCAATTGGCTAGAATCACCCTCGGTGCAGTGGACGAGAGGAGTCCAAGCTTTCTTGTAGTGATGGATGGGTATGAGGATGTATTTCCTAAGGATATTCTGAGACTACTAACTCGTAAGGAGTTACACTTAGGCATCAACCTGTACCCTATTATGGCACCGATATCCACAACATCATATCATATGGCTCCTATGGAGCTTTGTGAATTGAGGGTATAGTTGGAATACTTACAGGAGAAGAGCTTCGTGAGGCCCAACATTTCACCATGGGTAACCCCAGTGTTGTTTACCAAGAAGGTAGAAGGGAGATTGAGGATATGCGTGGACTTCCGATGCCTAAACTAGGTGACTATGAAGAACAAGTATCCACTACTGAGGATTGATGACATCTTCGACCAGCTGAAGGGAGCGAGGTGGTTCTCGAAGATCGACCTCATATCAGGCTATCATTAGCTTTGGGTACGGGATGAGGATGTACCAAAGATAGCCTTTAGATTCCAGTATGGCCACTATGATTTTTTGGTGATGCCTTTCGGCATGAAAAAAATTCCCCAGCAGTGTTCATGGGACTCATTAATAGGATCTTCTAGCCTTAACTTGACCGATTCATTGTAGTATTTATTAATGACATCTTGGTGTAATTTGTGTCAGAGGAGGAGCATGCTACACACCTGAGGATAGTTCTGAATACACTCTGAGAGCACCAACTTTACAGTAATCTCTCAAAGTTACTGTCCTAGATTTGGGAGGTCCACTTTCTAAGACACGTCATCTCAGAGGCTGGAGTTGTAGTGGATCCAGTGAAGATAGAGGTAGTGATTTCTTAGGATCCACCCAGGAGTTTGATTCAGGTGTAGAGTTTATTAGGTTTGGATGGATACTACCGAAGGTTCGTGCCCAAATTTTTTAGAGCATCAGCACCTTTATTAGCCTTGACATGAAAGGTTCATGTCTTCGTGTGGACGTATAAGTTCTAGTAGAGTTCTTAGGATCTGAGATGGAGACTAAAGAGTTACCCTATCTTGAGACTACCAGAAGAGGGTTTTGGGTATGTAGTCTTTTGTGATGCATCAGGGACAGGACTGGGTTATTTCCTGATGCATGAGTGAATAGTGATCGCCTATGGGTTATGAAAGTTAAGGCATCATGAGAATAATTAAGCGACCCATGACCTAGAGTTAGAAGTCGTGGTATTTTCCTTGAAGATGTAGTGGTACTACTTGATAGGTGAACAGTTTACCATCTAATCTAACCACAAGAGTCTAAGGTATATATTATCACATAAGGACCTGAACTTGAGATAGTGGCGGTGATTGGATTTCCTCTAGGACTATGACTTTGAGATAGTCTATACTCTTGGGAAGGAGAACATGGTGGTAGACACGCTCAGCAGGAGGTCTAGTTTACAGCCACTAAGTGAGGTGACGGAGCATCTAGCCATGATGAAGATATACTTCATAGATGATGATGGAGCAGCTTACCTTCAGTCTGTGACTATCACTCCTCCACTCTTATAGTGAGTTAGGGAGGCATAGCTTGTGTATGTTGATTGTGAGGCCTGACATGCTTTGTTATCCTCAAGATAGGCTCCTGATGTATTTTCAATAGGTGGAGAGCACATAATTTTTTTTAGAGAACTCACCATAGTACCAGTGACGTTGTGGGAGGAAGTGTTGAGGGAGTTTCATACATCCCATTTGGTGGTACATCCTATTGTGGAAAAGATGTACCAGGACCTCTGATGTCAGTACTGGTGGCCAGGGATAAAGAAAGAAATGGCAGAGTTCATTTCATGATGCCTCACTTGTTAGCAAGTGAAGGCTGAGCATTAGGTTCCAGGAGGCTTGGCCTATCCACTTGAGGTACTGGAGTGGAAATGGGATGGTATCTCGATGGACTTCATGATGGGGTTACCACGAATGTCCATGGGCCACAATTCTATCTGGGTGATCTTCAATTAACTCACCAAGTCGGCTCAATTCCTACCCATCCGGGAGCAAGGATCGTTAGAGGGATTGAGATGCCTCTACATCCATGAGATAGTGCAGCTTAATGGGGTTCCTTTGACCATCATCTTGGACCTTGATGCATGCTTTATGTCCCGGTTGTGGAAGGGATTGCAGGAGGTATTTGGGACTCATCTATGCTTGAGCACAGTCTTCCACCCATAAACTGGTGGTCAGACGGAGCAGACCATATAGACCTCGGAGGACATGCTTTATGCTTGTGTCCATGATTTTGGTCGCATTTGGGAGGACCACCTTCCACTGGTGGAGTTTTCATAAAACAACATCTATCACTCCACCATTGGCATGACATTTTTTGAGGCCTTGTATGGGCAGCCTTGCAGATCACCTCTATGCTAGACAGACCCAGGGGAGTTAGCACTTATAGGTCCGGAGTTGGTATGGGCTACCACTGAGAAGGTGCAGATCATCCAAGAGTGGATGAGGCCTACATAGAGTAGGAAGAAATCATATGATGATAGGAGAAGGGGACCCTTGGAGTTTGAGTAGAGAGACCATGTTTTCCTTTGGGTCTCACCCTGACAGGTATTGCAAAGATTTGACTAAGGTGGAAAGTTATCTCTGAGGTTTATCATACCTTTTCATATTTTGAGAAAAGTTGGAGAGGTGTCATACTGCCTAGATCTTCCCCCATAGATGCACTGGTTGTATGATGTATTTCATGTGTCACATTTTAGGAGGTGTGTGCATGAGCTATCACACATTATCAACTGGGCCGAGTTGGACATTGACGATGGGGTGACGTTTGCAGAGTTTCCAGTGGAGATAGAGGATCGACAGGAGAAGGTCCTTTGTAAATGGTCAATTCCTATAGTATGTGTTCGGTGGAAATACAGGAATATCTAGGAGAGCACATAGAAGAGGGAGTCCCAAATCTGTACTCATACCCCCATTTGTTTGTTTAGCCTTTTACTGAAAATTAATATTTTTATTTTCCAAACACTTTTGAGGAAAAAGTGAGAAACCAACAAACACTTTTGAGGAAAAGTGGTAAACCATAAATGAATTCACAAAAAACTTCAAACACCATTGAAAATGGCCAACCAAACAACTCATTCAACATAAAAAATAAACTACACCATCATTCATACACCATTTGTTTGTTTAGCCTTATTTTGGCTTACAAGGACATGAAGCCCAAAAAGGGGGAGTGATGTAATGTCTCAGAATTTATGTGTAATTTTTTTTAATTACATGGAATTATTTCAAGACTAGGATCTAAGATGGCATGTGATTCTGAGGCCCAAAGAGGCCAGAATGTATTTTAGAACTTTTTTTTTAAAGTACGTTAAGTAATCGTGCGAGTGGGTTTTTATAACTTTTGAACTAGTTCCCAGATTGAAAATTCAAGGGCACCATTGAATTCAGAACACTGAGATTCGCCTAATAAGGTCCTCACCTTGACCGATGTGGGTCAACTGAAAAAGATAAATTTTTAAATTTTAGTGAAAAATAAAAGAAACTTAAAAGTTTATTTTATTCAAACTATTTTTGCTGCGATGCAACGACCAGTCATCATTGTAGTGTAGTAATGAGGTGATGTTGAATCATTAATGGACCTCATTAATAAGATAGTGTGGTGACACACAGTGCATATCCTTCCTTTAATTAAATAGGGACCCAAAGTTAAAAAACAACCTTGGGAAATTACCTGACAAATGAGGAATATCTCTCTATCCGACAATGAATGCCATCGACGAACGCCGTCTAATCAAGGATTGACGAACGCCGATGGGACAGATTTGAGAGATGATGAACGGCGATGAATGCTAACGAATTTAAGACCGACGATGGCTCATAGATTCATCCATCATCAATGAAGAATCCTTAAACCAAGTAGGGGTTTAATTGTTTTATGTTTTCCTTGTTCTTATTCTAAAACAACGAACACGAATCAACTCACGAATAGATTGATCCTCGGATTTTGTGTTCTTGTGGGAGGGTGTTTTCCTTGGGGTTTTTGCACTGGTATTGATGATTATCTGATAGAACTGTGATCCCAAGCCTCCCCTATTTTTAAACTTCTAACACAAAGGGTGTGGGCTGACACAACAAGGCCCAAGCCCCTCTGCCTTGTGCGTTCTTCATGGTCAAGCATTTAAATTGGTAGCAAGGAAAGTTTAAGGTCATGGAAGTGATGGCAGTGACCCGAGAGGCCTGAGGGCATAGAAGAATCTAAAATCGAACCACTGGAGTAGATTTGGTGGCCCAAAAAAGGTGTCGCCGACATGGCGTCAGCGACCGGTACCACCCGAGCACCGCCTGCAGGAAAAATCGGCTAGTACTCACTGGTCGCATTGGCAGAGGTGGCGTGCACCACGGTGGAGGAAGGTCGTGGCCCATCGGTCATGGCAGCTGGCTGGATGTGGTACCAGCGTTGCACCATGTAGTAGGAGTGGCCCGGATAATTTTCCGAGCCAGTCCGCTTTAGCTGACCGGGCTAACGAGATAAAGTCGGGTCGTGGGGCAGCCTGAGCAGGGAAAAGAGATTGGACCACCAGTGCGGGTCAGGCTGGATAAATTCAGGTCACTGGGTGACTGGGAAGGCTGTACCCATGGACAACCTCGGCTGAGTCTAGTGAGTCCCAATCGGCTAGGCAGATAGGATCAGGACATGCAGGACCCTAGGTCAGGTTGGTCGGGTTGGTCTGAATTAGTCAGACTGGGCCCGGACGCAACCGTCCCCTGTTTACAAAAAGGGATGTATATCTCAGACCATTCGTTTGATTGATGCACTATCTACAATGTTGGGACCCACGTGATGGGGTTGTCTTTATGAATTCCTTTAAGTAAGATTTCATGGAAGTTTACCCAACAAGGCTTCTTGACTCAGCTACCCAGCGAGGCTTCGTGACTTAGCTATCCAGTGAGGCTTCGTGACTCAGCTACCTAGCAAGGCTCGGTGACTCAGCTACCCAGTGAGGCTTTGTGACTCAGCTACCCAGTGAGGCTCCATATCTCAACTATTAGTGAGTCTTCAGGACTCAGCTATTAGCGAGGCTTGGTGACTCAACTACCTAGCAAGGCTTCGTGACTCAGCTATCGAGAAAGGCTCTGTGGCTCAGCTATCAGCAAGGCTTCATGACTAAGCTACCCAACGAGGCTTCGTGACTCAACTATTGAGTGAGGATTCATGACTTATCTGTCAGGGAGGCTTCGTGACTCTGGTACTAAATAGGTCTAGGTGACCTAGCTAGCCTAAAGGACTCATCGAGTATGAGTTCCTTTGTGGTGATTGATATTCAGTGTTTGCAACTATTGGTTTTGCTATCAACACTTTAAGTTATACCTATGTCGAGTTGACTCTAGTGACTCTAATATTTGTGCATTCGTTTGTGATTTCCTTTATGGATTTTTGTGAGACCCAAGTTGGTTTCAGGGTCCCTATTAAGTATTGTTATACTCACATCTGCATGGACATATCCCATGCATGTTGTGTCTTGTACAGATAACGGACAGCTTTGACTGGGGTCTTAGAGAGCCAGGTCCAGGTCCAGGTGGTTCTCAGAGGTGGATCTACAGACGCAGTATGCTTTATCGACATCTGAAAGTGAGATACACCTACCCTTTAAGTAGGATCCATGGAAAACGACCTCCAAATATTGTACCTCCTTTTACTGTACTATCCTTTTTAGTTGGGATTGTATTCTGGCCCCTTTTTCCTTTCAGTTACACCTTACTTATGTAGTTGCTTCCTCATGTGACATACTTGTTGTTGGTATCCTAGTTTCAGCTTTACTTTATGCAGTATGGGTTGTGTGGGGGGGGGGGTTAAAGGTAATGTCTTCCCTTTTTCGGGATATGTCTTTTTGGTGCTAGTCACCAGTCCCTGGCCTATAGAAGGCAAAATTGGGGTAATCATGGCACAGTCCCCTGGGGACAGGTCGTGACATCCCCTAATCCTAAAAGTATTGTTTTTTGGTATAAATTAAACCTTTTTAATGTTTTAGTATAAACCTAAGGAGGATACCCAAAGAAGAGGTAATGTTTTTCTAAAAGAATTTTTATTTTATTTCCTTATTCAACTCCTTCAATTATTTTAATATAATGACTATATAATAACCTAGGTATATTAAATATACTAATATTTTTTATGATAAGGTTACAACCTAAAACTTCACACACATCCATCAAATGGGATATACAATCATTGTTTGTGTGTACGGCGGACTACCGCCTCGCGAATCGATGTTGTTTGTTCTTCCATTACCACATTTAAAGGTTGGGAATAATGATAGATTTATAATTTATATATGATATATATGATATTTATAATTTTTTTATGCTTCTATAATTATTATATAACATATACCTTCATGATTTCCATTTTGTGGTAATACGATAACGTCATTCATGTGTACAGCAGACTACTGCCTCGCGAAGCGATGTGATTCATTCACACATTACATGGAATGTATTAAGGATGGGTTGAATAAAAATATGTGATATATATAACCTAAATATGATACTGGAATTATAATATATATATATATATATATATATATATATCATTTACTTTTATATCATTCAATATGACAAGAAAATGGAAACAACATTCATGTGTACGTACAGCCTATCATCTCCATAAATGGTGTATTTCATTTCCTATCACTAAATTTTATGGATTAATATAAATACATATCTAATGAATATATATGATATTTAAATCATGTTTTATATTTTTTATATTATTAAATCATGATCTAAGTAATAGGAATAAAAAATAAAAAGTCAAAACATACTCGAAAAACAAGGAAATTAACACCTAAAACAATGAAAATAATGAAATATTATTGATAAATGGGTGATAAGATGTTATAAAAGGATAATATATGATATTATAAATATCAATATGTTTATTTTATAAGTTAATAACATGCTTAAAACCATTATACAAGATGTTAAAGGGCATTCAATCAAAAGGAGGTGTAAGATAAGGGATTTCGTCTCAATTTACATTCCATTTAGAATTATTTTTTATTATGCCCAATTCACTTTAATGTGGTGTATATACTACCCTTTTTATCTTAATATAATGATTAAATCATACTTAATGGTATTTTAATTTTCACTTTGAATTATCTCATCCAAGAGGTTTTGACTTGAAAATTACCAACTGGTAAAAGTTATCTTGTAATCTCACTTTCTTTTGTGAGTGTAAACTTTCTCCTGAAACAATAACTTTCTTGTAATCATTTTTCATTGAAAATTATGTTTCTTTTTTATATCCATATTATTGTATGATGGATATGATTATTTTCAAAATTGTATATCATTTTTACATATGGTGTTTACTTTGAAAGTTATACTATTTATTGGGGAAATATTGATAAATATGTATTCTTTACTCAATATAGATATTTGATTATAAGTAACATTGTTCATGAATTGAATTGATTATTAAATTTTTAATAAATGATTTGGATAGGTATGAAATGGGTTGGGAAACATTTAAAGTAATCCCCTCGATGCATTGTTAGTCTCATAGGATGAAATTGGTTGGCGATAAACCCTTGGTGTTTGTTTCCAAGTAGTTTTAAACTATCTAGAGGATAGATCTTAACTGTAGTGTCTTGTGAAAGTTATTGAAACAAATAATATGATTTTATACCCATGGACTTAAAATATCTTGATGATACATCTTGATGGTAAATTTTTCATGCTCCTGGGAAACATGATGTCTAATAATCAAGCATTACCTTCATTTTAATTATTATTATTATCCATGAGATTTTGACAAGATCAGATCTATGGATGCATTTCATTCTCAGTTTATTGATTAAATGGTATGTTGTTTCTATTATTTATCATTCCATATTGATTATTCCTTATCTATTCATGTGGTCAAGTTATTTAAATTATGTGTTTGTTTATTTATTTACCTTTTCATGCTTATTATGCTTATTAATTTATAATATCTTTTGATGTACTTAACCCTTAATGACATGCAACACTAAGCATATAAAGGAATATAACCTCTCAAGACTTTATGATATATTTACGATTTTAAATAAATTTAATCTATTCTATTGATTTCAATGAATGCAACACCGAGTTAGCTTACATTACACACAAGAATGACTTTCTTTGATAGCTTGTGTTACATGTAAGACTGAGTTTTATCGAATAACAATATATTATTAAAAAATTATTACTTAATATAATAATATATAACCTAGATGTTAAATAGGAATTTATGAATAAAATTAACTATCTTATAAAAATATATGGTTTAATTTATTGGTTTCTAATTAATTATAAATGAAAATAAAAACCAATTGAATATAAAGGAAATGTTTTTTAAAGAACTATTTTTATGTGCCCAAAGGCAATTTACATTAATAAATTAAATTAATTAATATTAGTGAATGATATTAATTAAATTTATATATTATATATTCAATAAAATATTTTTACATTCCTAAAATATATTTTATATGCATAAGATAAGAATAAACCTATTTTTACGTATAAAAAGTTGTATATTTCTAAAGATAGTTTTATCACCTTTTAATGGAGAACTTGTTTTAAAAATAAATTTTTACACTTTTATAAATTCTATTTGAAAAAATAAACATAATTTTTGAAATATGAATTTCAAAATTATCTTAGGGTGAATTATTTTTATTTTCTGAGAAGTTTTATTTTTTTATGAATAGTGAAAAATACTGAATTTTAACTGAAAACTGACTTTTCATCTAAATAATTTATAATGTTAAATTTTATTTTTACTTGGTTTTAAAGTCACAATAGATAAATTATAAATATATTAGTCTAATTTAGGTCATTGGAATTATTTTTATATTGAATTTAGATATAAAAACATAGTAAACTTTTGAACATTTTCACTTTAAAAATCCATTTTCTTGTCCTATCTGCGGGATTAATTTTAAATTAATTTCTACTAATTATGTGATTTTAATTTAGAAAAATGGATTTAATATTTATAATTAGAATAATTTTTAATTTCTATTAAGTTCAACTTAGTTTTTGACCAAAAATATTAGTGAAAACAATTAAAATTAATTACAGCGATTAAGGTAAAAATGAGTTTACTTAGTGGTTAAACTTTAATCTTAAGATCCCAAATGACCTAGAAACTTGTCCAAACCCCATTTTTTGGAAAATTTTATACCATATACCGCATTTTATATAAAATTATTTATTATTTGAGTCACATTATGTAAGGGATACCTCTCAATAGTGTTTTCTTTTTGATATTTACAGGAATGTCACTCCTCCACTATAAAAAGGCACTCACTCTCCTCACTTATTCACACCTATAAACCCATTTTTATAGTCCAAAACCTAAAAAAATAACTACCAAACATCCCTCCCCTCATCTTGTAATCCTTATTTTGGTAAAAATAAAACCATTTAAGGTTTTAGTACAAACTTAAGGAGGATACACGAAGAAGAGGTAATGTTTTTCTAAAAGCATTTTTATTTTATTTCCTTCTCCACCTCCTTCAATTATTTTTATATCATGATTATTTAATAACCTTAGTATCTTAAATATATTTATATGTTATTATGTTAAGGTTATGACCTATAACTTCACACACTTCCATCAAATGTGATACGTAATGATCATTCGTGTGAACGGAGGACTACTGCCTCACGAACCGATATCATTCGTTTGTCCATTACCACATTTCAAGGTTGGTAATAATGATAAATTTATAATTTATATATGAGGTATATTATATATATGATATTTAATGTATTCATTCTTCTTGAATTATTATATGACATAAACCTTCATGCTTTCTATTTTTTGGTAACATGATAACATCGTTCGTGTGTACAATGGACTACTTCCTTGCGAAGCGATGTGATTCGTTCACATGTTACATAGAATGTATTAAAGATGGTTTTAATAAAAATATGTGATATATATAATATAAAATTGATACTATAATTATAATATATATATTTATGTCATTTAATTTTCTTTCTTTAAATATGATAAGAAAATAAAAACAGCGTTCATACGTACGTACAGCCTGCTGTCTCCATGAACGGTGTATTTCATTTCCTGTCACTAAATTTTATGGATTACTCTAAATATATATGTAATAAATATATATGATATTTAAATTATGTTTTAAATTTTTTATATTATGAAATAATGATCTAATTAAGAGAAACAAAAAAATAACAAGTCAAAACATACTCAAAAAACAAGTCAATTAACACCTGAAATAATGATAATAATGAAATATTATTAACAAAAGGGTGAACAAATGTTATAAAGGGATTATATATGATATTATAAATATTAATATGGTTATTTTATAATTTAATAACATTATTAAAACCATTATACAATAGTTTAAAGGGTGTTCAACCAAAAAGGAGTGTAAGGTAAGGGATTTCATCTCAATTTATATTCTATTGAGACTTATTTGTTATTATGCACCAATTCACTTTAATGTGGTGTATATATTGCCCATTTTTTATTTAATATCATTATTCAATAATAATTCATGTTATTTTAAGTTTCGCTTTGAATTATCTCATCCAAGGGGTTTTGACTTGAAAATTACCAACTGGTAAAATTTATCTTGCAATCTCACTTTCTTTTATGATTGTTAACATTATCTTGAAACAATCATTTTATTTTAATAATTTTTCATTGGAAATTATATTTATTTTTTATATACATATTATTTTATGATGGATATGATAATTTC
The DNA here is from genome assembly GCA_963277665.1 of Viscum album. Taxonomy (NCBI): domain Eukaryota; kingdom Viridiplantae; phylum Streptophyta; class Magnoliopsida; order Santalales; family Viscaceae; genus Viscum; species Viscum album. The sequence continues at coordinate 513,207,225 of OY728163.1, read as the reverse complement.
ATAAATTGTATACCATTTTTACATATGGTGTTTACTTTGAAAGTTATATGATTTATTGAGGAAATATTGATAAATCTATATTCTTTACTCAATATGGATATTTGATGATAAGGCATATTGTTTATGAATTAAATCTATTATTTTATATTTAATGAATTATTTTTACAGGTATGATATGGTTTGGGAACCATTTAAAGTAAGCTCCTCGATGCATCAATAGTCGAATGGAACAAAATTAGGTGGAAACAAACCTTTTGCATTTGTTTCCAAACTGTTTTAAATTATCTTGAGGATAGATCTTGACAGTAGTGTCTTGCGAAAGGTATTGACACAAATCAAGTAGGGTTATACCCACTTAAACTTTCTTGAGGATAGATCTTGATGGTAAAGGTTTCATGCTCCTGGGGAACATGACGTCTAATAATTAAGCATTACCTTCATTTCAGTTATTATTATTATCCATGAGATCTTCACATTATCAAATATATGGATGTATTTCATTCTCAATTTATTGATTAAATGGAATATGTTTTTAGTTACTTACCTTTCCATATTGATTATTCCTTATCTATTCATGCATTCAAGTTATTTAAATTGCATTTTTTCAGTTATTTACCTTTCCATGTTTAATATGTTTATTGATTCATAATAGATTCCATTGTACTTAACCCTTGTTGAGAATTTGGTCTCACCCTTATTTTTTTTCCTTTCCCCATGATTCCATAAAGTGTACTAAGAAAGATGTGAAAGGATATATGTAACGACCCAAAGTTTTTCAATGGAAATTCTCTTCTCATAAGTATGTCATAAAATCACATGAAAACACAACATTATGAACTACTAAGTGCTAAGTGACCTTTAAAAATAATTTTGTCACTTCTGTGTTTGGAATTTTGAAAATCTAACATTCACGGTTGTGTTCAAGATGTTTTTTGGAGTCTAATAAAACAAAAATAATTTTTGGTGAATAGTAAACTACCCTTATGAATAGTAACATACCCTTATGAATAGTGATATACCCTAATGAATAGTAACCTCACCTATGGTGGTATAAAAATAATATTCAAGTTGGAAGTATGATATACCTATATTTTAGAATAAGTTAATGATTGTTTTAAAACTGGTTTTTGATAATAAAATATGATTTTAATTAAATATTAAAATAATCATATTTAGAAAATTATTTTTGAAAAATGGACTTGATTTTTGGATTCTACACATCAAAAAATGTTTAGGGTAAATTTTTTTGATTTTTCTGAAATACTTGAATTTTTACGAATAGTAGAATCCGATAATTCACAATAAATGCTAAATAATGGATTAATTGAGTCATCGATGATGTTCTGCTGATGTAATCCCACTTGTTTTGGGATCACATGATAAAATCACTATTCTTGTTCATGGAATACTTACTATTCCTTCTCTTGGGAAGAAAATAATAAATTAATGATTATAATATTATGAAATCCCTCCTCTCCTCCACTATAAAAACCCCCTTCACACCCTCTTCTCTCCACTCCTCTCAAGCCTTATGCCTTGCCATTATTCTGACCAAATATCTTCCCAAGGTCCTCCCCCACGTTCAAAATCTCTCAGCCTCCTCAAAATACCAAAACCTCTCCCCTTAAGAGGTTCTTAAAGGAGGAAGTCTCAAGAGGTAAATTCATCTTCCCAATTTCTTCTTTTCTTTTAAGTTCTTTTCTTTTTTTATTTCTTTCCCCACCTCCCTTCACCATAATAGTATGATAAATCTAGTAACATACATGTATTGGAATGTATTCATGATAGTGTTATATTTCATCATCTTCTTTCCTTTCCCCACCCTTTTATTTGAAAGAAATGAAAGCACTGTTTGAGATGTGCTAATTTAGCACATTCAAGGACAACGGTTTATCAATTTCTATTATTATCTTTAATTCTGGTCATGAAACCATTTGTGTTATGGTTGAAACAGATTATTATATATGTAATATATCCTATTTTTGGTTCTGTAATACTTTTTTACAAATGGAATTAATTTATAAAGCAAAACACATTCTTTGTAATCAAATCCACCGATTAACAAAAACGGTTATCACTATGGTTATATATATAATAATTCAACTTCACTCTAAGTAACCTAATTAAATTAAAACCATGTAATACCCTGGATAGGAACTGAATAATTTAACTTCAATTCTGGACAACCACTTTTATCTTTCATATAATCCAAACTTGAATATAAGTGAACCGATATTTTAAAGCCAAGTAAACAAACGAGCCCAAACAATGAAATTGAACATTATAACTAATCAAAAAGGATTTGAATGAACTAAAAAGGGTTATAATAAATAAATTGAATATAGAAGAGGTTATGGACTTATTAATTAATAAGCCTAATTTTTTTATTCTGGTCATTAATAACAAGTGGAGAACACCAACAGATTTAAGGTAAGGGATCATCCCCTTTTCACTCTTAATCAATATTGTTCTCTATGATATGCCTTTTTTTGAAATACCAAGTGATGGGGTATGTTTATACACCTTCCCCATACTACCCTAATGTTTTATAAGTGATGAGAAACCCCTTATCTCTCTCATCAATCCCTCTTAGTTATACCCAAAACCATGCCGATAAACCATAATGGATTCTACCCGAACTTCCTTTATTCCTTCGGGTTGCTCTATCTTTCTTTTTACCAAAATATAGTTATCTTTTATTTTTATGTATAACTTCAAAATTCTATTTATATGCTCTAAACTCGTGTTCTAATATCCATCTCTCATTCTCTTTCAGGGATATACATGCTTTTAAGTGAATCTCTCCTCGATACTTCCCAATAAGCATAATCGTTTTAAAGGAACTTCCCGAACTTTTACCCAATTTCAAGTGCACTCTATATTCTGTTTTAAGACACCATTATCTTTGTAAATTCTGTATTTTTATTATGAAAACATTCTTGGTTCAATTCTGGTTTTATATAAAAGAATGTCTTCTTTACTATTTTAAAAGCTCTGTAGTATTTTCCTTAAAAACGCACAAAATGTTTTAATGCTAATGTTTCTAAAATACATTTCTCAGATGTTGTCACTTATGTTTGACACCACTTAACATTTTATATGCCTATTTTACCCTATGAACATCAATGTAGTTTATAATTCTTTCCTTACATGGAAAATTTCATGATACGCCATTGGTTATGATTTATGTCATGATCGTGGTACCCAATTCTTTCCATGGGTACCTTTATGTTTGTGTATGGTTAATTATGTATGATTGTATATGTGGTAAGAATATTTATGTGTCAAAAATATTCATGAAAATGTTGAGATGGGTGCGCCCAGATAGCGCTCCAATTCATTGGGTAAGGATAAGTCTCATGAGATGCGATGTGAAACGGGATTGGAGGTTAGCCTTGACCTGTACTAAAATGGGAAACGGGATTGGCGGTTAGCCTTGACCCGTACTAAAGATATGATTTATGATTTTTCCACATTTATATGATTCCATGTTTATATGATCCCATTCTTATATTAAATGATTTTATAAGTTTCATGCTTTGGATATCATTATGTCATGTTTCCTAACTCATGTGCTTGAGATGTATCCTTATGTTCATTCCCTTACTGGGCTTTTTAGCTCATCCCTTTGTTCATGTGTTCCCCAGGGTACCCTATGCAGATGTAAGGGCTCAAAGGAAGATATAATATCTTTATGGAGATTAAATAAATAAGTTTTTTTAGCCCCATGTTTTATGTTATATGTACCTAGTCTTCCAAGACACTAGACTTATCGATCCTTGGCTTGTACTCTGATGATTAATTATGCTTAAAATTATGAAATGTTTTATGTAAAAGGTCAGGTCACTATAATATACTAGATGGAATAAAGTTATTATCAAAAAATATGTTTTGTAATTAGTGTATTCAAATGTAATGTAAGACTCAAGTATGTATCTGGTTTACCAAGACTACTAAACTGATTGGTCCTTCAAGATATGAATCCTGGTATCTTATGCTAATGAAATGGTAGTAGGCACTAGCTCTGGGTTGCTGGGGTCAGGGTCACTAAAATAAATTTTTATTATTTCTCTTTGAAAGATTTGGAGTTCATGAAATGTTTTTGATATGATCGAGATACTTCTTTGGCTAGAAATATTTTTAATTTGAGACTTACCCTTTACTTCTACCCTTGTTTAGCCCTTAGAATCCATGAATTTCCTTATAGATTTAAGCCACATTACATGATTATTTTTTCTTACTTACCCCCACTCTTAATACTTTTTCAGGATTATTTCAGGTTTGAGTGTGAGGGGAAGGGCATTTCATGTGTGTTCCATCAGAAACATCTCATTGTTGGGTGTGTGGGGTGTGTGTCGCTATTATGGGTTGTGGAGATGGGTAAATGGGAATATTTCATTATTAATTACACTTAATTTGTATCACACTTTTCTCCAAAAAAGAGGAAAAATGGATATGAAATTGAATTATTCATTTTTCTTACTTGATGTGTCACTCATTCGATGAATTTATATGTTATCTAATCTTCCAGGAAAAGAATAAATATATATATGAAAAAAAGAAAATGGTGAAAAAGGAAAAGGGGATAATTAGGATGAAATAATTCATTACATTTATTGTTTGAATCATGGATTATGATATTTAAAAATGGGCTGGGGGTATATATCTTGTAAGGGGAATTGAGTGAGGACTTTCCTGTGTTACACTTTAATATTCATGCAATGGTACTTAAGAATTTGACCACCTCTTTTTGACCTAGAATTTTTAAATGTTTTTACCAGAAAACCTATTTCCACCAAATTCACCTTGAAAAAATCCTCAATATTTAAATTTTTACATGTCACATGGTGTAGAGAAATTCAAGTTTTCACAATCCTATAGTGATACATGAATTTTCCAAGTATGAGCATAACTTTAGATTAAATTTCCATTGATTGAAGATTGAATTGAATTTCTAGGTGAGGTAAGTTTCGATTGGGTCATGGATGGATTTTTGAGATTGAAAAAATTTAAATGTGAGAATGAAAAATGAAGGTAAATTACTTTTCATATATGATACATGATAGATTATATTTTGGAAAAGATCTTGGAAATTATCTCATTGTTGATTTTTGTGTGGATTTGACATGGATATTAGATAATTTTTTCTCTAGAGTGTAAAAGGGTGAGTGTGGGGAGTTAATAAATCATGTTTTGTTGAATATTTTTTTATAATAATCAATATAATCTTACCCTCATTGAGATTTATTTGAATTGAATAACAATTAGAATTTTTTATTCAAGAAAAGTAACAAGATTAAAATAGGGGAAAGTCAAGTAGGGTGAAAATGATGAAGCTCGAGGGCATCCCCTCATACAATACTAATATAGTCTAAAGTAAGAGAACCATAACTTGAATAAATTGTCAGCCCCTCCACCTGATCACCCTTGGAAGCTAGAAAATCAGCCACAATATTTCCCTCTCGCCAAGTTTAAACAATACCCACATCCAGAAGGAGCATAAATTTAGAGGCATTGATAGAATAATCTATGGTTTAGGGACTGGAAAAGTGCCCCATCAATGCATTGATCACCATGCCAGATTTAGAATCGACAACTGATATATTGATATTGTTTGTCTTATAGAGAGTGATATTAGTGATCATAAATTGGGAATCATCTTGAATAGAGTTTCTCTCCATGAAGAAATCTGAGAAGATGAGAATGACTAAACCCCAAGGGTCACACATAATACCACTATTATGCATGATACCTTGGATGCAAGAGCCAACTGTATTCATCTTGAGATTGAACCTCGATGCCTTCAAACTCGCCTAAGCACCCAACCTCCCCTTCTGAACACCTTTGATTGGAGAATGATCACTCAAAGTCTAGACCTACAAGAACTAAGGAAGGATATGTTCCTTAGATAGTGAACCAAGTAAATACATGATCTAGAGAAATCAAATTTTAATGTAAGAAGTATTAGGATTCAGCCCTTGGCGGCGCACTACATTGCGGGATTCCCAACTCACCCAACACCCAACAATAAATAGGATGACTCTACCCTATAGAATAGATGTAATAAAAGAATGAAAACTAAAACATGCATGAAGAAATTCATTCCCTGAACCATGAAATTCTTCATTTCCTGAGAGACCCCTGAGAGATGACCAGATGAGCCTTTCCCAGTCACTTTCGGTGGAAGGATAGAGCATTGATTCAATACTTGAGTTCTCATAACACCTTCACTTGGAGGCAAGTTGGACTCCTTTTATTTGGATGATGAAACCCATGGAAATGGCTTGATTATGGATCCTCCAAACTATAAATTTGATTTTGGAAGTTAAATTTTTCACCAGAGAATGCTTCCCAAAAAATTGAGTTATGATGAGAAAGAAGTGTTGGATGATATCTCGAGTACTTGAATACACCTGAGGGGAGATGTAGTTAAGAAACATCTATCTGGTTCCTCTTTCATGTGCATGTTGTGATGTAAAGTAGTAACACTCAAGCTTCAACTATAGTAAGATTTTCTTTCTCGAGAAACAATAACACAATACACATAGTTTTATTCAAGAATGTGAATAAAACTTAGATTATAAAATTTTATAAATTGAATTTGGTTAAAATTAATTTAGATTTTAGAATCAACATATCAAAATTAACTTAAGGTAAAATTTTTGGATTTTTCAAAAATAAATAATTTTCCAGTGAATAGTAAAAAAATATTTCTTTTTATTGAAAACTATATTTTTGTTTCAAGAATTTACAAGTTACATTTAATTTTTAAATGGTTTAAAAGTAAAATTAGTTATATTATATTATGAATAGATTAATTAAGTTCATTAAAATCAATTTTATGGTTGAATTGGGCATAAAAACATTTTTATACTTGGAAAGGCATTTTTCTAAAAAACGGTTTTTCATTACGTTTTGCATTTTTATCTTAAATTAATTTATGTAACTTCTTGAAATTTATTCTTGAAAATTTTAATCCATATTTGGAATTAGGATTTCCAAATTTGGTAAATAAGACTCTTCTATTTTTTTCATTATGAATAGTAATCGTGGTAAATATTTGTCACCTTGGTAAAGGTAAAATTTGTAAAACAAAGTTAAAACTATAAAATAAAATCTCAAAAGAAACCCAAAACTTGCATTAATTTCATTTTATAGAATAAATTGGGTCGCAGTCATCCTAAATTTGAATATATGGCATTTTGGTTCCATTTTCCCTTGATAATGACATTTATATTATTTAAATTAAAGAAAATTCTAAAATGTCCCTCTCTCGACTTTAACAGCTCTAAAAATTTATTACATAGGGATAAACAGAGTATAATTTCAGTTCTAAATATTTTTTTGAAAGATGAAATAATTATTTTATCATATTAATTTATTTTTAATTTTTATTGATGACATAATTACCTTAAATACTTACACAATGTGGACATGATGCTTTTGAAAGCAGTAGAAAAATCATATAAATAATTTTAAAAACTCTAAAAAGTAATATCGTTTGAGTGATTTATAGTGACCCATGAATTTTATTGATATATATGACACATTAGATATGTGTTAAAATTTTATATTTTAATTATATATTTGTATCGATGTCTTTAAATTCAAATTAAATGAATAGTATAAAAAATGAAAATAATGATATTTTATGAAAAATAATATTTTATTAAATTATTTAAAAATCCTAAGAATATTGAAAGAGGATGGTTAGGATGAGAAATGGTCTAAAATTTCATTCTCTATCCATTTATGATCCAATTATTACTTTATAAGTAAAATTATAACCCTTTAATATTGAAAAAGTTGTTACCGCGGTTAAGGTCAAAACGGAACACTGAAGGGTTGATATAAAAAGATAAGGGTTAAAATAACTTAAACACTTGATTAAACCTCATAGTTTGGTTGTATTTCAGCCTCACCATTATCACCATCTAACATGAACCATTTGGTGCCATTTTTCAAAGAAATTGACTTAATAATATATTAAAACTTTAAAAAATTACAAGTGTGTCACTCACCTCAATTATAAAAGGACACCCCCTCCCCTCAATTCTTCACACCACTTGAGCCATATATTTCAACCAAATCATGCCAAAATCTCTCCCCAAAATCCTTAGACACATTCTATGTTGTACCTCTCGAACCCCTCGTGGTTTAATTTTTATGATCACAATCACTCTCTTATTTTACTAATCTTGTTTTAAGTGTTTTTGGATAATAGGCATGATTTCAGGTGGCCAAGGAATTGGGCCAAGAAAGCAAGAAGCCAAAGTGGACTGATTTTCAGTCCACCGGCCAACCGATGGAAGAGCACCGGCCAGCCGATGGAGGCCTGGACAGAAGGCATCCCTCTGTCCAGACCACCGGCCAACCGGTGTCCCACCACCGGCCAGCCGGTGGCACCCAGACAGAAGGCTGAGTCACTGCCTCAGCACCGGCCAACCGGTGGCCTCAGCACCGGCCAGCCGGTGGCACCCAGCCAGCACAGTATTTGCTACTGCCTCAGCACCGGCCAACCGGTGGCCTCCTCACCGGCCAGCCGGTGGAGCCTGAGCCCGAGCCCTCTCCCATTTTGCAAGCACCGGCCAACCGGTGGCCTAGCACCGGTCAGCCGGTGGAGCCAGTCAAACTAGCCGTTGGGCCTTTGACCAGGCTGGTCCACTTGCCTCCCAACGGCTCCGAAGCCTTTTCTAACGGCTCTGAAGACCTCCAAAGGCCATATGAGGGTTCCCCCTCTATAAATAAAGGACTAGGAACACCCGGAAGCCTAAGGATTAATACTGGAACCATAATCAAGCCAAAGGAAGCCCACGGGACACATTTTGAACATTTGGCAAACCTCCAGCGCATTCCTCCAAGGGAACCCCACTTGCTCCAACACACTTCCACATCCAAGGAGCACCACCAAAGAAGCTTGGGAGCGCCCTTCATCAGCTCCATCAATCCATTGGCGCCCAAGACTTCCACATTACGATTTTTATTGTTTTATTTATTTTGAGCATCAATTTGGGTTTGTGCCTACAAACCCACACCTCTTTCTCTCATCCTTTCATTTGGGTTCTCACACCACCTTCAAGGTGTGAAGAGGTTAGTCAAGTCTTACCTTTCAAAAGGCTTGAATCAAAGGTGAGCTAGCCTTCACCTGTAAGAAGGCTAGTGGGTTCTTGCTCAACCATTGAAAGCAAGTGGGTTCTTGCATAACCAACAAAAGCAAGCTGTAATAGGTTCTAGACTAACCTTAAAGTCTAGTGGGTTTCTTGCTAAAACCATTAAAAAGCAAGCGGTAGTAAATCTCTCAACGGTTGAGTTGGGAGCGGAGACGTAGGCTTGGGTTTTAAGTCGAACTCCGTTATCAAGCCTTGTGTCTTGCCTCATTTATTTCCGCTGCACTTTCACTTTGATTTTTAATTTGTTAATTATTTTTTAAAAGGCAATTCCCCCCCCCTCTTGTCATCACTTCTTTTCTTTCTCCGCCCAACAATTGGTATCAGAGGAAAATTTGAGTAATACCCTAACCGGTTTCAAATTCAAGATCCTTTATGATGGCTTCAACCTCTTTCGCCCCCGAAGGCTATTCTTTGGGCCGTGCTCCATTCTTTGATGGAACCGACTACACTTATTGGAAAACCCGCATGACCACTTTTCTTAGAAGTATAGGTTATCCCATTTATAAAATTGTCATGCATGGTTATTCTCTCTCTTCCCCCGATGAATCCAAATGGACTCAAGCCGATATTAAAAATTTCGAGCTTGATGGCAAAGCCATGAACGCTCTCCATTGCGGCCTTGATCGTAATGAATTCAATCGAGTTTCCACTTGTACCACATCTCATGAAATCTGGAAACTATTGGAGGTTACCCATGAGGGGACCAACAAAGTCAAGGATACTCGATTGGACATGTACCGTCAAGATTTTGAGTCTTTCACCATGCACCCACATGAATCTATTTCTGAAATGTTTACACGTTTTACTGACGTTTGCAATGGGAGAAAGTCCCTTGGTGATGATGTGTCTGCAGAGACGATGGTCAAGAAAATCCTATGGATCCTACCAAGCTCATGGGCTCCAAAGGTGACGGCAATCCAAGAAGCAAAGGACATCAAGAACATGTCGGTCGAAGAGCTCATCGAATCCCTAATGACCTACGAAATTACCATGAGGAGGCAAGCTGAAAAGGAAGGCAAACCAATCAAAACTCCAAAGAACATCGCCTTCAAAACTCAAAAAGAAGAAAGCTCCTCCTCCTCATCGTCTTCCTCTTCGAGCGGCGATTCTGAAATGGAGAATCTTGCCCGCAAGATGCACAAGTTCATGAAGAAGCACAAGAAGAAGAAATCCCGCAAGGCTCGAAAGGAAAATCACGACGAAAAATCCGAGCCCGAGGTAACATGCTACGGGTGTGGCAAGAAAGGCCATTACAAGCCCGATTGCCCACTCAACAAGAAAAAGACCAAGCAAAAGGAAAAGAAGAAGGCTTTCAAGGCCACATGGAGTGATAGCTCCACATCCTCCTCCTCCTCCTCCTCAAGCGACAACGGTAACAAATGCCTAATGGCATTTCATGAGGTAACATCTTCCGACTCCTCTTCCTCTAGTTCTTCAAATTCTTTTAATCACATGTCTTATGAGGATCTCCAACATGCGAGAGATCAATTGGAGGAAGGTTTTCACGAACTTTCTTCCAAATTTGTTGCTTTAAAAAAGAATTTCAAAAAACTCTCTTCCGAAAAAGAACAACTTCTCAAAGAGAAGGAAGAGTTGACCCTCAAAATCCAAAACCTTCCCGATGTTGATTCCATGGAATCAACTATCAAAGATTTAAGGGAATCCTTAGCTAAGTTCACCCAAGGTGAACAAAATTTGACCAAATTGCTTGGTTCCCAACGCATATCTAGAACCACCGAAGGGCTTGGCTATTCCAAGCAAGCTTCCTCTTCCCATGCTCCAACTATTTTTGTAAGGGGGAGCTCTCAATTTAAATTTTGTAATTATTGTAAAAAACCCGGGCACTTAATCTATGAGTGCAATTGCAAAAATGCCCGGTATGGTAGGCCCAAAACCATTTCTTTCAATGATGAATTTTATAGAAGAAGACCTGCCACTAGACAAGTATGGATTGAAAAATCCCTTTTAGCGAGTCTCACCGGACCAAAATTTGTCTCGGTTCCAAAATCCTATCCCCGGTGATTTGTTGTTTTTATTTAGGGGGAGTTAGGATCGTTTAAGCCTTTTTGATTTCAATTTCAACTTTCAATTCAAAATTCTCAATTCAAAATTTTTGATTCAAATTTTTCAATTCAAATTTCTCAATTCAAAATTTTCGATTCAAAACTTCCATTTCAAAACTTTCATTTTTCATTTCAAAACTTTCAAATCAAATTTCAAAAATTTCAATTGGTTTAAAAAACTCTATCTTGTTTTTCAACGTATCCCTCGATCAAGTTTTATGCCCCGTGCTATTTTGATAATCACAAAGGGGGAGAAATTCTTGGTTGATTGGGGGAAAAATCTTTTAGAGCATGCCTTTCATTTCATTTTTACATTGTTTGTTTTGGTGATTGTGATCATCAAAATAGGGGGAGATTGTTGTACCTCTCGAACCCCTCGTGGTTTAATTTTTATGATCACAATCACTCTCTTATTTTACTAATCTTGTTTTAAGTGTTTTTGGATAATAGGCATGATTTCAGGTGGCCAAGGAATTGGACCAAGAAAGCAAGAAGCCAAAGTGGACTGATTTTCAGTCCACCGGCCAACCCATGGAAGAGCACCGGCCAGCCGATGGAGGCCTGGACAGAAGGCATCCCTCTGTCCAGACCATCGGCCAACCGGTGTCCCACCACCGGCCAGCCGGTGGCACCCAGACAGAAGGCTGAGCCACTGCCTCAGCACCGGCCAACCGGTGGCCTCAGCACCGGCCAGCCGGTGGCACCCAGCCAGCACAGTATTTGCTACTGCCTCAGCACCGGCCAACCGGTGGCCTCCTCACCGGCCAGCCGGTGGAGCCTGAGCCCGAGCCCTCTCCCATTTTGCAAGCACCGGCCAACCGGTGGCCTAGCACCGGTCAGCCGGTGGAGCCAGTCAAACTAGTCGTTGGGCCTTTGACCAGGCTGGTCCACTTGCCTCCCAACGGCTCCGAAGCCTTTTCCAACGGCTCTGAAGACCTCCAAAGGCCATATGAGGGTTCCCCCTCTATAAATAAAGGACTAGGAACACCCGGAAGCCTAAGGATTAATACCGGAACCATAATCAAGCCAAAGGAAGCCCACGGGACACATTTTGATCATTTGGCAAACCTCTGGCGCATTCCTCCAAGGGAACCTCACTTGCTCCAACACACTTCCACATCCAAGGAGCACCACCAAAGAAGCTTGGGAGCGCCCTTCATCAGCTCCATCAATCCATTTGCGCCCAAGACTTCCACATTACGGTTTTTATTGTTTTATTTATTTTGAGCATCAATTTGGGTTTGTGCCTACAAACCCACACCTCTTTCTCTCATCCTTTCATTTGGGTTCTCACACCACCTTCAAGGTGTGAAGAGGTTAGTCAAGCCTTACCTTTCAAAAGGCTTGAATCAAAGGTGAGCTAGCCTTCACCTGTAAGAAGGCTAGTGGGTTCTTGCTCAACCATTGAAAGCAAGTGGGTTCTTGCATAACCAACAAAAGCAAGCTGTAATAGGTTCTAGACTAACCTTAAAGTCTAGTGGGTTTCTTGTTAAAACCATTAAAAAGCAAGTTGTAGTAAATCTCTCAACGGTTGAGTTGGGAGCGGAGACATAGGCTTGGGTTTTAAGCCAAACTCCGTTATCAAGCCTTGTGTCTTGCCTCATTTATTTCCGCTGCACTTTCACTTTGTTTTTTAATTTGTTAATTATTTTTTAAAAGGCAATCCCCCCCCCCTCTTGCCATCACTTCTTTTCTTTCTCCGCCCAACATTCTAGAGGTGCTAATCCTTCCAAAATATCAACCCTGAGGTCCTTAAGAAGAGATCCAAATGAGGTTTCTCTAAGAGAAGATAGTCGATTTACAACTCTTTCAAATTTATTTCTTCTTCTACTTCCTCTAAATATGTTGTAATCATCCTAGAATAACAAATACAATGTCATCAATATATTGAGATATTATTATGATTATGTTACAACCATTTTCTATCACTTTTTCATCCTATGAAAAGAGAAAACATCATTCGCGCGTACGTACGACTTATTTTTTCCACGTAGCAATGTAATTAGTTTTTCATCACCACTTTACTTGGATGGTTATAAAGATAGAACTAAAGATTTTATATGATATTTATGAAATATTTATGATTATTGAATAATAATATCATATCTGTCATCTTACTCTTCAACTCCTTAAAAAATGATAGTGTCGCTCGTGCGTGCATGTGGACTACCACCTCTATGAAGCGATGTGATTCATTTTTCATGTTCGCCTTCAAAGATGATTAAAAATATGTATATAATGAATATATATGATATTTATATCATTGTTAGAATTTTTTATATGAGGATCCATGATCAAGATGAAATAACTAAAACTACTGAGTAGAAACCTACATGAAAAACGAAACAATTAACACTAACAAGCGACAATTTTAATAAAGAATTATTAATAAACGGGTATTAAAATGTTATAAGTTGATCATATATGATATTATAAGTATGTATATGGTTCTGGTATAAGTATAATAAATTTTAATTTATTATACAGGAGGATAAAAGTACTTACAAGGCAATTCAGACCTGAGGTAAGGGTTTACTTCACAATCTCATCATTATTTGGGGTTGTTTATGTTAAGTCTCTACTTGGGGAATTATTTGATTTTCTATCTTAAACCCAATATATTTTATTCTCATCTGGTTATTTCTAGAAATTACAAGTTTTCCTTTCATTTTTCTAACTTTAGGTACTCAAGATACCGAAATAATGTTTTTAAGGAAAACCAACTCTATTTTTCTACTCGGTTGGAAATATTTTTCTTCCATGTCCATATTTCTCTTAAAATGTTTTAAAGAAAGTTTTTACTATTCTACAATGATCAATTAAAGACATTTTTACTCATTTTGGAATTTTTATAAAATGGTTTACAAGGAACCTTTTTTCCATCTTTCGAATGAGATACTTTTTAACACTTTTTACAAAAGTGTGAAAGGAATGTTTTCTTTTAACTTATATGGAATGAATGGAATTTTCCATAGTCGTGACTGCTCAATGTTTTTGAATATTTCTTTACAAGTTATAATTTTTCTTTTCAAAAAAAATTCTCTTAATATTTGGAAAAAAATTAGATTTTGAATAAGTGATTTCAACCTGAAAATGAAATTTTCCTCAAGAAATCTTTCAATGATCCGTTTAAAGTGTTTTCATTTATGTCAACACTCTTTTGGGAATGTTATTCTTTACTAAGGATATACTCTTTTGATACCATTCACCATATTACTCTGGATGGCTTATGATTATGTTTATTGATTGAGATAATTATTAACATTTTGTATGCTAGTTTTTTAATATTAATGTTTATGTTGATTATGTTTCGCCTCTTTCATATGATGAATGCATTGGACTTAATAAGTGATTGGAAGGGTCTGCTATAGCCCCTCGATTCATCTGTAAGGCTCATGAGACAAACTAGCTTGGGTATTTGGCGTACGCATTACCTGTTTATTTATGTTGTCTTGGCACAAGGGTTTGACGGTAAGATTATGATGTCTGAATTATACATTCTATCATTATGAAACTAGTTATTATTATCCATGTGATTATTTATGTTGTTATGTTATCCATGGGTTAGTCCCCTTTTTAGTTTTAGTTATATGGCATATTTGATTATTATTTATCTCATCCATATTATTCGTGTTTTATTTACTTTATGATAGATTTTATTGTATATTTTCACTTATTGAGCATCTGAGCTCACCCTTTATTATGTTTTTCATTCCTCAGGATATGAAGAAGGGGTCTATGAATGAAATCAGAGATTTACTAGAAGAAATAGTAATTTTTTCACAAGAATAATTATACTATTTTTCATGTTTTCATATATAATGTGAGAATCATGTATGTATCTCGTCTCTAAAGACTATCAAACTATTCAGTCATTCGGGATGTGATCTCTTATACTTATGACAATGTAGTAAAATAACCACTAATTCTAGGCTACTGGAGTCTGGGTGTTACAAAAGATTTATAATCATCAATGAGAGCATCAATAAACTCTAGCGTGAACTGGCATGTCTAAAGTTGATATCGGGGACATGGAAACCTGGATATAAGAGTAGAGTACCCACACAACTATCCTTCCAAAAGAAGATGTCTCTTTTTCCAATAATCCACCAAGAATTGTTGAGAATGAGTTGAGTGTTGCCTTAAAGGCTACACCAAATATGGGAACTAGGTGAACTATCAGACCAGCTGTAAGGGGAGCTACCATACTTCCAATGAAAGTGGACCAGAGAGAATTGTCTGATATCGCATCCCAAACTAGCTTTTCTTGCAAACACTGCATGTTCTCAATAATGCTTTTGAGGTCAATACCACCTTTCTGTGTGGGTTTGGGAAGTCTGAACCAGCTAGCCCAGTGGTACCGACCTTCCTGTTGAGAGACCCAAATGAAATTGTTGAGAATGATTTCAATGTTTCTTATGATGGTATTGGGAGTTCTGCAAGCAGATAAAACATGCATGTGGATAAAAGCAAGAGCATTGTTCACCAAGGTGATCCTTCCACCAAAAAGAGGAATCTTCTCTTCCAATTAAGAATTCTACTCATGATTCTCTTAACAATGTCATCAAAGTGATGTATGTGTATCCTCCCATTATACAAGGGAACTTCTGGATTATCCATGGGAAAGTCTCATCTTGAGATTTCAAGTCTTTGTTCAATAAGTATAGCCCTCCTGGCCATGCACTTGTTAGAGATATAGATGTTTCTTTTGGAGATATTAATGCATTGTCACTCCTACTGGTGGATTAACATGATGTTTTGGATAGAGTTTGCAACTCCCATCAATGAAGAAGAGCATATCATTAGTAAAAAATAGATGAGATGGCAGAGAAACCATACCGGCCTCTGAAAGGATGAACCAGACCCTCAACCATTCTCTTATTAAGATTTTTACTAGACATCCTGAGCAAGAATAAAAAGGCTCAGAGAAATAAGACCACCTTGACAAAGGCCCCTGACCTGAAGAAACCGAACCTCTTGCCCATGAGTGAGATGGTGAACCAAAGCGAAGAGAAGTGGAAGAAGAGTACACAAACCCACTTAGAGAATCCACACTTTCTCTAAACTTTGAGAATGAAGCTCTATTCCATTCTATCATATTCCTATTCTATATAAATTTTGATCATAATGTTAGATCCAACCACTCTCCTATTAATTTCAAAGATCGTATCCTAATCTAGACCAATAGCACCTAGATGTTCATGCCTTTGATAAAACCATGTTTCTCGTTGGATATTAGACCACGCAAGTGAAGGGAAATTCTTTTGTTTAAAATAGAGGCAAGCACATTGTAAGAGAAATTACATATGCTTATGGGAAGAAATTAGTCAAATCCATTTGGTTGGCTCGCATTAGGAAGAGTACCTCCTTTGAAGTGATCTTTTACTACGTCAATGAACTCCCTCCTTATACTGTCCCAAGCATCCAAGTAGAAAGAAACTGGGAATCCATCGGGGCCTGAAGTACTGTCTGGATTGAGGCTCTTGATAGCATCCATAATTTCATATTTATCCGGAATTGCTTTGAAAGTATCAATGAGTGGGTCATTAATTGTAAGGAGGTGTTGCTGAAAAGATTATCATCCTCCACAACTCCAGAGTTTCCTCCACTTGATGACTGGTGAGTGTCTAAAAGTAAATCAAATGACACAAGTAGACCCGTGAGATCAATGTCACTGGTGTGTGATCCATCTACAAGATGCATGTTGAGTTTCCCAACAAATTTATTTTCTCTAATGCATGCGTGAAAGTATATCGTGTTGTGATCTCCTTCCCTTAACCATTTGATCCTAGATTTCTCTTTGGCAGCCCTTTCAATGACAAGCAATTCCTCCTCCATTTTCCGGCGCTCAAGAGACAGGAGCATGATCATTCCATTGATCTTGTAAACTGTTATCTAACTGCCCGATTTCATCCCAAAGGTCATTCAAGATGAAGCTATGGCTTAGTTGGCTATTAATCCAAGAGACAATGTCGCCTTTCAAGCGTATAAGCTTGAGCTGTAGTGCCACCCAAGCATGACCTTGGGTAGGAGACAAACAGGACGCACGTACCATGTCTTTGAAACCATCCAGATCCATCCAATAGTTAGAATAGAAAACCCCATTATCTGAGTCACCCGAACCCTGTATCTAGAGAAGCAGAGGGGAATGATCGGACAGAGATGTTACCAAGTGTTTGGCAGTTGAGTTCAGGGAATTAGAGATTGCCTGAAAGTTACCCAGACATCTGTCCAATCCGCTCTACATTTTGCTGCTTCCACATTTATTATTACACCAGGTAAAATTTTCCCCTGAGTACGCCAAGTCTAGTTGATTTCTTTAAGCCAGAAAATATTGAAATTATTGTATAGAACTGTTGGGGTAGAGGCCACCTCCCTTCATCTCGGAATTCTCAAGGATGGTGTTGAAGTCACCTCTTATGAACCAGGCTTTGGAGCTAGGATTTAAGGAAGAAAGAGACTCCCGCATTTCCCTTATTTGGCGAACCTAGCAATTAGCATAGAAAATAGTCACGAAAGAGGTTTTGGTTTTATTTACCTTAATGGTGATGTGTTGATGTGACACATAAATGTAATCCACTTGCAGCTTATTTTTCCAAAAAAAGTCAAATATTGGGTTGATTGGGCTCCCATGCATATAATTGGATGTGTACAGCTTACGGGCAACATCTTTGATGGATGTCTCCTTGAATTTGGGTTCCAAGATTGCTAATAGGGAAACATGACTGCTTTTAAGAACTTTAAGGAGGTACTCTTTTCCAGGGATCTTAAGCCCTTGGTGTTCCAAAGAATGGAAGTGATCATGGATAAAGGGTGAAGGAGGCCTTTCGGACTGAGGTATCTTGAATAGTTGAGTCCGATGATCCAAACTTGTTCTTGTACTTTGAGCGAGTCACCACGCTACTCAGAGGAGGTAAGGTTTTATTTTTCTTTTGAATTCTTTGAGATGAAGGAGAAAGGATCGGCTATTCTTCTAAATCACTAAGAACCCCAAAGGAGTCATGTCATGAAGGAGATCCCACCAGAGAAGGAATAGACAACACCTTATCTAGGTATCTTGCATTGGAATCTTGCACTGTGATGGGATGAGGAGGAGAGAGATCAACAGTAGACTTCCCCAGATTCACCAAGAAAGAAGGATCACTTTCTTAAGGAGAACTTGGGTGGGAAGCAGCAGGCAAGGGGAGATATAGAGTCAATGGGTCTGTGATGGGAGAACCAGACATATCTTCCAAATTAGCATGAGGAGGTTTAGGATGATTGTCCTTGGTAGAGGCTTCCACTTCCTCCATAGAGGGCCCGATCTTCAGATTAGGGGTCAAGACTGGATTCATGGAGTCCACAGTGGGCATCATCTCTAAATTGGGGTCCAAGATCGGACCCATGGAGTCTGGAGCCGAGTTGGCTTCTGGGTCAGACCACCCATCCTTGAAACCAATCCTCTCAGATTCCAGATTTAGTTTCTCAACTGCGCTATACAGAGGTGCTTACTGGATCTGCATCCATTAGAGGGCGGAATATACCTGATCTTCTACACATATACTGAGTGACCTTGCAAGCTGAAAAAAGAACAGAATCCTAGAGTCTGTGAGTAGAATATCCTTTGCCAAAAGGATATTTTTTTCCCTGCATAAATAAGGATTTTTTAAGGGGGGAGGCCAGGTCCAGTTCAACACAAATGCCAGCGACAATGGTATTTTCCATTTGAAGGGTAGCTTCATCAGTACAGAGAAAACACCTGAAAGCATCAACTATGCTTATGAGGATGACTGGGTTTTGAAAGGGCAGGGCGAGCCCAGAAAGACGAAGCAAAAGTGTCGCTAGTCGTGAGTCCTTACCCCGATGAACATCGAAGTAACATCGAAGGAGAAGGAATTTCCAATGTTCACAGGTGCGTCGCGCTCTTGTCCAGGCCCTGATGAAGTCGAGCTCTGAGAAGAGATGAATGCAGCAGGATTATCAGTTCAGGATGGAAATTGCAACAGGACCGGAAAGGTTCTAGGATCTGATGAAGCGATTAAAGATCGCTAGAGAAGGATGGCCCGCCCCAAATTGAGCAATCAGTAACCATCGATGGTACTGAGAAGCTGCTTCAAGTTCACCCTGGGAAAGAGATATAGCTGGGCAGCCCTCCACCATTTCATGAACCCTTGCCTCTATGGCGATCAGAGGGGTGGGGGAAGCAGAGCTCGAAGGGGAGGGTGGGGAAGGTTACCTGTGACCACCACTTTGAAAGGAGGGGTCCCGCTAGAGTTGGAAGCGATGAGCTGCCAGGGGGTTGGGCCATCGGAAGCAGTGCTCCAACACCAGCGAACCCCTGTATCTCTGATTGTGATGCCGAGGGATTGGGCCTAAGGTGGGGGGAAATGCCCCTTCTGCGACCGGAGACGCAGCAACCTATGGGGAAAGGGATAACGAGGTCGGGATCGAAACCCTATTAGGTTTCACCGCGACGCCGCCGCCAACAGGCCAAAAATTTAAACCAAGCAGAGGTGCATAGCATGGGTTCGAACTCTTAGTGAAACTCCTGCCTGCTAATATTTTTTTTTTTTTTTTTCATTTTCTAAATCCGATTTATGGGTTCCGGGTACCCCACTACATGATTCCAATACAACCACTTTCACCATTACACAAAAACATCAAAAACCAATAGAAATGTCCAAGAAACCACGAACCAGGGTACAAGAACATCAGAAATGTTGGTCAAACCTCAGAAAGGGTTACCTTGAATGTCCCCCGGCGCGACCATCGACACCGGCTCAAATCCTCCCATCGGCAAACTCCAGCAGAATTCACTCAGCCTTCAAGCGAAATGAAATGAACCTCCATGAAGAATCCATCCACAAAAAACGTCAAAGAAACCAAAATGAAGATGACCAGATCCTGACGCCGTTAGCACCCTGATCCGCTGACAACTCAGAAGATCCACCTTGCCCTTCCCGCCTCTAAGATCAAACAAAACAGTTCCACCGAACACATAAAATTTCACCCACAAGAAAAATCGCCATTAGATCCAGAAAACAAACTAATGGGTAGAGCAAAGTCGAACTCTCCCTCGGTAATCGTCGTTGGAACCAAAACAAGAAGAGCCTCATCTCGACCACGTCACCCTTCAAACACATCACCCTTCAAACAAGAAGAGCATCATCTCGATCAAGTCGAACTCTCCCTCATCAATGGCTTTATTTGAAGATTTAATAAAAATTTGTATTTTGATCTTGAATTTGAAAATTCCATCAAGTTTTTGTTTTTTCCCTTTTAATTTCACTCAAGTATTGTCATCATACATCTTTTTGTAGTGTGAATTTAGGCTTAAAATTTCATTGATTATAAATTAATTGGGTTACATTTTTCATTTAGATCTTACTAGCTAGATCCTATGATTGTAGGGTAATTTTTATAGATGTTAGAGAAAAAAAATTACATAAATTCATTCAACTCGATAGATAGTTGAAACTCAATCGAAAATGTGACTCAAGATGGAGTAAATTTTGGAGGCAGAATTCTACATGTATCCTTATTGGAATTTCAAACCCTATCTCTCCCACACTACGTTTATAATGACATTTTTCTCTCTAGGAGGGTGTTGTTTGTGGATTTAGGAGGGTGTGGTCAAACAGAGTTGTTCTATTTCACCTCTCTAATGATTTAGAATAAGGAAGTCTTTGTGCAAAGATTTCTTTCAAGAAGGCTTTCATCCCCATCTTCTACTTCTTATTTAATTGTTTTTATGCATGTAATATCACTTTTTCCTCAATAAAACTTATTTTTTTCCTCTCTTTTCCTCCTTTTCATTTGTTTCTTGGTGCTCAAATTCAATAGTAGAGATTAGATTGGGTTTGACCCTTCCAATCTTTTGCTTATGGAAATCGTATCCACGATGATAACTTTGCCCATAGAAGAGTAGTTTCCATTCGTAGTCAATCTAATTCCTAAATTATAATCAGTTAATTGAGTTTGAATTTCTAAGTAACTCCGTCGATTTTTTTATTTTGACTGTGAGATTGGGCTTGTGTGAATCGTAAGAGTGGAACGTTAATCGCCAAATCTAATCAACATAGGGTCGATACGCAGAGTTAAAATTCAATCCCAAAAGCCAATTAATTCTCATTTCTACGGTGGATATGGTGAATTAATTTTCCACTAACCATAAGTTGGTTTTTAGACAACAATCAAAGAAGGGTGCCATGATTTGAAGTCCCAAAGTCAACCTAGGGTTCAGTTTTTTCTAATATTTGTGATTGTGTTAATTTCCACAGAGTTTAAATATTGACAATATTATGGGATCATAATTGACGATTTTAAACAGAAGGGATAATTATGAATGAATAATGAAGGGGTAGATTAGATCAATTACATCTTTTCATATTGGTGTTTTTAATAAAATTGTTTTTTTGTTTGTTTTTTTATTTACTATCTTTTGTTCCAAAGACACTCACCAAAACCCATCATTTCCCTTTTCTTTCATAAAATATAAAATACCATAAATATAATAAAGTAAACTAGAATATTGAGTGATCGAAACTAAGGATTAAGAGAGGCGACCTAGGTCATCCCTTATGCTGCACTTAGAAAAAAATCACAAATATTTTGAGAGCGAGTGTGATAACGCTCATCAAATCATTGTCGTTGTCAAGAAGCCAAGTCAACCACTCATTATTAATTTTCACTTAGTAACTATTTTACTGATTTCAAATTAATTTAAAAACTAAAAAAGGGAACCATTGTTTGAATATACATCACTAATGGAAGGGATTGTTTCATTATTTTGTAGGCAGATGAGGTGAGTCTAGAGCTCAAACTATGGAGAGGTGGAATTTAAGGAGGTCATTGAGGGCTTGAAAGAGGATCTTGAACAACTAATTTTTGAATCCTTAGCCATGGAACTCAAAGAAACCACCCAAAAGGTGCTAATTAAGGAAGAGGAATAGCTTGAGGCTTTTGTGGTGATGTGAATCCCACCTTTACTAAAATTAGCCCATATAATGGAGGACACCAATAATGTTGAAAGGGAGTACCCCTTCCTTCTTTCCCTTTCCCCCCAATGCTTGTTTCTTTCCTTTTCCTATTTTGGGGGTGGGGTCATTTTTCTCTTTTCTTGGGGGTCACCACTCTTAGTATCCACTTATGAACACTAAGAGAAATAAAATGTGGTTGCTCTTACCACACAAAACCATCCTCCAGTGGATTGGGGTTGACCAAAAGACTGCCTGGCTATAGAAAATATAAACACAGCACATCTTGAGGGATAACCCAAACTTATCTTTACTTTTCTGTGTATTTATTACTTTCTCAATTTTCAGTAATTCTGTTGCTTTATTTTGTAGATTTAAAAAGGTGGTGATTACGAGCTTAACTCAAATCCACCAGATAAAAAATAAACCATGTTGTATTTCTTCCTCTTATTTGATTCCTTCCCTACACCTACTATTTTTTAATTAGAATGATTAGTTACATTTAAGTGTGGGAGAGATTCAAGATTCTTAGGAGTTTTTTTTCATTTATTTCATCTTTTTAGGAACTTTGAGATTCAATGATTATTTATTATCATTTTCACTCTTGAATTTATTTTAAGATATTTGACTTGATTTTTGAAGAAATTTACTTTGTAATGATTGTTGATGTAAAAAAAATCCTAAAATTTTATTTTTAAACATTTTTATGAGTTTGGACAATTTTTTAAATCCATGTCCATGAAACACTACCCCCAAAAAAATCTCATCCCGTGAGGTATTTTAAACCCTTTTTGGAATATTCTTCCTAATACCTTAATTTTCTTGAGAGAAACTTGGATTTTTTGTGAGAACCAGAACTTGTGATTTTTTCTCTTTCAAAGATTTGGAGTTCATGAAATGTTTTTTATATGATTGAGACATTTCTTTTGTTAGACATGTTTTTATCTTGAGACCTACCCTTTACATCATCCCTTATTTATCCCTTAGAAGTAATGAATTGCCTTATAGTTTTAACCCGCATTATAAGTTAATTTTTCATTACCTACCCTAACTCTTAATATTTTATCATAATTATTCAAATTTTGAGTGTGGGGGGAGGGCCTTTTAGGTGTGTTCTATGGGAAGCATCTCATTGATGGATGTTTAGGATGTGTGTCACTATTCTAGGCTGTGGAGAGAGAGAGAAATAAGCATGAGTCATTATTCATTGTACTTCATTTGTATCATCCTTTTCTCTAAACAAAGAGATAAAATTAAAAATGGAGATGAGATTAAATTATTCATTATTCTTACTTGATGTGTCACCTATTCATTGAATTTCTTTGTAATCTCATCTTTTATGAAAAAAATAAAAAATGAAAAAGGGGAAAAAATGTGAATTGGGTTAAAATCTTTAATTACATTCATAATTGACTAATGGCCTATGACATTCAAAAAGGGGGGTTTGATTTATATCATGTAAGTGGAATTGAGTGAGGAATTTCATGTGTTACACTTGAATATGCATGCGATGTTACTTAAGAATTTAACCTCTTATTTTCAGCCTTGAATTTTTAAATGTTTTTACCCACCATGTATAGCCTCCAAATTAACCTTGGAAAATACTTCAAGATTGAAAAGATTTTTATGTCACATGGTGTGTAGTATAGGTTCCGGATGTAGTGGAAGCGTTGGATGGGTCATTCTCAACTTTTATTTTTGTCATGATCGATGATTAATCTGATATTTATATGATGATAAACGTCACGATCAAAAGAATTGAATCAAAGAATATAGACAATGGATAAACGCTAGAACTGAAGCACATGATCGTCACATATTATTTATAATTAATTTTAAGTGATTAAAGAATTACCATATAGGAAAATATTTCTTCGTTGATGGATCTGACAACGAATCTACATCATACCATCATTGCGTTGTGGGAATCAAGATTAGATTCCCTCTAGCGATGACACACACATGGTCCATGAATCTTCAAACGTCACCATAGGAATCTTCGGGTGCTAGCATGGTAGATCCTATTGCTTGCGTCTTCCACCTTTGATCAACAAAAGAATTGATTCCAAATGAATATCCTTGATCTCTCTAGACTCCAGAGTGGAAGTTAGAGGAAGATTATTCTTTGTTCTTGGGAGCATTCTTAGAGAGGGAGTTCTCTAGGTTTTGAGAGGATTCTCTCTGGATGTCGTTGTGCACAACAAAATAAAATCGTCTCTCTTGAAAAATAATATAAGTGGGTTTATATATCGTTATGGTTAGAAATAAATAATTGCACAAGTGCCCTTTATTATTTATTTAATCCCCACAGAACCCCATGAATATAATAATAATATTATTATTATTTCTTAACACGTTCTAAACTCACTAACTAAATTAAATATTATTTAATTAAATAATATTCAATATATATTATTTCTCACTGGACCATGAAACACAGTTTGTCATTCCTCCTTAATATTTATCATGCCTTGAATGATTATTATTTATTTAATAAATAAATACCATCGCATTATTCACCAATAAATAAATTAATATTAGATTCACTAAATAAAAAATAAATGTTTATTAAATATTATGCTCACATAATATTCTATCGAATAACTGGTGACAAAATATTTATGATCAAGAAAACATGAATAATTATTAAACTATGTTCAAGAATAATATATATTAAACTTTTTAAATAATAAATAATAATATATTATTTAATTGATATTCTAGATACACTTATTGTGTGACCCTCTAGGCCTCTTTCTCAATGGCATTAGACGAAGCAGCCTAAAGTCCAAGGTTAGCATCTAGAAAAATGCCAAGGCAGCCATAGAGAAAGAAGTTAATTCTACAATGACATAATACCTCATATGGATGATTACTATGCAATATAATCCTCTTATCACATTATCTCTGATCAAGCATGTTGCATGCTGGTATCATCAAACTATGTGCTCGATGTCTCTTTCTTTGAATTTCCAAAAATCGAATTTTCCTATAGAACACCATGGTCATGGATTTATTTAGGATATATCATATACATCAAAGGGACTTATATATCAACATATGTTAAATAATGGAAGGAACAAATCCTTTCTCACATAATTCATTAATGAAATATTACTCGTGATGCACCCAATGTATCCTACCTCACCACGAACATATGTTGTCACAGGTTTTATCAATACAAAAAAGTATATAACTTATAACACTTATTAATAATAATATTAAAATCCAAGGATAAATACACACATCTGTAGATAGGAACATCCAATGACACATATAAATGTGGATTTCCTACTGGAAGATCTCATTCTCATAATATCCTACACTAGATATTACCAAGGGCGTACATCATGAGAAGGTGCCTAAAAGTCCTATGAGTATCTACCCCTGATAGCCTATATCATTTGTGTCCCTAAAATGATTTCATCTAGCTATAGAACATATATTTAAGAATACTATCGTGGCACTTCCGGGTTCTCATCATAGAGGGAAACTGATATGACCTTTCAGTGCGATAACTAATCTTCAGAAACCATCACATATTATTTAATGAAGAAGAACAATCATAATGTGATAAGGAATTTATTAATATTCAAAACAATGAATACAAATTATCATAAAGTACACAGAATTTAGTTCTAGGGAAATAACTCCAATAGACTCTCGCTTACACTAGAGACAGCTGCTAACAACCTTCAGTCCACTAGCTCTCACATGATACTCATGCTTCTATAGAGATATTCCTTTATTCAGGGGTCTGTCACATTTCCTTATATGAGAACTCTTCTTACTACAAATTCTCCCCTTTGATAAAAATCCCTCAAGAGTTTATACTTCTGAAGTATGTACCTTTTCCGTTGGTGCGACCTTGGTTCTTTTGCAAGATCCACCACTACAATATTATAACAATATACTATGATAGGGTCTTTACTGCTAGGTACCACATCAAGATCCTAGATAAGGTTTCATATCCAAATGGATTCCTTGGTTGTAACAGAAGCCACTATATACTCAGAATCCATAGTAGAATCATCAACAACTAGTTGATTTGAACTCTTCCAACCCACAGGTTCTCCATTGAGAAAGAAAACATATCCTAACTACGAATTCAGATCATTCTGATCTATTTGAAAACTAGAATTTGTATAACGCTTGATAACTAGATCCTTGTCTCCTCTATACACCAGGAACACATCCTAAATTCTTATCAGATACTTGAGGATAGCCTTAATAGCAGACAAATGATGTTATTCTGGATCATATTGCTATATGCCTACAATTCTCAATGCATAGGCCACATCAAGTCTAGTACATAACATTACATACATGATTGATCCTATCGTTGAAGCGTATGGGATATTATATTACTCATTATCTCATTTTTCCATTGCATTTGAGGACATATTCTCTTAGAAAGATGTATACTATGTGATATTAGAAACAATCCCCTCTTGGATTATTACATACTAAATCCCTTTAGTATTTGGTCAATATGTGTACTTTAACTTAGTTCAATAATCCTATTGGATCTATCATGAATGATCTTGATCCCTAGAATATATACTGTTTCACATAAATCCTTCACAGAGAAACACATTTTTAACCATTACTTAACAGAATGTAAGACTGGTATATTGTTTCCAATAAGCAATATGTCATCAACATATAATACTAGGATAAGGACCGCATTCCCACTAAACCTCTTTTAAACACATGGATCACATTCGTTCTTAATGAAACCAAATTCTTTATAGCTTCATCGAATTTAATGTTCCATGACCTAGATGTTTGCTTCAATCCATAAATAGTACTCTGCAACTTGAAAATATTTTTGGCATCATATGGAGTCAAACACCTTTTTGTTTGTGTCATGTAGACATAAACCTGAAGGTTACCATTAAGGAAATTTTTTTTGACATCCATCTGCCAAATTTCATAGTCATAGTAAGCTGCTTTAGCAAGTAGAATTTTTATGGGTTTAAACATGGTAACCGGTGAAAAAAAAATCACCATAGTCAATTACTTGATGTTGTTTAAACCCTTTAGACACTAGACTAACTTTATAGGTATTTACTTTACCTTCCATGTCTAATTTTCTATTGAATACCCATTTGAACCCTATGGTATTTACATCAACTGGTTCATCAACCAGAACCCAAACTTGGTTCTGATACAAGGAATCTATTTCATAATTAATGGCTTCATGCCATATACAACTTCTGAGCTCTCTAATACATTTTTATAAGAGATAGGTTCATCATTTACAACCAATAATGAGTCACCATCTTTAGTGACTATAAAACCATATCTCTCTGGTTCTCTTAACTCACTTGTGCTCTTTAGGAGTACTTGTGTTTCAGGAACTACTTCTTCTATGGGGACTTGTGTAATATATTACTCTACAAACTCTTTTGTATCTTGAGAATCAACTTCATTAAATTTTATCTTTCTCCCACTATCCCTTTTGAGTATGTCCCCCCTCTCAAGAAAGATGGCTTGTCTGACGATAATCACTTTATCATATAAGGGGTTTTATAGGTAGTATCCCTTTGTTTCTTTAGAATACCCTATAAAGATACACTTTGTGCCCTGAGGTTCTAGTTTTTTACTTGATAAGGACTTCAAAAATTCCTCGCAATCGCATATCACTCTTATCTTTCCTTCTCTTGGTAGAGATCCTGAAGGTGAGACAACATGTTATATGTATCCATGTCCTCATGTTGCTTCAAAAGCTCATTGGACATGGATGATATCATGAAATAATAAACATCTGTAAAATTATTCAAATGTTTCTCATAGAGAGTTAACTCTTAATCACTATCCTCATTACTAGATGCACTAGGAATAGATTCTTCTAGAACATATAATTTCCTTTCATGGTGTGGAATAACGCATAAGCGCTTTTGTCATTCTTAGAATTTTTTTTTTCTGGAAATAAGGTTATACTTCTCAAGTGTGGATCACATTGATATGTTTGATGTAATTTTTATTGATGATTCTAAAAATAAAATGAAAAGAGTTTTAGTACTTTATCTGATAAAATTTAAAGAAACAAATAAATATTATATTTATTAATATTCCACTATTTTATCAAAACTCAATAGCCATCACCATTGGCTTCAGAATATCTTGTTTTTTGGACATTCTAGTGGCAAGGATCCATATTTCCCTTCTCATCACCCCAACTTTGGATGGTCTATAAATTTTAAGGGTTTTAGGTAGGCATTCCAAATTTCAACTACATTAATTCACATTTCCTTGATATGTTGAGTGGACTCCCAAATCTTGAAATCCTTAAAATGAATTTCCTCAACATTTTTTTTCTTAGTTACACCAATTCCCTCTTTGACAGTCAACCCTTGATGCGAACTAAATTAAGTCAACCCAAAACTTCAAGTTAGAATTCTCTGATAATTGAAAGCACCCCAACTTTGGATAGTCAAATACTTTGAACTATGGTTTTATTTTAACTGAAGTAGTGGAAGTCTATACCGACCCAATATAGGATTTTATCTTTTATAAATAAATTTACAATTATTATCTTTATTACATGCTTGTTAATATTAAGTGGATAAACTTAAGTGATTAACCATGTCTTAGAATATATTTATGCATAATCCAATTTATTTTAGTTTTATCTTGCATGGTTATTAATTCATTAATTCATGTGATCTCGATAAAACATCCATAATGAAATAACCATGAAACCTGAAAAAAATAAAATAATAAAGTGGTATGATCATGAGATTTTACAAATTGTTAATCTATCTAGCAGATGATAAACTAACCATCGACCTAGGGGAAACACCTTGAACCATTTATAGTTCATGTTACAGCTTTCCACCTGTTCGTCTATGTATCTCTCTTGGATTGGTTTCACCTCAAATCCAAACTTGAACCACCTCCTCTATCGTGGGAACTCCATCCATTACATATGCTTTTACTCATACGTAGGTGAGGGGAACCAAATGATTAGTTAGGGGGTTTACATAAAAGAAACCATGGGCACGTAGACCCATATATAATGAGAGGAGGGATGATATTCAGGCCAATAATTTAATTTAATAATAAACTAAATGAAACTAATCACATACAAAGGTCTGGTCTAAGTTCATGATCATTCACATGCATGCAATGAATTACACATTTAATAAAATTAGTATTCAATTCTAATGCTTATTATTTAAGATAAATCACACTCAAATCAATTAATTGCCTTCTTTAATTAATAAATTATTGTATCTTAATTCTCATCCAAATTTCTTTAAGATTCTCATCCATCATAATTTTAAACAA
The DNA here is from genome assembly GCA_963277665.1 of Viscum album. Taxonomy (NCBI): domain Eukaryota; kingdom Viridiplantae; phylum Streptophyta; class Magnoliopsida; order Santalales; family Viscaceae; genus Viscum; species Viscum album. Next base: position 513,177,741 of record OY728163.1, on the reverse strand, counting down.
ATTAAATAAATTTATTTAAAATTAAATATGTATGAAATGTACCTTGGAGGCCACACGATGAGTAACTGTTTGAACTACCCAACATGTATTATACTCATATACTGTTTACTCTTATGACATGTGGCATACATGACTTGTCATGTAATTTCATGGTGTGTAATATCAGCTTAATGAACACACTAAAAACATGGTATTTACTTCATGTGCCATGCTTCAATGCATGTAGAGTAATAACTGTAATACGACTTATACATGATATATAGATCTGAACATTACAAAGGAATTAATTAGATATTTATATATATATATATATAACTCATCACATGGTGTGTCCTATCAACTTAATGACCACACACAAACACATGTTGATAAGGTTTTCACAGTATAATAAATTAATTTTAATTCTACACAATTTCCTAAAAGTACACAATGAGTATATTGAATTTTACATGGCATGTATTATTCTCACCGTCTTTCCATGACACACGTCTAGGGACTCGGTGTGTAGTCATGCCATGAAAATTTTTGGAGTACACAACATGTAAATAGGCTACATGGTGTGTGGTCTTCGAGTTACATGACCGCCAATCATGTAGGTCATGTAAGAAGATACATGGTCCATTTGTGACTAAAGGAATACACGTCGTGTATGGAATTTAGATGGTTTTCACTCCAGTTGACTATGCACCAGGATGGCTCAGTAAACATGAAGTGTATAATTAAATTCAACGCATATAATAAATGCACACAACTTGAATTAATTCTGAATTAATTATTGGTTAATTAAACACTAGTACACTGCATGTACTCTTATGTTATCCGACCAGACTCCTTGGCACCTCTAGATGAGATCTTCGAATTTATTTCATTCATAAAATTAATCGATTTGATTATATTTATGAGAAATGAAGAGGAAGAAAACAAATCTCAAAATCTGGATTAAAGAATGATTAAACTGAAATTGATAACCAATAATAAATGTATAAATTAATCAACAATATTTAAATAATTATAAATAATTATGTGACCGCTCTGATACCACTTGTAGGTTCTGAGTGCAACAAAAGTGTTGGATGGGTCATGCTCAACTTTTTTTTGTCATGATCGATGATTATTCTGATATTTAAATGAAGATAAACGTCATGATCATCGAAATTCAATCAAAGAATATAGAAAATGGATAAATGCCAGAATCGAAGCACATGATCATCACATGTTATTTATAATTAATTTAACCGATTAAATAATTAACTTACATGAAATTATTTCTTCATTGGTGGATTTGAAAACAGATCTACATCATACCATCATTTCATTGTAGAAATCAAGATCGGATCCCCTCTAGCAGTGATCCACACATGGTTCACGAATCTTCGAACATCATCGTAGGCATCTCTGGGTGCTAGCAAGACATATCCTATCACTTGTGTCATCTGCCTTTGATTGTCTTGATAATTGATTCCAAATGATTCTCCTTGATATATCTATAATTTAGAGTGGAAGGTGGAGAAAGATTGATCTCCATTCTTGGGAGTGTTCTTGGAGAGGGAACTCTCTTGGGATTTAGAGGATTCTCTCCGGATGTTACTGTGCACAACAAAATGAAATTGGCTCTCTTGAAAAATAATATAATTGGGTTTATATACCGTTAGAGTTAGAAATAAATAATTGCACAAGTGCCCTTTATTATTTATGTCACCCCTTCAAAAACCCATGTCTATAAAAATAATAATAATATTATTTCTTAACATGCGCTAAACTCGCAAATTAAATTAAATATTATTTAATCAAATAATATTCAATATATATTATTTCTCATTGGACCATTAAACTCGGTCTTTCATTCCTCATTAATATATATCGGGCCTTGAATAATGATTATTTATTTAATAAATAAATATCACTTAATTATTCACCAATAAATAAGTAAATATTATATTCACTAAATTGAAAATAAATATATATTAAATATTCCGCTCACATAATATTCCTTCGAATAACTGGTGATGAAATATTTGTGATCAAGAAAAAATGAATAATTATTAAACCATATGTGGGAATAATATTTATTCAACTTGTTAAATAATAAATAATAATATATTATTTAACTGAGATTTTGGATACACTTAATGTGTGACCCACTAGGTTTCTTTCTTAGTGGCATTGGGTGAAGCAGCCTAAAGTCCAAGGTTGACGTCTAGTAACATGTCAAGACTCTAATAGAGAAATAAGTTAATTAATTAATTACATAATACCTTATAAGAACACTTACCGTGTAATATAATCTCTTTATCATGATATCTCTAATCAAGCAGGTTGCATGCTGGTGCCATCAACCTATGTGTTTGATGCCTCTTTCTTTGACTTTTTGGAAATCAAACTTGCCTATAGAACATAATGATCATGGATTTATTTAGGCTATATCATTTCCATCAAAGGGCCTGAGATATAAACTTATATTAAAGAACGGAATGGAAAAATCCTTTCTTGTATTATTCATTAATGAAATATTACTCATGACACACCCAGTATATCCTACGTCATTGTGAATGTATGTCATCAAAATTTTCATCAATATATCAAAGTAAGTGACTTATAATACTCATTAATAATAATATTAAAGTTTAAGGATCAATACACATGTCTGAAGATAGGAACATCCAATGACACATATAAATATTGATTTCCTACTGGCGGGTCTCATTTTCATAATATCCTACACTGGATATTATCAAGGGTGTACACCATGAGAAGGTGCATCAAAGTCCTATAAGTCACCACCCCTGGTAGCCTATATAATTTTTGTTCCTAAAATGATTTCATCCGACTATATAACATATATTTAAGAATACTATTGTGGCATTTCTGGGTTCTCATCATAATAGGGAACTGCTATGACCTTTCAGTGTGACAACTACTCTTATATTATTATCACATATAATGTCACATAGAAGAACAATCATGACGTGATAAGGAGTTTATTGATATTAAAAAAAATTAATATAGGTTATCATAAAGTACACAAAATTTGGTTATAGAGAATCAACTCCAATATGTAGAAATGAGAGTTTTCACAAGCCTATGGTGATACATGCATTTTTCAAGTATGAGCATAACTATATATCAAATCTATCTTGAGTTAAGAGTGACTTGAATTTCCAAATGAGGAAAGTTTTGATTGGTTCATGGATGGGTTTTTGAGATTAAAAAAATTAAAATTGAGGATGTAAAATTAAAGGAAATTTATTTTCATAGATGAGACATGATAGATTCTATTTCAGAAAGGATCTTGAAAATTCTCTCATTATTTTTTTTTTGTGTATTTGATATCGACATTAAATATTTTTTTCCATAGAATGCAAAATAGTAAGTGTGGGGAGTTTATAAACCATGTTTTTTTAATATGTTTTTTATAATAATTGATATAATCTTTCCTCAATTGATATTTATTTGAATATTTAATGAAAATTTTTATTTTGGTATTGAATTTGAAAATTCAATGAAAATTTGGTTTTTCCCCTTTTAATTTCATTCAAATATTGTCATCATAATTTTTTTTGTGGTGTGAATTTTGACTTTCAATTTTATGGATAGATTCTAAATTAATTGGGATGCATTTTTTATTGAGACCATTTTGGTTGAATCTTATGTTTTTAGGAAGAAAGTTAGTCATGAAGTTAATGTTGGACTGGATTCAACATATTGAAACAACTAACCATTAGGGCAATCAATTTTTTAACCATTCATGTAATTGGATAAAATATTTCATGATGTTATAAAGCTCGATTTAGATAATTTAATTCAACTGGACTGATAGATGGTTCACAAGGTAACTCGATCAAAAATACGACTCACGATAAAGTAAATTTAGAGGCAGAATTCCACATATACCCTTTATGGAATCTCAAACCCCCCCACTCCATTTAATGGAAATTTTCACACTTTTGAAGGGTTTTATGTGGATTTAGGAAGGTTTTCTAAAGATAGTGGTTCTATTCTAACTATCTAACTATTTTTAAGAAAGAAAACTTTGTGCAAGGATCTCTTCCAAGAAGGTTCACATCCTCTTCTTATACTTTTTTATTTATTTGTTTTTATGCATGTAATCTCATTTTATCTTCCATAAAACTTTTTTTAATCTCATTTCATCTATTTATTTTTCTTTTTGTTGATTAAATTCAATATTGGATTCTAGATTGGGTTTTACCGTTTCAATCCTTTTCTTGTGAAAATCGCATCCATGATGACAACTTCGCTCATGGAAGGGTAGTTTCTGTTTATAGTTAATATAATTCATAATCCCTTAATTTATTTGTTTTGAATCCATGAAAATTCTATAATCAATAAATTGTTATCAATTTATTATGTTTTCGATTCTAAGGAACTTGATCAATTTTCACTTTGACCGTGAAGTCGGTCTTTTATGAATCATGATAGCAGAACTTTAATCACCAAATAAAATCAACTTGAGATCAATTAATAGGGTTTAAATATAATAATAAAACCCAATTAATTATCATTTTTGGGTGTATATTATTCTATGATTGTACACTAACCATAAGTTAACTTTTGGACCACAATAAAAGTTGGGTGCCGCGATTGGAATTCTTAAAGCCAACATAGGGTTCATTCTTTCAATCTTTGTGGCCAAGTTAAGTTTCATAGGGTTAAAGGTTTAATATGATTAGGTAATAATAATTTATATATATAAACATAAGTGGTAATTATTAATGAATAATTATTGGGTAGATTATATCAATTACATATTTTTATACTGGTGTTTTTAATGAAATTATTTTCTTGTTTACTTTCATTTGTTCCAAAGTCACTCACCAAAACTCCTAATTTCCCTCTTGTTTTCATAAAATATAAAATACCAAAAATATAATAAATTAAACTAGAATATTTATCGATTTTTACTAAGTCACCTCAAGAGATACTACCTAGGTAAACCTATATGCTTCACTTAGAAAAAAATCACAAATAATTTGAGAGCATGATCGAAAATGCTCATCATGTGGGTCTTTTTATGTAATAGATTTCCAAATACTATAAAACTATAAAACTCAAGGTCATAAGAATGAGAATTTTGAAATATTTGGTAAAAACCATGTAATTATGGAATAGTTCTGTTTGGACTATTTTAGTTAGTATCGATGCAACGTTTAGATAACTTTAGAGGTTAGGATGTTATTCGATAAGGATAATTCAAATTGTTTAGATAAAATTTTGGATTGATATTTTGGTTGGTGGGAATAAATTAAGATGCATAGATACCCTTAGGATTTATTTCATGATTTTATGTCGATTTAATTATGGTTCTTTTGGGAAAGAATTAATGGATTTTTTGGGAGAATAAATGATCAATGTTTTAATAATTTTTGAATTTAGAATTTAATAAGGAAGACTCTAAGAATTTTTTGGTTTTATTTATTTTAGGGACTAGGTTAAGAAGAATAATAGGATAAAAGTTTATGTAACCAAGGTTGAACCAAAAGAGTAATTGTTTGAACTAAAAGTGTTATATGTTGAACTAATGTTGTCTTTATTTTAACTAAATATGTCATAGGTTAAGATATTATAGGAATAATTTCTCATATGATAATTTATTCTAATTTTATTGGATACTATCTTTACTCTCACTAACAGTTTGTTTTTTAGTAAATGGATGGAAATAAAAGGAATAACACATAATAAAATACTTTCTGAAATGACGACTATTGTCCTTTAGTGTATCTTTTAATCCATTAATGGTTTAAAAATAAACCAACATGATAGAAAATAAATTTTTTCATGTTTCAAGTAAGAAAAATTCATATTTTCTATTTATCATATGGATTTTTAATTGAATCAATGGTGAAAATTGATCAAAACACAAAAATAAAGGGTGAAATTAATCTTCATGAGTCAAAATAATTTAGGTAAAAAAATCATATACCACCTATCTCAATGGTATACAAAATCCTGAAACTCAAGAAATATGAGAATTAATCTATTAAGACTTATGTGGAAAACATTACAAGAATTTCAAGAAATGCCTTTGGAAACTCATTCAAAAATATGAACCTTATTATAAAAAATATTTATTTATTAAGGTTATGGAGGTTACAAGAAAAAGAAACAGCACACACAACCCAAGGCTAGTAAAGACAGACCCCACACCCTCTAAGGGTTAACCCACTCCATAGACAACTCATTAAATTTATTGACCTAAAGTCCCTATAGCTTGAAATTCATTACATGGCCCTAAGGCCCCCTGTCTATGTCATGTGATCTATCAGTATGTACATGATTATGCACCTCTACCCTCATCATCGTCTATTCTAGTGACTATGTCGACGTCTATAAATGACCCAGAAATCCCCCCAAGGGGGATGCCAAGATTTGAACCCTGGTCATATGTAGAATTAAAGGATGACTTTATCACTCAAGAAAACCCCCAAATAAAAATGAAGTATTGGGTTACGAACTTACGAGGTATTTTCAGACGCAACACCACTTATTTCCTGGGCCCAAACCAACACCTATGCACCATCCTCCCTAGCTTAATTTGAGCGTGGAAGGACTTGAACCTACATCAGTCATGTTGCCATGAAGTGACCAATTTACAAGGTACCACTTGAAAAATGGAGTATTGGGTTACAAGGTTTTGTCGGGTGTCACACCACACCTTTCCAAGGCCCAACCCATCACTTGTGCATCGCCCACTGCCAACTAAATTTGAGTGTGGTGGGACTTAAACTTACGCCAATTCTGTTGCTAGGAAGTGGCCATATTTTATAAACAAATATACATGGTTTAACAGTGAAGACTAATGAAAATATTAATATATTATTATTGGGATAAAATGATGAGTTTCTTGGTATTAATTTAAAAATTAAAGATCTCAATAAAATCTATATCTAATGTTATGTCTATTTGTTTTTTGTGAGACCAAATTAAAATTACAATGTGATTTATTTAATGGGGGAGAATGTAACAACCCACTTTTTTTAATAATATATCATTTTAAGTTTTATTAATATTCATGTTATGAATATTAATTTATTTAATAAATATTTATTTTAAAATGTATATCTGTTTATTTCATGCCACAAAATATATTATATAATCAATTAGATACTCATTATCTATTTAGAATTATTATGTTAACTTCATGTCATAAAATATGTTTTATTTAAATATTAAATATATTTCTAAAACATGATTTATTATTTTAACATATTTAAATAATTATTTAATTATTATATATTTTATAAATGGATGTTCATATTTATTTTAAGGATTTATATTGATATATATCATTCTTACTGTTTTATAAATTATTATGGCATGATATGAAATAAAAATGATGTTTTACATTAAGAAATATCTATTGTTCCACAAAAATATTATTTTTAATATATTATTCATTTTTATTTTAAAAGATAATATTTAATAATTGTATATTGATTTTAATAAATCAATTTCATATTTCGAATGATCATTTTAAAAATATATTAAAATTTTGTAAAAAAATTATAATAAAACAAGATATAACATTAAGTAGTAAATGGATGTATAATCACTGTTATTGATAAACTATTACGGTAAAAGATTTTAATTTATTTTGAATTTATGTTTGTTATAGTTTTAAATAATTGATTTTTAAAGTTAATATTATAATTCAATGTGTTTATAAATTGAGTATACGTTTGGATTGGAATTCCTTTTAAAAAAGAGTTTGAATTCAAATCGAATTCTATTACTTATTAATTTATAAATATCCAGAATATTTTATCAAAATTAAGAAATATGTGAAATATATTAGAATATTATAAATATAAAAGAAATATTATTTAAAGGTTCAATGTTCAAATTCAATTTGATTAAATCTTGAATAATAAAATTTAATTCCTTTTTAAAAATATAAGAGTTCAAGTTCGAATCAAGCTTCACAACCCATTATAAATATGTGTCTAGAAAGTCATGGAACACTCAATAAAGATATGAAAGATGTAAAAAGAATTAAAATACCTAGAAATAAATTTATAAGGCTGATATATAAATTCAAAATAGTTAGAGTTTTAGTAACATGATTAAAACTTCTTTTAAACTAAAAAATTAAGCTCAAGTGGAATTCTACTTATTATCATGTTTTTTATGTAAAATGATATGTAATATTTTAGAAAATTTGAAACATATTAAAATAACTAATATACAAAAAATATTATTTTGAAAATTCAAAATTTGAATTTTAATTGGTTAGATATTGAGTAAAAAACTTAAACTCCTTTTAAAATTAGAGTTTGAGCTTGAATAGAATTTTACTTCATATTATTATATATTTATCTAAAATAATATAGAATGTTATAGAAACCTATTGAATATGCATTAACTAATAAGATATTCAAAATATATTTTAAAAATTATTCAATTAATATAAATTGATTTTTATAAAGAAAATTATGAAATCCCAGTGCTTATACAACATAAAAAAAGTAAAAAAAATCATATTTTAAATATATTATCATGATAAGGGTCAGAAAAAATAATTCTATGAAAGGTTTTAGATGATAAGTATGATGAATAATAAATTATTTTTATGTTAATATTTTTTTAAACTAAATAATAGTATAATCATTCAAAAATCTTATGCAATATAGACACTGTGCTTATGTAACATAGGAAAAGTCATAATTAAAGATTTTAAAAATGCTTAAAGTGATATGGTTTAGATTAATAGTTTTTTTTATTTTTAGGGATAATTATGAAAGTTAAGTAACTATATAAAAATTAAAACTTTAATTTTATAATTATATAGATATTTTTAAACTCAAATTATAAAAATAACCCTAAAATATATAAAAAATTATTTTTAGTTAAAAATAATTTATAAATTAATAAAAAAATCATTAAAATTTATCTTGAGTCATATGTAGATGATTATAACTCTAACATATAAGAACCTGATTTTTCACTCAGATATGGATCCTTTAGATTGTGGTCTAATTCTCATTTATGGACCTAATATGGATGCTTAATGAGTTTATGAAGGTATTAGGGGTGTCTAGGGATTGTACGGAACCCAGAGCCCAGTTTTAGGGGTGAAAAATCATGTCACATAGTTTGTTTTAACCATATGAGACAGAACACACAATTAGTTTTAACCATGTGAGGTTGGATATTGAGTAGCAAGAGGGCACACCATTTGATCTAACTGCGTGAAATGGGCCACATGTCCATGTGAGAATGTATTCAATTTTGACAGTGGAGTTTCACATGGTTGGTGCATGATTTCCCTAACTATATGGCCTAACCATGTGGGTGCCCCTTTCCTACAACAGATCGTGCATGGTTGGCCCATGATTTGGAAAACCGTGCAAAGGAAAATTTTGGGAAAAAATACCATTTTCCCTTAAATGATGTTTTAAGTTCACCCTATCCTCCCATTTTGTTTTCTAGAAGAAAGAACACTCAAATCCTCTCTTTTTGAAGCCTAAAGTTAAATATTCTAACTTTTGAGATAGAGCATTCATCCGGAGTCCAAATCAATCATCGTTCGTTTCATTGGATCCACACTGGTACATTCTCAATTCCTTTTTAATCATTCATCATTCTTCTTCCTATCAACAATGCTATTTAGATACAAGCTCATATGAACCAATTTCAGAGCATTGATACATTCTTCAGATCTAATCCAATCCAAGCTGAATTAGAGGATGATACTAGATGAGGAGATTTATACGAGTACGAGGTAGGTGGTCTATAACTCACTCCTCAAGATTCTTCGTTTTATAAATTGTTGTGTCGCCGCACTGATTTCATCGAGTATCCTCTATTGATTTAGTATGCCGTGTTTACAGTCATTAGGATCATGTTCTATGACCCTTTTCATATATGTTATTCATAGTTTGTGGCTACTACTATAACTTCAACCACCCCATGTAGGGTGATTTACCAGAATTGAGTTTTTAGTGTTTTGACACATTTGAGCCATTGTTCGGGTGTGCCTCAGCTTGAACCTTATAATGATATGCCTCCCTATATTAAATGACTATTGAATTGGTTATGCTAGCTCCACTTGATCCACCTAAGTTAAGTGCTTAAATTTTATTAACCAATGTTAAATAGAATTGGCAAGTATATGGTATGTATATGACTTGGCCTATTTGAATGAATGTTTGGTTTCATGTATGTATAACCCCTTTCCACTTAAGATAAAAGGTATCAGAATGAACTAGAGGAATTAAATATGACTTAAATTGATTAATTAAATGGTTTCTTGCTCTTTTGGACTTGTCACACTAATGAAAGGCAGTGGCTTGAACCTTATGTTACATTAAATGGATTGAGTGTTAAATGAACTAATTAATTAAATGAATTGAATGTATGGTGACTAATTATATATATAGACCTTGACATATTTATAGGAGTGGTTTGACTTGATCTCACCTTGGATTCCCGAGGGAATGCATTGAGCACTTGAGGATGCCATTTAAATACAAGGATGTTGGTTGTCTTGGTTGAGACCCATCATTGAAATCGATCCTTTTATATCATTGGATGCCTGGTATAACACCGTAGGATCCCTCCTTTACTATTATAATATGTCTTGGATACACTCCTTAGATCCATAATGGATTTTATAGACATGAGATGTCTTTGTTACATCCTTGGGATTAGTCACAGCTTATCTCATTTTACCTTGGATTTATTCCTTGGATTCAGTTAGATCAAACTATTGTGGAATGCTTTTGATGATGTTCCTTGGATTACACTCTTACCCTTTAGCTAGGCAATAATTACTACTCAGTTAGCTACCCTTGAGGTATTGGTTGCCTTGGTTATTACCTTGGAACCCTTTTATTATTAATATCAATATAGGTTTCCTTGTTACAACTTGGAACCTTTACTAGTACTATCACGAGGTGATGTAAGTGCTGGATATACCTTACATGACTTAATTATATAAACTGGAACTTAATTAATTAATTAACTAGTTACATGTTCAGACACCAACCAAGAGCTGAAGCAAGTACTTAGATATTTACATTACTATACTGATTTTCTTTTATATATGCATGCTTTCACATTTTTATAGTTTATATTACACAGACAGGATGTTATAGAAACTGTTGGTGGTGACCTACTGAGATTTATCTCACACCCTATCAGGGCCACCATTTGTACCCAGAAAAACTATATGTATGCAGGTCCAAATGGCCTGAAGGCCTTCTTTTTTATTTTATTGTGTATAATCCCCCTTTTAAGGGATGAAGGGGAACTCGTACATGACCCATAGGCCCAAGGCATAAGGCCCGACACGACCCGTAATACATGACCTGAAGGCCTAAAGACATACCATGCCCAATACATGACCCATAGGCCCAACCCACTAGAACTACCCCTCCCCAGCTTCAGCATTATTGATCGCCTAGCTACGCACATTGCATTGCTGATCGGCTAGCATTTCCCCATATAAATCTGCACGATGACTGGTCCCGATGGCGGTTGTCACACCCTCGCATTCTTCCAATCCAGTTAGCTCTTCTTCTGGTGACTGTTACTCTTGTTGCTTTGATCCAATTCTGAGGCCTGCTCTGTGTGAACTAGGCTAATATATAGTCTTTGTGTCCCAAAGACCCTGAAGCCCAAAGGCCTTTGATGACCCGAAGTCCCTTGAGACCCGTAGGCCCAAACCGGTGGCCCGAAGGCCCAAATCGAATGAATAGTTTTGGCTGCTACAGTATCGAACATTACCTACTACAGAACCTTCTACAGTGCTGCTACAATAACCTAAAAATTCACCTCCACCCAGTTTTGAACCTGGGTCTCTTGGATTCCAAGTAGGATCCCTTACCACTTGGGTACAGGCTTGTTGTCTATATGTATGTAGGTGTTGACAAAGGGAAGCAAGTTTCTTTGGACACTTGGTTACTTGGTTGCTTAGAATGGAGCTGGTAACAAATTAATGAGTTGGAGCTCAGGATGCTGGGGATAATTTTGGTTTTTTTCTACTTTTTTATAGCATTCTTTTCTACTGCCTTATATCCATGTTTTCTATCTTTCTAGTGACATGACATATATCATCATCAATTTTTGTATATTTCATCAGTCATTTAGTTTTTTATTATTCATGTATGATTCTGTTGTGTCATTTTTTACTTATATTGCTTCCAATAATTAGTCACCTGTTCTAATATGTCATCTTTTGCGATACACTCTGGTAATGAGGTCATAGTCTACCCACAGACACACCCTAGACCCTCGTTGCTAGTCGGCAGCCTCTGGCGTTTGGAGAGATACGCTTGAGGTCATGTGTCCAATCGGGATTAGGGAACCTTTAGTGGAATTTGTGTCCAGGATTTCACATAAAAAATCTTAAATTTCTCATTTATGATCCACTTTCCACTAAAAACTTTCATTAGAAACCCTAAATATTGAATATTTTTGAAAATGTCATCGAATATTGTTTATAAAAGGGAAATCATTATACCATTTTCAAGACACATATAAAGTTCAGTTTTCACTATATATTATTCCCAAATACCTCTTTAAACTTAATTTTCAAAATTAAAAAGGCTCTGGTCTAGCCAAACCTCTCTCCTTTGAAATATTTTGACTCCTTCCAAATGAGAAGACTCAAAGAGTAGGGTAAGGGTTCCCAAGTCACTACTTTCATTCTCATTTAAGATTTTTTTATCTTAAAAATCTTATAAAATTACTCTAAATTTTCTTCCCGGATTATATTTACATGTTATTAACACCATTTTTATTTATTATTTATGTTATCTCACTTATTATCTCTCATCAAACCCTTATTACAAGCTGTTACTATGTTGAAATACGAGTTTCAAAATCCATGAATTTTCATTTCAATTCTCCTCTTACCCCTTCAATAACAAAAATAATATTTAAAAGTAACTTCAAAATAATAGTTCAATTATACTCAAATATTTTTATGAAATTAATATATTAATTAGCCTTTCTTTTGTTTTAAACTCTTTAAAAAAACATTGTTCACCTATGATAGTTTTACACAACCTAAGTGAACGATGATGTTTTATTTTTCACTAAATACTTTCAATAATATTATTAAAAATAGATTTAATGATTTAATAAAAAATAAAAAATAAAATAATGTCATGTTTAAGATTCTAGAATGATAAAATAATCATGATAATAATGCTATTAAAAGTAAACAATTGAGGTTATTTTTAAGCTTCTAAAACAAGCTTATCGAGGAATATTTTCTAAATTATAAATATATCTGGTTATATTGAAATCATTTGATTCTTTAATGAAATAAAACATATATCTTGACACTTATAGAGACTATGAAACCAATTTAAGAGGATATTTGATTATTACCATCATACCGAATTTGTTTTTGAATGATGGACAAAACAACCTCAAAACGATTTACACAAGAAACATCAATCTAATCAATGAATAATACGTGATAATAAATAAATAAAATTGAATAATAATAATGAAATAAACATAATATAGATTAAAAATCAAGTAAATAATTAATTTAATTTGATTATTCAGGAATTTATAGGATGTATGAAGTCATCTGTGACTTGATGTAAGGGGATCCACGTCTCAATTTTCGTTTTTTGAGACATCTTCCATAATCTTAGTTTATTTTGTTTTAAATAATGTTTATACAATATCATGAATGGATTTTATCATATTTTATATTCAATTTATGGGAATAAAAATTCCATTTTAAGTTCTCTCGTTCATTGTCTTTGACTCATACATTACCAAGCTCATAAGGGGGAATTTCTCCTCATCTCTCTCACTTGCTCTCTTATTATTTGGGATTCTCTTTATTTTTTACTGGATATTTTTCTTCCATGTATATTTTCTTCACATTATATCATGTTTTATTAATGACCCTTTCCATTTATTATGTCTTATGTATGATGTTAGAAAGGGAATCTTTTCTCTATTTTCCTTTACAATGCACATTTAGTATTTTTTTCTCATTGATTTATTTTATTTTTATTTATTGGATTCCTCTAGAAATTTTCTTGTTAATTGTTCTTAAAATAAATATTTTCTCTATTCTTATTTATTCTTTTATTTCATTTCATTTTTCTCTAGATGGGTAATTTTTTTAACTCATTCAATCAGGACTATTTTATTTCCTTGGGTTAACTTTAATGCTTATTATTATGGGTTGAAAGAAAAGATCTTATGTGCTTAATTTGTGTAATGGTTCTTGAACATTATAAATGATGATAGGTGGGCCCAGGATAAATCCTTCTAATGAATTGGTAAATTATTTATTCCCTAAAGAAACTTTGTTTTAATCAACTAGTTAAGTTATTCCATAACAGGTTATTGGAATTAACTGGCTAAGTTATTCTATTATGGGTGATTATGGGTGTTATGGATATATTTTTCCAAGAAACATTCATGACTATTATATTCTCATTCAGCTTTCATATGAGTTTTCTTTATGATCTTATTTTAATTATATTTATATGGTTAAAGTATCTGATTTCATGATTGAATATAAGTTTATGATCTTATATGAGTTTAGTGCTTCTCTTTATGTTCTTCATGAGTATTCATATATTTCATAACTTGATCAGTTTCTTCACTTTTTTTATCCATTACTGATATTTATATGCTCCTATTATTTTTTTATAATGATTCTTATAGGGTTTAAGGATGTGTAGTAATGATTACAAAGTCAAAATTCTAGTTATGGTGATTAGATTAGGGTAAAGAAAATATATCAATAGAGAATGATTTAGTGAAAAATATTCAATTAGTGGGAAAAGTGTGAGTCTTATTATTTAATGGATTTCTCAATCCTCTAAAACTATAAAACTAAAGGTCTTGGGAATGTTCATGTTATAATATTTGGTTAAAACCATGCAATTATGGGATGGTTATAAATGGGTTGCTTTAGAAAATCTGGAATTTTGAGGATTTTGAAAGCGAGGGGCGTGATAGTCATTTTAGTCCAATTTACACTCATAAGAAATCATATTGACATCCCTTGAGGTGTTATTTCATATTCAAATGTTTTTTGGGATTTCCTCAAAATTGATTGTAGAAAAAATAAGAAAACACAGGGGTTTGAAGTTGAGAAACAATGATTTCAAGCATGTTAAGAAATGAAAACAAAAATCTAAATTTAAGTTGAATAAATCATCACAATTTTAAAAATGATGGATGGGTGGTTCTTAAAGAGACTAATAGAATATGAAGATTGTATCTGTAGTCAGTAAGTAATGTATTCAGTATGTGTTGGGTAATGGAGGAATAACCTAATGAATAAATAAGTAAGAAGCATCTTGGAAATGATTATGGATCATATGAGTTGAATCTTGAGTTTTTGA
The DNA here is from genome assembly GCA_963277665.1 of Viscum album. NCBI lineage: Eukaryota > Viridiplantae > Streptophyta > Magnoliopsida > Santalales > Viscaceae > Viscum > Viscum album. The sequence goes on along the minus strand of OY728163.1, from coordinate 513,162,394 downwards.
GGCTACCGAGATTCATTAAAGTATTGAAAGTTGAGTAATCATATGTTGCAAGACTTTGGAAATGATGTTTAAAATTTTGGAATTGTTTCTATGATGAATGAGGATGATTTGAAGTTATTTCAAAGTTCTTTAAAGTATTGAAAAGTTTTTCCAGAAGCCTAAAAGTTAGAAGTTTAAAGAATGTTGAGATAGATTCTGGGTTGTAGGTTATTAAAAATTAGACAAAGTGATTGATAGGTAATATATTTCCTAGAATCAAGAATTTTGAAAAGTCCACTACCACAAATCGAAAAAAGGGAAGTGCCAGCTTTTATTAGCGCTAAACAGAAAGCGCTGATAAAAGTCTCACTTTTATCAGTGCTAGTTTAAAATGATGATAAAGGTAACATTTATCAACGTTAAACAAAGAGCTGATAAAGGTATATCTTTCATCAACACTTTCTTTAGCGATGATAAAAGTTTTTAATAAAAAAATATTAATATATATAAAATTATTACATTTATATTCAAAAATAATGTATAATTACATACATTAATTAAAAAACACATGTTTATAATTAATATAAATATGATATATAAATATTTTTTTTAAATAATTCAAATATATATATAATTTAAAAAAAATATTTATAAGATTATAAATAAATAAATACATTTTTAAATAATTATAAAATTATAATAATTTTTTTAAAATATTAAATATATTTATTGTATTTCTAATTATATATTTATAATTATAGATATAAATACTTTTTAAATATATTTATTTATAATTATAATTATAAATATATATATAAGTAAATAAATATTTTTCTCTAATGAATTGATTCAATGTCTATATATATATCTCATGAGATAATGATGATATTCATGGATATGTTTATTTTCATATATTGATATGCATGAGTATAATTGACACAATCTATGATCATAAATTTATATGTGGAAATGATTGTGTTTCTATATTATTCTAAATGTTAGATTACCCATTCTTATAATGACACGTGCATATGTTATATATTCATGACTCATGAACTGTTCATTTATACATTAACACCCTTATTATTAATGCTTCCATGTATGTGATGACTCTTTTTATGATCTATACTTTTCATTCATGTTATACCTATAAACTTATTTATGTTCTCAAAAATAATTATAAAATTACAATAAATATATTTATTATACTTATACTTATAATTTTTTAATTTTATATAAATACTTATTAAATATATTTATTTATAATTATAAAATTACAGTAAATACTTTTATTATAATTTTATAAATATATATATTTATATATTAATATATATATAATTATATACAAATATTTATAAATAAATTTATTTAAATAATTAAATAATTATAATAAATATATTTATTATATTTATAATTTTATAAATATATATAATTATATAAATATATTTTTATAAATATATACAGATATTTATAAATATATTTATTATATATATATATAATTATAAATAAATAAATATATTTATTTATTTATAATTACAATTATAAATATATATATATATATATATTTAAATAATTTTAAAATTACAATAAATACATTTATTATAATTTTATAAATACATATTTATATATTAATATATATATATATATATATATAATTATATGCAAATATTTATAAATATATTTATTTATAACTAAAATTATAAATATATATATAATTAGATGGATGGGAGTGAGGACGGGAGTGAGAGAAGGCGCAACAACGACCCTACCAAAGAGAAGGCTTTAGTTGTTTCTTCGCCAATGGAGTGCAGAGAAGCTGGGGATGGTTTTTGTGCTGGCGAAGTAGAGAAATCCAAGGGTTTGGGAGATCTGGCTGCTAATCGGTCGGTTGTTTCATCACCAGATGATGGAGGAACCAGGGATGATGTTTGTGCCGGTGAAGCAAGGAAACCCATAGATTTGGGGGTTGATTTTGGAATTCTACCTATTCAGACTTTAGATCTGCTGGAATTGGGACGTGGATTAGACATTTGATTCACTAATGGTGACCATGCTGGTGATGCAGGGAAACCCTTGGGTGTGGGAGTCCCTCTGAGTCCCTTGAGTAAAGGATTGTCATTTGCGGAAGCCCTAAATAAAGGGTAGGATTTAGTCGATGAATTCTCCCACATTGTTCCTAATTCTCAATTGTTGAGATTTGATAATGGAGGTTTCATGATTATTTTAATCCCTGGTGAGTTCAAGGAGCGACTAGATGCCTGTAAGTTTTCTCTTATTAGACTATTAATTCTTGTGAATGGTGATAAGATGATTGGCACTGATGAGGTGAAGTCCCAACTATCTCAGATTTGGGGCTTTTCTAATTGGCGGATCGTTCCCATTGGCTGAGGTTATTTACATCTTATTTTCTCTCATGAAAATCACCGGTTATCTGCTTGGAGATCTTGTTTTTATGTTCTTAATACAGGGGTTTTCACCTATCTATTTGGGATCTGAATTTCAATCCGCACTTACAATGGAAGACAACTGTGCAAATCTAGACCAAAATTCATGGTCTCAATTGGGTTCTTTGGAATCCTATTATTCTAAATGATCTTGTTTTATGTATTGGTGCTCCCATTAATATGGATGCGAACATAGTTGAGGGGAAGTTTGGGTATTTTTTTCAAGGTTCTTATGGATGCTTACATGCTCAATCATTTTCCTGACTCAGTCACCTTAGTGGAAAATAGTGTTAAAATTGAGGTGCAATTTGAATATGAATGTATTTCATTATTCTGTAACTTCTGAAGAATTGTGAGGCATGAGGTCTCTAATTGTAGGAATGTTCATAATATTCAAATCAAGCATGCTAGAACCTCACATCCTGCTGGTAAGAAACCTCTTGCCACCTCATGTGTGAGGAAAGAAGCAATGAGTGGTGCTGATCTGAAGGGGAAGGGGATTGACATACCAACACCATCCTTGATATCATTGGAAGTAATCCCTACTGATCCTCCTAGGATGGATGGTTGCTTGATTGAATATGTTTTTGCTGATATTAGTCAACCTCCAAGGAAATCCAGCATTCATGAAGCTGATGATGGAAGAGTCTCTTTTAAATATTCCCTTATTAGAAGTGGTTACAAGCATGGAGGCACGAAATGTACTATTAACAAGGATGGTTTTCAATTGGTTTCATATAAAAAATATAATCAGTCTGTATCTACATATAAGATAGGGAAAAATGTTCTTGCCTTGACCAGGACTGATTCAGATGTAACTAACATTCTTGGGAATGTTATTCCTTTGCATATTGACCCATGTGGGCCGACAATGACTGATGGGATGTGTACATGAAAGGATAAGGATGCTATGGATGGTGGTAATGTCCCAATGGTGATGCACGATCTCCTTGTTGATAGGGAAGAACCTGAAGGAACTTTTCATCAAAAATCATGTAGATGGGATATGCATCCAAAAGTTCATGTTTGATGACATGGTAGAAATGAGTGGGCTATAGGGCATGGCCTAAATGTGAATACCAAGTCTTCTTCCATGGAATTGAAGAGCCAAATCACTTAGGAGTAAGAAAATATCAAGGAAAAGTACTTTGTGGTCTTCAATCAAATGAGCTCATAGTCAAAGTGAGAATCTACTAATGATGGCAATGGCTCCAAACAAGATTATGGGAATAATCATGTTCTTGATTTATAGTTTTCCTTTTTGGATGAGGGCATGCCTCTTTGTTTGACTCTATTCATCCTCTTTTCTTTGTCATATTTATTTTTTCTAATAAATTTCTTAGGATCATGTCCACCTATCTCCTGAACATTTTGAGTATATATATATATATATATAATTATAAAATTATAATAAATAAATTTTTTTCAACGGGGTACAGGTCAGTTGGTGACTTGTACTCGTCTGTGGCATCCAACAGGTGTGACAACCTTCTGGTCAGTTGTGCAATGGGTGAAAGCAGGGCCACTATAGATCGGGTTTTGTTATAGGCGGATGGCCCTTTGTCGGTGGAACAATGAGCAAAGCTAAGACCGCTGTGGATTGGGATGGATGACGATATGTTGGTGTGACGACGAGTGACAAGTAGGGCCGATGCAGGGCCGATTGTCTCGACGGGAGACAGACAGGTGGGCAATGTTGTGAAGGCAGTTGTGGTGCGGTGGCCCTCGATGACAGACGGGTGATGGGATGAAGAGAAGCGGAGTCCCTCATTGACGCACGAATGGTGCAGTAGACGACCCCTTGGCTGAAAAATGACTGGGACAGAGATAAGTGATGGCGTAAAAATGACTTGTTGACTGTAACAAAAGATTGGGTTGTCATGGGTTTAATACCTATTGGGCCAATGGGCCACATACTAAAAAAATAAATAAGGATTGATGGATGGACTATCCCCTTGGAGGGCTATGGCATGTCTTTTCGGCCTATGTGTGTGGTGTGTTTGTGTGTGTGTGAGTTTGAATGTAATTTTACGCCCAAACACCTAATATATAATATAATAAATATGTTTTTCATCTGGTTCATGTAATGGGTTCACCCTTTTTCCAGTTTTCAAAAGGGGCTATCTTTTTTCTGTTTAATAAAGGGGTTTGACCCTCAACCTTTTCAAAAAAAAATCATATATATATATATATATTTATAAATATATTTATTATATATATATAATTATATATAAATAAATAAATAAATATTTATTTATATTTATAATTATAAATCAATATATATATATTTAAATAAATATAAAATTACAATAAATGCGTTTATTATAATTTTATAAATATATATATTTATATATTAATATATATATATAAATAATTATAAAATTATAATAAATATATAAATATATACAAATATTTATAAATATATACACACACACATATATATATAAATATATTTATTATATATATAATTATAAATAAATAAATATAAATATATATAATTATAAATATAAATATAAATAAATATATATATATATATACATATATTAAAGGGTGATAGTTGTCACACTCTCGTGGCTCCATGGCGATTTCGAGGTGATTTAGACAATGAGGGTCTCGATGGCATTTCTCCTGGATGATTCAAAGAAGTTTGAGCTGGAATCATCTGCTCCTTCAAATCATGGACTTGGTTTTGGCGGACAAGGGGCTTTTAAAGGACTAGGTGCCTGGTCTTAGGGTTTCTTTTGATGATGCACTTCTAAAACCTGATCTTGTGAAGCCCTCTGATTTGAATTCCAAAGGAAAAGGAATCTTGAAGATGATGGGCCACTCAGATCCTAAAGACTCATGTAGTGATCTGTAAAGGGAAAGGTTTAATTATGCCCAGGCTATGGTCGGGATAGCTGGGTCGTTGACTTTCGTTCCTGTGAAAGTCTTCAATAAATATAATTTCTTTGGATATACAATCCCTAATTTAATTTCAGGATCCTTATGTGATGAGGCATCTATGCAGAATCATCAATCTTTTGAAGAAATTTTGGGGGACCTTAAATTTGCATCCCAAAAAATCATGAAGATGGGTGAAACTGCTTTTGTTGAAGCCAATCAAGGCATTCTTGCAGAAAATGTAAGGGATTGTAAGCACTATATCATTGTACATTTATCATTTAAAGCCAAAGAACATCAATGGAGTCTATCCGAGATTAAGAAAAGGCTTCTTGAAATCTAGGGTTTTGATGGTTGGACGATTACCTCATTGGGGAAGGGTTTTTTCATATTGTCTTTCCAAATGCAACTATAAAATCTAGGGCATGGGGGTTTGGTCTCTTGAACCTGAAGCACAGTTTCCTTAGGATACATGACTGAAATCCCTCCTTCAATCCTTTAAATTCTAAGAACTCACTTACGTAGATTTGGCTGTGAATTCATGGTTTGAGTTGGTTTCTATGGCACCTGTAGATATTATGGGGAATCTCCTTAGTTATTAGTGTTCCAATTAAGATGGAAAAGGATATAGAGAAGGAATGATATGGACATATTTCTTGTTTTCTTGTGAAGGTTGACCTATCCTCTCCATTGATTAAAACAATGGTTCTTTTGGCTGATGAGTTTCGGTTTGACCAAACTATTGATTATGAAAAAGCGTCTGATTTTTGTACAGATTGGCACAATATTGGACATACCTTTGAAAAATGTTGTCGAAGGATTATTTGTAACTCATGTGGGGTTAGAGGCCACTCAGATAATAATTATAGGCATGCTCTGACCAAGGAATCATCTTCAAATGATAAGGATTCCAATGATGATTTAAGACAACAAGGTAGTTTGGATCCTAGCATTCAAGGTCAAGTGATGATCAATATAGTTATCTTAACCAATCCCCCCCAGTTATCCATTGGTAAGTGAATTAATGAGAATTCTATTTCTGAGTTAGATTCTGAGGATGCATCTAACTTTTTAGATGCTATGGAGGATCAAAATGACCCGTACCTACACTCTTCCAGAAAAGAGAGGATATCTCTTGAGATATATACTCTTTCATCTTCTCAACTCAAGAAGATAAAGTCTGGAAAATCTAAGGCTTGTTTTAAGAAATATGGAAATGAAGTTCAACCATCTATGACACTGAATGCCTCAGTGTCTAGCCCATTGGATGGAGCACCCACTGCTGACAAGAAGCAAGTAATGGATGACAACATTGCACTTGCTACTATGGTACTTGCAGCCTCTATTCAAGACTACAACGAGGGGCAGAAAACCCTTGTTGTTTGGTCTAATTCTTTAGAAGTCTATAATGAAAATCAGATAGCCCCTGCTACGGACATGGAATAATATTCGATTGTTACTTATGATGATGATTTTAAGTAGGCATTAGTGACTAATAAGGCATGGCTTCAAACCCTTGTAGCATCCTATCTCTAACCTATTGTCTGTGATGGGGTAAAACCAAATACAATGGACTCTGATGGTATTGAACTGGATTCTATTAGTAGTTTTGTACAAGTCCCGACTATTGGTGGTGCCAAGGTGATGTCCAGTGTGGCCAATGACTCTACTTGCATCCAGGATGGGTTAGTTGTTCAAGTTATGGGAAAATTAGTAGATGATTCTAAGCAACCTATGGATGTGCTGCAACCAGAAGATGTCTGTGTTAAGGGATCTATTATGGAGGATGTAGTTGTTGATGGTTCTATTAGTTTTCTTGTAATTTTAAATAAAACCAATAGCAAATAGGTCTTCTGTGAAGAATTTGGAAATGACCATGTAGCTTTCTATGATGAAGGGAAATCCTCAGGTGTTAAGGCTACCAAGGCAAGGAGCAGACATGATATTAAGGCTTTATCAGAGGGCTCAGGTCTGGCTGGAGGGCTGAAGCCATGGACTCTTGAGGATCACACCCCACCGAATGACATATCTGACCCCCAAGCTGATGATGATAAGACATGGAAAAATCCCAAAACATGAAAGAGGGGCCTCCATCCAAGAGGAAGGGTCATAGGCTGATCTTAATTCACAAGATGAGATCTCTTCTTTTGGTTTTGGAAACTCAGTTTTTTTTTGTTTTGTGGCAGTGGTTTGTCATTGTTTTCAACATGTCATCTATTTGTGTACTTTATGATTATTTTCAATAAATTTCAGGATCATGGGTCTAACCCATGGTTTGCACCATTTTGAATATATATATATAATTTTAAAAATATATATAATAATATAAATAAATTATTAAGATTATACCTTAAATAATTGAGATTATAAATTGAACTCTAACATAACCCTTCCGCCGCTCGACCCTCAAGCTTTCACGGAACAAGAACTCTGTCTTCATTTTCACCATTATACATTCTCGATGAATAAATCTAAAGTATGTACGAATTTATCTTATTAGCACCTAAAACACTATTTTTTTAGTCATCACCCTCTGTGCATCGGAGCAACACCATCCTCTATCCCTCTGCATGTTGCGTACCATAAACCAGGGCAATCTGACATCATCACATCTTTCTGGGCCTTCCTTGCATGTATATTGTGAACATCACATCCCACACACTTTAAATCCAAACACACAACAAGTTAAACCTCTATGTAGTTTCACTTTTACTTTTCACACCAGCCATCTATACATTTGCATCCACCTGGTGTGACTTCCTTTTGCAATTAGTGGTTCCTGTCGTGTTCTTAGTTGTATAGGGTTTGCTTTTGCATCTCAAATATAGATGGGTGATGATTTTATACTTTCAGTGAGAGTTTAAGGTCTTCAATAGTGGTGTTCATGACCATCACCACTTTAGATCTAGTTTTGTGTCTTAAATCTGGACATACCCATTTTTTATCAACTGTGGCCTATGGCATGTGAGCAGATGCTTGTATTTGAGACTGAATTTTATCCTAATATTTTAAAGAACAATATATTTTCTATTAAAGTATTTATATGAATTTAGTAAGAAAAAACATTAATAATTAGTCTATGGACATTATCGTACATTTAAAAAATATATAGAAAACACTAAAAATACTTGGTATGCAAATGTATTTTGACATATTCAAAGTGTTTCAAGTTTATAATATTATAGTTTTATACGTTGTTAAATTTATATACTTTTATAAATTTATAGTATATCATATTATACTAATATAATTTAATAATATTTTTTTATTAAATATTTATAGTTTTATAGTTTTATTCATTTATAAATTTATATACCTTTATAAATTTTATAGTATATCATATTATACATATATAGTTTAAATATAAAATTTTATTAATTATATATACTTTTATAGTTTTATAGATTTATAAATTAATATAAAATTATTTCTTTATTCATTATAAATTATTACACTTTTATACTTTCATAAATTTTACTTTTATATATTACAATTTTATGCTTTTATAAATTTATAAAACTATATACTTTTATAAATTATTTATACTTTTATAACATATATATACTTTTATATAGTTTTATAAATTTATATACATTTATAAATTATGTATATTTCTTTAATATATATATACATTTATAAATTATGTATATTTCTTCTCATCATTATCTCAAAAATGATTTTTAAAAGTTACTCGTTACATTTTATTTTTATAGAAATGTTCAAAATGTTTTATAAAAACTTTTTTTATGATTTAAATTTAATTTTCCCCTTTATATCTAAAGGATATATCTTCTAATGAGTTTTGATTCATGATTTATACACATAAATTATATTTTGATACAATTATTCTAGGAATTTGTAATTTTGGTATCAAACGATCTCATTCTTGATGTCGTTAGAAAATGTCATGTATCCCATTTTTTGTGGGTTGTTTTTATAATGTGATATATAATTAATTTCATATGGAACAAATATGTGTGGTTTATCATTATATTATGAGTGGGACCTATATATCCCTCTAATGTATTGAGTAAAGTATAATATCTCATGATATCACTATGGGAAACAAATTGTGATGCTCAATCCACAATGGGAAACGAGTTTTAATGTTTGATCAACTATGGGAAAGGAGTTGTGATGCTCGATCCACTATAGGAAAAGAGTTATGGTGACCAATAAACTATAAGAAATAGGTTGTGGTTCTTGATCCACTATGTTTTGATGATATTCTTAAATGAACTTGACATATTCTATGATTTTCTATGATTATCAATATGGAACATTTCTATGTTATTCCACATGTTTATGTAATTCTCTAGAGCTCATAATTATTGTCATATATGCCTCAATCCATCAACAAATATAACATCATTTGATCCAAAATTCTTCACTATAATTTTAGTGCTTCCTATGCCATTCAATTTAAGTGAAAAATATTTTTTAAAAGTGAAATGTCCTCCATTATATTTATAAATTTCCTTCAATAAGTTTTTGTTTTTGATAATGTGGGATGATAAATCATTTTTCAATCTTTTCATTTTCTTTCAAACAATTCATGATATCCATTTTCAATTGAACATATTTTGTGTATTTATTTTGTTAGATATAAATTTTACCGAATCAAATAGGATGGATATGAATAGAGAATGGATGGATGTCAATCATATGACAAAATAATATGAAGATGGGGTGAAAAAGTTCATTAAGTTTGCAAAAGATCGTGCATATGACTCTTATAAAATATTTTTTTTGTTCATGTTGTTTTTATTCAAGAATAATTAGTCCAAAGGAGTTGGAAGAACACTTGATCTGTCACAGAATTGATTGAAGTTATAAATGTTGGAGTAAACATGGGAAAAAGAAAATTTAACTAGTGATTCAGATAGCACTGCATTTTATGGATCATTTGATATGATTACAAGTATGAACAATGAAGAAGACAATATTTATGATGTGATTACATGTGTGAATGATGATGAAAATCATATTGAGAAAATGACAATGAAAGTTGAAAATAAACTTAATGATTGTCCAAAATTGTTTGAGAAGTTAAAGAGTTGTCCAAAGACGCCATTATATGCTGGTTTCACTAAATATACAACATTCTCAGTCGAACTGAAGCTGTATAATATAAAAGTAGGCAATGGAAGGAGTGACGCTGGTTTTACTGAACTACTTTCTCTCTTGAATGATATGCTCCCAGAAGATGATGAGATCTCTAACCAAACATATTATGCTAAAATAATTCTACGTTAGATGGGTATGATCTATGAAAAAATACATGTATGTCCAAATGACTGTATACTGTTTTTTAAGGACCAAAAATCACTTAAATAATGCTCAAAGTCTGGTTCTTCTCGATATAAGAAAGACGAATCAGGTCCTAAGAAATTTGTATGGTACTTTCCAATCATTTAAATGTTTAGGATCCTATATGTAAGTGAGGATATTATAAGACAATTGACATGGCACATAGATACAAGAAATAAATATTGGAAACTTCATCACCTGACAGACTCTCCTCAGTGAAAGAAAATTGATCATGAGTATCTTGAATTTGGAAACGAGCTCAAAAAAAATCATCTTGCATTATCTATAGATGGAGTGAATCCTTTTGGTTTTCAAAGAAGTATTCATAATGTGGCTGATTATGCTGGTAAATTATAACTTGTCACTGTGGTTATGCATGAAATGAAAATATATTATGTTATCTATGCTTATATCAGGACCAAAACAACCGGGTAATCATATTGATGTTTATGTGGCTCTTTCGATCGAAGATTTGAAATTATTATGGGATTCATGCGTTATGTTGTATGATGCTTATAGAAATGAAGAATTCATGTTAAGAGTCATGTTGTATGGGATGATGACTTTTTTTATTATGAAAATTTGTCAGGATATAGCATTAAAGGAACTCAATGCAGTATAACAACCCTTCTCTTTATTTCATATTTAAACTTGATTTATTACATAAAATTTCACTTAATACAAACCAGAAGATAGAGATATCTAATGTATTTGGAAAATTAGTAACATTACATAACAATTTAAAACAATAAATACAACTTCTTTATTGAAAACTTCTTTTTACATGATCACAACATTCCTTCATACTTAACACTATATAGGGTAACCTGAGGATATAAGAAAGGGGTGAGCTATAAAGCTCAGTAAGGGACTAAACAAGACATAAAATGAAGGAAACAATAAATTTCAGACAATATGAATATTAATGGAGTATAATAAGAACATGAATATAAATTCATGATATAGAATGATAATCATAACTTGGAAATGTGGTAGCAATATACAACATGCTATTAACATGAGTAAAAACCCATTGCACATGAATTAGCATGAGTAAACTCTCATTGAACATGAAGTAGCATGAGTAAAAACCCATTAAAAATAAATTAGAATGAGTAAAACCTCATTTCACATGGCATATAAGGATACTAAACAATACCCAATGCATTGGAGCGCTATCAGGGCGCACCCTTCATAATAATTTCATTTTCATGTATAAGTGTGTCACATAGATCATATAACATGGATTTATTCAACATCATAGGTTATTCCAAGATCAAGAAATGTGGAATACATACATATAAGTACTAGATCAATAAGTATATGGGCATAAAGGTGAATGCCCTCTATAGGGAAATGGGTATGATATTCATTACATAATAACTTTGGTATGGAAAATCCTAGTGCAATTTCGCCAGCATAACAACATCAAATAGAAATTCGTAAAATGGGTTGATAAGAGAGAAATGGGTATCTCATCATTTATTCATGAAATGGAAAGTAAGGAATTGATTATAAAAGGATAATAATATAACCAATTTTAATTAAAAATATTAATTTCAAATAAGTTTCTTGAAATTAAAAGAGGAGAGGAAGGTGATAATCCCTTACGAAATTTCGGTATGGTAAAAAATGTATATAAAGAATCATGGACAAATTAATGAGAGTGAAATGAATATCTAATTATTTATAAACCAAATGGATATCAAGGGGAGTATGTATAAACATATCCCAACATATGAAAAATTGAAATTAAAAGACATATCATAAAAGGAGTGTTTGATAAAAGAGGTGGAAGATCCCTTGCTTGGATTCGTGACTCCAAAGGCTTGGGAGATACTTATTAGGAGATTTGGGGAACCTTGGGGTGACTATAGGGAGTAGGGGAAGAGTTTGTTTGATCTTAAAAGAGTTCGAGTGAAGATAAATGAGCTTGGATGGCTTTATGTGGGAACAGAGGGAGATTTCTTTATTATTTTTGGTTTTGGACACTACACAATAAAATATTCAAAAAAACCAACCATATCATGGTTTTCTCACATGGTTTATGGAAAAGGGGAGTGTAATAAATTATTTTATAAGGTAAAGTTCCAAATTTATTAAAATATTTCCCTTAATTATGTGGAGGTGAGTCATTCTTTCAAGGAAATGATTTTAAAATCTTAAAATATTTTATGACTTGGAGGATTCACTAAGGATTTATAAAATAAATCAAATAAATCTAAAATCAAATTATTTTAAATATAAAACATTTATTTGTCCAAAGATACATTCTATAGTATTTATTACATAATTATTGGGTCATTATGATGTCATAAAAAACACTGTATATTTATATGGTATTTAATTTTTACCCAAAAATTCGTCTGTTTCAGAAAATTATGAAAAATTCTCCATTGGATAAGTTTTATGTACTGATTAAAAAAAATAATAATAATTTTATCTAAATAATTTTCTAAATATTTGAATTTTTATATTTAAAATAAAAACCGACATTTATTGAAAATTGAAGAGTTTTGACAAAAACAGTTTCAAACCATAATAAAAATTATGTTTGACTTCATACAAATTATATGATCATTTATATTTAATAAAAGTAATTTTATAATAATATTTTAATAAAATATTAATTATTTCAAAAAATACATTAATTCATCAAAATATATTTCTTAATTGAATTTGAATATTAATTAAAAATACTACTTGTGCTTTAAAATCATTTGCAAAGTAACAATAATAGGGAGAAAATATATTCTTTATTTTATAAAAAAATAATGTACATATTACTAATTCTAGGGTCTTGATACATATCTTTATTATATTATTATATGCTCTAAGAGTAAGGTGTGTGATGGTGGGGATTTCGTGGAGTCATTCGGTGAACATAATTTGGACTGTGATCTCAATGAGCTTGAACTTCTTCCGTAAATGGTTTCTCTCATGTTTGAGTTATTGGATCTCAGCTTGAGATTAGTCTAGGGAAAAGTCCATAAATTCTATCTCCCTTAGAAGATCTGATAAATGGATTTCATAGGGTATGATCCCACTAGTTGAGGTCGTCACTTCATTTATCTATGCCAAAATTATTTGTTAAAACCCTATATTTATACTAGTCATGTGATCATTGTTCAACAGATATGTTAACAATGGTAAAAATACTTAACAATAATTTAAAATCCAATTAGATATAATTAAATAAGTTCATGTGTTTTCTATGACCATAATATATTTAATTAAGTCAAAAGAAATGGAATTTTATTCATAATAGTTTGGGTCATTACAACCTTCCCCCTTAAGAAATTTTGCCCTCAAAATTTTCTTTTCCCATACTAAAATAGATGAGGGTAACTATGTTTCATTACTTACTCCAGTTTCCATGTTTCTTCTTCAAACTTGTGGTTTCTATAGAACACCTTGACGAGGGGAATTGTCTTATTTCATAGAACTTTTTCTCTATGATCTAAGATCTTCACTGACTTCTCCTCAAAGGAAAGGTCATTCTCCAATAGTATCACCTTTGGATTGAGTACATGTGATGGGTCTGGGATTTACTTACTTAAGAGGGATACATGGAATACATCACGTACTTGAGATAGGTTCAGTGTGAGTGATAGTAGATATGCTACTGCTCTGATGTGATCAAGGATTTTAAAAGGGCTGATGTATCTTGGAATAAGATTTCCCTTAATATCAAATCTCATGAATCGCTTCCATGGAGATATGCGGAGGAATACCATGTCTCCAACATTGAACTCTAGGTCACGTCAACTATTGTCAGCATAACTCTTTTGTCAACTCTGAGCAGTTTTGATGTGCTGCTGGATGATATTAACCATCTCTACCATTTCTTTGACTATTTTAGGACCATGAAGTTTTCATTCCCCAAATTCATCCCAACATGCCAGTGTTCTGTACATCTTCCCATAAAAGTGCTACATGGGGGGGCCATTTGGATGATAGAGTGGAAACTTTTATTGTAAGATAACTCCACCAAAGGAAGATGTTGGTATCATACACCTTTTAAGTCCATTGAGAAATATCTCAACATATCCTAAAGTGTTTAGATAGTCTATTTATATTGAACATTAGTTTGAGGGTGATTAGTTGTACTAAAGTTCAGCTCAGTTTTTAGAGAATACTGGAGACTTTTCCAAAACTTAGAGGTGGATCTTAGATCTCAATAAGACACAATAGATAGTGTAACTCCATAATTAATTACCAATTAACTGATATATATCCATGTTAGCTGATCCAGTGAGAAATCCTCTTTAATAACAATGAAGTGTATAGTATTTGTAAGAAGATCCACAAAAACCCAGATAGCATTGTTTCCTTTGGATGTCTTCAGAAGTCTGATGACAAAGTCTATGGTGATGTTGTATAATTTTTATATTGGTATGGGTAATGGTTATAACATCCCCTTAACCCTATACCTCTTAGCCTTCACCTCCTGACATACCAGGTACTTTGATGTATATTTAGCAATCCCCTTCTTCATGTTATCCCACCAATATAGATCTTGGAGATCTCGATACATCTTTGTGCTTTCTGGGTGAATGGAGAAAGTCAAACTATGTTCATCATCCAAAATTTATTTCTTTAACTCAAGATTTGATGAAATGCATAATCTTGACCCAAATCTCACAATCCCTTTTTCATTAACATTGTACTCTGAGGATTTCTCTTTTCTGATGGTTTCCACTTTCTTCTGAATTCTCACATCGCCTTTTTGAGCATCCTTAATCATTTCCAAAAGAGACAGTTGAGAAATCATTTTTAAAAGGATTGATGATGTTCCTTTATTTATGATTCTAATGTCCATATTCTTCAAATTCAATAAGATTGGATCCTTTTCAATTCTTACCAATGATATAATTGATGGCTCATTTCTACTCAGAGCATCTGCCACCTTGTTCGGTTTTCCAAGATGGTAGTGGATTGAGAAGTTGTAATCCTTGATGAGCTCTAACTATATTTGTTGGAACATATTAAACTCTTTTTATGTGAATATATATTTGAGACTTTTGTGATCCATATATATTTCACCCTTCTCCCTAAAGATATAATGCCTCCAAATTTTCAATATAAAGATCATAGCTGCCAACTCCAGATCATGCATGGGATAGTTTGCTCATGAATTTTCAACTTCCTTGAGGTGTAGGTAATGAATTTGTCATTTTTCATCAACACACATCCCAATATCTTCTACGAAGCATCACTGAAAATTACAAAAATCTCCCCACTTGTGGATAGTGTGAGCACATGGGCAGTGATGAGCCTCCTTTTCAACTCCATGAAGATTTATTCAAATTCATCATTCCAATCAAATTTGACTCCCTTTTGAGTTATCTTGGTAAAATGGTTTGAAAATCATGAGAAATTTCTTACAAATCGATGATAATATCCAGTTAACCTAAAAAATTTGCGAACATCTATCACAAATATTAGCATCGATCATCCCTCAATTGATTTTGTCTTAGAATGATCCATAGACATCTCATTGCTTGTGATGATATGACCCAAGAATGAGACTTCATTCAACTATAACTCACACTTTTTTTACTTTGCATCAAGCTTCTCCTTTCACAAGGCTTTTAGCTTAGTGCTCGGATGCTCCTCATGCTCCATCTTGGTTTTTAAGTATATAAGAATATCTTCTATAAAGACTACGAAAAATTTGTCAAGGTAATCTCTAAAGACTCTATTCATCAAATCCATAAATATTTTTGGGGAATTAGTGAGTCTAAAAGGCATCACTATGAACTCATAGTGCTTGTACCTTGTATGAAAAGTATTCTTGAGGATATCCTCTTTCTTCACCCTCGGAAATATCTGAACCGTAGATCCACCTTGGAGAAGTATTGTGCTCCATGTAGATGATTGAAAAAGTTATCAATTCTTGTAAAAGGATAATTGTTATTTATCATGAATTTTTTGATCTCACGATAATCAATGAAAAGGCACATTGATTCATCCTTCTTCTTGACGAAGAGGACTGGTGCACCCCATGGTGAGACACTTGGGTGTATAAACCCTTAATCCAAATTCTTCTGTAGTTGTTGATTTAGCTCCTAAAGTTCCACAAATTTCATTATATATGGAGTCTTGGATATTGGAAATGCCTCAAGTATAAGATTTATTGAGAATTCAACATCTCTACTAGGAGGAAGACCAGACAATTTCTTAGAAAACACATTAGTGAATTCCCTTATAATGGGCATGTATTCAAGGGTGATTCTTTCCTTAAACACAATCATTTGAGCTAGATATGCTTGCTCATAGGCCAATAATATCAATTCTTGGGATGATAGTGCTAACAAATATTTCTCCTCCTCCTTGCACTTGTATAGAATTGGGGGTCGATTCCCCATATAGAGAGTGATTCCCCTCTCATGAAAATTTATATTGGCTCTATATAAGGAAAGTCAATCCATGCCCAGAATTGCATCAAATTCCACCAAGGAAAGTATGACAAGGTTCGCTGGGATGTTCAATCCACAAATTTTGACAAGGGAGGAGTTATATTCATGGGATGTAATAATTTCCCCATTTTTCATTTTCACCGACATCTCTACTTCCATTATTTGTGGTGATGTTTGGATTGTTCTACTAAACTTTTGGGATATAAAAGAATGTGTAGAACTATAAAAGATAATCCTACCTTTTCAATTTTTGATTCTGGTTCTACGTTATCCAATATAGACTTAAGTATGAGTATTTTTAAACTATTAAACACATAAAGGGAAATACAATGACATTAAAAGGATAACTTATAAATTACATTTATCTCATTAACTTATGAGTTTCTAGGATTCAGACTATGTTATCCATGATCTACTTCCTAACATATATTCTTATAGGGTTTTTTCTTTTATTCCCTTAATAATGATTTGTAATGAGTTTATTAATTTACCGAAGCATATCCCCTGAAAGTGTCAAACTAGGTGCACAGTAAGGTCCATTGTCATGTACTAGGTTACCCTGATTCAAGACCTAAACACCTTGTTAGAGTTGTTACTCCTAGATACATTTTTTCCAGAACTACGTCCACATGCAGTATCCATAAAAGGATGTATTTTCTTGATAAACTACTTAATCTACACTTACCAAAATTTATGGATGTTTTCTCACACTTAGTCTTATACCTAAGGGTTTTCATTAGGGTTTTCAAATACTAATCCCAAAAATAACCAAACCTATCCTCTAATACCAACTATAACAACCATGTGCTTTATTTCATATTTAAACTTGATTTATTACATAAAATTTCAATCAATACAACTCAGAAGATCAAGAGGTCTAGTGTTTTTGGGAAATTAGGAACATTACATGACAACTTAAAACATGAAATACAACATCTTTATTGAATTTTTTTTAAATGACCACAAAATTCCTTCATACTTAACACCACATAGGATAACCTGAGGACATACATAAGAAAGGGGTGAGCTATAAAGCCCAGTAAAGGAGTAAACAAGGCATAACATGAAGAAGACAATACATGTTAGACAATATTCATATCAATGGAGCATAAAAGGAACATGAATATAAGGGCATGATATAACATGATAATCATAACTTCAAAATGTGGCAGCAACATACAACATGATATTAGCATGAGTAAAAACCCATTGTACATGAATTAGCATGAGTAAAACCTCATTGCACATGAAGTAGAATGAGTAAAAACCCATTGCACATGAATTATAATGAGTAAACTCTCAATACACATGATGCATCATGATAGTAAACATTACCCAATGCATTGAAGTACTATCAGGGTGCACCCTTCATAATCATTTCATTTTCATGCATAAGTGTTCCACATAGATCATATAACATGGATTCATTCAACATTATAGGTTATTACATGATCAATGAATGTATAATACCTACATGTAAGTCCCCAATCAATAAGTATACGAGAATAAAGGTGAATTTCCTTGATAGAGAAATGGGTATGGTATTCACTACATGGTGACTTTGGTATGGAATATCGTAGTGCAATTTCGTCAGCATAACGATGTCAAATAGAAATTCATAAAATGGTTTGATGAGAGTGAAAGAGGTATCTCATAATTTATTCATAAAATGTATAGTAAGGAATTGATTATAAAAGGATGAAAATATAACCAACTGAAATTAAAAATATTAATTTCAAATAAGGTTCTTGAAATGAAAAGAGAAGAATGTGAGGATCTCTTACGAAATTTCGACATGGTAACTAGTGTATATAAAGGATCATGGATGACTTAATGAGAGTGAAAGGAAAATATAATTATTTATAAATAAAATGAATAGTAAGGGGAGTATGTATGAACATATCCTGACATATGAAAATTTAAATTTAAATACATATCATAAAATGAGTGTTTGATAAAAGAGGAGAGTTGAAGATCCCTTGAATGTGTGACTCCAATGGCTTAGGAGAAGCTTATTAGGAGCTTTGGGGAACCTTAGGAGGGAACTAGGGAGTAGGGAGAATAATTTTTTCGATATTTAAAGAGTTTGAGTAAAGATAAATTAGAGCTTGGGTGGGTTTATATAAGAGAGAATAAAGATTTCTTTATTATTTTGGTTTTGGACACTACATAATAAAATATTCAAAACAAAAAATTATCCCATGGGTTTTTTCCATGTTTTCTAGTAAAGGGGGGTGGAATATATTATTTAATATGAGAAAGGGTCTAAGATGTTAAAATATTGTCATTAATTATGTGGAGGTGAGTCATACTTTCAAGGAAATGATTTTAAAATCTTAAAATATTTTATATGTCTTGGAGGATTTGCTAATATTTTATAAAATAAATCAAATAAATATAAAATTGAATTATTTTAAATAGAAAACATTTATCTGGATGAATATACCTTTTATAGTATTTATTACATCATTATTGGGTCATTATGATGTCATAAAACATACCGTATATTTATACAGTATTTAAATTTTACCCAAAAATTTGGTTGTTTCAGAAAATTATGAAAAATTCACTGTTGGATAATTCTGATGTCTTGATTACAAAAAATAATATTCATTTTATATAAATAATTTTCTAAATATGTGAATTTTCACTTTTAAAATAAAAACCAACATTTATTGAAAATTGATGGGTTGTGACAAAATTTGTTTTCAATGTTAAATAAAAATTACCTTTGACTTCATAAAAATTATATAATCATTTATATTTAATAAAAGTATTTTAATAATAATATTTTAATAAAATAATAATTATTTTTAAAAAATAATTCAATTCATCAAAATATATTTCTTAATTGAATTTGAATATTTGTGATTTAAAATCATTTACAAAGTAACGATAATAGGGAGAAAATATAGTTATTATTTTCTACACAAATAATATACATATTACTAATTTTATGGTCTTGATACATATCCCTTTATTACATCGGCATACACCCTAAGAGTATGGTGTGCGATGGTGGGGCTTTTATGGTGTCGTTTGGTGTACATAGTTTGTGTCGTGATCTTGATGAGCTTGAACTTCTCCCGTAAACGGTTTTGCTCATGCTTAAGTCATTGGATCTTGGCTTGGGCTTGGTCTAGGGTAAAACCTAGAAATGTTATCTCCCTTAGTAGCTTTGATAAATGGGATTCATAGGGTATGATCCTACTGGTTGAGGTCATCACTTCCTTTGTCTATGCCAAAAAGATTTGTTAAAATCCTATATTTATGCTAGTCATGTGATCATTGTTCAACGGTTATATTATCAATGGTAAAGATACTTAACAGTCATTTAAAATACATTTGGATATAATAAAAGAAGTTCATGTGTTTTTTATAACCATAATATATTTAATTCAAAAGAAAGGAAATTTTATTCATAATAGTAGGTGTCGTTTCAAGTGGTTCCATTTGCGAACAAGGTACACTGTCAATTAAGTTGAAACATTCATCGAAGGTTGTATTTATAGAACATAATAGATTTATACCCCAATGATATAAGTACCGATCTTGGATGACATCATTCGAGTTCAGAAGAATGTATAACACTATCTCCACTAACAAGTGATCAACTGTTTGAGAAAGAAAAAGATATAGACACTACTTTTGGTAAACCTTTTTCAAAAAACCTTATGAAACCCGATTGGAAAATGATATCATTTTTTTTGAATTACCATACTGAAATTGTCTGTACATCATACATTTTATTGATGTTGTGCATGTTGAAAAAAATGTATGTGATAATGTAATTGGCACATCACTAAATGAATCCAGCAAAACAAAGGATGAAATTAAGACTAGGTTGGACATGATTGACATGGAAATATGGGAAGAGTTGGAACCATTAAAGGGTGAAAAAGAATTTTTCTTCCTCAACCTGCTTAAACTCTTTCCAGACATGAGAGATATCAGTTTTTCAACTTCTTGAATAATGTAAAGGCTCCAGATGGGCATTCGTCAAATATCAAGAATATCATGTTAGTGACTAGTTTAAATTTAAATGGTCTGAAATCAAATGACTATCATGTTTTGATGAAAGATCTAATTCTTGAAGCTTTACATTTAATTTTACCCAAGAATGTCTGCCATACATTAACCAAGATCTTTTTCTTTTTCAAAACTATATGCAGCAAAGTTATAGACCCGAAAAAATTTCTAACTATAGAAAATAAAATTGCAGTCATATTGTGTGAATTGGAAATTTTCTTCCCACCAACATTCTTTGATACGATGGTTCACTTGATGGTTCACTTGGTGAGAGATATTCAACTATGTGGTCATGTACATTATAAATGGATGTACCCTATTGAACAGTATATGATGATTTTGAAAGGGTATGTCAAAAATTGAAGTAGTACAAAGGTTTGTATTGTAGAGAGATATATTATTGAGGAAGTCGATGAATTTTGTACCGAATACATGTTCAGTGTGGAAAGCATTGACCTACTAGAATCTCATCACACTGGGCGGCTTGTGGGTGAAGTAATTTCTAGAAAAGATGTTGTCACACTCAATATTACAGATCGAGAACAGACCCACCTTTATGTTTTCCATAAAAGTTTAGAGGTTTCCCCATATGTTGAAACCCGCAAAGAAATTCTTAAGCATTTGAATTCATGAAGGAGTGAAAGATGGATATCAAATACACATAATCAGTGGTTTATATGATGGTTTTGAGGCCATATTTTTAATGGTTTAGATGAAAATCTAGATTCAATTTCAGAACAAGATATCTAGTCAGAGGATCAAGTGTGTATATATTATCTTACAATGGTTATGTAATTAAATGTTATATATTCTATACAAATGAACATGATAAAGGCAGTACCATGAAAAATAGTAGAGTTACACTTGTGGTTGAAGCGATGCATGAATTTGGTAATAAGAAAAAAAATCCAATTTATGAAAATATGTTATACTTTGGCATTATCAAAAAAATATGGGAGTTGGATTATACAACATTTCACGTGCTTATTTTTCAATCTAAGTGGTTTGATAATAGGAGTACTATTAAAATAGATGAATTGAGATGTGAGAAAGTGTATTTTAGTAAGGAATGGTACAAATATGAATCGGTTATAATGACATCATAGGTAGTACAAGTATTTTATATTCCAGATCCTGCAAACCAAAAGTGGACAATTTTTCTCTTATTGACCAAAACCACTAAAGGGTCAGATGAAAATTCAACTAAGGATGACCCTTTCATTGGAGTATCGCAATCATTTCGTAGTAGTCTCAATGTAGATGGAGTTTTTTATGTCATAAGATACCACAATAAAGATATTTGGATACTCGGTAGAGGGGTTAAATCTCTTGAACCTTTAAAAAAGAGTTTAATAATAAGGTTATATTTTTTTGTAATATACATTGTGTTACCTCGTGTTATTATTTGTTCACTACTACATTTATGTAATCTAAATTAAATTTTAAACCAATTCTATGGATAATGAATTATGTGGGTTCTTATGCTCCCAATCCTGAGGAACAATAGGTTTCTCAACCTACTACTGCTCTCAGTGCAGAGGAACAATGACTTTTTGCACATGTGGATGCTACCAATCCAGATGAGCAACATATTGACAATGTTGAATCTGAGGAAATAGTAGACGATGAAGAACTGATGATGCAGAAAAATAAGCATCAGAGCATTACGGTGTTAGCAAAAATTATTAAGGTTAAAATAAAAGACATCAAATTCAAGGTTGGATGAAATGCACACAGTCAACCTGTTAACCCCAACAATGCCATGTTCAGTAGTTACATTGGGTTCATCACTTGACAATGCATAACGATTGATGTAGATCCGTGACACCATGTTGTGCTCACACTTAAGGCACTGATTTGGGAAGAGATTATAATAAAATTATAATATCCTTTATTTATTTTACTAAAAAATAAAATAATGAAACATTGACTTTCTCTTCATCATTCCTTGAATAGTGAATTTATAGTAGATGAACCCCACAAAAAATATGTATTAATTATTACTTGAAGGATTCACAGAGGCTTTCTCACAATTCCAACACGATTTTATCTTAAAGATGTTGAATGGAAAATAAACATGTACCCACCGCTTGCACATCTGATAATCCAAGCGGCATAGGATGCGTTTACTGGTCGTCCTATGGAGATATCTTTTCAGGTACATTGTGGATGGTAATAAATTGTTTGACAATATGTGTATTCATCAATTTGATTGAAAATTTTTTATTTATAAAATAGGATCTGAGTAATAAAAATAAGGAATTGGCAAAAAAACCAAGGTACCCCTACCATAAAGCAAGGATGGGGTATGCTTCACTTGAAAAAAAAAATTGATGCGTATTTTAAATCTACCGTAATACTTTTATGTGACATGAAACAAAAACATAATTATGTTCCTCTGTTTATATGTAGATTGATGAATTCAAATCCAAAATTACTTCCATCTCACTTCATGTATTATGGAAGGAGGCACGTGAAAATAAATATGAGATACTAATAGATGAAAACACACAAAAAGTGTGGGAAAAATATGGAAGTATGACATAATAAATTTTTTGCTTTAAATCCCTATTACATAAAAATGATTAATTATTTTCCTATATTTTCTATCTGACTTAGACACATGAATCATCAACACATTTATCGAATGAACACCTACTATCGGTGGCCTTGAAGTGGACAGAACAGTATGACTGCATCAGAGGTGCGGGTTTTGAGGTGACACCCAGAACATATTTTGAGGAAAAAATGATAGTATGATAAATATAATTAAATGGAAGATATGAAAACAAGATTATCTACCCTTGAAGAAAAATTTTATTGGCAGACTGAGTTTCTAGAAAATGTTATGGTGGGAAAGAAAAAATAAGAAACAACTCGACAACAATCATTGTGTGAAGATACCCCCCTCCCCACTAGGAGGAATTCATTTCCAATTAATTTTTCATCTAAAAAATTTAAGAATTAATGAAAAAAGTTCTGAACCGATTAATGATATTACAAATAAAAAAATGGAAGAGGTGAAACAAAAGGTCAAATCAAAACCATCTAAAGGATCAACCAACCGATCGAAAAGATATTTAAAAAGCACCTTTAACCTGCCCATTCAATATCCGCATTTACTAACATTGAATATTCATGAAGATAAAAAGTTATAAAGTGGTAGTAATCACATAGTTTATTTTGAAAAAAAATGTATGGGGAGGATGTTATAGAATACATTTCTCTTAAGAATGTAAATGAAATCATCAACTATGAATGGCTACGAGGCTCAGCTATAAATGTATACATGAGATGTGTTTCCATGATTTATCTTTCCAATAGTTGATATATTATGTTAATTATAACTAAATACATTTCATATTTTTTGTAGGTGTATATATCAATACCAATTGAAGGGATTACCCTATGAACATAAATTTGGAATCATTACTCCTCACATAACTTCTACATAACAAAAATAAATATATTCAAAAAAATAATGATATAGTGGAAAAACTATCCAAATCATTTGAAATCAAACTTACATATGATAGGCTCTTCTTAATACCAACGATGTAGAGGTAAAACTTTATAATTTAATCATATCAAATATATTTTCATTTCTTTCATTAATAATTCATTTTTCTATTTTTAGCCAACATTGTATGCTCATTACGGTCAATTTGGATACTTCAATGATTTCTTTCCTGGATTCATTGCATGGATAACAAAAAAACCGACCAGACATGATAATGTTTTTCAATTTGTAATACACTACATCCAACGTTTTAAAACTAAACCTTAAGTTATATATTTTATATTATGTTTTAATGATAATTATATTATGATAAGGTGATGTATAAATATCGTGAAAATCATGGAATGAGGACATACCATGCACACAAGGATCCTAACAAGTTCTACAAGTGGACAAGTATGAGGTTATATATAATAATATTTCACTAAACCAACATATATCAAAACAAATTACTTATTTTACTTAGTGTTTCTGAATTGTCCAAAACAAACAAATTGAAAAGATTTTGGTTATTATGTTTGTAAATTTATGAGAGATTTCATATTCCATCAACAAACTAGCATCCTCGAAGAGGTATTTTCGAAGATAATTATTATTTCATTTAAAATATTTATTAATACTTTGTGTATTTAAATTTTTCGAATAGTACTATGATTGTCTAAAATTATCATATTCACAAGACAACATAGAGTTGTTTAAAAACTAATGGGCAACATACCTGATGGAAGAATGTATACATATATCATGAAGGTGTGACTTCCATAAAATTAATGGATTTTCTTCTATTTATATTTAATTTTTTTCTTTTTAGTATTACTCTTATAAGAATTGTTTTCTTATATAGATGGATTATTTTGTTCAAGTTTGAGTGGTTTGTTCTAAGCTGCTCAAGCTCATGAGAGATTGGACTTTGAGGCTAGAAATGATATAATAACAAGAAAATAGGTCAAGAATGTATACAACCATCATGAAAATGTCAATTCATACTACTTATTTAATTAATTTAGGTCAAGAATGTATTCAAACACACCTTAATTCAATGCACGGTATGACTAATATGACTCCAAGTGTGTATTTTTATTTAAAATTGACAGTAATTTTAATAAAAAGAAAAAGTGACATACTAAAATCCAAGCAAACACATTCAGATTATTTTGATACTTTGAATGACCCATTAGTCATTTTTGATGTGTAGGAATCAACCGCACCTCAATCTAATGCATGGTGTGACTGATATGACTCAAAGTGTTTGTTATTAGTTTAAAATTTAAATTTTAATTCAAAACGTGTGTTACTCACTAATATCCAAGAAAACATGCTCTAATTGTCTTGATAATTTAGAAAAGATATTCATAAGTCATTTTTGGGATGTAGGAAGTATTATCACGTCAAACTAACACACAAAGTGACCGGTATGACTCAAAGTGTGTGTTTTCAATTTTAAATAACATTTTAATAAAAAACACAAGTGACAAACTCAAAATAAAGAAAACACATTTGAATTATTTTGATACTTTAGTAAAATGATCCATAAGTTATTTGTGACATGTAGAAATAAGCCTCACCTCAATCCGACAAATAGTGTGACCAGAATAATTCAAAGTGTGTCTATTTATTTAAATTTGACATTAATTTTTATAAAAAGAACAAATGACATACTGAAAGATGATAAAACACATTTGGATTATTTTTATATTTTAGGAAAGTGATTCATAATTCATTTCTAACATGTAGGAATCAACTACACCTTAATCTAATGCATGGTGTGACCGATATAACTCTAAGTGTATTTTTTTATTAAAATTTACATTAATTTTAGTAAAAAGAACAAGTAACATACTAAAACCCAGAAAACACATTCCAATTGTTTTGACACTTTATAAAAATGATCCATAAGTCATTTGTGACGTGTAGAAATCAACTGCACCTCAATCTGACACATAGTGTGACCGATATGACTCAAAATGTTTGTTATAGGTATAAAATTAATATATTAATTCAAAACGTATCACTCACTGAAAACCAAGAAAACACACTCTGATTGTCTTAATAATTTATAACATTTTATAAATCAGTTTTGGCATGTAAGAAGCAGTCTCACAGAAAACTGACACACGATGTGACTGATATGACTCTAAATACGTGTTTTCAGTTTCAAAAGACATTTTAATAAAAAACACAAGTGACATACTCCAAACTAAGAAAACGTTTTTTGATTGTTTTGATACTTTATAAAAACAATAAAAAATTCATTTGTGATGTGTAGGAATTAGTCACACCTCAATATGATGCACGGTGTGATCATTATAATTCCAAATGTCTATTTATTTAAAATTGACATTAATTTTAGTAAAAAGAACAAGTGACATACTGAAAACTGAACAAACACATTCAGATTATTTTGATACTTTAAGAAAATGATCCATAAGTCATTTGTAACGTGTAAGAATTAAACACACCTAAATATAATGTACGGTATGACTGGTATAACTCCAAATGTGTTTTTATTTAAAATTGACATTAATTTTAGTAAAAAGAACAAGTGACATACTAAAAACCAAGAAAATGTATTCAGATTATTTTGATAATTTAGGATAACGATCCATAAGTCATTTGTGATGAATAGGAATCAAACTCACCTCAATGTGATGTACATTGTGATTTATATGACTCCAAATATGTCTTTTTATTTAAAATTGACATTAATTTTAGTAAAAGGAACAAGTAACATACTGAAAATCGAGCAAACACATTCAGATTATTTTGATACCTTAGGAAAATGACTCATGAGTAATCTATGGCCTCTAGGAATCAACCACACCTCAATTTTATACACAATGTGATTGGTATTAAAAGTGTTTGTTATCAATTTAAAATTGACATTTTAGTTCAAAATGTGTGTCACTCAATGAAAACCATGTAAACACACTCTGATTGCCTTGATAATTTAGAATAGTGATTCATAAGTCATTTGTGATGTATAGGAAGCAGTATCACATCAAACCTACACATGATGTGACCAATATGACTCAAAATGAATGTTTCTAGTTTGAAATGACATTTTAGTAAAAAACACATGTGACATACTGAAAATTGAGGAAACACAATTAGATTATTTTGATACTTTAAGATAACGATCCACAAGTAATTTATGACATGTAGGAATCAGCTGCACCTCAATATAATGCATGTTGTGATTGGTATAACTTCAAGTGTCTTTATTTAAAATTGATATTAATTTTAATAAAAAAACAAATGACATACTCAAAACCAAGAAAATGAATTTGGATTGTTTTGATATTTTAGAACAACGATCCATAACTCATTTGTGATGTGTAGGAATCAACTACACCTTAATACAATGCACGGTATGACCGATATAACTTAAAACGTGTCTTTTTATTTAAAATTGACATTTTGTTAATGTATTCTTTCATATTAATGTCTAATTTATTTCTTTATAGTATTACTAACATAACATTTTTTTTCTTATATAGGGGAATTATTTTACTCGGGTTGAGGGAATTTGTTTGGAAACTGATACCATGGGTGGAATTTTTTGAGAGGGGACCACAGGCATCAAAGATGATGAAATGTTAATGTTTTTAAATATTTATAAATAGTAATTATAAATGTAATTATACCAAGCATTTTTTTGAAATGTATATATTAGTGATTTTTTGTATTCATGATGTAAGATTTATTTCAATTAAATTATATATTTTTCATATAGGTTATAGGTATTTGTTGCAATATGATATTATATAAATAGTACACTACAATAGGTTGGGCCTTTATCAGTGTTATTTCTAGCACTGATAAAAGGGACATCCCTAACAACACTGAGGACAACATTACTTTTTTAGCATTGTTAAAGGCCTTTTAGCGTGCTGTTAAAGAGAATATCTATAGTAGTGGTCCTCAAAGTCCATTGAGATATGTAACATATTTAATATTTCACGTAATATATTACGCTTTTAAAAAAGTATAAAATGTAAAATTCCTAGAATGTGTAGGATATTTTGTATAGGTAAGAATTTTTTTGAAGGCATGCTGGAAATTGATAAAGAAAATTATCTTACACACCAAGTAATAGAATTTTGGCATGTATAACATATTGTATAATGTGTAATAAATTCATGGGCATGTGTAAGATATTTTTTGTAGAACATTGGAGAATTCAGATAAGTAAAAAACCTTACACAATATATAAGAGTAACAAAATCTTATGAAAGAACCAAAGTTCAAGGAAATGAAATAAAGGGGATAACTTCACCATGATGCATAAGCATGATAATTTCTTACCTAAAGGTATTCCTCATTGGAAATTGGAAATGTCAAGAATCTTACATTGATACATAATAATATTGGAGCTCGCACTGTGATATGTAATAAATTATATTTCTTATGTAAGATTTATCTGTTATAAAAATGCTAAGACTTTTTTAAGCTAATAGGAATGATCGAGAAGTTAAGATAATAATAAGGTATGATATCACTGTATCATACTAAACCACATGGCCATATCAAAGTGAATATTTCCTATGATTTAAAATATGACGATGTTGTACTAAAATTCAAGATAAAATATCATGATGATTTAAAGATCCATGATTTAAGAAAATATTAATAAAGATGAGACATGAAGGAGAAGAATAAGCTATGTCGAGGGTTTCCACATAGTGAAGAAGGAGATCATGCCATGAAGAAACTTGAGGATGAGATACCAGCTAAAGCTAGTCATGTGAATTTATTCACAACCATTCCATGAAGAGAAAGTCACATCACAGGGAGAAGTGGAATGAGAATCATGGATTACAGTCATATCATGATATGAGTTCCACATTACAACCATTCTGTCCAATAGAAAAGTGATAATTCCCTCATACCATGAGAAGTAAGGTTTCACCATAATTGATTGTGATTATCCATTTATAAATGGAAAATATATGTGATTTTTGTGGAAGTTTTGAAGAAGGATAATCCCAAGTCTCATGGAAGGTTAAATAGTGAAATCTTTGACTAGGGATTTAATGATAATAAAGAGCTAGAAGATATTATTGACTAACTTAAATGTGAAGATCATGCTACAGAAATTCATGTAGAATTTCCATATTCAAATATAAAAATATTCTTCACATGGTTATATGAAAATATAAAATTAAGAAGAATATAATGAAATGGATTGTTGAGAATCTGATATTAAATACCAAGCGATAAATTTGGGAATTAAAATGAGAGAAACTGATGATAATCTGAAGACAAGAACCTCTTTGTGGAAGAAGAAGAAAGAAGAAGAATCTCGGTGAAGAAATTTTTTGAGAAGAAGGCTGACGCTACTGTTGCTGCTGGGTTAAAGCACTTGCATAAGATAGAAGTGAGAACGAAGTCCTATCCTATGATATCTTTATATCTTTATATAGTAAGGAGAAGAAGTGAGAAGAAGGTTGTCATACATGCAGCACTCTATATGATTCAATAGCAGTCAAAGTCCTTGAAGATTGAGTCTAAGTGGAGATGTGGAGACTAATATGTATGTATTTGTAATCAATTATCTCATGGATATCAAAGACTCTCAATGAGGAAGAATATCAAATCATTTGATGCAGTGACATCCCAGAGTAGATTTGTGATCTTGTTCAGGAGTAAGTTGGGATGACCCATTTCCAGTATAAAGAACTAGTTGAGAGACTGTAAGCTGGAAGAATCTAGTATAAAGAACCTTCCATAAGACATTAAAGGCTTTTTGGGAGATATCATATATTATTCACTTGCATAATATAATGAATATCTACACCTTAGACATGAAATGAACGTAATATGGATTTGATTGCCAAACCCGAGTCAAACCTTGTAAAAACCTTTTGTGACATATAGTTCTTTTATTCAGTTGCATATGGGTAACAGTGAGAAATTAAAGAAAGAGTGGACATATACTTTAATCGGTCACAATGGTTAATTTCTAAGAACTTTTAAAAAAGGGGTATCACTAAATCATCCCCCCCAAGTGATACATCATCTCATACCTAATCACTTCAATTGGTATCTGAGAAAATCCAGGTTTCCTCTGATTGGATATATTTTCTTTCCCATTTCAGAATTACCTCAGATACAAAATATAGTTCCCATCACTATCATTGACAACATTTAGGTTCCAGCCAAAACCTTGAAGAATTAAAAAAAGAAAGAGGTGAAGAATAAAATAATTTAAAGAATAAAGAGAATAAATCAATAATTTAAGGTAGTTAAATTTGTAGTTTATCTGATAAATCCATTAAGACTCATCCTCTTGAACAATCAGGTCCAAAAAGTGAAGAGGACGGATCTACTAGGTTAGTTGAAAACATCTACTGGGAGGTTAAAAATTAATTGAATAAAATTTATAGTGGATTTTTCACTCATATATTTGAGTTTAACTAGTAACTAGGTGATGATAACACACAAATGGTAGTATATGGAAAATCTATACATAAAGAATAAACAACATAGTTGCAAAAGTGCAACTCTCACATCAAAGAAGTGAAATCCAAAGAGGAATCCTTAGTGACCAATAAATAAAAATTCTTCAAGGATGAAGATTCATTGTAATTTAATATTTATGAGAATAATAATATTAATAAAATATTAGAAGATAATATCCATGATTTAAAAGAAATTCATAAAGCTACTATTGGTGTTGAGGATGCCCAATTAGAGATCAAAGCCAAAATAATTAAGGATCTTGACAATTAGTTACAAAAAAAATCCAAGATGCATAGGGATTAGATTCAGAAGATGGAAAATGAATGAGAATAAATCTTGGAATTCGTTTAGGATAAGAATATTGCTCTTAGCATGAAGTGTTTTGAATTAGAAATTATGTTGAGAAATCTGAAATCAACACAGGTTGAATGTAACGTCTCAAATTTTCCATGTACTATTTTTGGATATTATATGGATTATTTTTGAGATCAGGCACTGAGACGGTATACTATTCTGAGGTTCGGTGTACCCATAATAAATTTATGAAATATATTCTATATATTAAATAGAATGACCACATAGCTTCCCTAAAAAAAGTTTAATAACACCCAAACGGTGGCCCGGATCAAAAAATATTTGGGCACTATTGAATTCAGAATGCGGGTTTTACCCTAGGCGCGACATAACCTTTGTTGGCGCGGGACATTTGTGATAATGTCACTGCGAATGTAATTAAATGAAATAAATGAAATAATTAATTTATTTTGTTTTTTTGGATGGAATGACATGTTTTCTTCTTTTAAGTATATATTTATAGAATTTCTCTCAAAGTTGACCACTCAGACCCTATAAATTTCAGACAAACCATTGAAGATCTTTTCTTGACGGATGACGATGGATCGGGATCACATCACAGATCATTATGCCAACGAAGTTCATGGATCTCTTGGATGATGGAAACGTAACCATTTTTCATCAACGATCGATCCAAACTCTAGGTATGGCATTGTTTATTTGAATTTCTTCCCCGTTCTTGATTTATACAATGAACGTGAATCAATCAAAGAATAGATTGATCTGCGGTTCAGTCATTTTGCAGGATGGGTTAGATTAATCATGTTTTGGGAGAATTTCATCATGATTAATTGTTGATTCTTCATTGTTATTCACTCATAAACGAATCGAGATCGACACGAACATCGATCGGGGTCATTTCCTCTTATTTGTTCCTGTTCTTTTCTCCCCTAGTTCTTCATTCGTCACGAACATCCTTTTTTTGGCCCGTGGTTTGACATATCTTGATCAATCAATCATTGCACACCTATTTTTTGATGCAACAATCTGATATCATAGATCTAGGATTGACATGACATGATGGAGGTGCAATGGTAGTAGCGACAATGGGTCGAACTACGTAGATACCCAATTTTCATGTTCTTCGGTGCGCAATGAAGAATGACTAGATTTCTCATTTTCCATGCAGATTAAAGGCCCAAAACTTGTTATTAAAAAACAGAATGACACAATGAGGCTCAATCTATTATTTTGTAGTGAAAGGATCACCGGAGCGAAGGTGTGAGGAATGATCAGGATGGTTGGAAGCAAATCTAGAGTTCTAGAAAAATCCACATTACACGACATGTAAGCCAGATGTACACGTCGTGTGGCCCCCCTGACTGCGGTGTTAGGGTTTTAACTAGGGTTTCAGATATAGTTGTAGATCATATAAAATTTTACCCATTTCTTATGACTCGGCATGTACTTTAGGAAGTACATGGACACAGGAAAAAATACACAACCAGATGGCACGTCGTGTACTTGTACACGAACATGGCTTGGCGTACACGAGCTGGTACACAGACATGGTCAAGTGACACAGTCAGGAAACCATGTGTCTCTACACATAGTTTAATCCTTCTAGACTCCGTATATATGGAGACTGTATGTTGTGCGAGGCATTACCACATGGGAAGGCATAGGGATAGCTGGACACGCTGTGTACACTCTGGTACACATCGTGTACTCCCTTCAAGAGTGTTTTTGGCTCTTTGTTTTCTTAGTTTGGACCAGTATAGGTTGAGTGTGTTCTCATGATCATTTCCCTCAAGGGTACAATGCGAAATTATATCCATATCACTGGATCATGATCCACTCTAGAGGTCATGTCTTAGATAGAGTTATGGCATCCATCAATGAGACTGGAGTATGATCCTCTATCACCTTTGTTCCCTAGGTAGGGTTTTTGGAATCAACGTGAACTCCTTGGGAGGGTGTTGATCCTCTACCTAGCAGGCCGTATCGGTAGGGTTTTTGGAATCGTTAGTATATGATCTCCTATGTAGCAGGTTGATCCATACTAGGTTTATGGAGTCCCCAAGTGGTTCTAGATGTGACCCTCTATTGTGTATCAGATTATTATTAGACCAGTGAGCTTTTATTGGATGGGGATCAATAAGATAGACCTATTCGTTGAGTGTATCTAATGATAGCATGGCTCGTGGAGTGGGTTCTCCCCGAACGAACATTGCTTCAAACAGAATCCTGTGGCTGACAGTTGGTTATGACTGTCTGGTGGCATGATGTATTTTATGAGTCTATCTGGGTGTTTCTATTACATTGATTGTTATATATATTATTGATGTGACTATACTTAGTGCTTCATGTTTAGTGTTTTCAGGGTATCTTACTGAGTATTGTTATACACACCCTCACATGGGCTTTACCCACATGTGTTGTGTCTTATGAAGACGACAACCCATTAGACGATGTCCTCGAAGTACAGGGAGAGGGTGGAGCATAGCTGGATCTTGTTAGACCGAGGTGGTTATCGGGAGTTTTCATTTGACTTAGTTCTCACCCTTGGAGCAGCTAGGACTCTTTACAATTTTTTTTGGGCTTGTATTTGACCCCTTTTTCATCTTTCAGTACTTTACTATCATACTCTATTATGGGATATTAGACCGGGGTGGTTATCTAGAGCTTGCATTTGACTTAGTTCTCACCCTTGGAGTAGGTTGGACTCTTTACAATTTTTGGTTAGGCTTGTATTTTGACCCTTTTTCTACTTTCGATACTTTACTGTCGTACTCTGTTATGAGATCTTAGATATATGCATATGTTGTTTTAATTGTTTTACATTTCAGTATTGTGTGGACTTGGAGATGTGTGCGTGTGTACAAGTGTTTTAAGCTAATGTCTCTCATTTGTGGGATATGTCCAATCAACGCCAGTCGCTAACCCCTGGCCTATTGAAGACAATATTAGAGTATTCATGGGTCGAACCTCGGCAGGTTGGGTCGTAACAGAGTGGTGTCAGGGCAGGTTCTACCTTAGAACCAAATTTGATGAGTTTGGTTTGGGGAAACAGTGTTTTGTGTTTCGAGTTTGGATTTCAGGCTAGGAACTCTAGTGTTGGTGCGGCGGTCAGTGTATCCATACACTAGAACTCTAATCACTTGTCTTTCAACTCTGTACATGTAAACATTTGTTGTAGGGTAAAATTTTGGTACATGCATCATATAGGATTGGTTATGTTTTCCATGTCCTTAATTCACCTTCCCAAATATACTCTTTTGATCGTGGTACATCTTATTTTAATTTCAGGATGCCTCCACATAGATAGTCATCCAGGATTCCACTGCATGATCACGAGGATGATCCACCTGGTGATGAGGCATCGGTATAGGTACATGTACCGGAGATGGAACCTTTGGGTGGTTTACCAACTATACCACCACCTATTGAGCATCAATAAGAACTGGCAGTACCAACTAAGTATGAACATAGGTTAAGTGTGTTTCACAAGTTTCAGAGGCTGCAACCTTCCAGGTTTTGGGGTGATCCAAACCCTCAGAAGGTTGAGAACTGGATAGAGGTATCCACTTGCATTTTTTGCCTTGTGAGGATTTCGGTAGATTAGATGGAAATCCTTGCATTAAGTATTCTTTAGGGAACTACTGGATGATGGTGGAGTTTGGTGAATCAGTCACATGACGAGAAAGATATCTCCTAGTTAGACTTTAAGTGTCTCTTTATAGAGGAGTTCAATCCAGCCACATTGTGATCAGTATGAATACAGGAGATTCTGCATCTGCAGTAGGGAAGTATGACTATGGAGAAGTATTCAGGGAAGTTCACTGATCTCTCGTGTTACTCCTCTGATATAATGCATAACCCGTTCTTTAGAGCTCGGGCCTTTGAGCAGGGCTTGAGTCAGGACATCAAGACATCGGTGGTATCTCTTTGTATTTCCACCTATGTTGGAGTGCTTGAACAAGCCTTCTTGGTGGAGAGTTTTCTGACAAAGAAAACATTGATAGTGGGAGCTAGTAGTGGGAGCTAGATAGCTGAGACCTCAACAGCAGGAAGTCTACATCAGTCACAGGGATCCAAGCATGTCAGATGCTTCAAGAGACGATCCCATGACTCAAGGTCAGTGGTGCAAGGCTCTCAGGGTGGCTCGAATAAACTGAGGGAAAGGTGGTGTTTCTCCTACGACGGTCAGGTACATATGGCTTGGGATTGTCTGACCCATCATACAACTGATTGTGAGATGATCGAGGGACCACTAAGACAGAGGCATAGGCAGAAGCAGGGTGGTCCATAGGGAGGCAGACATAGAATAGGGGAAGAAATAGTAGAAGGAGGTGGTTGAAGGTTCGATCTGTTACCACCCCCACTCTCAAGTGGTCTACACTAGGCTCAAGAAGCCGGTGGGTAGGGAGGAGGCCAACTGGAATCTATGGAGGCCTATGACCCCAAGGCTCCAGGGATGACACGAGCTATGATTTGTGTCTTTTCTACTTTAGTTTCAGTATTGATAAGCATAGGTGCTAGTCATTACTCCCCTTCCACTTCTTTGGTTCAAGACTTAGAGATTCTAGTTGAGTCATTGGCATGACCCTTGTGGTTGAAGACTCAGATAGATGGTGACTCAGCAATTTCACACTTGTGCCAATAATGCGATCTGACACTTAGATGTGAGAGTTTTGTATGGGATCTCTTTGTTACAACAATGAGTCCTTATGATTTCATCTTAAGTATGGTTTGGTTATCCACATTTCATGCCCAGATTGACTATTTTAGGCAGAGGATGCGGTGTGTCCACAGTGATAGAACGAGGTTTTCCTTTGTGGTTGAAAAGGAAACCTTGGCAGAACATGATGAGTTTAGGCATAGGAGAGTGCATCCAATTACTCACTAGTTGGATAGAATGACTCTTGGAGCAGTGGATGCTTTGGGCTATTGGTTTCCTATAGTGGTGGAAGAATATGAGGAAGTATTTCCTGAGGATGTACCAGGTTTACCTCCCCACTGAAAGATAAAATTCTACATTGAATTGCATCCTAGGACAGAAATGATATCTGCACCAGCATATCAGATAGAACCCATAGAGCTTAGGGATCTGAGGATGTAGTTGGAGGAATTACAGGAGAAGAGCTTTGTGAGACCCAACATTTCCCCCGGGGCAGCCCTAGTGTTGCATTCCAAGAAGGTTAAGAGAAGCTTTAGGTTATGTGTGAATTACCGGTGCTTGAATATGGTGACCATGAAGAACAAGTATCCACAACCTTGGATCAACAGCCTCTTTGATCAGTTGAGAGGCACACGATGGTTCTCAAAGATTTACCTCAGATAAGGTTATCATCAAATTCGAGTACGGGACAAATATATATCGAAGACAACATTCAGATGTCGCTACGATCACTATGAGTACTTGGTGATGTCATTCGGCATGATGAACTTCCCAACGATGTTCATGGGAATCATGAACCAGATCTCCCAGTACTTAGATCGATTTGTGGTAGTATTCATCAATGACATCCTAGTGTATTTGGAATCCAAGGAGGAGCACACGAGACACGTGAGGATGGTCATGGACACACTCCAAGAGCACCAACATTACGGGAAGCTCTCGAAGTGTCAATTTTGGATTCAAGAGGTCCACTTTCTAGGACACATCATCTTAGAGGCTGAAGTAGTATTGAATCCCACAAAGGCTGAGGCGGTGCTTTCTTGGGAGCCACCCAAGAGTGTTATCAAGGTGCAGAGTTTACTTAGGTTGTTAGGGTACTATAGAAGGTTTGTATCTAACTTCTCTAGAGTTGCAACACCCTTGAAAACTTCGACTCTGATGGGGAAGTCTTTCGTGTGGATGGAAAGGCGTCAATAATTATTTTAGGAGCCGAGACAGAGGTTGAAGAGCACTCCCATCTTGAGATTATTAGATGAGGTTGTCGAGTACGTAGTGTTCTAAATTGCATTAGGGACCAGACTTAGTTGTGTGCTGATACAGAGGTAGACTGTTATTGCCTATGTTTCATGCTATTTGAGACTATATGAGTAGAACTATGCAACCTATGATCTTGAGTTAGAAGTTGTAGTCTTCTCTTTGAATATGTGGTGACACTACCTGATGGGTGAGCAGTTTATCATATACTCTAATCACAAGAGTCTCAAGTATATCTCCTCGCAGAAGGATCTTAACTTGATACAAAGACTGTGGCTAGAGTTCCTCCAGAACTATGACTTTGAGATTGTCTATACTTATAGAAAAGGGAAAATGGTGGAAGATTCTCTCAATTAGAGATCTTATTCTCAGTTGTTAGCTGCGGCATCAGAGCAGTTAGTCTAATTACAGTTTTCCTTTAAAGACAAGGATGGTTTTTATATCTTCTGTTGATGGTTTTTACCCCACCGCTTTTACAGTATGTTAGGGATACTTAGTGAGGATATATCAAATGCGAGACCTTACGTACTCATATATCCATTGAACATGCTCCTGATGGATATTCTAAAGGTGGGGAGAACATTATTCTTTTCAGAGGGCAGATGATTGTACCTTTATTGACGTGAGTCATTTGTGAAAAAGTCATCACAAGTGTAATTAAATGAAATAAATGAAATAATTAATTTATTTTATTTATTTTGACTCAATGACCTATTTTATCAAGTATATGGTTATATAATTTCCCTTAGGGTCAACCGCTCAAACCCTTGATATTTTAAACAAAAATTTGGAGAGATTTTCTTGGAGGAAAATGACAGATTGTGATCAGATCATGGATCATTGTGACAATAGAGTTCATAGATCTTATTGACGACGACAATGCAACCATTCTTCATCAATGATCAATCAAAACTCTAGATAGAACGTTGTTTATTTGAATTTATTCACCATTCTGGATTTCTATAACAAACCTGAATCAATCAATGAACAGATTGATCTGCGATTTGGTCATCTTGAGGGATGGTTTAGATTAATCGGATTTTGGAAGAATTTATTCATGATTAATTATCTAATCTTCATTGTTATTCTTACAACAAAAAATTGACATCGATATGAACATTGATCAGGGTCAGTTTATCTTATTTGTTCTTGTGATTTTCTCCCCCGGTTATTCATTCGTCATGGACATTCTTCATTTGGACCGTGGTTCGACATATCTTGATCAATTGATCATTGCGCACCTATTTCTTGGCGCAACGATCCGATATCAAAGATCTAGGATCGATACGACACGACAGAGGTGTGACGGTAGTAGTAGCAACGGATCAGATGATGTGGATACCTGATTTTTGTGTTATTCTGCATGCAATGAAGAACAATGAGAAATTCCATTTTCCAAGTGGATCGAAGGCCCATAACTTGTTATTCAGCAATGGAATGACTCGGTGAGGATCAATATATGATTTTGTGGCGAAACAATCATTGGATCGAAGGTAGTAGGAGCGGTCAGGATGCATGGAAGCAGGTCTAGAGTTCTGAAAAAATCCATGTTACACGACATGTAAGTCAGATCTACATGTCGTGTGGGCCCCTCTGGATGTAGCACTAGGGTTTCAGACATAGTTAAGGAT
Organism: Viscum album; assembly: GCA_963277665.1. Taxonomy (NCBI): domain Eukaryota; kingdom Viridiplantae; phylum Streptophyta; class Magnoliopsida; order Santalales; family Viscaceae; genus Viscum; species Viscum album. Next base: position 513,123,485 of record OY728163.1, on the reverse strand, counting down.
CACACGACATATGAACCCTATCACATGGTGTATGACCCCTCTCACACGGCATGTGACCCCTTCCATGTGACTCGGTGTGTACATAGGGAAGTACACAGACACGGGAAAAAATACACGGTCAGATGGCACATCGTATACTTTTACAAGGACACGACTTGGCATACACGGGCCGATACACAAAGACGTCCTCAGTACACGGACATGGTCAGGTGACACGAGTAGGAAACCATGTTTCTCTACACACTGTGTACTCCTAAACTCCATGTATATGGAGACTACATGTCATGTGAGGCTTTTCCAAAGGGGCAGGCATACCCGTATACACTCTAGTACACGTCGTGTACTCCATTCAAGAGTGTTTATGGCTCTTTATTTTCTTAATTTGGACTAGTATATATTGAGTTCATTCCCTTAATCCTTTCCCTAGAGGGTAAATTGCAGCATTATATCCATATCAGAGGATCATGATCCCCTCTAGATGTTGAGTCTCAGATAGAGTTGTGGTGCCCCTCTGTGAGATTGGAGTGAGATCCTCTATCACCTTTTTTACCTAGGTGGGGTTTGTGGAATCAGCATGACCTCACTGATAGGGCATTGATCCTTATATAATAGGACCTATCGGTATGTTTTGTGGAATTGTTGGCATATGATTCCCTATGTAGCGGGTTGATCTAGATTAGGTTCATGGTGTCCCCTAGCGGGGCGTGACCCCCCTATCTGTGCATTAGAGTCTTCTTAGACCAGTGATCTTTCATTGAGTGGGGCCCTATGATCTAGACCTCTTTGTTGAGTGTCTATGATGATATCATGTCTCATGGAGGGAGTTATCCAGGAAAAAATGTTGATTCGAGCAGAATCTTATGGTTAACAGTTAGTTATGACCGTCTGGTGGTGTGATGTCTTTCCAAAGTATATCTGGGTGTTTCTGTTATAAATTGATTGTTATATCTTGCATTGATCTTACTATACTTGGTTCTTCATGTTTAGTGTTTTTAGGGTGTCCTGTTGAGTATTTTTATACTCACATTTGTATGGGCTTTGTCCGCACGTGTCGTGTCTTATGAAAACGAACGCATTTGATGGTGTCCTAGGATGACTGGGAGCGGGTGGAGCATAACTGAAGCTTGTTAGACTAAGGTGGTAACTTAGAGCTTGCATTTTACTTATTCCTCTCAATTGGAGTAGGTAGGACTATTTATAGTTTTTTGTTGGCTTGTATTTGACCCTTTTTCTGCTTTCAGTGCTTTATTGTCATACTCTATTGTGGGATCTTAGATGTATGAATGTGTTGCTTTAGTTATTTTACATTTTAGCATTGTGTGGTATTGGATATGTGTGCGTGTGTACAGGTACTTTAGGCTAATGTATCCCATTTGTGATATATGCCTACTCGGTGTTGGTCGTCAGCCTCTAGCCTATTGCAGGAGGGATTGAGGTAGTTACTGGTCGAACCTCTACAGATCGGGTCGTGAAGTGACACTGAATCTTCCCAAACTACTAAGACCATGAATATTTTTGAAAAGAGTCTTGCATTAAAAAGGAATCATATTAATAGATAATGGGATTGATATCATCTAAATATTTATGTAATGCAAGATCAAGAAAAGTGGAAACCCATATCCCAGGAAAAATTTGTCTATACCAATGTTGCATCACTTAATAGTACAAGTTACAAAGAAAAATATAGAAATAAATAGGTGGATAAATTTTTTGAGAAGCTCACCACTTCATTAAGGGTGTACCTGAGAAACTTCCAGAAAAATAGTTGCTCAAGAAGATCCCAAAGGAATGGTGTTTCTACCCAAAAACAGCAATGTGTACAAGTTGTCTAGGTTACAAGCAAAGTAAAGAGAGTGAGTTTTATCATCCATTGTTGGTTCTATTAAAAGTTTGGGAATAGTGACATTGAATTTTGTAATAAGATTTCAATTATTTAAAGTTATAGAATGTTTGGATTAAGTGGGAGCAGAGGTAAGATTAAGAGAAAACGTGCTAAGAAAAAGAAAAATTCATAGAAGAAGATGGGAGTGAATATGTCCTTCAAGAATATATTTTGATTCTTGAAAGATTTTTATGATAATTATAATATAAGTTGTTATTGTGATGATGAGTTATGGTATAAATCTACCAAGCATGATTCATATGCTACAAGAGAAATAAGTCGAAAAAATTTGAAAGAGAAACAAAGAAAAGAAAGTGAGCAGTCCCTAGGGTGATAATAAGTGAAGAAAAGTGTTAAACAAAATAAAACCATGAAGAAAGTTGAGAAGGATACTACATCAAAGAGGAGATAATTCTATTGTGGGAGAAAAGTTCACATCATGGATTGTCAAGAATATCAGAGTTGAAGGAATCAAGTTGGAATCAAAGAGAGATTCAATCTAAGGGAGAAAATAAAATTATTGGTTTGGTGGAAGACATCCAGGATGAAGAGAATGAGAAGTTTCCTAAAAAGGGTAACTCAAAAAATGTTAAGAAACCATGTGTAAAATCCAATAAATATGAGAAAGTTACAAAATAATGTTTGGATTTTGGCCCAACTCAATTGGAAATGGAAATAATAATGAAAAAGATCATAAGAAAAGATAACTGACAATGGGAAACAAGTAATTTAACATGATGAAGAACACAAATTTCATGAGAGGTTTTCTAAAAAGGATGACCCAAGGGTTCTTGAAGAATTGTGTGGAAGGAGAAAAAAAGTTGGTCATAGAACTAAAAAATGCATGATAGTTCTATCAGAACTGGAGGACATGTTATGAAAGAAATTTGAAAGACCATTGTATTCAGGTGGAAATACTGAAGATACAAAAAATGATACATGTTCTTTACTAGACACTGTGAAAAAGAAAGTTCTACCCAAGGTGAAAACTGAAGGTAACAAGAACTCTGTATTGTCCAAGGAGGTTAAAATATGAAAAACTAAAGGAGAAGCAAGCAAGAAGACTTCTATCAAAGCTGGCGATGAAAATAAAAGTGTAACTTGGTTGAGAAGTAACTCTCAGCCTTGCTTCTCTCACTCAGATGAAAAGGAGGAGTCACCTTATTCCCATATTTGTTTATTTGTTTCAATGTGCAGGGAATTGAAGGTTATGCATAAATGGGGAGAAATGAATATGATGATCACCTTATAACATGGTAATTTAACCATCTTGTAGTGCTTGATGACTCCTTGCAACATTCCAAGTGTTATCAGAAGAATATGTTTGGAGTTCATTTGGAATAAGACACAAATAATTTTGCATTACATCCCTTGAGGGGGAGTGAAGAAGATGAACAAGTTGTTATAATGTCATTATTTCTTGAGAATCTGGGATTTTTGGACAGTGCTAGAGATGAGGTATAACAATCACTTTTATCATCCTTGTTCTTGATTAAATAATTTCTTCTTTTAATGGGAAAATGTGTTGAGTTGGAAATTAGTAGAGACATTCTTTCACTTGAATGTTCTTGTTGAAGATGAGTGTGGGTGTTTATTTGTAATTTTTTTTGAACAACCTCTAGTAAGAGATATCTGAGATTGATATCACATATTGAATAGTCTATGGATAGCTTTGATGTCTAGGTTATTCACTCTTGTTTTTTTACTATGAGTTAACTCAATTATACCTAGAGTTGATTAATTGATGACTCGTTGCTAAGTAAGTCGTGATTCAATCTTTCTCTTAAGAGGATCATGTTTTACTAAGGGGGGGAATGAGATTTTAGGAAATCGTTATTGTAATGGTGTAGCCCGATATTTTTTGGATGCATTTGGGAACTACTAGTGGCTCAAAATGCACACCAGAACACAACTCCCATGGTTCAACCTCCACAGTGAGGTTGTTGGAGGTTACAGGAGGAAACTCACCCCTGTTCAAGGGTTTGGGGGCTAAAGGCCCCCGACCCAAATTTTTGAGCACTATAAAAACTCTAACCAATTGTAGAATTGTTGAACAGTGACACCAACAAGGAATTGTAGCAGTGTGAACTTCGACATAGTACTATATCAGCATGTGACTAGAGATAATGATAGGTCACTATAGCTCTGTAATCTTCCAACCATTGGTTATATTTGCACAATGTGCGATTGGTGGCATTGTAGCAATGTGGGTTGATGTAGCATTGTGTTTCTTTATGAGCTCATCTGAGTTAGGGTTTTTGTATATGTGATACTTTGAATATTGTTGCAGAAAACGTTAGGAGAAACAGAGTGAAAAATAGATCACAGAAGAGTAAAAGGGGAAAAATAGAAGAATGAGAACACAAAGATTTACGTGGTTCGGGAACATCCATGGAGTGGCATAATTCCACTAAGGGGGGACATGAAACCCTAACCCTAAATGGGATAATAAGGATGATGAAGCACTATTCCACCAACCCTAATCCAAAGGTTTGTGGAATAGTGTTTCATCCTCTACATTAGCCCATTTTTAGCCTAGGTTTTTGTGTGTGAGAGAAACTTTGGTAAATTGTGCTCCCAAATTATAGTGATTTTCGGCCAATCCGTGGATGTAGGGATTATTCTCGAACCATGTAAATCATTGAGCTCTTGTTCTTTTTTTTCCTTTTACTCCTATGTGATCTGTGTTTTGTTTTGTTGCTCCCGACATTTCTGCATCAACTGGTGCACAGTACAGGCCACAAGCATTCGACCCAAACATCATCTAAACCAGATCGGGCTACACCAATCAAAAAAATATCAACCTATAATTCTATTTCTGAATTAGTGAAATCATTTTGTCTCTCTGTGGATGTAGATATTTTCTCAAACCATGTAAATCATTGTGTATTGTGATCCTATTCTTGTTATTTTGTTTTCCTCCCATTTACTTTTCTTCAACGAATCATTGATTTTTCATTTCTCCACACATTTTTGCAACAAGCATGAGATGAGAAAGAATTCCCCTTACACTTATATCTTTGCATTTATTGTCAATAAGGAGGAGAATAAAAGAGCTTATGAGAACATATTGACATAGAGATATTTCATGGTATTTAAAACAAATCCAAATGGGATGATTGAAGAGCCTAATGGAGTACATTTATTATATTTGTTTCCAAGTAAGGTTGAAAGTATGTGTTGGAAAATGAAGTAAGAGACCAGTGAATTTATAAGTGGGATACATCTTGGAAGTAACTACGGATCATATGAGTTGAAGCTGGAGTTGTCAAGGTAGTAAGACTAATTATAGTATTCAATGTTGAGTACTCATATGCTGAAGACTTTGGAAATGATGTTCAAAATCTTTGGAATTCTCTGCAGGTTGATTGAGGATGATTTGAAGGTATTTCAAACTGTTTAAGTGGTGTTGAAGAAGTTTTTACAAAAGTTGATTTTTTGTCTGTCCAGAAGTTATAAGTTTGAAGAAGGCTGAGATATATTCTCAGTTATAGGTTCTTGGGAATTAGAAGAAATACTTTATACATAATATATTTACCAGAATCATGAATTTGGAAAATGCCTCGGAGTCCATTAAGATGTATAACATATTTATTATGTTACATATGATATTCTGATCTTAGAAAAGTATAAAATGGAAAAAGAGTGGAATGCATAGGATATTTTGTATGCATAATAAATTTATTGAAGAGAACACTGAAAATTGGAAATAGAAATTATCTTATACAATAAGTAAGAGACTTGTGAGCATGCGTAACATATTGTCTAATATTTAAGAAATCTAGAGGCATGTGTAAGATATTTTCCACAGAGCATTGGAGAATTCATCTAAGTAAAAAACCTTATGTGATATGTAAGAGTAACAAAATATTATGTAAGAGCCATTGGTTTGAGGAAATGTGACAAAGGGGGGAACTACATTGTGGTACGTAGAATAATAATTTACACAAAGGTATTTGGAGGGAAAACTGTGATATGTAAGAAATTATATTTATTATATAAGATTTATCAGTTAGAAAAATGAAAGGATCATGAGATTTCTAGAAGTTAACAATAATGGTTCAAAAGTTAAGACGGTCTTAAGGTACAATATCACTGTGTCATCCTAAATGACATGGTCAAATCAAAGTGCAAAGATTTTTGGTAATTTTAAATGTGATAACATTGTGATGAACTTCAATAAAAAATATCATGATGCTTTGAAGATACATGATTCAAGACAAGATTAATGAAGATAATAAATTAAGGAGAAGGTTGAGTTGTGTTGAGGGTTTACACTCCTTAAAGACTGAGATTGTGTCGGGAAGAAAGCTGAGGATGAGATACCAGTAGAAGCTAGTTCTATGAATTGAGATGCAACCACACTGTGAAGAGATATCTATGATGAAATGAGCTATAGAAAGAGAATCGTGAATTGTACTCATGTGGTGACATGAGATTCCACATCCCAAGAATTTTGTTTAGGAGAAAAGTGAGAATTCCCTGATACTGTGAGAAGAAAGGTTGTATCGCAATTTCCTATGCTTATTCATGCATATGTATAAAATATATGTGAATTTTATGAAATTTTTGAAGGATAATCCTAATTCACATGGAATAATAAATGGTAATATCTTTTACTTCATTGAATGTGAATAAAAATCTAGAGGATATTATTTATTGACTTTAATGTGAAAAATACATTGCCAAAATTCGGGGGGGGGGGGGGGTCTATATTCAAATATAGAAATATTCTTCACATGGTTCTATGAGGATATAAAAACAAGAGAGAGAAAAGGTGTGATGAGAATTTGATATTGAATTCCTTGAGAAAACATTGAGTATCAAAGTGAGAGAAGTTGGTGATAATTTAAAGAGTAGATCTAGTGTGTCGAGGAAGAAGGAAGAAGGAAGAAGAAGAATCCCTAGGATATCTCCATATTATAGAAGGGAAGTGAGAAGAAACAAGGTTAAAGAGAAAGATGACACTGTTACTATAGGTTCAAAGCACTTTAAGAAGTGAGAAGCAGGAACAAATCTATTCTCTATGATATGTTTATATCGTAAGGCGGCTGGGGTGGCACGAGAGGGTGGTATTTGGGGCGACAGTCATGGGGTCGAGTCCCTATGATGATTTATTTGGGGTGTATTTTCTTTTTAGTTTGTGTGAGATTCCAATTGGTAGTTGTCACCCTCCTTTATATTGTAAGGAGGAGAAGTGAGAAGACATATGATATGTATACCCAACTGTAGCCGAGTGGTTTAGGATCCTGCTAGGCATCCAAAAGACATTGGTTCAAATAAAGGCAGAGTGGATTTTCTAAATTACTATAGAAGTTGTTACATCAGGCAATGTATCAATTACTGTATCAGACACTATATCAATTATTGTAGTAGTAGAACTATTCACCCAAATTGGGTAAATAGGCCACAGATTTGGGTCTTTGGGCCACTAGGCATTCAAGCCACCATAGGACTTCGGGTCATAGGGCATCAAGGCCACCATAAACCTTTGGGAAAAGATATTTTAGATCATATGGGACTATGGAACCAAAAATGGTGGAAAAAGACTTCATGCTGGAGTAGTTCCCAACTAGTGAAGAAGAAGAATGGAAAAGAAAGGACCTGATGATCAGTTGGATGTGAAGGTTCCATCATGGAGCTGCTAGCACACACCAGTTAAACACCCCAAATAGGGGATGAAGCGATGAATAACCACAGACGTGATGTTGGGACTATAATCTAGAGTAACGGATATATAAGACAAGAAAAAGGGGATGCTTTAGTCTGGGGTCTTGGGCTTGGGCATTCAGGTCATGTATTGGGTTTATGTTGTTGGGCCTACGACCTATGTATTAGTCATGTGCCACTGAACTTTTGGGTTAGGTAAGGGTTCTCTCTCAATCCAATTAAGAAGAGGACTATCCAGAAATAAAAATATATATAATTACTATGGCCCATTAGAAATAGAAAAATCCCTTGGAGATAGTCTAAATGGAGATACATAGACTAGCATGCATGTTGATATAATTTATTATCTTATGGCTATCAAAGACTCTCATTGATGAAGAAGATCAGTTCATCTAATGTAGTGACATCCCATAGAAAATTGGTAATCTTATTTTGAAGTGAGTTGAGAGGACCCGATGTATGCTAGTGGGAGCTGATATAAAGAACCAATTGGGAAACTGTAAACTAGAGGGAGCCAGTGTAAAGAACTTTTTAGAAGATAGTAATGAATTTTCAGCAGATAGAATATTGTATTTACTTGTATAATATAATGAATATTTGTATCTCGGACTTAACACAAGCACAATGAGTATATTCTCACATTAGTGTTGAACCTTGTAAAAAACTTAGGTGCCTTGAAGTTCTTTTATTCATTTTCATTAGATAAGGGTGAGAATTTATAGAAATAGTGAATCAAAATTTTAATCTGACATAGAGGCTAGTTTCTAAGAAAAATAAATTGTAAAAAGGGGGAATCACTTATTCATCCCCATTCTTAGTGATACATTATCTCATACTTGGGAAATTCACTTCTATTTACATATTTTATATATTCTACCCCATTAATTATCAAATAATTCATAGTTTAAAGTTAAAAATTTTATAAAAAAGTAGGGAAGAATAAAGGGAAAATAAGATTAAATAAGAAAGAAATAGTGTCAGTGCTCCATAAAGATTCAAGTTCTTGTTAGAGAAGGAATGACAGAAGATAAAGAAATGTAAATGGAACCATAGAGCTACACTACCAAGATCATGCATATATCCAAATTTATATTCAGAGGTACTAGGGTCTTTGACAATGACCCGTTCAAGGCGTAGAATTGTCTTTCCCTTACCTTTCCTTTTCAAGCCGTAGAATTGCCTCTACAATTACTGTTACTAATGGATCAAAAATCCCTATTACTGGATTTGGAACATGTCCATTGGCCCCATATATTCACCTGACGTCGGTCACTCATGTTCCTCAAAGTCCATTTAATCTTATCCCCGTTAGCAAAATCACCACGGACTTAAATTGTGTTGCAACTTTTACCTCATCTGGTGTTGTTTTTTAGGAGTGGAAGACGAATCGGTAACTCAGTCAGGGTTATCCTCAGAATGGGGTTTTCATGTTTGAAACCCCACCATATCTTGCTTGCTCATCCACCTTGGCCCATGATCTTGTCCTACATTCTCACCTTGGTCATCCACCGGCTTCCACCCTACATAAACTTTGTCCCCAATTCTGTTCCCATCTATCCTTCCATTGTGAATCCTATAAGTTTGCCAAACATCATTAGGCGACGTATGTTCCTCGACTAGAACCACATACAAAAAATCCTTTCGATCTTTTTCATTCCAATGCCTGGGGTCCTTGCAAGGTTCCTGGTCAGTCTGGGTACATTTATTATATCACCTTTATTGATTACTGCTCCCGCATGACCTGGCTTTACCTACTTTGTGATCGATCTGAAGTTTTTTATAACTTTTAGAACTTTTATAATGAAATTTATACTCAATTATCTACCTCCCTTAAATGTCTCTAATCCAACAATATACAAGAATATTTATCCACTTCCTTTCAGCAGTTTCTCAAGGATAAAGGCATCATTCATCAGACCTCCTTTATTGAAACACTTTAGCAAAATGGATTGACCGAGTGGAAACATCATCATATTCTGGAGACTGCTCGTTCCCTCCTCTTCCACATGAAGGTGCCTCTCCTTTTTTTGGACTGATTCCATCTTGAATGCTACCTACCTTCTAAACTATCTTCCTTCTTTTATCCTTCAGGGGGAGACTCCCTTTCATACTTTCTTCTCCTCTCTCCCTCCTCACTCACTTCCTATCCGTGTGTTTGGGTGTCGGTGTTATGTTTGGGACACTCACCCAAACCTCTATAAACTTTCTCCCAAATCCATATAGTGCATTTTTCTCAGCTATTCCCGCACTCAGCATGGATACTGATGCTTCTCTCCAGACTTACGGCACTATATCATCTCTGCCGATTTTTTGTTTATCGAGAACTCTCCTTTCAATTCTCCCTCCCCTCATATAGACACTACCATCGATGAGTGACTTCCTCTCATCATTCACCTTCCTCTGGTGTCTCCCCTTCTGGTCATCACTTTGGGACAGTCTACTCTCATTTCCCATTGACTACCCCCCCATCCAGGCCGAGGACACAATCTTTCCCACTTCGTCTGATTCTCCTACCACATCACCAGACGACTTTCCTATTGCACTACAGAAAGGTACTTTATCTTGGCTAAATACTCCTCTTTTTTACTCTTCATACAAAGGTTTGTTAGCACTGGAGAAGATATTTATCCCTCGCATGGTTGGATATTCCAAATCCCACTCGGAGTGGCTACAGGTGATGCAAGATTAACTATAGGCTCTGGATAACAACCATACATGCCCCCTCCATGTAAGAAAACAGGCAGTCGGCTGCAAATGGATTTATATGATTCATCTCAATGTAGATGGTACTTTCCATTGACTCAAATCCAGCCTTGTAGTGAAGGGATTTGCTCAGACATATGGCATCGACTACTTTGAGACCTTATCTCTGGTTTCCAAGATGGCCTATGTCCGCCTATCCATATCTCTGGCCACTCATCATCACTGGCCGCTTCATCAACTAGATGTCAAGAATGACTTTCTCCATGAATTTCTTGACGAAGAAGTCTACCAGCAGCAGCCCCTCAGATTTCAATCCTTTAGAACCAACTCACATGTCTACCACCTCTGTCAATCCTTATATGGCCTCAATCAGTCTCCTCGTGCTTGGTTTGGCCACTTCAGCACTGTCATCACAGCCTTTGGCCTCTCTCATAGTATGAAGGATCACAATATATTCTTCCATACAACATCAAACGATTGTATTTTTCTGGTGGTATATGTTGATGATATCATCATCACAGGGAGTGACTCCGCTAGAATCACCCAACTCAAGGCGCACCTTCACCAACACTTCCATACCAAGGGTCTTGGACCTCTCACCTACTTCCTTGGCATTGAGATCTCCCATTATAAGGACACTATCTCTATCTACCAAAAAAAATATGGCCTCGATATCTTATAGGATACATGGTTGAGCTAGGCGACTATAGTGGACACTCCTCTTGAGCATGGGGAACTCTCTCTCCATGCAGACTTGGCACCCTTCCCTCACCCAGATAGATATCATCATCTAGCGGGAAAACTCAACTACCTCACCATGACACGTCCCGACATTGCCTCTACTGTTGGAAAATTGAGCCAGTTCATAGAGCATCCAATCATATCTCAGTGGGATGTTGTCCTCATCATTTTCAAATACATAAAGAAAGACCCTACATGTGGCATTTGGTACTCACATCATGATCATTTGTATGTTGAGGCCTTCTATGAGGCAGACTATGTAGGTTTCCTTGCTACCCTCAAGTATACATCTGTATTTTCCCTGTTCTTGGCTGGTAACCTCATCTTATGGTGCAACAAGAAGCAGACTGTCATCTCCAGATATAGTGTAGAGGTAGAATAACATGTCATGGCCATTATCACCACTGAGATCCTATGGCTTTGTCATCTTATCCATGATCTTGGTTTCCTAGTGCAGACATCTTCTCATATCTGGTGTGACAATCTGGCAGCCACAAAGATTACATAGAATTCCATCTTCCATGAACAGAAAAAGCATATTGAGGTGGACTGCCACTTTCTTTGACACCATCTAGAGTAGAACCATCTCAGTTTTGGCCATATTCCGATGGCGGATCAGCTTGCTGACATCTTCACAAAAGGCCTCCCAGGAGCTCGCCTGGACTCTCTCACTACCAAGCTAGGTATTCATAGCCTCCACGGCCCAGCTTAAGGGGGAGTATGCCCGACCTTGTTCGATTTTGTCTTTTTTCTTTTTAGGGGACTCTCAGTCCAAGCTGGGCATGTCCAGATTGAGGGGGAGTGTTGGAACCCATTTTAGTATAATGGGTATTTCCGAGTCCCACATCGGAATATCCTACCTTGTAATTATTTTTACTCATCTATAAAAGAGTATCTCTGCCTCACATTGAGGTAAGGGGAATTCGTCACCTACAAATAGAAAGAGAAGGTATGATAAAAAGTGAACAAAAACATTCTAACAGTTGCATATAAAGCACAAATATTCACATCCTGGTAGTAAAAAAGGCACCAGATGCAGAGCTAATCGGATTGGAAGAATGAGAGGGCATGGCAGCCACCATCGGGACCAGGCACCATGCAGCTTTGTACGGGGAAATGCTAGCTGATTAGCAGTGCAAGGTGGGGAGCTAGGTGATCAATGACACAGAAAGTTGGGGAGGGGCAGTTCAAGTGGGCTAGGCCTACGGGTCATGTATTGGGCATGGTATGCCTCTGGGCCTTCGAATCATGTATTGCGGGTTTTTCAGGCCTTGTGCCTTGGGCCTACGGGTCATGTACAGGTTCCTCTTAAACCCTTAAAAGGGAGATTATCCATAATAAAATAAAAAAGAAGGCCTTTGGGCCATTCGGGCATAGTCTAATGCTACCAACATTCATAATAAATCTAATATGTTGGAAAAAAGCAAGGGTTCAAATACTTACAATTTCTAGGTCGTTAATTTGTGAGTTTATAAAAAAAATACAAATTAAAAAAATTTAGAGAAACCTTGAATCATATTGAAAATATGTTCTAATCTATGGGGAAAGAAGACTACACTAAAAGAAAGAAAATAATGGGAAATTTAAATATAGAAGCATAAAATAAGTAATCACTCTTAGGATTATGAGAAACAATATTAGGAATGTGTGAAGAGTTGAGTTGGTGTTAAAAGTTTGAAGTTTCATTGCCACTACTGGCTTCAAAAAGTAAAAAAGGTGTTACACATGCACTATCTGATTTTCTTGATGGTATGGTTTCTTACATAAAGAAAGTTAACTTAATAGGCATAAAATTAGTGAAATAAATTCAAACTCTTATGAAAAAGATAGATTGATCATAAGTAAATACTGCAGAAAGTCACAAACTATGATTTGTAGTGTCCTATTTATAGTTTCATAAGTAATTTTCTTGTTCCTATAGAATTAAAACTTAGGAATAGATTCTTTACCACCATAAAAAATAAATATGTAAATAATATGAACCTAAAATTTCTTATGTGAACCAAACCAATTATGCACTAAAAAAATAGAGAGGGGACAACATATGACCACCTTGTTAAAATATAATGAAAAGATAATTTTCAGAGTAAATTCATAAACCAGATCATATCATCCATGCTAAATAACACCTTTGTTCAATATCAAAATTATACAAGGAAAGATAACATAAAAAAACTGATGAATACGATTTTATTGGAAGACTGCTATGTTGAATTGAAGATCTCAATTTTTTTGTAAGGGTAGAGACGTATCTTTCATTTATAGTTTCATAAAGTATAGTAAGTGTAGCTCCCTTATTGTGAATTATAGTGTTTTATATTGAATTTCCATGTTTTATTAATCTGTCAATTATATTCCTGTTATTTACATGCAAGAAAAAATGTTGGAATTGTTTTTATATGCTCAATTTTATATGTTGGACTCTCCTTGATCTGGGCTACTGATTTGGGTCATTGTGATCATCCTAGTTATTATTTTTATCCACCTGCGCCTGCCGACCATTGATTATTATGGAAACCTATTTAATCTACGTTGTCCATCTTTTTAGGCTTATCTGCTGATTTCGTTTTGTTTTTGTTTGGCCTTGCTTCATGGAACTTGCTGATTGGTTGGGTCGTTTTGAGGCTCTAAAAAGTTATTAGGGGGATTGATGATCCCTTATTTCCTCATCACTTTGGTGGTATTCCTCATTATGTTTCTCCTATCATGATTTTTCTCATGTTTCTCCTCTGATGAAACCCTAATCTTGGAGTAATCTTCTATGGTGATGAATCCCTAGCTCTAATCTTGTCAACTTCGGTTTGTACCTCTGGTGTACCACTTCTGGTGGAGTTTTGTGATGAAAATCATTCCACATGAAGAAGTCAAAAATTCTTACAACCCAAAAAGATCTAGTGAGGTAAAACTTTTTTACTCCGAATCTTGAGACCGTATGCATCCCTTCAAGCTCAGAAGAGTAGCACGGGAAATCGAGAAGCAATCAGAACCCCTGGAAAGATTTAAATCTATCTGGGTTTGTAAGTTCTTCACTCTTCTGCTTATTATTAAAGAAGTTGTTTGAAGCCCTTTGTTCCTATTTTTTTGTTCATATTTTCTTGTCTACTTTATATTGTACCTATTTATTCTTTTGAGCTTAATAAAATGTGTGTATGTGGTTGGTATTCTTGTCATGCACATAGGGCCCCAAAGGGGCTGAAGTATGTTAAATCCTTGTGTTTTTATTTACTTCTTTATTACTATCTTATTTTGAATGTTCTTTTTCCAACATATTCGAATCTTGTGAACGAAATACCCAAAATGGTATTTCGGGTTTGTGTGAACTATCCCTTACCAGTGCATCTTCTCCCAACAAAGTGGTATCAGAGCTGGGTTTACCTTTGTTTTCGAATCTATTTCTCCAAAGGCTCTCGAACTATCATCAAGGGTTCCCTTGACAATGGGATGTATGTCTTGAATGGGAAGAAGTCCAAATGCGACCAATACTGATAACACCTTATTATGGCATATGAGATTGGGGCATATAAGATCCAAGGTTCTTGATGAACTTAATAAACAATAAATTCTAATTGACATGACACCTAATAACCTTCCCTTTTGTGAAAATTGTGTAATGGGTATAGCTAAGAGAGTCACCTTCAATAGTTCTAGCTTCAAAGTTGGATGACCTTTAGAATATATTCATTCTGATTTATGGGGACCACCTAGGACTGCCTATCATAGTGGAGACTCCTATTTTGTTACCTTTATTGGTGACTTCTCTAGAAAGGTTTGTATTTACATACTCAATAAGAAATCTAATGTTTTTGAAAATTTTAAAACTAGTAAATTCTTATAGAAAATCAGGTCATAAAGAAAATTAGAATAATGAGAACTAATAATGGCTTAGAATACCTCTATACTTATTTCATTCAATTATTTTAATTTGAGGGCATTGCAAGACACCTGACTGTTAGGGAAACTCCCCAACAGAATGAAATTACTGAAAGAATGAATAGAACTATTTTTGAGAGAGTTTGAAGCATGCTTTCATGCTTAGGTATCCCTAAATCCTTATGGGTAGATATTTCCACTACAACTTTGTACCTCATAAACAAGTTATCATCCTATGAAAATCATTTTAAATCCCCTGAATAACTATGGAATAACAAACCACCATCTTATAATCACCTAAGATTCTTTGATTGCACTGCATATGCCCATGTCAAGACTCAAAAGCTTAAACCCTGAGCTCAAAAGTGTGTTTTTGTGGGATACACTGAGGGTGTTAATGGTTATAAATTGTGGGTTGAAAAACTCAATTAACAAAAATGCATAATTAGTAGAGATGTGGTGTTTCATGAATCTTGTTCTCCTAAATCTAAATCAGTCACACCCAACAGTAATGATGTAGCCATTTATAGGGATACTGATGCTTAACCATCAACCCAATTTGAGGCTGCTGAATAGCCTCCTCCACCAGATCCTCAACATGTGATTTGAACTGAATATAGCTCTAGTTCTAATTCATATTCGAAGAATGAGCCTCCTAATGACAATGTTGATTACCAGTTGACATGTGATTAAGTTGGAAGGGTCCCTAGACCTCCTTCTCATTTTAGTCAATATGATATGACATTATTATCCATTCATGTTGCACAAGATATTGTTAATGATGATCTATGAAATTATAAGAAATCCCTTAATGACAAAGATTCAAAACATTGGATCTCTTCTATGTATGAAGAAATGCACTCCTTAAATAAAAAATCACACTTCGTCTATCATTGATAAACCTCCAAATTCTAAAGTAGTTGGTTGTGAGTGGATTTATAAATGAAAGGAGGACAACAATGCTCAAAAGAAAATAAAATTTAAAGTTAGATCATTCACCAAGGGATTCCTCTAAAGAGAGGGAATAGATTATTTTGAAATATTTTCACCAGTTGTAAAATATTCTTCAATAAAGTTGTTTGTTTTTACTGCCTATAAGGACTTTCACATTGAACAACTAGATGTGAAAACTATAAATCTTTATGATGACCTTAATGAAAAACTGTATATGAAACCTCATGATGGTTATTCAAATTAATTTAAACCTAACCAAATTTGTATTTTAAATAAATCTTTGTATGGTTTAAAACAAGACTATAGGAAATGGCATAGGAAGTTTGATTCTTTTATTCTTAATAACCATTTCGCTATGAGTCAAAATGATGATTATGTTTATTTCATTTCCATCAAAAAAATCATGTTTTACCTATTGTTATATGTTGATGACATGCTCATTATATGCAATAACATAAGATAATTGTTGGTGTTAAACCTCAATTAAAAGGTGTTTTTGAAATAGAATTAGGGAAGGAAAAACAAATACTTGGTGTAGATATTGTTAGGGATAAAACCAATAAAATATTGTATCTTTCTCAACATTATTATGTTATGAAAATCCTTAAAAGGTACCTATTTGAATCACTCAAACCTCTAAATGTTCCATTTGGACAACTTTTTAAACTTTCATTAACACAATCACCCACTATTGCAACTAATATAGAGTATATGTCTAAAATATCCTATACCAACATTGTTGGAAATGTCTTGTACCCCATGATATGCACCATACCTGATGTTTCCTTTGAAATTTTCACCCTTAGTAGATTTATGGCCAGTCCAGGGAAGCCATAATGGCATGCCCTAAAGTGGATTCTTCAGTACCTATCATGTACTTCATATTCATCTTTGTGTTATGGTAAAAATTTTGATACTTCTAAAATGATTATTGGATATATAGATATTGAACATGCAGGTAATATTGACACCAGAAAGTCATTAACCAGGTATATATTTTTGGAGGCCCTATATCCTAAAAATGTAATGTGTAATATGTGGTTGCTCTTTCAACCACTGAATCAGAATACGTTGCACTGACCGAGGTGGTTAAGAAATCTTTTAGCTCAGGGGTTTGGATTCTGAACTCAAGCTTTATGATTCTGTTATTTAAGTATATAATAATATTGAATCTTCTCAACATTTATCCAAAAATCTAGTATGTCATGGTAAATCAAAACACATAGATATTAGACTACACTTTATTAGAGATGTTCTTTAATCTAGAACTGTATGTGTCAATAAGATACATACTGATAATAACCCTATTAATAGTTTGACTAAAGTTGTAGTATTATCAAAATTAAAATAATATTTAGATAGATTTAATTTGGTTCTCATTAAATAAAATTAGGTTCAAGAACATCACCAATTTCAATTGAAAATTGTGAAAATTTGTGAATTATGGTATTTTCATATTGAATTGTCATGTTTTATTAATCTTCCATTTATATACCCATTATTTACATGCATGAAAAAATGTTGGAATTTTTTTTATATGACCGATTTTATATGTTAGACTCTCCTTGTGTTGGGCCGCTAATTTGGGCCATTGTGCTCAACCTAGATGTTATTTCCATTCACCCATGCTTACTATGTCAGTAATCCACTGCGAGTAATATCCTAGTCATTGATTATTATTGTTGTCTGTTTAATCTGCATCGTCCACCTATTTAGGATTATCCATTGGCGTTGTTTGATTTCTATTTGGCTTTGCTCAGTGGCACTTACTGATTGGTTGGGTTGTTTCGAGACTCTGTAGTGGGGGATTGATGACCCCTTATTGCCCCATCCCTTCGATGGTATGCCTCATTCTGGTTCTCTCCTGATTTTCTCTTGCTTCTCCTCTGGTGAAACCCTAATCTTGGAGTAATCTTTTGTGGCGATGAAGCCCTGGTTCTGAGCCCATCGACTCTGATTTGTACCTTTGGTGCACCGCTCCTTTTGGTGTTTTGTGAGGACGATCATTCCTTATGAAAAAGTGTGGCTTTATAAAAAACCAAGAAGATCTGATGAGGTATTGCTTCTGTGCTCCGAAGCTTGAGATTGTATGCATCCCTTCGAGATTGGACAAACAACACATGCCACCAAGAAGCGATTAGGACCCCAAACAGCTTTAAATCTGTCCAGGTTTGTAAGTCCTTCAATCTTCTACTTATTATTACATAAGTTTTTTGAAGCCCTTTGTTTATGTTTTTTCATTCATCTTTCTGGGTCTAATTTATACTGTACCTGTTTCTTATTTTGAGTTTAATAAAACGTGTGTGTGTGGGTGGTGTGCTTGTCATGCACATAGGCTCCCAAAGGGACAAAATCACTGTCAGAACCCCCTCCCCATAAGGTGTACCCCTCCTGGGTCAGCAATGGGAGAAGATAGATAGTGACACCCGAGTCCCACCTCCAGTAGGCCCCGGGTTGGCGACTAGCACCGAGGGTATAGTAAACACACGGATGGGAGGTATTACCCACTAAGAGAACACATGAGAAAGAGAGAGATAATATAGACACCAACTAACTCCTTCTCAGACTCTAATATAAAAGAAAACTCAAGTGCACACATGTAATTTCATGAAAAAACCAATAAAACTTAAAGGAAAACAACAAATACCAAAAGAAAACAAAAGACGACAATGACCACGAATCCCAAACAGCTTCTACTAAACCCCAAGCTAGTAGTAACCAGCCTGATCTCCAAAATGCTCCAACTAACCTGAAAAAAAGTTTATATATACATGGGGTGAGTATAATAGTATACTCAGTAGGATCCTCCTTGGATCCTTTTATGCAAATGGTAAAGAAAGCATGATAAATCACAGTGAAAAACAAGTGAAACAAACTAATCACCTAAATAGGTATGCTAAGTTCTCAGCCTCACCATGACTACTCTCAACAAGTATCGCATACATGAGCATATGATATAATAAAAAATATCAAGGGTACCTCACTACCACTTCCCCACTGGTTTGCTACTCTTCCCCAACGTCGCACATCTTGAGTATATCTCTCCAAAAGGCTAGCCTACAGACACCTGGGCGAAGCACCACAACATGCATCTTATGCAAAATACCACCACGTCCACATAACCAAAATCAATGAGGTAGTTTCCAGGAGCCACCATAGCCCATACGTATATCATACATTAGGTATTATACCTCAATCCATTACAGTACATACACTGAGTAATAATCCTCAAACCATCACAGACTATATATGTTATACCTATAGTAATCCTTAGGAAACTATATCCAGAACACATGTGTGTGAAATAAAAAACATTCATTACAGACCATTGCTGCACACATATATGGGAAAAACTAACCGTCATGGATACCAGCACAAATAACTACCATGAGAAGAGAGTAGGGCCAAAGGTGGTAGTCAGTCATCCATCTTCCCACTGGAATGTTGGGGAAAACAACCCCCTAAGGCTTAGAATCCCTAGGGTTTCAGTTGTCCTAACTGAAAGGATATATTAGCGTATAAAAACAAAAAAAATTACATGATATAACATAGCTCACAACCATACTATAGGCATAACCTAGTCTCAGAATCAACTGCAACTACATCTCTCAGACTCCCAGTTGCCACTGCTAGGACCAGATATCCAATAAGCACATGACCATTTAAATAGATACATTAAATTAATTTATTCCTTTTCATCAGTTTCACTTTATGTTAATTAATTCATTAGTCATTAATTAACCATTAACATTTTCCACATTACATTACATTAGCATTACAACAAATTTTCATGCCCTCCATGCATAAGCAAACTGAGTTCATGGCTTCTCAGAATTATAATCTCAACATTACATCCCAGTAAGCTCCAACCCCATGGGTTAAACATTTATTCATTTATTAACATTATTACTTTCCATATTACCAGATACTCTAGGAAAATATCCTAAGCTACCCAAACAAGGTAAACAACCAAGAACATCTATCTGCCTCAAACATTGGGGAAAGGAAAGAAGATAAACAAACAACCTAACCATCATCTAAACAATAGATTCAAACAAGTATTTAGCTTTCATATCAACAGTTAAGCCCAGCTTCGACCCGTTCTGTCATCTCCAGTGTCCTCCTTGACACCCACATGCATATACTGATGCATCTCACCACTCCAGGTGTCAACTACCACCATGACACCCGGGGCTCCCCGCCCCTCATACCACAATAGCCCTCCAAGATCAACCAACCCAAACTCACGTCACAGGTAGCATAAAACAAAGTAATCGTGCTCTTAGACCTAAAACAAGGCATCCGACCTTTACACACAACGAGCTATCACAGCTCCAAAGAACAAGGCACTTGGCCTTTACAAGCAAGCGAGCAACTCAGGCCCTACAAAGGCATTATTTTTATCACACAACTGATTCTTATTCTATCTTGAATTAACTGATTCATTATCATAGGTTCCAACTACAGAAAATTTAAACAACAAGCTATCACAAGATATCAAAAATATATTAAACAATTAATTTAACATCTCTTTAATTCTTTTATCAACAATCATCAACATGCTTCAGATTCATTAAACAATTCAATTAAACATTCATACTTGCATCAATTTTATTATCATCAAATTACAACAACAATTGGGTTCATTAAACATGCCCCTTTAATCTTTTATCCAATAAATTATCAATTAATTCCAGATTTACGTTCTTTACCAATTTCACATGCTATACCAAAAACAACAAGCACATCATAGATATCATGATATCTAGCAAATCAAGAGGCAACCCGTTATCACAGTACAAATAAAAACATCGTCATGCGATCGATATCAATTATTTAATTCAGTTCAAGTAAATATTATGTTAATTTCATTGTGATCCAGGAGGATAAATCATTATAACTATATGATTGCACTTAATTAAATAGTTTAGCAATGAATCTCCTACCTCAAAAGGTCATCAATGTTCTTTGCACAAGAATAGACCATGCAACAGATCTCTGATCACCCATCCCGCAAGTACTCCATCCATCTGAGGACGTCATGGAACAACCGCACCAACAATAACCAAGAGAAACCCCATTAGAAACATGGGTAAGAAAACTTCATAGCACGACAGGAATATACAAGAGGAAACGAGATTAAATCAGAAGAAACTACTAGAAAATAAAGGAAGAACACACCTTACACCACCACAGATCACCATAGATTGAAAACAGAAGCCTAAGGATCGATCCCCCTTGAAGGTAATCCAAAACATTGAAGGACAAGGTTGTTGAACGCCTAGAATAAAGAAGAGATCTGCTACAACTGTAGGGTTTGTGAAAAAACCGACCAGGTGAAACATGTAAAAACATATAGTAGTGGGGATTTACACGATGTGTAATCCCCTTTCACGTTGTGTAAATCCTCAGGGTTCGGTTCCGCCAAAAAATGTGTTTCATTTTTATTATTTAACCCCGAAAACTTACATGTCATGAACCTGACTTACACGACATGTAAATCTTCTTGTTTCTGACAATTCACAGTTAAAATCTTCCAGAATTCCTCCGAGCCTCTTTTGAGAACCTCATACTTCATAAACATGAAAAGGGTCGATCCATGTGGATTAAATCCCTTACAAGGAAGTTAAATCCTTGTGTTTATCTTTACTTATTTCTAACTATCTCATCTTAAATTTTCTATTATCGTCGGATTTGAATCTTGTGAACAAAATACCCAAATGGTATTTCGAGTTCATGCGGACTATCCCTTTCCATCACACCTTCCCCTAACACTTATCTTTTTGTTTCTTCATAAACTCTTCATTTTTCTACTATATATAACAATATGTGGAGAAAAAGAAAAACTTTAAACCAAGTAGAGGACAAATATTAAAATAATACCATGTTTTCAAATTTCAAAAGAACCAAAATTAATAGTCCGACAATTTTTGTGCAATACTGAAAAATAATAGTTAATGTGCATGGAAACTAGCTCTCACATTCTGGGAAACTAAAAATTATTGAATGGTATGTTCTAAATGGTTAGTATTTTTTTGTATCAAGAAAATTGAGTTTTCTAAATATGAACCGCCAAAAATAATAACCCAAAGTCACAAACTCAACTGTTTTATTTAACCACAAAATTAGAAAAATGGTAAACGCTATGGGAACAGGCATCCCAAGTAATTCAATATTATTTTTATACATTATCTACAAGTGGTATTTTGTTCCTAGGTTCTCATTTTGAAATAAATATTCTTTTATGAGTTTGAGGTACTATCATAATTCACCCAATCAATAGTTCTACTTGACTGAGAAGTATAGAAACTAGACAATGGTAAGGAAGTTAGGACATGGAGGGGGGAAAAGATAATTCTACTGCAAATAGAGGTAAAATATAAATCTTATTATATGATATAATGCAACAATTTCATGAACCCTGGGTCTTGAAATGAACATACCCATTTCACAAAGGAAAGTAAATAGTAAAAATATAAGGAAAATAGAAGATTGTGAGTAAATTTTCCAACAGCATGTACTATACAAATGATCCTTTATAGACATCAAATACCAACATCATTTCCATCAAAATAGGGGTTCTTGTCTTTTGAAAAGGTTGAGAAACAACAAATATGAATGAAATAAATGGGTTCCACATAGCATTTTTCAGTAGGACTCGAATTACAATGGCGAAATACCTTAGGAGGCGGCGGAGAGAGTTGCACCAATGGGGTTGGAGGAATCATATAAAGGCTTTTCGACACCATTAAGTGATAGGTTAAAGTGTTTTAAGTGATAGAGATTCGTTTTGGAGGAGGGAGATGATGATGAGTGGGAGGCAACTGCAAAAATGGTGTTGGTGAGATCAACAAAAGGTTTTCAACTTCGTAAGTCTCTCTCACCATTCATCACTATGTATGGTGAGTTTCGTAGTCCATAGATAGTGGGAAATTCACTAGCTCCGAAATCACAGTGCTCGGCATAGGTTTCTCACTCTCTCCCTCTCCCTTCCTGTTTCTTTATTTATTTATTTTGAAATTTTTTTATATTTGACATTGTAGGTTTATAATGATAAGTTTTTAAATCATAAATAAAAATTAATTGACATAAAATCACCCATGAATTTAATTTTATAACTTATTTACCTGAATTTACAAAACTTTTATTTTTTGGAATATCACTTAAATCTTATATTAAATAAGTTAAAAAATGAATTTATTGACAAATATTCATTTAATTTGTTGTGTTTATTTTATGTTTAAAAAAAATAAAGACCTTATGTAACCATTTCATTCGAAGTAATCATGAAAATAATTGAAATTTGAAAAAAAAACATATCATTTACACTATTCTTTTCCCATTTATGACACTTCCATAAAGCATGAAAGATATTTTACCATGATGATTAATCAACAGTCCCTCGTTGGTATTAAAAACATAACTGGATGCTATGCTAAAAGTTAAAAAGAGAATCTGACAATAATTGTAAAGTGAAATATATTATCTCAATTTTTTTCATACAACTAAGATTATTGAACGATCAAATCAATAACAAATTTGGTATATCCAAATAATGATCAATTTATAACATCATATTTTAAACCAATAGTTAAAAAAACATTGGCCTCAATTACAACCAACATGGGTAATCTTCATATTTTTATCAATGATTGGTCATATATATGAATAACTAAATGTGTATGCACTCCAAAATTAAAAAATGAACATGTAGTGAAAATATGAACATGAATAGAATATTTTTCATAGATATTCAATCAATGAAAGATATGTCTACTCTTCTGGATCCTTCCCTATGTTAAATGTTCCAATGACGCCCTGATATTTTATTTTATATTCCTTTAAAAGGATGTCATGTTTGATTTCATGTATTACATGTAATACTGAGCTTAAAAAAATTGTGATATACTATTAAAATATTATTTAAATATAAGTGTTGTAACCAAGTCGTTAAATTGATGGGTATGAATATGAACAACCGCATTATGAAATATATATAGAAAGTTTTTCTCCGATAAAATGAATAATCATTCTCGTATTGATTATCAATTGGTTAGAAAATAAAGATAAAATCATTTGAAGGAAAATAAAATATTTTTCATGTGTGCAATGTATTTTTATAGATTAAATCACTCACTATTGATGAATAAATTCAATGAAATGTGTAGATTATAAATCCAATCAAATGAATTAACACCTATTTAATTGTGGAAACTAGGGAAAAAATGAGAATAAAGTCATTTTATGTTTTAAAAATACATTTTCTTCAAAAATAGTTTTTATTGAATTTTGTGCATGGATATTATAATTAATTTACACCACATTTTATAAATTTTATTTGATAAAATGGGCATCATTTTTGATATCACTATATCAAATATAGCTTTGGGTGATTTTTTGGAGTTTTTTGAAAATATTGATTTTTAGGTGGAGTGAAAAATACTGATTTTTATAAAAACTGTCATTTATATTAAAGTATTAAAAAAATATCATTCTATTTTGGATTGGTTTTAAAGTAACATTATTCCCATATGATTAAAAAAATACAATTAATTCAATGAGAATCAATATTATTCCTAATTTTTGTATAAAATCATTTTTATGCTTAAAATGATCATTTTTCTAAAAATTGTTTTTCATTGCGTTTCACACACTTATATTAAAATTAATTTTTACAAATTTTGGAAATTAATGTTAGGTTGAAACAACAAAAATGAATACATAAGCTGGGGGTTTAATTGTGTTCCTTTAAAAACTTGATAGAAACTAACCTTTCCTCATGAGATTAAAGTGATTCTTTCCTTCTCTCTCAAAGACAAGTGATTAGTGGAAATAAATAAAGAAATAACACAATGATGTATTGTATTTTAGGGAAAAAATCCTTTAGTCCACTCCACCAATGTTCTCTCCATGATATTGGTTATTTTCACTAGCCAATCATTTTTCCAGGGACTTCTACAACTTAGTTCAAGTAGTTAACACCTTACAATCAAGACTTTTACAAGGACCATTGGTTCCTTTACAAGGAACCAAAATAACCACAAATTATTATGAGAATATAGAACTCCACTAATGACTGAGTATGAACAACCAATACTATAAAACAAATAATAGATTAAGATGTAGATGTTGAAACAGTTTCAATACACAGTTGCAGAAACGACTGGCAGTTTGTTGAGCCTAGATTGCATTTGTTATCAATAAGTTGATAGGTGTTGGTGTATGAAGTGGATATTCCTGGAGAATTTTTATGGATTCAAAGCACTGGATTTCACGCTTGGAAAATTCTCCTTTAATAAATATGATGATTGTTTGAAGTGATCTTAAATGATTAACAAATGCACTGAAGGGGTTTTCACATTGCGACAAGTGGAAGTGAAAGTTGGCCATGCATGAATGAATTTATTAATGAATGAGGAATTCATTTGAAGACCATGAAATAATAAATTGCATGATGTGAAGAAGAAGTAAGGATATTACATGAAAGGGTGTTAAGGTGTTTGGATTTCCATGGAATTATATATATATACTTGGATATTTTTCTATGTATTTTAAATGGGATTACTTAAAAATAAGGCCAATACCTACAAGACACCAAGGGCTATCCTTCAACTACACTTGGGGGACCTGAGGGTCAACCCTTATGGGAATTACAACCTAAGGAAGTAGGTAGGGCAGTGAGGGCTATGTATAACCCCCGAGGAGTTGGTCCCATGTGTAAGGCTCGTGGTGCACAATCCCAAAGGCACACATAATGTGGGCCAGAAGCCTGCTGGTCAGATGCTCGGGTGGGGGGTGTGAAGGTGGTACTAGTGTTGAACCCTACTATTGGCCCGAGCAAGCGACAGTCACACTTTAGCTTATAAGGTGAAGGGATTTCCTGAGTGGAAGTTGATGTGGGGAGAGTTATGTGCATGTATTGTTCACCCATGCTTAAAATGCTAGAAATAATATACATCGTCCAATTTGATTCATCTGAGTCATCCATTCAATCTTGCATTACGCAAATTTGAATTAACCAATCCTGTACCTGTTGTTTTAATTCACCCATCATATTTTACCTCTCGTTGAGGTTACTTTCCACAAGAAGATGACCTACCACTACAAGCGATCAAGCCTAGACAGTGTGAATGAGTTCGGTTGATCACGTCGAGCAAGGCAAGAAACTTAATCTTGCTTGAATTTGAAGAAATTAGTTTGTCGTAATAACCAGCGACGATCAAGTTATGGTGTCATGTGATGATCTTAAGATCATGTGAAAGAAGTGCGACAAACAAGATGGCATGCAAACATCCATTGAAGCCATCACGTGATGATATTTTTATCACGTGAATGAGTGAAGACAATACCTTAAGCATTTGTATGAAATTTAAGACTACCTTAAGATCTCATATTTTAGATGTATTATTATTTGGATTATTCTGATATGATGTCAGATGAAGGCATCGTGAGATTCTTACTGAGGTGTTTCATGATCAAGAAAAGTGCTCATGCAATCGCAGGATCACCTCAATAGTTCTTAGAGAAGTTGAGGATCTCGTCATTCATGATCTCTAGAGATCATTGGGGTGATTGAAGAAGTATGCACATGACATTAAAATTAGAGGAAATAACCTATATAAATACCAAGTATCAGTCGAACAAAGAATCTACGACATTTTTGACAAATTTAGGGAAGATGTTGATGTAGAGGAAGCCCCCGTGATTCAATCACGTAAAGGAGATTCGATGGACACTTCTTATTTTGTGAAGGATTTCGTGGACAAACAACTTGTATCATGAATATAGTTGAGAAGTAACCCATAGACAACATATCTTGTATCATGAAGAGCTTGAGATAAACCTATGGACACTATCGGTGTCTTGTGATGGTCATCTTGAAAAGAAAAGGATTAGTCATGGACACACCTAGTGTCACGTGAAAGACCATCTACAATCCATTCAAGTCTCACGAAGGGGTTGGGGAGAACATTGCGTGAAGGATTTTTTCAAGGGGACAATCCATATGCACATTCCTGACACTCATGCATAGAACCAAATTAGGAGAATAGAGAAATAGACAGTGTGTGTGTGGGTAGTGTGATTAAAGAAGATCAATGTACATGAACATTTTATGATCTTGTGAAGGAGGCAGTGAGGTCGAAATATCAATACATGCAAAGCATCTTTGATCTTTCAAAGACACTTGGTTATCCACACTTAAATCATGTGAATTCACTGAACAGATCGCATAAACTTTGATAAATCATGCACTTCACGCGACACATTAAATAAGGGAGGTAAACAAAGGTTGTATGCATCCATGCACGCATAATTGAGATACCCTGAATAATTCAGATGTCATGAAATCCATGAATTATGTGTACTTGATTAAATTGAGTTGATAATTAAATAAAAAGAAGTTTGAGTTTATACAAGTTCTTTCTTGCATGAAATATTGAAGAATATTCTGTGAACGTCTTGCACACAGGAGAGTGAGGTCGGGACTTCATTGAGAAGGAAGAAGAGCCCAAGAATTATTTTACTGAGGAAACTGGTCATTATAGGTGACAAGAAATTATTAAGAATGGTAAAAATACATCTTCAGTTGTTGTCGAAGATACTTGAAGAGTACATGATCAAGTTGGATCTTACAAGATCATAAAGGAATATTTAATATTATCCTGCAGTGGATCAAGAATTTGAACATAAGTGAAGTCTTTTGGTTAGTTTCAGGAGTATGTGAAGTCTTTTGGTATGAGTCAGGAGAAAACAGAGTCTCTCGGTTGGAGTCGGAGCAAGAAGTCTTTTGGTTGGATCCAAAATAAAACAAAGTATCTCAGTTAGATATAGAGAATAAGACTTTAATTTGAATCTTAAATCCATTGTAATCACTTATTTGATAGTGAAATATAATAAAGAATCCATGTTGGGGGTAATAACCAACATGAAAAAGAGCATGCATTTATACTGAATCATGTAAATACTATGTACTACTCTTTTAGTTTTTATTACTGCACATGAGGTGAGTTTGATAGATAAAATTGAGTGGATTGAGAACCCTAACAAGTTCAAGAGGTTGAATTGAAAAGGAAAATGTAATTCGTAAAAAGGACCACTAATTCACCCCTCCCATATCAGTGGTCAATTCATCTTGGGGCACTACAAGTGGTGTAAAAGGGTAGTTCACCTCTAAAGATCCAAGTGAGTGTTTATGAAGTGAAAATTTTAGAATATGAGTGAGCTACCTCAGATGGAGAAAAAGGAATTTATTCTTTAGATTACTAATTTGAAAATTTATGCCAAGACACAAAATAATAGAAAGAAGAGACAAGTGAGAAAGCTAAAGAAGAATCTTATAGTACAGACATAGGTACCACTCAGTGAAGATAATCATAGTGGTATATGTTGTAATGATTCTTTTGATTATTATTCTTATAATGAATCCCACTCAAGTTATGATGATGGTGGTGAACTTAGTAATCTACACCTTGAAATCAAGGAACATCTGAAGAAAGTTCCCAAGTAACTTATAAAGAATACTGTTTAAGGTGTCAAGGTTATTCAAGATAAAAAATTATAGCTGGAAGAAAATGATAATGCTATGGAAGAGGCTTTGGATAAAAGAGCTGGGATATCCAACACTCTCACAAAACTTGTGAAATCTAAGGAAGAAATAATTTCACTTTGCAATGAAAGATATGTTGAAAATGTTGAAGAATTTCAAGGAAGTGGTTGCAAGAAAGAATTTTTTGAGATTGTATTTTTAGAATCTTTCCATGCATTTGAAAATTGTATAAAGTTTATATCATCATCAAAATTTCTCAATTGGAGGATAGAGATAATAGGTTAAAGGATATTGAAAATTCATTACAAGAATCAAGAATCATTCTTGAATAACAAATGAAGAAACTCACTACACCCTAGGAAAGAAAATCAGTACACCCTAGGAAAGATAAGGCTCAGTTTGAAGAAGCACAAAAATAACAAGTATCTTGACAGAATACATATCATGGTGGAAGATCTAGTTTCAGTGGTTTTTGTTGGTGATATGAAACATATGGGCACAAATACTACTCTTTCTGGGATAAAATTTCATTTCTAGAATACATGCATGAATCAAGGGGGAGTCATGGTGAAAAAATGAGAACAATATTAGAGAAAAAATGATGTGACCAGAAATTCAACCAAGCTTCCAAAACAAAACATATATGAGAAATTAAAATAAGTTAGTGGAAGATGTAAGAAAAAGGGTCAAAAGTTGAGAATTTCATGACAATAATTCCAATATATATTCCCTATGATAAGAAAGAGAAGAGAATATAATAGAAAAACATGGAGAATCATGTGAAAATTGTGATAAGACAGATAATGTCAAGAAATAGTGTCTAATTGTCTGGAAAAATAAATTGAAATTAGATAAATGACTGGAGGAATCTGAAATTTTTTTCTAAATCTAAAGGAAAGCAAGTGTCTATAGTATTTGAGGTGGAAAAATATATTCCACGCAAAGATGGTGACTTGTGTGTAAGGTGTGATAAATCTATAAATTCTTCACAAAACTATATGGAGATTCTACCTTATCAGTGGAAGATGTTTAAAATTAAAATAAAAGTACCGAATACCTCATGTACTCAGATGAATACAATTGAAAATGAGACTTCACACAATGGAAAGATTGGGATAAGGAGAAAATAATGGTCAAGTTTGAGAGATATATCTCAGCCTAAATGTTACTTATGGTAAACAAGAAGGACCCTCCTTATTCCCTTATATATAAAAATGATTTTTTATTAACATGTAGGGAATTAAATGAGATGGATGCATCACTTAAAGGGGAGCATTGATGAGATAATTTTCTTAAATCTTCACTATATAATGAATGTGAAACTTCTAAAAAACTTTATGAAATTTGAAGTTGAGGTATTCCAATCACACTTTCATCCATTGTTCTTAATTGTATTAATAATATCAATTAAGGGGGAGTGCTTGATTGATGGCAAGATAATACAAAGGGGAGCTATATCTTTTTCACTTGAAATTTCTAATGTGCTTGTTGAAGTATGTGTGGGATTATCATTACATTGATAAATTTTATTGTCTCAAATCCCTTAAATGATAATTGATAATTTCTATGTATGATTTCACATGCATGGTGTTTATGGATTGCTTAGATAACTTGGTTGTATCTCTCTTTTTTTCTAAATCGGGTTAGCCTATATAGATTTAGAGTTTATTAAACTAAAGGATCTTTGTGAAAAGAACCATGTAAGATCATTCCTCTCTTAGAAGTGATCTTGAAATTTTTATAAGGGAGACAATCATTCTTTTGAAAAGATTGTGAGTTTTGAAGGCCCCATTTACTATTTGCATATTTATTTTCAATAAGGGGGAGAAAAGTTAGCACTACATATTGAATTATGATATGTGTTGGTATTGGTAACAAATACAAAGGGGGATATTATTGAGCCTAGATTTCATTTATTATCAATAAGTCAATTTGTGGTGGTGTATGAAGTGGATATGCCTAGAGAATTGTTATGGATTCATAGCATTGGATGTCACACTTGGACAATTATCCCTGAATAAATCTGAAAATTGTTTGAAGTGATATTAAATGATTAACAAATGTACTAAAGGTGGTTGCACATTGCAACAACAAGTTGAAGTGAAAGATGGTCATGCATGAAGGAATTTATTAATGCATGAATAATTCATTTGAAGACTATGAAATAATAAATTGCATGATGTGAAGAAGAAGAAGAAAGGATATTACATGAAATGGAATTAAGGTGTTTGGCTTGGCATGGAATTATATTTATATACTTGGATATTTTTCAAAGTATTTTAATGGGGATTACTTAAAAATAAGTCCAATTCCTATTAACCACCAAGGGATATCCCTCAACTACACTTGGGGGGGGGATCGAGGGTCAACCCCTGTGGGAAGTCCAACCCAAGGAAGCAGGCAGAGAGATAGCTTCTGTGTATAATCTCTGAGTACTCAGGCTCATGTGTAAGGCATGTAATGTGTGAGCCCAAAGGCACATATAATGTGGGCTAGAATCCCACTGGTTTGTGTTAGAGTAGTTTTCCTAGAACCAAATATTTCTAATTTGATTACATGAATGTTTGATGTATTAAATATTAAATTAAACATATTATTGCATATTTTTCATTGATCTTCATGACTTTAATGTAATAATGTTCTAAAGTATTTTTCGCATTAATAAGGTCATAGTAGTTCCCCACTATAATGTGAACCTTGAAGTTCTATGAAAATATTATTAATATAGTTATTTGGTTGGATAAAATACTATGATGGGACACATAGTATATAGACTATTAGGTGTGAGTACTCGTAAGATGATGAGACTTCTTCTCATAAAGTTCACACTTGGTAATCTCCAAGATGGAATATTATGAGAACAGACCCGCCAGTAGGAATTCCGCATGTTTTTTTATCATTGGATATTCCTATCCATGGGTGTGTATAATGATCCTTAGACTTTAAGATTATCATTAATGCATGTCATGACTCACACACTTAGATTTGCTGACAAAAATCATCATGTCATATGTTGGTGGCAAGCAGGGTATGTTGGATGCATCAAAAATGACATGTTATTGATGGACAAGTCAATGAATGATTTTTCCCTTACATATTTATGGAAGTTGATATCTCGTCTCTTTGATTTAAATAGAACTGATGCCCTGAATTTCATGGACATGGTGTAATGATGAGTTTATTTCAGAAAGTCAAAAAATGATGTATCGAGCATATAGGTTTATGAAACCATCATGCAACCTGTTTGATGAGATATTATGATAAGGGGTTATATTGAACAATCATTGTTCGTATGTTGTTGCCATCACTGCGACTTTAAGTTCTTTATCTTGGGTTTCTTGACCCCTTGTTAGATAGTAATCTTGGACTTTAGGCAATCTCACCTAATGCTAATGAGAAAGAGTCCTAGAGGGTCACACACTAAGTGTTTTTGTTGGTCTTCATTAAATTCTATTTGAATTTAATTAACGGAATAAATACTATTCTCAAGTCTAAGGAGTAACTTTATTCAAGTTATAGTGATCCCATAAATTAAATAAATATATATTCACTAGATTGTGAATAAAATTTATTTATTTATTTTACTAAATATTTAATAAATATTTATTTACTAGTTTGTGAATAAAATATTTATTTAAGAGAATAAAATATTTATTCGGGTGTTTACTAAATGCAAGAGGAGTTCGAATGGACCAAGACCATGTCCAGTGATAAAATAATTATTTACAAGATAGTAAATGTTATTTATCCATTTTGTAAAAGTTGGAGCACCACAAATTATTATTGATGTGGGGAGAGTTATGTGAAGGTATTGTTCACCCATGCTTAAAATGCCAGAAATAACATGCATCGTCCAATTAGATTCATCTGAGTCATCCATTCAATCCTGCATTGCGCAAATTTGAATTAACCGATCATGTACCTGTTGTTTTAATTCACCCATCATATTTTACCTCTCGATGAGGTTACTTCCCACAAGAAGATGACCTACCACTACAAGTGATCAAGCCTAGATAGTGTGAATGAGTTCAGTTGATCACATCGAGCAAGGAAAGAAACTTAATCTTGCTTGACTTTGAAGAAATTAGTTTTTTGTAATAACCAGCAACGATCGAGTTATGGTGTCATGTGATGATCTTAAGATCATGTGAAAGAAGTGTGACAAACAATATGGCATGCAAACATCCATTGAAGCCATCGCGTGATGATATTTTTATCACGTGAATGAGTGAAGACAATACCTGAAGCATTTGTATAAAATTTAAGACTGCCTGAAGATCTCATATTTTAAATGTATTATTATTTGGATTATTCTGATATGATGTTGCATGAAGGCATCGTGATATTCTTACTGAGGTGTTTCATGATCAAGCAAAGTGATCATGCAATTGCAGGATCACCTCAATAGTTCTTAGAGAAGTTGAGGATCTCGTCATTCATGATCTCTGGAGATCATTGGGGTGATTGAAGAAGTCTGCACGTGACATGAAAATTGGAGGAAATATCCTATATAAATACCAAGGATCAGTCGAACAAAGAATCTATGACATTTTTGATAAATTTAGGGAAGATGTTGATGCAGAGGAATCCCTCGTGATTCAATCACGCAAAGGAGATTCGATGGACACTTCTTATTTTGTGAAGGATTCTGTGGAAAAACAACTTGTATCATGAAGATAGTTGAGAAGGAACCCATAGACAACATATCGTGTATCATGAAGAGCTTGAGATAAACCTGTGGACACTATCAGTGTCTTGTGAAGGTCATCTTGAAAAGAAAAGTATTAGTTACGGACACACCTAGTGTCGCCTGAAAGACCATCTACAATCCATTCAAGTCTCATGAAGGGGTTGGGGTGAACATTGCATGAAGGAGTTTTTCAAGGGGACAATCCATATGCACATGCCTGCCACTCATGCATAGAACCAAATTAGGAGAATAGAGAAATAGACGGTGTGTGTGTGGGTAGGGTGATTAAAGAAGAACAATGCACATGAACATTTTATGATCTTGTGAAGGAGGCATTGAGGTCGCAAGATCAATACATGCAAAGCATCTTTGATCTTTCAAAGACACTTGTTTATCCACACTTAACTCATGTGAATTCACTGAACAGATCACATAAACTTTGATAAATCATGCACTTCACGCGACACATTAAATAATGGAGGTAAACAAAGGTTGTATTAATCCATGCATGCATAATTGAGATACCCTGAATAATTCAGATTTCATGCAATCCATGAATTATGTGTACTTGATTAAAGTGACTTGATAATTAAAGAAGAAGAAGTTTGAGTTTATACAGGTTCTTTCTTGCATGAAATATTGAAGAATATTCTGTGAACCTCTTACACATAGGAGAGTAAGGTCAGGCTTCATTGAGAAGGAAGAAGAGCCCAAGAATTATTTCACTAAGGCAACTAGTCATTATAGGTGATAAGAAATTATTAAGAATGGTCAAAATACATCTTCAGTTGTTGTCGAAGATACTTGAAGAGTACATGATCAAGTCAGATCTTACAATATCATGAAGGAATATTTAATATTATCCTACAGTGGATCAAGAATTTGAACATAAGTGAAGTCTTTTGGTTAGTTTCAGGAGTATGTGAAGTCTGTTGGTATGAGTCAGGAAAAAACAGAGTCTCTCGGTTGGAGCCGGAGCAAGAAGTCTTTTGGTTGGATCCAAAAGAAAACAAACTATCTCAATTAGATATAGATCATAAGACTTTAATTTGAATCTTAAATCCATTATAATCACTTATTTGATAGTGAAATATAATAGAGAAACCATGTTGGGGGTAATAACCAACATGAAAAAGAGCATGCCTTTATACTGAATCATGTAAATACTATGTACTACTCTTTTAGTTTTTATTACTGCACATGAGGTGAGTTTGATAGATAAAATTGAGTGGATCGAGAACCCTAACAAGTTCAAGAGGTTGAATTGAAAAGGAAAAGGAATTCGTAAAAAGGATCACTAATTCACCCCTCCCATATTAGTGGTCAATTCATCTTGGGGCACTACAAGTGGTGTAAAAGGGTAGTTCAACTCTAAAGATCCAAGTGAGTGTTTATGAAGTGAAAATTTTAGGATATGAGTGAGCTACCTCAGATGGAGAAAAAGGAATTTATTCTTGAGATTACTAATTTGAAAATTTATGCCAAGACACAAAATAATAGAAAGAAGAGACAAGTGAGAAAGCTAAAGAAGAATCTTATAGTACAGACATAGGTACCACTCAGTGAAGATAATCAGAATGGTATATGTTGTAATGATTCTTTTGATTATTATTCTTATAATGAATCCCACTCAAGCTATGATGATGGTGGTGAACTTAGAAATCTACACCTTGAAATCAAGGAACATCTGAAGAAAGTTCCCAAGTAACTTATAAAGAATATTGTTTAAGGTGTCAAGGTTCTTCAAGATAAAAAATTATAGCTGGAAGAAAAGGATAATGCTATGGAAGAGGCATTGGATAAAAGAGTTGGGATATCCAACACTCTCACAAAACTTGTGAAAGCTAAGGAATAAATAATTTCACTTTTCAATGAAATATATGTTGAAAATGTTGAATAATTTCAAGGAAGTGGTTGCAAGAAAGAATTTGTTGAGATTGTATGTTTATAATCTTTCCATGAATTTGAAAATTGTATAAAGTTTCTATCATCATCAAAATTTCTCAATTGGAGGATAGAGATAATATGTTAAAGGATATTGAAAATTCATTACAAGAATCAAGAATCATTCTTGAATAACAAATGAAGAAACTCACTACACCATAGGAAAGAAAATCACTACACCCTAGGAAAGATAAGGCTCAGTTTGAAGAAGCATAAAAATAACAAGTATCTTGACAGAATACATATCACGGTGGAAGATCTAGTTTCAGTGGTTTTTGTTGGTGCTATGAAACATATGGGCACAAATACTACTCTTTCTGGGATAAAATTTAATTTCTAGAATACATGCATGAATCAAGGGGGATTCATGGTGAAAAAATAAGAACAATCTTAGAGAAAAAATGATGTTACCAGAAATTCATCCAAGCTTCCAAAACAAAACATATATGAGAAATTAAAATAATTCAGTGGGAGATGTAAGAAAAAGGGTCAAAAGTTGAGAATTTCATGACAATAATTCCAATATATATTCCCTATGATAAGAAAGAGAAGATACTACAATATAAAAATAATGGAGAATCATGTGAAAATTGTGATAAGACAGATAATGTAAAGAAAGAGTGTCTAATTGTCTGGAAAAATTAATTGAAATTAGATAAATGACTCGAGGAAGCTGAATTTTTTTTCTAAATCTAAAGGAAAGAAAGTTTATATAGTATTTGAGGTGGAAAAATATATTCCACACAAAGATGGTGACTTGTGTTTAAGGTGTGCTAATTCTATAAATTCTTCACAAAACTATATGGAGATTCTACCTTATCAGTGGAAGAAGTTTAAAATTAAAATAAAAGTGTTGAATACCTCATGTACTTAGATGAATACAATTGAAAATGAGACTTCACACAAATGAAAGATTGGTATAAGGAGAAAATAATGGTCAAGGTTGAGAGATATATCTCAGCCTAAATGTTACTTCTGGTAAACAAGAAGGACCCTCCTTATTCCCTTATATATATAAATGATTTTGTATTAACATGTAGGGAATTAAAGGAGATGGATGCATCACTTAAAGGGGAGCATTTATGATATAATGCTCTTAAATCTTCACTATATAATGAATGTGAAACTTCTAAACAAATTTATGAAATTTAAAGTTGAGGTATTCCAATCACACTTTCATCCATTATTCTTAATTGTATTAATAATATCAATTAAGGGGGAGTGCTTGATTGATGGAAAGATAATACAAAGGGGAGCTATATCTTTTTCACTTGAAATTTCTAATGTGTTTGTTGAAGTATGTGTGGTATTATCATTACATTGATAAATTTTATTGTCTCAAATCCCTTAAATGATAATTGATAATTTCTAAGTATTATTTCACATGCATGGTGTTTATGGATTGCTTAGATAACTTGGTTGTATCTCTCTTTTTTTCTAAGTCGGGTTAGCCTATATAGATTTAGAGTTGATTAAACTAAAGGCTCTTTGTGAAAAGAACCATGTAAGATCATTCCTCTCTTAGAAGTGATCTTGAAATTTTTATAAGGGAGACAATCATTCTTTTGAAAAGATGGTGAGTTTTGAAGACCCCATTTACTGTTTGCATATTTATTTTCAATAAGGGGGAGAAAAGTTATCACTACATATTGACTTATAATATGTGTTGGTATTGGAAACAAATACAAAGGGGGAGATTATCGATCCTAGATTTCATTTATTATCAATAAGTCAATTTGTGATGGTGTATGAAGTGGAGATGCCTATATAATTGTTATGGATTCATAGAATTGGATGTCACACTTGGACAATTATCCCTGAATAAATCTGACAATTGTTTGAAGTGATATTAAATGATTAATAAATGTACTAAAGGAGGTTGCACATTGCAACAACAAGTTGAAGTGAAAGATGGTCATGCATGAAGAAATTTATTAATGCATGAATAATTAATTTGAATACTATGAAATAATAAATTGTATGATGTGAAGAAGAAGAAGAAAGGATATTACATGAAAGGGAATTAAGGTGTTTGGCTTGGCATGGAATTATATTTATATACTTGGATATTTTTATAAGTATTTTAATGGGGATTACTTAAAAATAAGTCCAATGCCTATTAACCACCAAGGGATATCCCTCAACTACACTTTAGGGGGCTCGAGGGTCAACCCCTGTGGGAAGGCCAACCCAAGGGAGCAGGCAGAGAGATAGGGTCTGTGTATAATCCCTGAGGACTCAGGCTCATGTGTAAGGCCTATATTGTGTGAGTCCAGAGGCACATATAATGTGGGCTAGAAGCCCACTAGTTTGTGTTAGAGTAGGTTTCCTAGAACCAAATATTTGTAATTTGATTACATGAATGTTTGATGTATTAAATATTAAATTAAACATATTTTTACATATTTTTCATTGATCTTCATGAATTTAATGTGATAATGTTCTAATGTATTTTTCGCATTAATAAGGTCACAGTAGTTCACCGCTATAATGAGAACCTTGAAGTGCTATGAAAATATTATTAATATAGTTATTTGGTTGGATAAAATTCTATAATGGGACACATAATATATAGACTATCAGGTATGAGTACTCGTAAGATGATGAGACTTCTTTTCATAAAGTTCACACTTGGTAATCTCCAAGATAGAATATTATGAGAACAGACCCGCTAGTAGGAATTCCGCTTGTTTTGTTGTCATTGGATATTCCTATACATGGGTGTGTATAATGATCCTTAGAATTTAAGATTATCATTAATGCATGTCATGACTCACACACTTAGATTTGCTAACAAAAATCATCATGTCATATGTTGGTGGCAAGCAGGGTATGTTGGATGCATAAAAAATGACATGTTATTGATGGAAAAGTCAATGAATTATTTTTCCCTTACATATTTATGGAAGTTGATATCTCATCTCTTTGATTGAAATAGAACTATCACCCTGAATTTCATGGACATGGTGTAATGATGAGTTTATTTCAGAAAGTAAAAAAATGATGTATCAAGCATATAGGTTTATGAAACCATCATGCAACCTGTTTGATGAGATATTGTGGTAAAGGGATTATATTATACAATGATTGTTCATATGTTGTTTCCATCACTGTGACTTTAAGTTCTTTCTCTTGGGTTTCTTGACCCCTTGTTAGATAGTAATCTTGAACATTAGGCAAGCTTACCTAATGCTAATGAGAAAGAATCCTAGAGGGTCACACACTAAGTGTTTTTGTTGGTCTTCATTAAATTCTATTTGAATTTAATTAATGGAATAAATACTATTCTCAAGTCTAAAGACTAATTTTATTCAAGTTATACTGATCCCATAAATTAAATAAATATTTATTCACTGGATTGTGAATAAAATATATTTATTTATTTTACTGAATATTTAATAAATATTTATTTACTAGTTTGTGAATAAAATATTTATTTAAGAGAATAAAATATTTATTCGGGTGTTTACTAAATGCAAGAGGAGTTTGAACGGACCAAGACCATGTCGAGTGATAAAATAATTATTTACGAGCAGGTAAATGTTATTTATCCATTTTGTGAAAGTTGGAGCACCAAAAATTATTATTATTATTATTATTATTATTGTGTGGCATGAGATTTCATTAATGGTTATAATTATATTTAATGGATATTATGCAATTATATTTTGTAACCAGAATCCCAGCTCTATAAATAGACAATTGTGTCTATTGTGTAAATCATTTGAAACCAATTCCAAGTTTGGGAATAGAGAATTATTGCGCAAAATGAATTTTATCTCAAATCCTCCTCCTCCATCCCTCTCAAGAATGAGAAATGCAAGAAAAAATTTCTCCAAGACCGGAGAATAAGCGATCAAGAACGAACAAAATAAGAAATTTGATTCACCGTACTAGCACCCATAGAATGAGTGGCATTGCTCGAAGACCATTGAAGCACGTGTGGATCACTTCTAAAGGGATTATACCCTTGGATCATCACAAGTGTAATGAAGAAAATACAGAAGGGCCTTTTTGGATGATCAACAATCATCAATGAATAAAGTTCCTAATCCTGGGTATTTATTTTTTTAGACATTAAATAAATTAATTATAAATTTGACGTGTAAGATCCTCGCCCTTAGTTTCAGGAAAGGATTATTAAAAGAAATTTTAAACTTCTTTTCTTCTTTTCCAATAGTTTTACTTTCTTCTAATATATGGAATTATGGTCAAAGTAAGAAATAAAATCATCTCTTAGAATATATTCTGTATAACCATCCCCTTCTTCTTCTTCTTAACTACTTATAATGTCTATTCATCTCTTAACCTTATAGGTATATATGTATATTAATGGAAAATTGTATTTTCTTAGTTCATGGATGTGCTTATGTTTTTTTATTTTTCCTGCAGTTATTAGAGAAAGTTGGGGGGGCTGAGGCAATGGGGAGGGGGTGCTGGTGCAGGGGCGGTACTGGTGTAGGTGGTGGGGGTGCAGGGGGATGGGGTGATGGTTCAGGGGGTGGTGGGGGACTGGTGGTTGGGGGTGGGTGAGATTTATTCAAAGTGATTGGGTGTTGGTGGGGTTATATTGATTGGATGGTTCATATAGAGTGAAATTCTATATCTTTGAGGCTTATTTTTTATCTTTGATGTAATCAAACTGATGGATTTTAGGTGGAAAATATCAATATTTTATTCCTTTATATGAGTATAATTGAGTCTCTAAGAGTTCATGAATTTTATAATAGGATAATTATTTTCTCCGGTTGGGGTGGTAGATAGATTATAGGAGCATTATAACAGTTTATCCAACCACATAATCCTTATAGTACTGCATCTTGATTCATGTATGATGCACCCAATTTGTGCAAGATATTTTTCTTATATATTTTTCATAGGTCTAACCATAATAATTAGTTTTATGGTATCTTTTAATTCTTACCAGGTGCATGTAGGTATTGGAACTTCATGTTACAACAGTGGAGTTGTAAACTTCATGAATTCAGTTATCTAGACTGGATGGAACCCCTATGGTATGTACTTGTACTTTATAGTTCATTAATTTACAGTAAAAATTGTTCATCATCACCTGTTTTATTATTTCCTTTCTCACTAATCATGTTTCTCCCACTTCAATTTTTAGGTTCAATTAATGACAATTCATCAGATCACTAGGTAACTTATATTTTTGCAGTGCATTTTGGATTTCGTTGAGGTGGATTCGAGTCACTCTTGACGAAGGTTTACATGTGTATGCATAGGTAGGCATATACATATATAAGTTCTCCATTTATATACATTCACTCATGGTAGTATGAATATATATATTGGGGCTAGGAGTGCTTATATATATATATATGAAAAATGCATACATGTGTAAGTATAAAGGGGTATATGCAAGTATAAACATATATCTAAGGAACCCCTTGTGCATATTTGTCCATGAAAATATGTAAATAGGGGCTAGGTGTCCTTATATATATGTGAAGTTGCATATGCATGCAAGCGGAAAAAAATAAAGATTCGAGTTGTCGCCGTCAAAAGCAGCGCGCCATGAGGTTGAGCTAAGTTCCCTCTTCCTAACCATTTAATTTGAATTATATAATTGCTTGAGTATTTTAAAATCTTTCTTTCATTATTATATAATGTGTATATGTTATAAAAATTGGTTGTGGCTCTTTTAAATTACATTTTCACCTGTTTTACATGATTTCCCTAAGCCTTCAACTTGGACTAGTAGAAAGTTTCAGCCAACTCAATAGTAGAAAATGAAATTTCCTTCAATTTAGAGATGACAATGCCCTCATTTTGAGAAAACATGAACCGAGCATTCTCATAAAAATATAAAACTTAAATACAAACTTTGTTTTCATTCCATTATACACAAACAACCATCCTTGAAAACTTGACACTTTCTTCAGTAACATCACTGTGAAACACTTGACCTAGAAAAAGATAGAATTTAACCTATTAAAATAAATCCACCTAGGCATGATTCATAGTGTGACCAGGGGGTTCACACCATGAATCCATACCCCTGGGAATTTCATGGCTTGAACTGAGGTTCACAGCTATAAATGTTCGAGATAGGGGATTCACCACTCAACCAACTCCATTCAAGGCATAAACCTGATGGGTCACATTATAAAAGGATACAGTAGCTTAAATTTCAATTATTTTTCACCTGGAACCTCCACCAACTTCCACACAAACCTCATAGGTTCCAACAGGGGACTAAAACCAAATCCAAAAATACCATTTAGGAACATCTAATGTTCATATTTCTGATCCAAATTCCAATTTAAGAAACAAACCATGCTTTATATTAAAAACAAAAATTCCCTCCAAAAATAATGAATCGGAAGCCTGTGGGGTATTACAAACTCCCCACCTTAACACTTCTCATCCCTGAGAATCCATGGTATTCGTTTAAACATGTCTCACAAACTACTATGGTTGTCAATTCCCTGAGAACTCACTATTCTCTATCTATGAATCCTAAACATGTTTCTGTTACACAAATCCAAACATCAAGGCACACTTTTCACTAGAATTTGAGCCACTCACTCACTACAAACGCTGACACCAAGAAGGTTCCCACTACACCCATATATCTGGACACTCCTCGGTGTATTCAACTGATTCATCCTAAAGATTATGGTTACCCCACCATACTAATCTTCTCGTGAAGGTTGACTAAACATCATGGTGCTCCTAACCATATGAATTTCCAACTAAGAATGATCTTCCAATGGTCTATCAACCTAGTAGATGGATTTTGAAAAAATGGTCTCAAAGTGGTTTT
Organism: Viscum album; assembly: GCA_963277665.1. NCBI lineage: Eukaryota > Viridiplantae > Streptophyta > Magnoliopsida > Santalales > Viscaceae > Viscum > Viscum album. The sequence continues at coordinate 513,081,697 of OY728163.1, read as the reverse complement.
CATCTCACTGCATCCAACCCCACGAAAAACACCAATTCGTTTTCCTCTGGATGAATTTTCCTAAAATTTCTTGGTTTCACCCGCTGGTGTGCTATCACATCTCTAAATCAAGATGACTTCACCTCTTGAGGCATCATGAGATCATATAATGCCTACAACTAAGTTTTTTCCTTGACTCCTGGAGTAATTTCATGGTTGGACTACCAACTATTTGATTCCTCCATCATGCTCCCACTCTAATCACTGACTCACCTCTAATGTGATTCACCCTCGGATCACTCAAAAACCATCCTGATCCTGATTCTAATTCACTAACTCCACTCAACACCACATCTGAACTTCAAATCTAGTATTACCCAAGGAACCATAAATGATAGGATCTTCCCACACACTAGCATCAGTTTTTCACCTCAATCATTCAATGATCAGCCTCACTGCAACAACGACCCATATGACATGAGGTTCAGTCACCCACAACTGATATGATTCTCCCCACCTTAGGAGTAACCTTATCATTGACCTTCCAAACCAAACATCTGGTCTCTATATCCCCTGTTCTATCCATCACTAAATGCAATGACTAGATGTGGCCGACCCGCTTATCCCTAAATTCCAATATGAAATATCCATTACCACTAAATCTCAGATCACCATAGATCATCCATTCTAGCAAATGATAGTCAATAGTGTGCTCCCCACCCTATGGCTTCCCATACACAATTCATATGGCTTCCCATACACTACTACTCAACCGCTGATCCAAACGGGGCCTATCAGCAAACCTCACTAACAATACCCCTACCAAGGATCAAAAAATTAGGCTATCAGGGGGGTTGCAAGGGGCAGGGGGTGCATGGGGTGGGGTGTGCTAAGGGTAGGGGGAGGGTGCGGGGGGGGGGGTCCAAGTGGTGTGCAGGGGGGTTGGGTTTTTTTCAAGGGGAAGGGTAGGGTGCAGGGGTGTTTGTGTGTGGGGGTATGCAGTGTGCAGGGGGGTTGGGCAGGGGGTGAGGTGGGCAGGGGGTGGGGTGGGCAGGGGGTGTGTTGTGGAAGGGGGCAGGGGGTGTGCAGGGTGAGGGGGTAGGGGAGTGTGTTGGGGGGAGGGGGCAGGGGGGTGAAAGGGGTAGGGGAGGGGGATGTGCTGGATTCTTTTGCAAGGGGAAGAGGTAGGGTGCAAGGGACATGGGGAGGGTTGTAGGGGGGAGGGGCAAGGGGCAGAGGTGTCTAGGAGGGGGGAGGGGGTGCAAGGGGGCATGGGTGTGCGGGGGGGGGGGGGGGGGGTGTTCAAGGGGGATATACAGGGGTGTATGGTTAACTTAATTAATTGAATGAGTTAAATGGAACCGAACATAGTTAACTTGGAACATGTGAGGTAATGGCTCATGTAGTGAATTATGTTATAGTTATGCATCCTTTCTAAATTTTAATTGGATGGAATGACACTAGATATTAACCTAGGATCCAAAAAATTGCGCTAAATGGTTTGATAGGTCTTCCACCATATTGGATTCAAGAATAGGTATGAAGTGAGATGAATTTGAGATCCAATCCATAATCCCCCATTAGGAATCCTATTTTCAAACTATTCTTAGTAAACATATGAAAAAATTGATAGTTATTTCCTCTAATTTCCACATAGATATTGGTTTGATTTGCAACATGCAGGGGGGTGTTCAAGGGGGCTATCTAGGGGGTGTCTAGGGGAGCTGTCCAGGTTGGGGGGTGGGGCTTCTAGGAGGGGTGAAAGGGGGTGTTCAAGGGGGATGTCCAGGGGTGCAAGGGGGATGTCCAGGAGGGGGGTGCATGGGGGTATGGGTGTCAGGGGGTGCAAGGGGGGTGTCGAGGAGTAGGGGGCTGTCAAGGAGGGGGCGGGGGTGTCCAAGAGGGAGGGGGCATGGGTGTGCATGGGCGTGTTCAAGGGGGTGCAAGGGGGTTGTCCAAGGGGGGTGCAAGGGGGTGTTGAGGAGGGGGTGCAAGGGGCTTGGGTGTGCGGGGGGGGGGGGGGGTCCAGAAGGGGGGGTGTCCCGGGGGATGGGTTACTGTAGGGGGTGTTCAAGGGGGAAAGGGGGTTGTCCAGGGGGGTGGAAGGGGGTGTCCAGAAGGGGGGTGCAAGGGGGTATGGGTTTGTAGGGGAGTGTCCAGGAGGGAGGGGTGTCTAGGTGGGAGGGGGTGTCCAGGAGGGGGGTCGGGGGCATGGGCGTGCATGGGGTGTTCAAGGGGGGTGTTCAGGGGGGCATGGGGGGTGTTCAGGGGGGCATGGGGGTGCAGGGGGTGTTCAAGGTGGCTATCTGGGGGGATGAAAGGGGATTGTACAGGGGGTGCAAGGGGGCTATCTCGGGGGGGGGGGCATGGGGGTGTAGGGGGTGTTCAAGGGGGTTGTCTAGGGGGGTACAAGGGGGTTGTCCATGGGGGGCATGGGGTCCAGAGGGGTGTAAGGGGACTATCCAAGGGGGTTCAAGGGGGCTATCTAGGTGGTGGTTAGGGGAATGGGGGTGTAAGGGTGTTCAAGGGGGTGCAAAGGGGCTATCCAGGGGGTGTGAAAGGGGGTTTTCCAGGGGGCTATCCAGGGGTATAAGGGGCTGTCTAGGGGGGCATGAGGGTGTAGGTGGGTGTTCAAGGGGGTGTAAGGGGCTGTCTAGGGGGTGCAAGGGGGCTGTCCTGGGGGGCATGGGGGTGCAGGGAGGGTGTTCAAGGGGGTGTAAGGGGGTTGTCTAGGGGGAATGTGGGTGTAGGGGGTGTTCAAGGGGTGAAAGGGTCTATCCAGGGGGCATAGGGGTCTAGAGGGTGCAAGGGGTTGTACAGGGGGTGCACGGGGGTGCAAGGGGGCTGTTCGGGTGGGGGGGGGGGGGCTGTCTAGGGGGGGCATGGGGGTGTTCAAGGGGGGATGTGGGTTTTTTTAATGAAATGGTAAGCTCTATACCCACTGTTTCAAACCGTTTTTGTAGGCATATTGCCACCATTTTATACGGAGATTATAGCCATAGAGCCACAGTTTTGAACCGTGGCAATAGGCCCTGTGTGGCTTAAAATTTTGCGACGGTTTCAAATTAAAGGGCTAAAGCCATAGTTTAAAACTATGGTTGTAGGCCTATTACTAGAGTTTGAACCATGGTTATAGGTCTTTCCCTATAGCCACGCCAATACCATCCATGGCCCATTGAACCGTGGCTATAGTAAATAGCCACAGTTTTTGGGCTTATAGCCACTATTTCAAATTGTGGAAATAGACTTAATTTCCAGAAGTGTCTGTTGTGATACACTCTGTTAATGAGGGAATAGTCAACCCACGGACACACCCTTGGCCCTCATTGCTAGTCGGCAGCCTTTGGAATTCGGAGAGATACGCTTGAGGCCATGTGTCCAATCAGGATTGGGGAACCTTTAGTGGAATCTGTGTCCAGAATTTCACATAACATATCTTAAATTTCTCATTTATGATCCACTTTCCACTTAAAACTTACATTATAACCCTTAAATATTGAATATTTGTGAAAATGTCATCGAATATTGTTTATAAAAGGGAAATCATTCTACCATCTCCAAGAGACATATAAAGTTCAGTTTCATCTCTATATTCTGCCCAAATACCTCTTTCAACTTCCTTTTCCACATTAAAAAGGATCTAGTCTAGAAAAACCTCTCTCCTTTGAAATATTTTGACTCCTTCCAAAGGAGAACACTCAAAGAGTAGGGTAAGGTTTCCCAAGTGACTACTTTCGTTCTCATTTAAGTTTGTTTTGTCTTAAAAATATTTTAAAACTCCTCTAAATTTTCTTCCAGGATTCAATTTACATGTTATAAACACCCTTTTATTTATTATTTATGTTAACTCACTTATTATCTCTCATCAAACCCTTATTACAAGTTGTTACTATGTTGAAATTGGAGTTTCAAAATCCATTTCTTTTCATTTCAATTCTCCTATTACCCCTTCAATAAAAAAAGTAATATTTAAAAGTAAATTCAAAATAATAGTTCAATTATACTCAAATATTTTTATAAAATTCATATATTTATTAGTATTTCTGTTGTTTTAAACTCTTTAAAAAACATCATTCACCTATGATAGTTTTACACAACCTAAGTGAACGATGATGTTTTATTTTTCACTTAATACTTTCATAAATATTATTAAAAATGGATTTCATGATTTAATATAACATCAAAAATCAAATAATGTCATGTTTAATATTCTAGAATGATAATAAAATCATGATAATAATGCTATTAAAAGTAAATAATTGAGGTTATTTTTAAGCTTCTAAAACAAGCTTACCGATGAATATTTTCTAAATTATAAATATATATTGTGATATTGAAATCCTTTGATTATGTAATGAAATAAAACATATATCTTGACACTTATAGAGATTATGAAACCAATGTAATAGGATCTTTTATTATTACCATCATACCAAATTTGTTTTTGAATGATGGATAGAACAACCTCAAAACGATTTACACAAGAAAAAAATAATCTAATAAATGAATAATACATGATAATAAATAAATAAAATTGAATAATAGTAATGAAATAAACATAATAGAGATTCTAAATCAAGTAAATAATTAATTGAATTTGATTATTTAGGAATTTAGAGGATGTACGAAGTCATCTGTGGCTTGAAGTAAGGGGATTCACGTCTCAATTTTCTTTTTTTGAGACATCTTCCATACTCTTAGTTTATTTTGTTTTAAATAATGTTTATATTGTATCATGAATGGATTTTATCATATTTTATATTCAATTTATAGGAATAAAAATTCCATTTCAATTTCTCTCTTTCATTGTCTTTGACTCATATATTACCAAGGTTATAAGGGGGAATTTCTCCTCATCTCTCTCGCTCGCTCTCTTATTATTTGGTATTGTCTTTCTTTTTGACTAGATATTTTTCTTCTATGTATATTTTCTTCACATTATATCATGTTTTATTAATGACCCTTTCCATTGATTGTGTCTTATGTATGATGCTAGAAAGGGAATCTTTTCTCTCTTTTCCTTTACAATGCACATTTAGTATTTTTCTCTCATTGGTTTCTTTTATTATTATTTACTGGATTCCTCTAGAAGTTTTCTTATTCATTGTTCTTAAAATTCCTATTTTCCCTATTCATATTTATTCTTTGATTTTCTTTCATTTTTCTCTAGATGGATAATTTTTTAACTCATTCAATCAGGACTATTTTATTTCATTGGGTTAACTTTAATGCTTATTATTATGGGTTGAAAGAAAAGATCTTATGTGCTTAATTTATGTAATGGTTCTTGAAAATTGTAAATTATGATAGGTGGGACTAGGATAAATCCCCCTAATGAATTATTAAATTATTTATTCCCTAGGGAAACTATATTTGAATCAACTGGTTAAGTTATTCCATAATAGGTTATTGGAATTAACTGGTTAAGTTATTCTATTATGGGCGATTACGAGTGATTATGGGTGTTATGGATATATTATTCCAAGAAACTTTATGATTATTATATTCTCCTTCAGCTTTCATATGAGTTTTCTTTATGATGATATTTGAATTCCATTGATATGACTAAAGTATCAGATTTCATGATTGAATATAATTTTATGATCTTATATGAGTTTAGTGTTTCTCTTTATGTTCTTCACAAGTCTTCATATATTTCATAAATTGGTGAGTTTCTTCACTTTGTTTATCCCTTGCTGATATTTATATGCTAATACTATTTTTTATAATGATTTTTATAGGGTTTAAGGATGTGTGGTAATAATTACGAAGTCAAAATTCTAGTTATGGTGATTGGATCAGAGTAAAGAAAATATATCAATAGAGAATGATTTAGTGAACAAATGTTCAATTAGTGGGAAAAGTGTGAGTCTTATTATGTAATGGATTTCTCAATCATCTAAAACTCTAAAACTAAAGGTCTTGGTAAAGTGCATGTTATAATATTTGGTGAAAACCATGTAATTATGGGATGCTTATAAATAGGTTGTTTTAGACAATCTGGAATTTTGAGGAGTTTGAAAGTGAGGGGTGTGATAGTCATTTTAGTCCAATTTACACTCATAAGAAACCATACTGACATCCCTTGAGGTGTTATTTACCATTCAAATGTTTGTTGTAATTTCCTCCAAATGGATTATAGACAAAAGAAGAAAACATAGGGGTTTGAAGTTGAGAAACAATGATTTCAAGCATGTTAAGAAATGAAAACCAAAATCTAATTTTTAGTTGAATAAATCATCACAATTTTAAAAATGATGGATGGGTGATTCTTAAAGAGCCTAATAGAATATAGAGATTGTATCTATATTCAATAAGTAATGTAGTCAGTATGTGTTGGGTAATGGAGGAAGAACCCAATGAATAAATAAGTGAGAAGCATCTTGGAAGTTATTATGGATCATATGAGTTGAATTTTGAGTTATTGAGGCTATTGAGATTCATTAAAGCATTGAAAGTTGAAAACTCATATGTTGCAAGACTTTGGAAATGATGTTGAAAAGATTTGGAATTGTTTCTATGATGAATGAGGATAATTTGAATTTATTTTAAAGTGCTTTAAAGTAAGGAAAAGTTTTTCCAGAAGCCTAAAAGTTAGAATTTTAAAGAAGGTTGAGATAGATTTTGGGTTGTAGGTTATTAGAAATTAGATAAAGTGCATGATAGGTAACATATTTACCAGAATCAAGAATTTGGAAAAGTCCACTACCACAAATTGACGGAAGGGATGCGCCAGCTTTTATGAGCGCTAAACAGAAAGCGCTGATAAAAGTCTCACTTTTATCAGCGCTAGTTAAAAACGATGATAAAGGTAACATTTATCAACGTTAAACAAAGCGCTGATAAAGGTATATCCTTCATTAGTGATTTCTTTAGCGATGATAAAATTTTTTAATAAAAAATATTAATATATATATAATTATTATATTTATATTAAAAAATAATGTTTAATTACATACATTAATTAAAAAACACATGTTTATAATTAATATAAATATGATATATTAATATATATATTTTAATAATTCAAATATATATATAGTTTTAAAAAAAATATTTATAAGATTATAAATATATATATAAATATAAATATATATATATATATTAAATAATTATAAAATTATAATAAATTTTTTAAAATATTAAATATATTTTTTTTATTTCTAATTGTATATTTATAATTGTAGATATAAATAATTTTTAAATATATTTATTTATAATTATAATTATATATATATATATAAATAAATATTTTTCTCCGTTGAATTGAGTCAATGTATATATATATATATATATCTCATGAGATAATGATGATATTCGTGGATATGTTTATGTTCATATATTGATATGCGTGAGTATAAATGACATTGTCTATGATCATAAATTTATTTGTGGAAGTGATTGAGTTTCTATATTGTTCTAAATGTTAGATTACTTATTCTTATAATGACACGTGCATATGTTATGTATTCATGACTCATGAAATGTTCATTTATACATTAACACCCTTATTATTCATGCTTCCATGTATGTGATGACTCGCTTTTTATGATTTATACTTTTCATTCATGCTATACCTATGAACTTATTTATGTTCTTAAAAATAATTATAAAATTATAATAAATATATTTATTATACTTATAATTATAAAATTTTAATTATATATAAATACTTTTTAAATATATATATTTATAATTATAAAATTACAATAAATACATTTATTATAATTTTATAAATATATATATATTTATATATTAATAAATATATATATATATATATATATAATTATATACAAATATTTATAAATATATTAATTTAAATAATTATAAAATTATAATAAATATATTTATTATATTTATAATTTTATAAATATATATAATTATATAAATATAATTTATAAATATATACAGATATTTATAAATATATTTATTATATATATAATTATAAATAAATATTTATTTATTTATAATTATAATTATAAATATATATATATTTAAATAATTTTAAAATTACAACAAATACATTTATTATAATTTTATAAATATATATTTATATATTAATATATATATATATATATATAATTATATGCAAATATTTATAAATATATTTATTTATAACTATAATTATAAATATATAATATAATTAGATGGATGGGAGTGAGGACGAGAGCGAGAGAAGGCGCAATAGCAACCCTACCAGAGAAAAGGCTTTAGTTGTTTCTTCGCCAATGGAGTGCGGAGGAGCTGGGGATGGTTTTCGTGATGGTGAAGTAAGGAAATCCACTGGTATGGGAGATCTGATTGCTAACCGGTCAGTTTTTTCTTCACCGGTGGATGGAGGAACCGAGGATGATGTTTGTACTAGCGAAGCAAGGAAACCCACGGATTTGGAGGTTGATTTTGGCATTCTACCTGTTCGGACTTCAGATCTGTTGGAATTGGGTTGCGGATCGGACATTCAAGTCACTGATGGTGACCATGATGGTGATTCAAGGAAACCCTTAGGTGAAGGAGTCCCTCTGAATCCCTTGAGTAAAGGATTTTCATTTGCGGAAGCCCTGAATAAAGGGGAGGATTTAGTGATGAATTCTCCCACGCTGCTCCCGATTCTCAATTTTCCAGATTCAATAATAGAGGTTTCACGATTATTGAAATCCCTAATGCGTTCAAGGAGTGATTGGATGCCTATAAGTTTTCTCTTATTGGATGATTAATTCTTGTGAATGGTGATAAGATTATTGACACTGATGAGGTGAAGTCTCAACTATCTTGGATTTGGGGCTTTTCCAATTGGTGGATCGTTCCCATTGGCCGAGGTTATTTCCATATTATTTTCTCTCATGAAAATGATAGGTTATCTTCTTGGAGATCTTGTTTTATGTTCTTAATCTAGGGGTTTTTTCCTATCTGTTTGGGATCTGAATTTCAATATGCACTTACAGAGGAAGACAACTATGCAAATCTAGACCAGAATTCATGGTCTCAGTTGGGTGCTTTTCATCCTATTATTCTTAGTGATCATGTTTCTTGTATTGGTGCTCCCATTAAGATGGATGCGAACAAAGTTGAGGGGAAATTTGGGTATTTTTTTCAGGGTTCTTGTGGATGTTGACATGCTCAATCATTTTCCCGACTCTGTCACCTTTGTGGAAAATAGTGTTAAAATTGAGGTGCAATTTGAATATGAATTTATTCCATTATTTTGTAACTTATGAAGAATTGTGGGGCATGAGGTCTCCAATTGGAGTAATGCCCATAATATTCAAATCAAGCATGCTAGAACCTCACAGCATGCTAGTAAGAAAACTCTTTCCCCCTCATGTGTGAGGAAAGAAGTAATGAGTGGTGGGGATCTGAAGGGGAAGGGGATTGACACACCAACACCATCCCATAAATCATTGGAAGTACTCCCTACTGATCCTTCTAGGACAAATGGGTGCTTTATTGAGTTTTTTGTTGCTAATATTAGTCAGCCTCCAAGGATAGTTGGCATTCATGAAGTTGATGATGGTATAGTCTCTTTTAAATATGCCCTTATTGGAAGTGGTTCCAAGCATGGAGGCACGAAAGGTACTGTTTACAAGGATGGTTTTCAATTGGTTTCATATAAAAAAAATTAATCAGTCGGTCTCTCCATCCAAGATAGGGCAGAATGTTCTTGCCTTGACCATGACTAATTCAGATGGAACTGGTATTCTTGGGAATGTTATTCCTTTGCAGATTGACCCATGTGGGCCGAAAGTGACCGATGGGATGTGTAGTGGAAAGGATAAGGATATTATGGAGGGTGGGAATTTCCCAATGGTGACACATGATATCCTTGTTGAGAGGGAAGAACCAGAAGAAACTTTGCATCAAAAATCATAGAGATAGTATATGCATCCAAAAGGTCGTGGTCGATGACATGGTAGAGAAGAGTGGGCTGTAGGGTGTGGCCAAAATGTGAATATACCACATCTTCTTCCATGGAATCGAAGGGACGACTCACTCCGGAGCAAGAAAATATCAAGGAAAAGTACTTTGGGATCTTCAATAAAATGAACTCATAGTCAAAATGGGAATCTACTAATGATAGTGATGTCTCCAAACAAGATTATGGGAATGATCATGTTCTTGATTTATAGTTTTCCTTTTTAGATGAGGGAATGCCTCTTTATTTGAATCCATTCATCCTCTTTTCTTTGTCATATTTATTTATTCTAATAAATTTATTAGGAGCATGCCCGCCTGTCTCCTGAACATTTGGAGTATATATATATATAATTATAAAATTATAATAAATATATTTTTTTCAACGTGGTATAGGTTAGTTGATGACCTATACCCGTTTTCAGCATCCAACGGGTGTGACGACCTTCTGGTCGGTTGTGCGACGGGTGAAAGTGGGGACACTGTGGATCAGGTTTTGTTGTAGGTGGATGGCCCTTTGTCAGTGGAATTATGAGAAAAGCTAGGACCGCTATGGATCGGGATGGTCGACGGCAGGTTGGTGCGATGACGGGCGACAAGCAGGGCCGATGCGGGGCTGATTGTCTCACCCCTCAAGATTTCAGGGAACGAGAACTCTGTCATCATTATCATCGTTCTACATTCTCGATGAATCAATATAAAGTATGTACAAATTTATCTTATTAGCACCTAAAAAACTATTTTTTCATTCATCGCCCTCAGTGCATCGCACCAGCACCATCCTCCATCCCTCTGCATATTGCGCACCATAAACCAGGGAAATATGACATCATCACATCTTTCTTAGCCTCCATTACATGCATGTTGTGAACATCACAGCCCACACACATGAACTCCAAACCCACAAAAAGTTAAACCTCTATGTAGTGTCACTCATACTTTTCACACAAACCATCTACACATTTTCATCCACCTGGTGTGACTTCCTTTTGCAATCAGTGGTTCCTGTCGAGTTCTTAGTTGTAGAGGGTTTGCTTTTTCATCTCGGAGATCGATGGGTGATGATTTTGTTTTTGCAGTGAGAGTTTAAGGTCTTCAACAGTGGTGTGTATGACCATCACCATTTTAGATCTAGTTTTGTGTCTTAAATATGGTCCTACCCATTTTTTGTCGACTGTGGCCTATGGCATGTGAGGAGATGCTTGTCTTTGAGAATAAATTTTATCCTAACATTTAAAAGAACTATCTTTTTTCTATTAAAGTATTTTATATACATTTGGTAAGAAAAAAATTAATAATTAGTCTATGGACATTATCATACATTTAAAAAAAATAGAAAACACTAAAAATACATGGTATGCAAATGTCTTTTGACATATTCAAAGTGTTTCAAGTTTATAATATTATAGTTTTATATGTTTTTAAATTTATATACTTTTATGAATTTATAGTATATCATATTATACTAATATAATTTAATAATATTTTTTATTAAATATTTATAGTTTTATAGTTTTATTCATTTATAAATTTATATACCTTTATAAATTTTATAGTATATCATATTATACATATATAGTTTAAATATAAATATTTATTAGTTATCTATACTATTATAGTTTTCTAGATTTATAAATTAATATACAATTATAGCTTTATTTGTTATAAATTATTACACTTTTATACTTTCATAAATTTTACTTTTATATATTATAATTTTATACTTTTATAAATTTGTAAAACTATATACTTATATAAATTAATTATACTTTTATAACATAGATATACTTGTATAAAATTTTATAAATTTATATACATTTATAAATTATGTATATTTATTTAAAATATATATACATTTATAAATTATGTATATTTCATCTCATCATGATCTCAAAAATGATTTTTAAAAGTTACTCATTACATTGTCTTTTTATAAAAATGTTCAAAATGTTTTATGAAAACCTTTTTATGATTTAAATTCATTTTTCCCTTCTATATCTAAAGGATATATCTCCTAAAGAGTTTTGATTCATGAGTTATCCACATAAATTATAATGTGATACAATTCTTCTAAGAAATTGTAATTTTGGTATCAAATGATCTCATTCATGATGTCATTAGAAAATGTTATGTATCCCATTTTTTGTGGGTTGTTTTTATAATGTGATATATAATTAATTTCATGTGGCACACATATATATGGTTTATCATTATATGATGAGTGGGACCTATATATCATTCTAATGTATTGAGTAAAGTATAATATCTCATGATATCACTATGGGAAACAAGTTGTGATGCTCGATCCACAATGAGAAACAAGTTTTAATGCTTGATCGACTATGGGAAAGGAGTTGTGATGCTCGATCCACTATAGGAAATGAGTTATGGTGACCAATAAACTATGAGAAATAGGTTGTGGTTCTTGATCCACTATGTTATGATGATATTCCTAAATAAACTTGACATATGCTATGATTTTCTATGATTATGCATATTCCAAATTTCTAAGTTATGCCACATGCTTATGTAATGCTCTAGATCTCATAATTATTGTCATATGTGCCTCAATCCATCAACAAAGAGAACATCATTTGATCCAAAATTCTTCACTATAATTTTAGTGCTTTATATTCCATCAATTGAAGTAAAAAATAGTTTTTAAAAGTGAAATCTCCTCCATTATATTTATACATTTCCTTCAATAAGTTTTTGTTTTTGATCATGTGGGATGATAAATCATTTTTCAATATTTTCATTTTCTTTCAAACAATTCATGAGATCCATCTTTAATTGAACATCGTTTGTGTGTTTATTTTTTTCAAATATTAATATTACCGAATCAAATAGGTTGAATATGAATAGAGAATGGATGGATGTCAATCATATGAAAAAGATAATGAACATGGGGGAAAAGATTTCATTAAGTTTTCAAAATATCACACATATGACTCTTCTCAAATCTTTTATCTATGTTCAGGTTATTGTTATTCAAGACTAATTAGTCTTGAGGAGTTGGAAGAACACTTGATCTATCACGGAATTGATTGAAGTTGTAAATGTTGGAGTAAACATGGGAAAAAGCTAATGTAACTAGTGACTGAGATAGAACTGCATTTTATGGATCATCTGATATGATTACAAGTATGGACAATGAAGAAGACAGTATCGAGGACGTGATTACATGTGTGAATGATGATAAAGATCGTATTGAGAAAATGACAATGATAGTTGAAAATGAACTCCATGATTGTACAAAATTGTTTGAGAAGTTAAAGAGTTTTCCAAATACGCCATTATATGTTGGTTGCACTAAATATACAGCATTTTCAGTTGAACTGAAGCTGTATAATATAAAAGGAGGCAACAGATGGAGTGACGCCGGTTTTACTGAACTACTTGCTCTCTTGAATGATATGATCCCAGAAGAAGATGAGCTCTCTAACATAACATATGATGCTTAACGAATGTTGCGTTCAATGGGTGTGATCTTTGAAAAAATACATGTATGTCCAAATGACTGTATATTGTTTTGTAAGGACCAAAAATCACTTAAAGAATGCTCAAAGTGTGGTGCTTCTCGATACAAGAAAGACGAATCAGGTCCTATGAAAGTTGTATAGTACTTTCCAATCATTTGAAGGCTTGGGATCCTATATAAAAGTGAGGATATTATAAGACAATTGACATGACACACATATACAAGAAATAATGATTGGAAACTTCATCACCCAATAGACTCTCCTCAGTGAAAGAAAATTGATCATGAGTATCCTGAATTTGGAAACGATCTCAAAAACATTTTTCTTGAATTATCTACAGATGGAGTGAATCCTTTTGGCTTTCAAAGCAGTATTCACAATATGGATGGTTATGTTGGTAAATTATAACTTTTCATTGTGGTTATGCATGAAACAAAAATATATTATGTTATCTGTGCTTATATCAGGACCAAAACAACTGGGTAATCCTATTGATGTTTATGTGGATCTTTCGATCGAAGATTTGAAATTATTGTGGGATTCAGGCGTTACATTGTATGATGATTACAGAAATGAAGAATTCACATTGAGAGTCATGGTTTATGGGATGATGACTTTTCAGATTATGAAAAAATTTCAGGATATAGCATTAAAGGAACTCAATGTTGTACAACAACCCTGCTCTTTATTTCATATTTAAACTTGATTTATTACATAAAATTTCACTTAATACAAATCAAAAGATCGAGATGTCTAATGTATTTGGGAAATTAGGAACATTACATCACAATTTCAAACATGAAATACAACATCTTTATTGAAAACTTCTTTTACATGGTCACAACATTCCTTCATACTTAACACTGTATGGGGTAACCTGGGGATATAAGCAAGAGGTGAGCTACAAAGCCCAGTAAGGGAGTAAACAAGACATAACATGAAGGAAACAATAAATGTTATACAATATGCATATTAATGGAGCATAATAGAAACATGAATATAAATGCACGATATATCATGATAATCATAACTTGGAAATGTGACAGTAATATACAACATGCTATTAGCATGAGTAAAAACCCATTGCACATGAATTAGCATGAGTAAACTCTCATTGCACATGAAGTAGCATGAGTAAAAACCCATTGCACGAAAATTAGAATGAGTAAACCCTCATTGAACAAGACATATCAGGATACTAAACAATAACCAATGCATTGTAGTTCTATCAGGGCGCACCCTTCATAATCATTTGGTTTTCATGTATAAGTGTGTCACATAGATCATATAACATGGATTTATTCAACAACATAAGTTATTCCGTAATCAAGTAATGTAAAATACATACATGTAAGTCCTCAATAAATAATTATATGAGTATAAAGGTGAATTCCCTCGATATAGAAATGGGTATGATATTCATTACACGATAACTTTGGTATGGAAAATCCTAGTACAATTTCGCAAACATAACAACATCAAATAGAAATTCGTAAAATAGGTTGATAAGAAAAAAAGGGGTCTCTAATCATTTATTCATGAAATGGACAGTAAGGAATTTATTATAAAAGGATTATAATATAACCAATTGAAATTAAAAAGATTAATTTCAAATAAGGTTCTCGAAATTAAAAGAGGAGAGGAAGGTGATGATCTCTTACGAAATTCCAGCATGGTAACGAATGTATATAAAGGATCAAAAATGGCTTAATGAGAGTGAAATGAAGCTCTCATTATTTATAAACCAAATGTATAGTAAGAGGAGTATGTATGAACATATCCCAACATATGCAAAATTGAAATTAATAGACATATCATAAAAGGAGTGTTTGATAAAAGATGTGGAAGATCTCTTGCTTGGATTTGTGACTCCAAAGGCTTGGGGGAGACTTATTAGGATCTTTGGGGAACCTTGGGAGGACTATAGGGAGTAGGGGTAGAGGGTGGTCTAACTTCAAAGAGTTTGAGTGAAGAGAAATGAGAGCTTGGGTGGCTTTATGTAGGAAAGGAGGGGGGGTTTCTTTATTATTTTGGTTTTGAACACTACACAATAAAATATTCAAAAACACAAACCATATCATGGTTTTTTCCCATGGTTTCTGGAAAAGGGGAGTGTAATACATTATTTTATAATATAAAGGGCCGTATATATTAAAATATTTACCTTACTTATGTGGAGGTGAGCCATACTTTCAAGGAAATGATTTTGAAATCTTAAAATATTTTATGACTTGGAGGATTCACTAAGGCTTTATAAAATAAATCAAATAAATATAAAATCACATTATTATAAAGAGAAAATATGTATTTGGAAGAAGGTACCTTTTATAGTATTTATTACATCATTATTTGGTCCTTATGATGTCATAAATCACACTGTATATTTATATGGTATTTAATTTTTACGCAAAAATTTGACTGCTTTAGAAAATTATGAAAAATTCATCATTGGATAATTTTGACGTCATGATTCCAAAAATAATAATCATTTTATCTAAATAATTTTATAAATATGTGAATTTTCATATTTAAAATAAAAACCGACATTTATTGAAAATTGACGGGTATTGACAAAAACGGTTTTCAAACCTTAATAAAAATTATGTTTGACTTCATAAAAATTATATGATTATTTATATTTAATAAAAGTAATTTAATAATAATATTTTAATAAAATATTAACTATTTTAAAAAAATTAATTCATCAAAATAGATTTCTTAGTTGAATTTGAATATTAATCAAAAATAATACTTGTGCTTTAAAATCATTTGCAAAGTAACAATAATAGGGAGAAAATATAATCATTATTTTATACAAAAATAATGTACATATTACTATTTCTAGGGTCTTGTTATAGATCTTTATTATATCACCATACGCTCTAATAGTAAGGTGTGTGATGATGTGGATTTCATGGAGTCATTCGGTGGACATGGTTTGGACTGTGATCTCGATGACCTTGAACTTCTTCCGTAAACGGTTTCACTCATGCTTGATTTGTTGGATCTCAGATTGGGATTGGTCTAGGGCAAAGCACATAAATGATATCTCCCTCATAATCTCTGATAAATGGGCTTCGTAGGGTATGATCCTACTGGTGGAGGTCGTCACTTCATTTATCTATGCCAAAACGATTTGTTAAAACCCAATACTTATACTAGTCATGTAATCATTGTTCAACAATTATATTATCAATGGTAAAGATACTTAATGATCATTTAAATCCAATTAGACATAATAAAAGAAGTTAATGTGTTTTCTATGACCATAAGATATTTAATTAAGTCAAAAGAAATGGAATTTTATACATAAAAGTTTGGGTAATTATAACCTACCCCCTTAAGAAATTTCTCCCTAAAAATTTCATTTTCCCATACTAAAATAGATGAGAGTAACTCTATTTCATCACTTCCTCTTGTTCCCACATTGCTACTTCAAACTTGTGGTTTCTTCACAACACCTTGATGACGAGCGTTGTCTTATTTCATAGAACTTTTTCTCTCTGATCTAAGATCTCCACCGACTGCTACTCATAGGAAAGATCATTCTCCAATAGTATCACCTCTGGATTGAGTACATGTGATGGGTCTGGGATGTACTTACTTAAGAGGGATACATGGAATACATCACATACTTAAGATAGGTTCAGTGTGAGTGCTAGTCAATAGGTCACTGCTCCAATGCGATCGAGGATCTCAAAAGGGTCGATGTATCTTGGACTAAGCTTTCTCTTCATCTCAAATCTCATGACTTGCTTCCATGGAGATATGTGGAGGAATACCATGTCTCTAATATTGAACTCTAGGTGACATCGATGATTTTCATCATAGCTTTTTTGTCAAATCTGAGTAGATTTGATGTGCTGCTAGATGGTCTTAACCTTCTCCACCATTTTTTCAACTATTTCAGAACCTTGAAGTTTCCATTCCCCAAATTCATCCCAACATACCAGTGTTCTGCACATCTTCCCATAAAACAGCTTCATAGGGGGTCATTTGGATGCTTGAGTTGAAAATTTTATTGTAAGAGAACTCCACCAAAGGAAGATGTTGGTCTCATCCACCTTTTAAGTCCATTGAGCAAGCTATCAACATATCCTAAAGTTTTTGGATATCCTGTTCAGATTGGACATCAGTTTGAAGGTGATAAGTTGTACTGAAGTTTAGCTCAGTGTATAGAGAATGCTGGAGACATTTCCAAAACTTAGAGGTGAATCTTGGATCTCGATTGGACACAATTGATAGTAGTACTTCATACATCCTTACCACTTCACTGGTATATATCCATGTCAGTTGATCTAGTGAGAGATCCTCTCAGATCGCAATGAAGTGTACAGTCTTTGTAAGACGATCCACAAAAACTCAGATAGCATTGTTTCCTTTGGATGTCTTCGAAAGTCCGATGACAAAGTCCATGGTGATGTTGTCCTATTTCCATATTGGTATGGGTAATGGTTGCAACATCCTTTTAAACTTATTCCTCTTAGCCTTCACTTGCTGATATACCAGGTACTTTGATGTATATTCAGAGATCTCCTTCTTCATGTTATCCCACCAATAGTGTTCTTGGAGATACATCTTTGTGCTTTCTGGGTGAATGGAGAAAGTCAAACTATGTGCATCATCCAAAAGTTCTTTCTTTAACTTAGGATTTGATGAAATGCATAATCTTGACCCAAATATCACAATTCCTTCTTCATTAACATTGAACTCTGAGGATTTCTCTTTTGTGATGGTTTCCACTTTCTTCTGAATTCTCACATCGCCTTTTTGAGCATCCTTTAACATTTCCAAAAGAGACAGTTGAGAAATAATTTTTGAAAGGATTTATGATGTTCCTTTCTTTATGATTCTCATTTCCATATTCTTAAAATCCAAGAAGATTGGATCCTTTCCAATTATCATCAGTGATAGAATTGTTGGGTCCTTTCTACTTAGAGAATTCTCCACCTTTTTCGCTTTCTCGGGATGGTAGTGTATTGAGCAGCCGTAATCCTTGATAAGCTCTAACCATATTTGTTGGTGCATATTCATCTCTTTCTGTGTGAATATATATTTGAGACTTTTGTGATCCATATATATCTCACACTTCTCCCCAAAGAGATAATGTCTCCATATTTTCAAAACAAAGATCACAACTGCCAACTCCAGATCATGTATGGGATAGTTTTGCTCATGAATTTTCAACTTCTTTGAGGCGTAGGCAATGACTTTGTCATTTTTCATCAACACACATCCAAGTCTCTTCTTCAAAGCATCACTGAAAATTATAAAAAGCTCCCCACTTATGGATAGTTTGAGAACATGGGCAGTGATGAGCCTCCTTTTCAACTCCATAAAGCTTTCTTCACATTCATCATTCCAAAAAAAATTGACTCCCTTATGAGTTAGCTTGGTAAAATGGTATGCCAATCATGAGAAATTTCTCACTAATCGGCGATAATATCCAGTTAACCCAAGAAAGTTGCAGATATCTGTCACAGATATTAGCATCGATCATCCCTCAATTGATTTTTTATTGGAAGGATTCATAGATATCTCATTGATTGTGATGATATGACCCAAGAATGAGACTTCATTCAACCATAACTTACACTTTTTGTACTTTGCATCAAGCTTCTCTTTTCACAAGGATTTTAGCACAGTGCTGAGATGCTCCTCATGCACCTCCTTGTTTTTGAAGAATATAAGAATATTGTCTATAAAGACTACCACAAATTTGTCAAGGTAATCTCTAAAGACTCTATTCATAAAACCCATAAATATTTTTGGGGCATTAGTGAGTCCGAAAGGAAACACTACAAACTCATAGTGCTCGTACCTTGTACGAAAGGAAAAGTGATCTTAAGGATATCTTATTTTTTCACCCTTACTTGGTAATATTTGAACCGTAGATCCACCTTGGAGAATTATTGTGCGCCACGTAGATGATCGAACAAGTCATCAATTCATGGAAAAGAATAATTGTCCTTTATCATGATTTTTTTGAGCTCACGATAATCGATGCAAGGGAACATTGACTCATCCTTCTTTTTGATGAAGAGGATTGGTGCACCCCATGATGAGACACTTGGTCGTATAAACCCTTAATCCAAATTCTCCTGTAGTTGTTTCTTTATCTCCTCAAGTTCCACAACAGTTATTCAATACAAAGTCTTGGATATTGGAAATTCCTCAGGTATAAGATTGATCGCGATTTCAACATCTATTCTAGGAGGAAGACCAGACAATTCCTCAGAAAATACATCAATGAATTCCCTTACAACGGGCATGTCTTCGAGGGTGATTCTTTTCGTAAACATAACCATTTGAGCTAGATACGCTTTCACATAGGGAAATAATATCCATGCTTGGGATGATAGCACTAAAAAAAATTCTCCTCCTCCTTACACTTGTAAAGAATTGGGGGTCGATTCCTCATATGGAGAGTGATTCCCCTCTCACGACAATTTATACTAGCTCTATATAAGGACAACCAATCTATGCCCAAAATTGCATCAAATTCTACCAAGGGAAGTATAACAAGGTTCGCTGGGAAGTTAAATCAACAAACTATGACAGGGGAGGAGTTATATTCATGGGATAAAATAATTGCTCCATTTTTCATTTTCTCTGACATCTCTACTTCCATTATTTGTGGTGATATTTGTATTGTTCTACTAAAATTTCGAGATATAAAAGAATGTGTAGAACTATGAAAGATAACCCTACCTTTTCACTTTTTGATTCTGGTTCTACATTATCCAATATAGACTTAGGGATGAGTATTTTTAAACTATAAAACAGATAAAGGGGAATCCAATGACATTAAAAGGATAACTTATAAATTACATTTATATCATTAACTTATGAGTTTCTAGGCTTCAGTTTATGTTATCCATGATCTACTTCCTAACATATATTCTTATAAAGTTTTTTTCTTTTATTCCCTTAATAATGATTTGTAATGAGTTTGTGAATTTACAAAAACATACCCCCGGAGAGTGTCAAATCAGGTGCACAGTAAGGTTCGTTGTTGTGTACCAGGTTACCCTGAGTCAAGCTTGAAACACCTTGTTGGAATTGTTAGTCCTAGGTACATTTGTGTCAGAACCACGTCCACATGTAGTATCTAGACAAAGATGTATTTTCTTGATAAAACACTTACTCTATACTTACCAAAATTTAGGGATGTTTTCATACACTTAGTCTTATCCCTAAGGGTTTTCATTAGAGTTTTCCAATATTAATCCCCAAAAAAACTAAACATATCCTCTAATACCAACTATAACAACCATGTTCTTTATTTCATATTTAAACTTAATTTATTACATAAAATTTCACTTAATACAACTCAGAAGATTAAGAGGTATAGTGTTTTTGGGAAATTAGGAACATTACATAACTTAAAACATGAAATACAACATCTTTATTGAAAACTTTTTTTACATGACCACAACATTACTTTGTACTTAACACTACATATGATAACCTGAGGACATACATAAGAAAGGGGTGAGTTATAAAGTCCGATAAGAGAGTAAACAAGACATAACATGAAGAATACAATACATGTTAGACAATAGGTATATCAATAGAGCATAAAAGGAACATGAATATAAAGGAGAGAGATTGAATGTAGAATACATACATGTAAGTCCCCAATCAATAAGTATACGAGCATAAAGGTGAATGCCCTTGATAGAGAAATGGGTATGGTATTCACTACATGACTTTTGTATGGAAAATCGTAGTGCAATTTCGCCAGCATAACGACGTCAAATAGAAATTCATAAAATGGGTTGATGAGAGAGAAATGGGTCTCTCTTAATTTATTCATAAAATGGATAGTAAGGAATTGATTATAAAAGGGTGACAATACAACCAACTGAAATGAAAAAGATTAATTTCAAACAAGGTTCTTGAAATGAAAAGAGAGGAATGTGAGGATCCCTTACGAAATTTCAACATGGTAACTGGTGTATATAAAGAATCATGGATGACTTAATGAGAGTTAAAGGCAACTATCATTATTTTTAAATCATATGAACAGTAGGGGGAGTATGTATGAACATATCCCAGCATATGAAAATTGAAATTAAAAGACATATCATAAAAGGAGTGCTTGATAAAAGATGAGAGTGGAAGGTCCCTGGAATGTGTGACTCCAAAGGCTTGGGAGAGGCTTCTTAGGAGCTTTGGGGTGACTTGGGAGGACTCTAGGGAGTAGGGAACAGAAGGTGGTCGAGCTTAAAAGAGTTTGAGTGAAGAGAAATGAGAGTTTGGGTGTGTTTATATAGGAAAGGAGAGAAATTTCTTTATTATTTTGGTTTTGGACACTACACAATAAAATATTCAAAACCATAAATTATATCATGGTTTTTGCTCATGGTTTCTGGTAAAGGGGGGTGGAATATATTATTTGATAAGGTCAAGGGCCGAATATGTTAAAATATTGTCATTACTTATGTGGACGTGAGTCATACTTTCAAGAAAATGATTTTAAACTCTTAAAATATTTTATATGTCTTGGAGGATTTACTAAGATTTTATAAAATAAATCAAATAAATATAAAATCACATTATTTTAAAGAGAAAACATGTATTTGGAGTAAGATACCTTTTATAGTATTTATTACATCATTATTGGATCATAATGATTTCATAAAACATACCGTATAATTATACGGTATTTAATTTTTACCCAAAAATTTGACTGTTTCAGAAAATTATAAAAAATTCACCGTTGGATAATTTCGATGTCCTGATTCCAAAAATAATATTTATTTTATCTAAATAATTTTCTAAATATGTGAATTTTAACTTTTAAAATAAAAACCAACATTTATTGAAAATTGATGGGTTTTGACAAAATTTGTTTTCAAAGTTTAATAAAAATTACGTTTGACTTCATAAAAATTATATAATCATTTATATTTAATAAAATTGATTTAATAATGATATTTTACTAAAATAATAATTATTCCAAAAAATACATTAATTCATCGAAATATATTTCTAAATTGAATTTGAATATTAATCAAAAATACTACTTGTTCTTTAAAATCATTTACAAAGTAACAATAATAGGGAGAAAATATATGTATTATTTTCTACACAAATAATGTAAATATTACTAATGTTAGGATCTTGATACATATCCCTTTATTACACCGGCATACTCCCTAAGAGTAAGGTGTGTGATGGCGCTTTCATGGGGTCGTTTGGTGAACATGGTTTGGGTCGTGATCTCGATGGGCTTGAACTTCTCCCGTAAATGGTTTTTCTCATGCTTAAGTAGTTGGACCTTAGCTTGGGCTTGGTCTAGGGTAAAACCCAGAAATGATATCTACCTCAGAAGCTTCAATAAATGGGCTTCATAGAGTATGATCTTACTAGTTGAGGTCCCCATTTCCTTTGTCTATGCCAAAAAGATTTGTTAAAAGTCTATATTTATACTAGTCATGTGATCATTATTCAATGACTATATTATCAATGGTAAAGATACTTAACAGTCATCTAAAATCCAATTGGATATAATAAAAGAAGTTCATGTATTTTCTATAACCATAAGATATTTAAGTCAAAAGAAAGGAAATTTTATTCATAATTGTTGGTGTTGTTACAAGCTGTTCCATTTGCAAACAAGGTACACAGTCAATTAGGTTGAACATTCATCGAAGGTTGTGTTTCTAGAACGTCATATATTTCTACCTCGAAGACATAAGCACTGATCTTGGATAACGTCATTCGAGTTCAGAAGAATGTGCAACACAGTCTCCACTAACAGGTGATCAACTGTTTGAGAAAGAAAAAGATGTAGACACTGATTTTGGTAACCCTTTTTTGAAAAACCTTACGAAACCCGATTGGAAAACGATATCAATTTTTTTAAATTACCATACTGAAATTGTCTGTACATCAGACATTTTCTTGATGTTGTACATGTTGAAAAAAATGTATGTGATAATGTAATTAGCATGTTACTAAATGAACCCGACAAAACAAAGGATGAAATTAAGGCTAGGTTGGACATGATTGACATGGGAATACGGGAAGAGTTGGCGCCATTAAAGGGTGAAAAATAATTTTTCTTCCTCCAGCTACTTACACTCTTTCCAGACATGAGAGATATCATTTTTGTAACTTCTTGAATGATGAAATGGTTCCATAGGGTCATTCATCGAATATCAAGAATATCGTGTCAATGACTAATTTAAAGCTAAATGGTCTGAAATCACATTACTGTCATGTTTTGATGTAAAATCTAATTCTTGTAGCTTTATGTTTCATTTTACCCAAGAATGTCTGTCAAACATTAACCAAGCTCTGTTTCTTTTTCAAAACAATATGCAGCAAAGTTATAGACCCGAAAAAATTTCCAACTATGGAAAAGAAAATTACAGTCATATTATGTGAATTGGAAATGTTCTTCCCACCAACATTCTTTGATATAATGGTTCACTTGATGGTTCTCTTGGTGAGAGAGCTTTGACTATGTGGTCCTATACATTATAAATAGATGTACCCTATTGAACGGTATATGAAGATTTTAAAAGGGTATGTCAAAAATCAAAGTCAGACAGAGGGTTGTATTGCGGAGCAATATATTATTAAGTCATTGAATTTTGTACTGGCTACCTGTCCATTGTGAAAAGCATTTACCTACCAAAATCTCATCACACTTGGCGGCTTGTGGGTAAAGGAATTTCTAGAAAATATGTTTTCACAATCAATATTACATATCGGGAGCAGACTCACCTTTACATTTTCCATAACAGTTTAGAGGTTTCCCCATATGTTGAAACCCGCAAAGAAATTTTTAAGCATTTGAATTCATGAAGGAGTGAAAGATGGCTATCAAATACACATAATCAGTGGTTTATAGGATGGTTTTGAGGCCATATTTTTAATGAGTTAGATGAAAATCCAGATTTAATTTCAGAACAACTTTGATATCTAATCAGAGGACCAAGTGTGTATATATCATCTTACAATGGTTATGTAATTAATAGTTATATGTTCTATACAAATGAACATGATGAAGGTAGTACCATGAAAAATTGTGGAGTTACACTTGTGGCTGAAGCGATGCATGTTTCTGAGTGCAAAAAATAAAGAATAGGAAATAAAACCAACATACTTCTACCATAAATCAAGGATGGGGTACGCTTCACTTGAAAAAAAATGATGTGTATTTTTAATTTATCGTAATACTTTTATGTGACATTAAACAAAAACATATTTATATTCCCCTGTTTAAATGTAGATTGATGAATTCAAATCCAAAATCACTTTCATCCCACTTCATGTGTTATGGAAGGAGGCACGTGCAAATAAATATGAGATACAAATAGATGAAAATACACAAAAAGTGTGGGAAACATGTGCAAGTATGACATAATAAATTTTTTGGCTTTAAATCACTATTACATAACAATGATTACTTATTTTCCTATATTTTCTATCTAACTTAGACACAAGAATCATCAACACCTTTACCAAATGAACACCTACTATCAGTGGTCTTGAAGCGGCCAAAACAGTATGAATGCATCAGAGGTGCGGGTTTTGAGGTGACACCCCGAACATATTTTGAGGGGAAAAAACGATAGGATGATAAAGATAAATAAATGGAAGAGATGAAATCAAGATTAGCTACCCTTGAAGAAAAATTTCATTGGCAGACTGAGTTGTTAGAAAATGTTATGGGGGGAAAGCAAAAAGAAGAAACAACTCAAGAACAATCATTGCGTGAAGATCCCCCCCCCCTCCCCACCATTTTTGAGGCAAGTCATTCCCCTCAAAGAGAAGAATTAGATGAGGTAATCAATATTCTAATAATTGTTTCTGTGAAATGTGAATCATACAGACACTGATACCTTTCCTATATTGATATTATACAAGGTGAAAATGACTGTAATTTATATCTATCAACACTCACTCATCGCCTTGTTACGAGGGCTACAGTATTCAATATCCAAGAAGACGCTCTACACAACATACCACTTCCAACAGGTCGTGTGAGAGTAGCGATTAGGGTAACTCATGAGCCAAGCGTCGAGCTACCTGTTCCATTTGATGACGCGGATATTCATACGGTTGACCAAGTTGTTCGAACATTTGTATCATGACTGTCAGATCTTTTAAAAAAACATGTCGACAAGGAGGTATTCATTTCCAATTAATTTTTCATGTTAAACCTTTAAGAATTAATGAAAAAGGTCTGAACCGATTAATGATATTATAGATGGAAAAATGGAAGAGGTAAAACAAAAGGTCGAATCAAAACCATCTAAAAGATCAACCAACCGATCAAAAAGATCTTCAGAAAGCACCTTTACTCTACCCGTTCAATATCTGCATTTACTAACATTGAAAATTCATGAAGATACAAAGTTATAAAGTGGTAGTAATCACATAGTTTATTTTGAAAAACAAATATATAGGGAGGACATTATAGACTACATTACTCTTAAAAATGTAAATGAAATCATCAACTATGAATGGATAGAAGTCTTAGCTATAAATGTATACATGAGATGTGTTTTCATGATTTATTTTTCCAATAGTTGATATATTATGTTAATTACAACTAAATACATTTCATATTTTTTGCAGGCGTATATATCAATACCAATTGAAGGGATTACCCCATAAACATAAATTTGGACTCATTACTCCTCACATCACTTCTACATAACAAAAAGAAATATATTCAAAAAATGAATGATATAGTGGAAAAACTGGCCAAATCGTTTGAAAGAAAACTTACAGATGACAGACTCTTCTTAATACCAATGATGCAGAGGTAAAACTCTACAATTTAATCATATCAAATATATTTTCATTTCTTTCATTACTAATTCCTTTTTCTATTTTTATCCAATATTGGATGCTCATTACGGTCAATTTGTATACTTTAAATATTTATTTCCTGGATTCATTGCATGGATAACCAACAAACCAACCAAACATGATGTGACGTTTTTCAATTTGCAATACACAACATCCAACATTTTAGAACTAAACATTAAGTTATATATTTTATATTATTTTGTAATGAGAATTCTATTATGATAAGGCGATGTATAAATATCGTGAAAATCATGGCATGAGGACAACTCATGCACACAAGGACCCTAACAAGTTCTACAAGTGGACAAGTATCAGGGTATATATAATAAGATTTCACTATCCAAACATATATCAAAACAAATTACTTATTTTACAAAATATTTTTGCAGTGTCTGAAACAAACAAATGGAAAAGATTCTAGTTATTATGTTTGTAAATTTATGAGAGATATCATATTCCATCAACAAACTAGCATCCCCAAAGAGGTATTTTCGAAGATAATTATTATTTCATTTAAAATATTTATTAATTCTTTGTGTATATATTTTTCCAATACTAATATGATTGTTGAAAATTATCGTATTCAAAAGATGACATAGATTTTTTTTAAATGAATGGGCAACATACCTAATGGAAGAATGTACAGATATATCATGAAGATGTGACTTCCATAAAAGTAATGGATTGTTTCATATTTATGTTTAATTTTTTTCTTTTTAGTATTACTCACAAAAGAATTGTTTTCTTATACAGATGGATTCTTTTGTTCAAGTTGTAGTGGTTTGTTTGAAGCTACTCATGCTCGTGAGAGATTGGACTTTGAGGCTACAAATGAAATAATAACAAGAAAATGGGTCAAGAATGTATACAACCATCATGAAAATGTCAGTTACTACTACTTAATTAATTAATTTTGTCATCATTTTATCTAATATTTGTATGTTAATTTTCTTATCATTTTTAACTAATACTTATTTTGATTTTTTCACAGATATTTTTGGTAAGTCGTATTTTGCTTTCAACTATCTGCAAAAAGCCACAAAAGAGAAAACATGTTCCTTTCTGCTAATGTTACCACGTTTTTCATTGTCTTTCTTTGTTGAACTGCCAACACTGCATATTGAGTTAATGTTTTTAGCCGAAAAACCTTTCTCATTATTGAAAACCAAGATTAAAGGTTTTTCAACCAAGAACGTTGACTCAAGATACGATGTTGGCAGTTCAACAAAAAAGACAATGGGACGATGTTACCGGTATGACTCCAGGTGCATCTTTTTATTTAAAATGGACATTAATTTTAGTAAAAAAGACAAGTGACATACTCAAAACTGAGCAAACTCATTCAAATTGTTTTGATACTTTAGGAAAACAATTCATAAGTCATTTGTGATGATTATGAATCATCCACACCTCAATCTGATGCACGATGTAACCAGTATAATTCCAAGTGTGTCTATTTATTTAAAATTGAAATTAATTTTAATAAAAAGAACAAGTGACATACCCAAAACCAAGCAAACACATCTGGATTATTTTAATACTTTAGAACAATGATCCATGATGTGTAGGAATCTACCACACCTCAATATGATGCACGGTATCACCAGTATAACTTCAAGTGTATATTTTTATTTAAAATTGACAATAATTTTAATAAAAAGAACAAGTGACATACTAAAAATTGAACAAACATATTCGAATTATTTTGATAATTTAGGACAATGATCCATAAGTTATTTTTGATGTGTATGAATCAATTTCACCTTAATTCAATGCATGGTGTGACCAATATGACTCCGAGTGTGTCATTTTATTTAAAATTGACATCAATTTTAATAAAAAGAACAAGTGACATACTTAAAACCAAGAAAATTCATTCAGATTATTTTGATACTTTGAACAACCCATTAGTCATGTGTGACGTGTAGGAATCAACTGTACCTTAATCTAATGCATGGTGTGACCGATATAACTCAAAGTGTTCGTTATCAGTTTAAAATTGACATTTTAATTCAAAATGTGTTTCACTCACTGAAAACCAATCAAACAAACTCTGATTGTATTGATACTTTAGAATAGCGATTCATAAGTCATTTTTGAGGTGTAAGAAATAGTCTCACGTCAAACCGACACACAAAGCAACTAGTATGACTTAAAGTGTGTGTTTTCAATTTCAAATAACATTTTAATAAAAAACACAAATGACATACTCAAAAGCAATCAAACACATTTTAATTGTTTTGATACTTTAAGATAACGATCCATAAGTTATTTTTAACGTGTACGAATCAGCCTCACCTCAATTCGACGAACAGTGTGACCAGAATAATTCCAAGTGTGTCTATTTATTTAAATTTGACATTAATTTTAATAAAAAGAACAAATGACATACTAAAAGCTGAGAAAACGCATTCAAATTGTTTTGATAATTTAGGACAACGATTCATAAGTCATTTATAACATGTAGGAATCAACCACACCTCAATCTGATGCATGGTGTGACCGGTATAAGTGTGTTTTTTTTATTAAAATTGACATTAATTTTAGTAAAAAGAACAAGTAACATACTGAAAACCAAGAAAACACATTCCAATTGTTTTGATACTTTATGACAATGGTCCATAAGTCATTTGTGATGTATAGAAATCAACTTCACCTCAATCCAACACAGAGTGTGACCGATATGACTCAAAATGTTCATTATCGGTATAAAATTATCATTTTAATTCAAAACATATCACTTGCTAAAAACCGAGCAAACACACTCTGACTGTCTTAATAATTTAGAACATTTCATAAATCAGTTTTGGCATGTAGGAAGCAGTATCACGTCAAACCGACACACGATGCGACCGATATGACTCTAAATGTGTGTTTTCAGTTTCAAATGACATTTTAATAAAAAACACAAGTGACATACTCAAAACTGATCAAACGCATTCGGATTGTTTTGATACTTTAGAACAACAATCCATAAGTCATTTGTGATGTGTAGGAATCAGTCACAGCTCAATCCGATGCACGGTGTGATCAGTATAATTCCAAATGTCTATTTATTTAAAATTGACATTAATTTTAGTAAAAAGGACAAGTGATATTCCGAAAACCAAACAAACACATTCATGTTATTTTGATACTTTAATAAAACGATCTATAAGTCATTTGTGATGTGTAGAAATTAACTGCACCTCAATATGATGTACGGTGTGACCGGTATAACTCCAAATGTGTATTTAAAATTGATGTTAATTTTAGTAAAAAGAACAAGTGAAATTCTAAAAACCGAGCAAACGTATTCAGATTATTTTGATAATTTAGGAAAACGATTCATATGTCATTTGTGACATGTAGGAATCAACGACACCTCAATGCAACATACGGTGTGACCGATATGACTCCAAATATGTCTTTTTATTTAAAATTGACATTAATTTTAGTAAAAGAAACAAGTAATATACTGAAAATCGAGTAAACACATTCGGATTGTTTTAATACTTTAGGGAAATAACTCATCAGTCATTTGTGACCTGTAGGAATCAACCGCACCTCAATTTGACGCACAATGTGATCTGTATGAAAGGATTCCGTTATCAATTTAAAATTGAAATTTTAGTTCAAAATGTGTGTCACTCAATGAAAACTAAGTAAACACGCTCTGATTGTCTTGATAATTTAGGAAAGCGATTCATAAGTCATTTGTGATGTGTAGAAAGCAGTCTCATGTCAAACCGACACATGATGTGACCAGTATGACTCAAAATGCATGTTTCCAATTTGAACACATTTTAGTAAAATACACAAGTGACATGCTGAAAATAGAGGAAACACATTCAGATTGTTTTGATATTTTAAGACAATGATCCATAAGTAATTTATGACATGTAGGAATTAGCCGCACCTCAATCTAACGCATGATGCGACTGGTATAACTTCAAATGTCTTTATTTAAAATTGATATTAATTTTAATAAAAAGAACAAATGACATACTCAAAACCGAGCAAACGCATTCAGATTGTTTTGATACTTTAGAACAACGATCCATAACTCATTTGTGACGTGTATGAATCAACTCCACCTCAATACAATGCATGCTATGACTAATATAACTTCAAACATGTATTTTTATTTAAAATTTACATTTTATTAATGTATTCTTTCATATTAATGTTTAATTTATTTCTTTATAGTATTACTACCATAATAGATGAATTCTTTTACTTGGGTTGAGGGAATTTGTTTGGCAAATGATACCACGGACGGACTTTTTTGAGAGGGGACCAGGGGCGTCAAAGACGATGAAACTTTAATGTTTTTAAATATTTATAAATAGTATTTATAAATGTAATTATACCAAAAAAATTTTGAAATGTATATAGTAGTGATTTTTTGTATTCATGATGTAAAATTTATTTTAATTAAATTATATGTTTTGAATACAGGTTACAGGTATTTGTTGCAATATGTTGTTATATAAATAGCACACTGTAGTAGGTTGGGCCTTTATCAACGTTATTTCTAGAACTGATAAAAGGGACACCCCTAACAACACTAAGGACAACAACACTTTTGTAGTGCTGTTAAAGGCCTTTTTGCACGCTGTTAAAGAGAATATCAGTAGTAGTGTCCCTCAAAGTCCATTGAGATACGTAACATATTTAATATGTCACGTAAGATATTATGCTCCCAAAAAGTATAAAATGGAAAATGTGTGGAATGTGTAGGATATTTTGTAAAGGTAAGAAGTTTTTTGAAGGCACGCTAGAAATTGATAAAGAAAAATATCTTACACACCAAGTAAGAAACTTCTGGCATGTATAACATCTTGTCTAATATGTAATAAATTCATAGGCATGTGTAAGATATTTTTTGTAGAACATTGGAGAATTTAGCTAAGTAAAAAACCTTACACAATATATAATAGTAACAAAATCTTATGAAAGCACCAAAGTTCGAGGAAATGCAATAAAGGGGATAACTTCACTGTGATGCATAAGCATAATAATTTCTTACCTAAAGGTATTCCTCATAGGAAATTGGAAATTTTAAGAATCTTACATTGACACATAAGAATGTTGGAGTTCGCACTGTGATATGCAAGAAATTATATTTCTTATGTAAGATTTATCAGTTATAAAAATGCGAATATTTTTGGAAGTTAATAGGAATGATTCAGAAATTAAGACAGTCATATTGTATGATATCACCGTATCGTAGTAAACCACATGGCCATATCAAAGTGAAGATTTCTAGTGATTTAAAATATGATGATGTTGTACTAAACTTCAAGATAAAATATCACAATGCTTTGAAGAGCCATGATTTAAGACAATATTAATAAAGATGATACATGAAGGAGAAGAACAAGCTATGTTGAGGGTTTCCACATAGTGAAGAAGGAGATCACGCCATGAAGAAACTTGAGGACGAGATACCAGCAGAAGTTGGTCATGTGAATTGAGTCACAACCATGCCATGAAGAGAAAGTCACATCACAGGGATCAGTGGAATGAGAATCGTGGATTACAGACATATCATGATATGAGTGCCACATTACAACCATTCTGTCCAGCAAAAAAGTGAGAATTACATCACATCATGAGAAGAAAGGTTGCACCGCAATTGATTGTGCTTATCCATTCATAAATGGAAAATATATGTGCTTTTTGTGGAAGTTTTGAAGAAGGATAATCCCAAGTATCATGGAAGGTTAAATAGGGATATCTTTGACTAGGGATTGAATGAGAATAAAGAGCTAGAAGATATTATTGACCAACTTAAATGTGAATATCATGCTACATAAATTCATAGAGAATTTCCATATTTAAATATAAAAATATTCTTCACATGGTTCTCTAAAAATATAAAAATAAGAAGAATATACTAAAATAGCGTGTTGAGAATTTAATACTAAATACCAAGCGAGAAATAAAGAAATTAAAATGAGAGAAACTGATGATAATCTGAAGACCATAACCACTTTGTAGAAGAAGAAGAAAGAATAGAAATCTTGATGAATAAAAATTTTGAGAAGAAGGTTGATGTTGCTGCTCCTGCTGGGTTAAAGCACTTGCAAAAGATAGAAGTGAGAACGAAGTCTTGTCCTACAATATTTTTATATCTTTATATCGTAAGGAGAAGAAGTGAGAAGAAGGTTGGCATGCATGCAACACTCTAGATGATTTAATAGTAGTCAAAGTCCTTAAAGATTGAGTCTAAGTGGAGATGTGGAGACTGATATGTATGTATTTGTAACTAATTATCTCATGGATATCAAAGACTCTCATTGAGAAAGAATATCAAATCATTTGATGCAATGACATACCAGAGTTAATTGATGATCTTGTTCAGGAGTGAGTTGGGATGACCCATTTCTAGTATAAAGAACCAGTCGAGAGACTGTAAGCTGGCAGAAGCCTATATAAAGAACCTTCCAGAAGGCATTAAAGGCTTTTTGGGAGATATCCTATTGTATTCCCTTGTGTAATATAATGAATATCTACATCTCAGACATGAAATGAATGTAATAAGAAGTTGATTGCCAAACCCAAGTTGAACCTTGTAAAAACTTTGTGTGCCATACAGTTCTTTTATTCGGTTGCATATGGGTAACATTGAGAAATTAAATAAAGAGTGGACTGACAATTTAATCGGTCACAATGGTTAATTTCTAAGAACTTGTAAAAAAGGGGTATCACTGAATCATCCCCCCAAGTGATACATCATTTCATACTTGAACACTTAAATTGGTATCTGAGAAAATTCAAGTTTCCTTTGATTGGATCTATTTTCTTTCCCATTTTAGAATTACCTCAGATGGAAAATTTAGTTCCCATCACTATCATTGACAACATTGAGGTTCCAGCCAAAACCATGAAGAATTGACAAAAGAAAGAGGCTAATAAGAAAAGAATTTAAAGAAGAAAGAGAATACAACACTAATTGAAGGTAGTCAAAGTGGTAGTTTATCTGATAAATCCATTAAGAGTCATCCTCTTGAACAATCCATTCCACACAGTGAAGAGGACGGATTTACTGGATCAGTTGAAAACATCTACTGGGTGGTTAAAAATTACTTGAATAAAATTTCTAGTGGATTTTTCAATCATATATTTGAGTTTAACTAGGAACAAGGTGATGAGATCACACGGCTAGTAGTATATGGAAAATCTATACAGAAAGCATTAGTAGCACAGTTGCAAAAGTGGAACTCTCTCATCAAAGAAGTGAAATCCAAGGAGCAATCCTTAGTAACCAATAAATAAAAATTCTTCAAGGATAAAGATTCATTGTAATTTAATATTTATGAGAATAATAATATTATGAAAATATTAGAAGAGAACATCCATGATTTAAAAGAAATTCATAAAGCTACTATTGGTGTTGAGGATGCCTAATTAGAGATCAAAGCCAAAATAATCAAGGATCTTGACAATTAGTTACAAAAAAAATCCAAGATGCATTGGGTTTAGATTCAGAAGATGAAAAATGAATGAGAAGAAACCTTGGAATTCGTTGAGGATGAGAATATTTCTCCCAACATGAAGTGTTTTGAATTAGAAGTTATGTTGAGAAATGTGAAATCAACATAGGCTGAATGTAATGTCTCAAATTTTCCATGTACTATTTTTGGATATTATATGGATTATTTTTGAGATCGGGCACTGAGATGGTATACGATTCTGAGGTTCGGTGTACCCAGAATAAATGTTTGAAATATATTAAACATATTAAATAGCACGACCGCACAGTTTCCCTGAAAAAAGTTGAATAACACCCAAATGGTGGCCCATATCAAAAAATCTGAGGGCACCGTTGAATTCAGAATGCAGGTTTTACCCTAGGCGCGACATAACCTTTGTCGGTGCAGGCCATTTGTGATAAAGTCATTGCTAATGTAATTAAATGAAATAAATAAAATAATTAATTTATTTTGTTTGTTTGGACGCAGTGACATGTTTTCTACTTTTAAGTATATGGTTATAGAATTTCCCTGAGAGTTGGTCACTCATACCCTAGAAATTTCAGACGAACCGTTGGAGAGCTTTTCTAGACGGACAATGACGGGTCGGGATCACATCATGGATTGTTACGCCAACGGAGTTCGTGGATATTGGCAACGACGGCAACACAACCATTTTTCATCAAAGATCGATCCAAACTCCTGGTAGGGTGTTGTTTATTTGAATTTCTTCCTCAGTCTTGATTTCTATGACGAACGTGAATCAATCAACGAATAGATTGATCCGCGGTTCAGTCGTTTTTTAGGATGGGTTAGATTAATCGGGTTTTGGGAGAATTTATTCATGATTAATTATTGATTCTTTGTTGTTATTCACACAGAAATGAATCAAGATCGACACGAACATCAATCTGGGTCATTTCCTATTATTTTTTCCTGTGCTTTTCTCCCCCAGTTCTTCGTTCATCACGAACGTCCTTTGTTTGGCCCACGATTCGACATATCATGATCAATCAATCATTGCACACCCATTTTTTGACGCAATGATCCGATATCGTAGATCTAGGATCGGCACAACATGATGGAGGTGAAATGGTAGTATCAAAAATGGATCGAACTATGTAGATACTTGATTTTCGTGTTCTTTGGCGCGCAATGAAGAACAATGAGAAATATCATTTTTCACACAGATTGAAGGCCCTGAACTTGTTATTCGACAATGGCACAACTCGAAGAGGCTCAATCTATGGTTTTTCGGTGAAACAATCGCTGAATCGAAGGCAGGATGAATGGTTGGGATGAGTAGAAGAAAATCTATAGTTCTGGAAAAATTTGCATTACACGACGTGTAAGTCGGATCTACACGTCGTACGTGACCCCCTGGATGTGGTGTTAGGGTTTCAGCTAAGGTTTAGACCAGAGTTAAGGATCAGATGGCATGCGACCCCTTTCATGTGACTCGGCGTGTACTTCGGGAAGTACACAAACACGGGCAAAAATACACGACCAAATGGCACATTGTGTACTTGTACACGGACACAGCTTGGCGTACACGAGCCAGTACACGGACACGGTCAGGCGACATGGGCAGGAAACTGTGTGTCTCTACACATCGTGTACTCCTCCTACATGTTGTATATATGGAGACTGCATGTTGTGTGAGGCATTACCAGACGGGCAGGCATAGGGATAGCTGGACACACCATGTACACTCTAGTACACGCCGTGTACTCCCATCGAGAGTGTGGCTCTTTGTTTTCTGAGTTTGAACCAGTATAGGTTGAGTGTGTTCCCTTGATAATTTCCCTCAAGGGTACAGTGCGACATTACATCCATATCACAGGATCGTGATCCACTCTAGAGGTCGAGTGTCAGATAGAGTTATGGTGTCCCTCCATGAGACTGGAGTGCGATCCTCTATCTCATTTGTTCCCTAGGTGGGGTTTGTGGAATCAGCGTGAACTCCTTGAGAGGATGTTCATCTTATATCTAAAAGGCCGTATCGGTAGGGTTTGTGGAATCATTAGCATATGATCCCCTACATAGCGGGTTGATCCAGATTGGGTTTGTGGTGTCCCACAGCGGTTCTGTATGTGACCCTATATTGTGTATCAGAGTCTTCTTAGACCTCTTCATTGAGTGTCACTGATGATAGCATGGCTCGTGGAGTGGGTTCTCCCCGAACGAACGTTGCTTCAAATAGAATCATGTGGCTGACAGTTGGTTATGACCGTCTGGTGGCCTGATGTATTTTCTGATATATTTGAGTGTTTCTGTTACATTGATTTTTATATCTCGTATTGAGATGACTATACTTAGTGCTTAATGTTTAGTATTTTGGGGGTATCCTACTGAGTATTGTTATACACACCCTCACATGGATTTTTCCCACACGTGTTGTGTCTTATGCAGACGGAGACCCATTTGACGATGTCCTATAAGGACAGGGAGAGGATGGAGCATAGCTGGAACTTGTTAGACCGAGGTGGTTATTGGGAGCTTGCATTTGACTTAGTTCTCACCCTTGGAGCAAGTTGGACTCTTTCCAATTTTTGGTTGGGCTTGTACTTGAACCCTTTTTATACTTTTGGTACTTTATTGTCGTACTCTGTTGTGGGATCTTAGACTGAGGTGGTTATTGGGAGCTTGCATTTGACTTAGTTCTCACCCTTGGAGCAGGTTGGACTCTTTAAAGTTTTTGGTTAGGCTTGTATTTGGCCCCTTTTTCTACTTTCGATACTTTACTGTCGTACTCTGTTGTGGGATCTAAAATGTATTCATACGTTGTTTTAATTGTTTTACATTTCAGCATTTTGTGGACTTGGAGATGTGTGTGTGCATAGAGGTGTTTTAAGCTAATGTCTCTCATTTGTGGGATATTCCTGCTCAACGTCAGTCGCTAAACCCTGACCTATTGAAGACGGGCTTGGGGTAGTCACGGGTCGGAGCTCGACGGGTCGGGTCGTATCAGAGTGGTGTTAAGGAAGGTTCTACCTTAGGACCAAAGTCAGTGAGTTTGGTTTGGGGCAACAGTGTTTTGTGTTTCAAGTTTGGATTTCAAGCCAGGAACTCCATTGTGGGTGCGGAAACCGGCGCATCCATACACCAGAACTCTAATCACCTATCTTTCAACTCGGTATATGTAAACATTGGTTGTAGGGAAAAATTTTGGTACATGCATCATATAGGATTGGTTGTGTTTTTCATGTCCTTGAGTCACCTCCCAAAATATACTCCTTTGATCGTGGTACATCTTGTTTTAATTTCAGGATGCCTCCACACAGACAGTCATCCAGGATTCCACTACGTGATCACAGGGATGATCTGCCTGGTGATGAGGCATCGGTACAGGGACATGTACTGGAGATGGCACCTTTGGGTGGTTTACCAGTTGTACCACCACCTGTTGAATAGAAGGAAGAACTGGTAGTACCAGCTGAGTATGCACATAGGTTGAGTGCATTGCACTAGTTTCAGAGGCAGCAACCTCCCAGGTTTTGGGGTGAGCCAAACCCCCAGGCAGTTGAGAACTGGCTAGAGGCAACCACTAGCGTATTTTGCCTTCTAAGGACGTCGACAGATTAGATGGAAATACTCACATTGAATCTCCTTAAGGGCACTGTTGGACGATGGTGGAGTTTGGTGACTCAGTCACACGACAAGACAGCTCGCTCCTAGTTAGACTTTAAGCATCTCTTCAGAGAGGAGTTCTATCCAGCCATGTTTCGATCGGTACGCATACAGGAGCTTCTGCATCTGCAGCATGGCAATATGACTGTGGCGAAGTATTCAGTGAAGTTCACTGATCTCTCATGTTACTCCTTTGATATGATGCAGAACTAGTTCTTTAGAGCTCAGGCCTTTGATCCGGGCTTGTGTCGGGACAACAAGACATAGGTGGTATCTCTTTGCATTTCCACCTATGTTGGAGTGCTTGAGCGAGCCTTCTTGGTGGAGAGTTTTCTGACAGAGCAAACATCAGTAGTGGGAGCTAGTAGTGGGAACTAGATACCTGAGACCTCAACAGTAAGCATTCGACAACAGTCACAGGGATCCAAGCATGTCAGACACTTCAAGAGATGGTCCCAGGACTCAGGGCCAGCGGTGCAAGACTCTCAGTGTGGATCGAATCAGCTGACGGAAAGGTGGTGTTTCTCCTGCGACGGTTGGGGACATCTGGCTTGGGATAGTCCGACCCATCTTACAACTAATTGTGAGACGGTCGAGGGACCTCCAAGACAGAGGTAGAGGTAGAAGTAGGGTGGTCCATAGGGTGGCGGACATGGTAGAGGGGACGGAAAGGCGGTAGGAGGTAGTCAAAGGTTCAATCTGTTACCACCACCACTCTCAGGTGGTCTACGCCAGGCATAGGGAGATGGTGGGCAGGGATGAGGCCAACTGGAAGCTATGGATTCCTATGACCCCAAGGCTCCAGGGATAACATGAGCTATGATTTGGGTATTTTCTACTTTAGTTACAGTATTGATAGACACATGTGCAAGTCATTCCTCCCTTTCCACTTCTCTGGTTCGAGACTTGGAGATTCTGGTTGATTCAATGGCTCATCCCTTGTGGTTGGAGACTCAAACAGACGGTGACTCAGTGATTGCACACTTGTGCCGACAGTGTGATCTGATGCTTGGAGGTGAGAGTTTTGTATGGGATCTCTTTGTTACAGCAATGAGGCCTTACGATGTCATCTTAATTATGGACTAGTTATCCACAGTTCATGCCTATATTGACTGTTTTAAGTGAAGGATGCAGTGTGTCCACTGTGACAGAATGAGGTTTTCCTTTGTGGGTGAAAAGAAAACCTTGGTGGAACAGGATGAGTTCAGGCATTGGAGAGTGCAGCCAATTACTCACTAGTTGGCTAGCATGACTCTTGGAGCAGTGGATGCTTTGAGCTATCATTTTCCTACAGTGGCAGCAGAATACGAGGACATCTTTCCTGAGGACGTACCAGGTTTACCTCCCCGCTGAGAGATAGAATTCTGCATCGACTACATCCTGGGACATAACTGATATCTGCACCAGCATATCAAATGTCACTTGTAGAGCTTAGAGAGCTGTGGATGTAGTTGGAGGACTTACAGGAGAAGGGCATTATGAGACCCAGTATTTCCCCCTGGGCAGCCCCAGTGTCGCTTGCCAAGAAGGTTGACGAAAGCTTGAGGTTATGTGTGAATTATCGGTGCTTGAATCAGGTGACCGTGAAGAATAAGTATCCACTATCGAGGATCGACGACCACTTTGATCAGTTAAGAGTAACGCAATGGTTCTCAAAGATTGACCATAGATCAGGTTATCATCAGCTTCGAGTACGAGACAAGGATATATCGAAGATGACATTCAGATGTCGCTACGATCACTATGAGTACATCGTGATGTCGTTCGGCGTGAAGAACGCCCCAGCGATGTTCATGGGACTCATGAACCAGATCTCCCAGTCCTTCTTAGATCGGTTCATGGTAGTCTTCATCGACAACATCCTAGTGAATTTGGCGTCCGAGGAGGAGCATGTGAGACACGTGAGGATGGTCATGGACACACTCTGAGAGCACCAGATTTAAGGGAAGCTCTCAAAGTGTCAATTTTGGATTCGAGAGTCCACTTTCTAGGACACATCATATCAGAGGATGGAGTAGCAGTGAATCCTGCAAAGGCTGAGGCGGTGCTTGCTTGGGAGCCACCCAAGAGTGTTACCGAGGTGCGGTGTTTCCTTAGGTTGGAAGGGTACTATAGAAGGTTTGTATCTGACTTCTCCAGAGTTTCAACACCCTTGAAAACCTTGACTCTGAAGGGGAAGTCTTTCGTGTGGACATAAAGGTTTCAGTACTGCTTTTAGGAGCTGAGACAGAGGTTGACGAGAGCTCACAACTTGATATTGTCAGATGAGGGTGTCGAGTACGTAGTGTTCTATGATGCATTAGGGACCATAATTGGTTGTGTGATAATGCAGAGGCAGACAGTTATTGCCTATGGTTCACGCCAGTTGAGACCATATGTGTAAGAACCCGATTCTTATTCTTGAGGTACGGGTTTCTTCCTTTCTCTTTTCCTTAAGTGTTTTTGAGAAAATAAGGAAAATGGGGGAAAATCACAAATTTTGTGACTACACGCCATGTACTTTTCCACACGTCGTGTACTTTGGCCGTGTGGGATGAGTACATAGGGTGTGTAGTCATGTCGACGAGGAAGGGTGTAAAAAATCGACTACACGCCGTGTAGTTTGTATTTACACGTCGTGTAGTCAGTCGGCAGGCAAATAGTAAGGCGGTGGAAGCAGCCGCCAGCCGTGCAACAGTACACACCGTGTGATCAGGAATACATGCCATGTACTCATGTCGACAGATGAACAGTGCAGTGGTGGGAAAGGTAGCCGCCAGAGGAACAATTAAATGAGGAAAGTACACGTCGTGTAGTCAATAGTACACACCCCGAGGAGGGATTGGGAGAGACGGCCGGAATTTTGGAGACCGCCCAATCGAGCACCGGGAATCCGATTCGGCCTCCGTCGATCTCGTTGTAACTGTACGGGTAAGTCTTTCCTTCTCCTTGAGTCGTTCTTACCAATTCTTTCCCGAGGGGAAGTTATTTACGTTTGAACGGGGATTTCTTTCACCTCAGATCTACGTCGTTCTTGGACGATTCGAGGAGCGTCGTTTGCGTATACCGATTTGAGGCGTTTGAGGTAGGTGGCTTGGTGTTTAAATTCCAACTGTAGTGCGTTTTTGTGTATCGTTGTGCTATGAACCCATGTTGGGGTGTCGGGTGACTGAGGCCTTGGCTGTTTTGAATACCTAGAATTGTATAGGTAATTAAATGTGATAATAAACTGTTGTTTGGGATCGCTGCTTGGATCCAGGACCACCCCGGGGGTGTGTTCCTCTGTTTAGCCGTTTGGCCAAGATACCCGAGGGTATGCCATGTTTATATTGTGCATTACTTTTGCCTTGAGAGGAATTGTATATAAATTGCATGTTTATGCTTTGGGCTCGGCCCGGTTACTTGCGCCTGAGGGCAGTGTTCTTTTTAGCCTGAGGGCGTTGTTGATTAGCCTGAGGGGATAGTTCTATTAGCCTGAGGGCAAGATTCTAATTACCTGAGGGTTTCGTTTCAGTTTGGCCTGAGGGAAACATTCTATTTCGCCTGAGGGCAATCCCTGAGGGCAAGGTTCTGAATGCCCTGAGGGCAATATTCGATAGCCTGAGGGCAAGCCTGTGGGCATGGTTTTACTATTTTAGCCTGAGGGCAAGATTCTGATTGGTCTGAGGGCTTGGTTCTGATGAGCACAGAATGTTATTAAATTAAATGGTTAAATGAATATTAAAATGGCAATATAACCGGTAAAGTTAGTTACTTTTGAGTACTGCTTAGTTTATTGCATTTACTGCACACTGTTGTTGCATAATTTCACACAGTTGGGCACGGGCCTTTGGTGGGTGCCTACTGGGATTTATTTCTCACACCTTGTTTGGGTCATGTCTTCGGCCCAAACAGATTACGTTTCTGCAGGTGTAGACAGGGGCAAGGGTCCCTATACAGGTACATGATTGTAGCAGAGGAGTAGGACAGCTTGGGACCGAGCTTAGGCTTGCGATGCTGCTGCGTTCTGCCTACTCTGCTTTGTTTTGCTTTACTGTACCTTGTTCCTAGAGTTGTATTGTATTGTACTGTATTGTTGTGTAACATGTTCTGGCTATTTTCTTAGAACTTGAGACATGTTGCATCATTATCTATATGAATGTTGGTTATCTTTTACTGCAGTTGTTCATTTTAAATGTGTATGTTTTATTGCTTCCACTTTTTTTGTATGTTTTATCTAGTATTCTGTTGTGAGACATTTTGACAAATGAGGCCATAGTTTCTCCACTATCAGACCTGAGCCCTCGCTACTAGTCGGCAGCCTCTGGCATTTGGGGAAATGCGCTTGAGGTCATGTGACCAATCGGGTTCGAGGCACCCGTTGAGTGGCACCCGAATCCGGGACGTTACAAAGTGGTAGCAAAATGGTTCTTTTCTTTGACTTACTATTTGGAGCCTTAGTCAGGGATAAGACGGAAATGGTAGTTGGTAATAAGCTGTGTCCGGGCGTAGCTAACCCGTGTACAGGGAAAAGTCAGTCTACCTCGTATTTTTGCAATTCTTCTGATTTTGCAAATTTTACGGTTGATTTGATTTTCACCGTTGGGTGACACGCTTGTAATTGTGCTGTTTATATTTTATCCATGGGTTTTATTTAGTTGCAACCCGATGAGATGAGGTTTTGTCATCTCATGCATCATTTAGGCACATACAAGAAATCGCATGTCATGCATACTTCCATGTCATGTAGGCGCATTAGAAATTGCATGTTGTTGTGATATTTGTTGTGCTAGAAAAGCATGTTGTTGTGATAGCTGCTTTGATAAATATCTGCTAAGTGATAAGGTATTTTCGTGTGAGTCTGTTGATAGAATGGATGCTAAACTTTGGTTTTTGGGGAGTATGGGCCCTCATTGACCGGAATTTGGTGGATCATTGACTGTTTATCTTGTTATAACACATATAAGATGCCAAACTTTGATTCACGGGGAGTATGGGCCCTCACGGATCGAAATTTGGCACTTAGGTGTTGTTTTTCAGTATTTTCTGGGCTCTGAAGTAGTTTCAGAGGCCTACTATCCGGAAAACCCAGGATACACGCCGTGTAGTTCCTCAGACACACGTCGTGTGATCTTCTGTTGGGGAAGAGAAGAAAACTTTTTGAGTACACGCCATGTAGTCTCTTCCCGTGTCATAAACCTTGTGGGCGGGGACACGGGGAAGGGAAATGCTTGGGGAAACACACGCCGTGTACCGAATGTACACGCCATGTAGTGTTGACCCGGAGTCCGCCCGTGTAACTAACAACACGGATGGAGGAGACCTTAAAACATACACACCGTGTCCACTGTGGAACACGACGTGTAGTCTGGCCTGGGGACCCAGCCGTGTAACTAACAAACACGGGTTGGTGTCACCTCTTCTTGAACATGTCGTGTACCTGTGGGACACGTCGTGTAGTCTTGACCGAGGACAGACCGTGTGGACTTAGCCGTGTGGCTAGGGAAACGGGGTGGTGTACACGTCGTGTGCGGGTGTAACACGCCATGTAGTTTTAGCCGAGTAGTCGGTCGTGTCACGAACGACACGGGCAGTTGGAAAATTACACCATACACGTCGTGTAGTTGATATACATGCCATGTAGTCTTGTTCAATGGGAGTCGTGTGACTTAGCCGTGTAGAAGGACCTGGGCGGGGGAAGAAAAGTCAGGTACACACCATGTAGTGAATATACACGTCATGTAGTCATGTTTTGTAAATCTTGAATGTCTTCTTCCTCCTGTTCCCTTTTTGGTCCCCTCGTTTTTCAGTCTTTAATAATCTTGATCTAAGGTGTGTGTTTGACCTTGTAGAGTCATGCCGCCAAGACGACCACGCGTTGTTCGACAAGAGAGCGGCAACGATTATACTCCATAGATGGTGGGTTATGGGCTACCAGTAGATCCTCCAGTAGAGTCAGATGCGGTGCCAACCGTTATACCGGACACAGGCGCAGTTGCGCAGTTCCATGAAGGCTTCATGCGGTTCATGCAGACCTTTCAGGGAGCACCGCCAACTGCCACATCTATGGCTGAGTTGACTCGTATCTTCCAGCAGCAGCATCCGCCTACGTTTTCAAGGGATAGCAGACCACAGGCAGCGGAGTCTTGGCTGGGGTCTATGCAGACTATTTTCGAGCATCTTGAGATGCCTCCAGGGCGGAGGGTCAAGCTCGCGACGTATATGCTGCGTGATTCCGCCAAAAGGTAGTGGGATGTTACTACTCAGACAGAGCATCACAGAGATATGA
The DNA here is from genome assembly GCA_963277665.1 of Viscum album. NCBI lineage: Eukaryota > Viridiplantae > Streptophyta > Magnoliopsida > Santalales > Viscaceae > Viscum > Viscum album. Next base: position 513,038,153 of record OY728163.1, on the reverse strand, counting down.
CGTGGGAAGATTTTCATACAGCTTTTTATGACTTCTTCTTCCCACAGACGTTGAGGGTAGATAGAGCTCGAGAGTTCATGAACCTGCAGCAGGGCGCTATGTCGGTGATGGATTATTCTGCTCGTTTCACCGAGCTTCAGTGTTTTGCACCCGTTCTGGTGGGTGATGAGATGTTGAGGGCCAGACGCTTTGAGGATGGTCTTCGATACAACATTCGAGCACTGGTGAATGTTTTCAGGTTGCCTACAGTACATGCTATTGTAAACCAGGTGCTGATTACAGATAAGAACCTTCAGGAAGCTAGTGGTGTGGGTCAGGATGGTTCGACACCAGTTTCTGGTACTATTTCTACCGGGAAGAGGAAGCGACAGATGATTTTCTCTCACGGTGGCAGTACTAGCCAGGCGATTACTTCAGGTGGCCCGATCAGGTGCTATCAGTGTGGTAAAGAGGGGCACAAGAGATTGCAGTGTCCACGTGACCCAGTGGAGTGCTGAGCTTGCGGCAAGATGGGTCATATGCAGCGCTTTTGTAGGGCGTTTGTACCAGTGGCTAGTGAGAGGGGTTATATGCAGACTCTGCGTGCGGGAGCAGGACCAGCAACTTCTTACCAGTTGGGAAACTGGAATACGTCAGGGCGTGCAGGCAGATATGGTGGTCGTGGTCGTGGTAGCCAGACACCAGGATCTCAGAGGCAGCAGGGCGGGACAACTCAGGGTAGCCAGGCTGTGTCGCAGGGCTGCGGCACTGGGCAGGCATATGCAGTGCAACAAACCCAGCAGGAGTAGGATATCATACCTTCTACAGTCAGAGGTGCTATTCTAGTAGCTTATGTCTTATCTTCAGTACTTTTCGATATGGGTGCTGCACATAGTTTCATATATGTGCCCGTTGTGGAGAGTCTTGGGATCTGTGTTTCTTCTTCTTCTATTGTTATGACGCTAGACACTCTGTTGGGAACTAGAACGACATGTGTGCGTCAGTGCAAGGAGTGCCCCCTTGAGGTTGGAGGGTGTCACTTTCCATGGGACCTCTATGTCTTAGAGATGACGATCTATGATGTCATTCTCGGGATGGACTGGTTGGTTCCCTTTTGAGTCTTTGTAGATTGCTATCGTCGTAGGGTGAGTTTCACGTCACCAGAGGGCGGAGAGTTTCTATACAAAGGTGAATGGGATGTTCAGGCGAGTCAAGCTGGACCAGAGCAGTGTGGGCGAGGTGGTGTGACAGCCCAGATTGTGAGTTTATATCTGGATGATCAGGGGACTTGTCAGAATGATTTCCCTCCAGTGGTTGATCGTTTCAGGGATGTCTTCCCGGATGACTTTTCAGGTTTACCTCCGGAGCGAGAGGTAGATTTATCTATTGAGCTTGTACCAGGAGCAGCACCGGTGTCCATTCCTCCTTATAGGATGGCTACACCTGAGTTACAGGAGCTCAATAGACAGTTAGAGGAGTTACAGTCAAAGGGTTTTATCTGACCCAGTACTTCTCCTTGGGGTTCTTCGGTCCTTTTTGCGAAGAAAGAGGACGGTACCCTCAGACTCTGTGTGGATTATCGGAAGCTGAACCAGTTGACGGTCAAGAACCAATATCTCTTGCTGAGGATTGGCGATCTTTTTTATCAACTTCGTGGAGCACGAGTGTTCTCGAAGATTGACTTGAGATCAGGATATCATCAGTTGCGCGTGAGACCATCAGACATACCACTTACAACCTTTCGGAGAAGATATGGTCTGTACGAGTACTTGGTGATGCCGTTTGGACTCACAAATACGCCAGCAATTTTCACGGCTCTAATGAATTGTGTGTTCCATCCTTATTTGGATTCTTTCGTGGTAGTATTCATGGACGATATCTTGGTGTACTCTCACACTCGACACAACCATGTCACTCATCTTGAGATCGTATTGAGTACACTGAGAGGGCATAATCTATATGTTAAGCTCTCAAAGTGCCGTTTTTGGATGGACCAGATTCACTTCCTGGGTCATATCATCTCAGAGGCAGGAGTTACAGTAGACCCAGAGAATGTGAGAGCAGTAGTTTCCTGGGAGCAGCCTAAAAACGTGTTTGAGATACGAAGTTTCTTAGGATTGGCTGGTTACTACAGATGCTTCATACATGACTTCTCCCGCTTAGCAGCGTCGTTGACGGGTTTGACTAAGAAGGGTGTGAAGTTCTTTTGGTCAGAAGCTTGCGAGACAGCCTTTCAGGACCTGAAAGGAAGGTTGACATCAACACCAGTCCTGATACTTCCAGAGCAAGGGAAGAGCTATACAGTTTACTGTGATGCATCAGGTATTGGGTTGGGAGCTGTGTTGATGCAGGGCGATCAAGTAGTTGTGTACGGGTCTCGGCAGTTGAGGCCACATGAGAGAAATTACCCGACGCATGATCTCGAATTGGCTGCAGTTGTTCATGCTTTGTGCTGTTTGAGACATTATCTCTTGGGAGAACATTTTGTGGTTTTCACCAACCACAAAAGTCTCAAGTACATCTTTACTCAACGTGACTTGAACCTGAGACAGAGAAGGTGGGTCAAATACCTTCAGTCCTTCAACTTTGAGCTTGTCTATACACCTGGAAAAGGTAATGCAGTAGCTGATGCACTGAGCAGGAGGACTCAGATACAGGCTGTGTAGGAGGCTAGTGGTGAGTGGCGGCTTATGGCTTTGTTCTCTGAGATGCATTTGGAGGTGCACGACAGTCAGGGACAGACCTATCTTTCATCTTTAGCTGTGACTTCTACCCTCCTGGATAGAGTGAGGATGAGACAACTATCTGATTCAGAAGACCTAGTTCTACGGGAGTCGGTGGCAAGTGAGGACCCTCCTCCTAGATGGACGATTGGCGATGATGAAATTCTGCATTTCCATGGACGAGTGTGGGTTCCAGGGGATATACGCGAGTAGTTGATGCGGGAGTTTCATGCTTCAGCTTGGACAGTTCATCTCGGGGTTACCAAGATGTACCGTGACTTGAGACGTCAGTACTGGTGGCCAAGTATGAAGAAAGAAGTAGCTGGTTTTGTTACGAAGTGTTCCACCTGTCAGCAGGTGAAGGCAGAGCATCAGAGGCCAGCCGGACTGTTACAGCAGTTACCCATCCCGGAGTGGGAATGGGATGATGTCGCGATGGACTTCGTGACTGGGTTGTCGAGGTCACCTCGAGGCAATGATGTCGTGTGGGTTGTTGTGGACAGACTCACGAAGGTAGCTCACTTTTTGCCGATCAAGGAGACCTTCTGTGTTGACAAGCTCGGAAAGTTGTATATCCGAGAGGTCATACGTCTTCATGGGGTTCCTCGTTCTATCATTTCGGATAGGGACGCCTGTTTTACGTCTCATTTCTGGCAGAGTTTTCAAAGGGCACTGGGTACACAGGTGCTTCTGAGCACAGCTTATCACCCTCAGACCGATGGCCAGTCAGAGCATACGATACAGGTGTTTGAGGACATGCTGAGTGCATGCATCCTAGACTTTGGGGGCTCTTGGGAGAAGCACATACCCCTGGTTGAGTTTGCCTATAATAACAGTTTCCAGACAACTATTGAGATGGCACCTTACGAGGCTTTATATGGTATGTCATGTCGATCACCCTTGTGCTGGTTAGAGGTGGGTGAGGTAGCTTTACTGGGACCACGTCTCGTGCAGGAGACTTCTGAGCAGGTCCAATTGATTTATAAGAGGATAGCTACCGCACAGTCTAGTCAGAAATCTTATGTTGATCGCCGCAGATGACCCTTAGAGTTCGTGGTCGGGGATCAGGTTTTCTTACGTATTTCGCCGAGGTTGGGACACAGATGGATCATGAGATAGGGTAAACTTTCACTGAGGTATGTGGGGCCATTTTAGATTCTAAAGAGAGTCGGGTCGGTTGTCTATCGGTTACAATTACCACAGAGGTACCGGGTCATGCACAACGTCTTCCATGTATCTCAGTTGCGTCGTTATCATTCAGACCTGTCTCACGTCTTTCAGCACGAGGAGGTTGAGCTTCAGGTAGATGCATCCTTTGAGGAGCATCCGATTCATATGGTGGATAGGAGCATGAAGGTTCTCTGAGGCCGGTCAGTTACTCTCGTACGGGTGTTATGGCAGCATGGCCGAGTGCAGGACGAAACCTGAGAGCGGGAGACCGACGTACGTGCTCAGTGGCCAGAGCTGTTATGAGACTTATCTTCACCACCCTTGGAAGGGCAATTCGGGGACAAATTGTTTTAAGGGGGGAAGTTTGTAAGAACACGGTTCTTATTCTTGAGGTATGGGTTTCTTCCTTTCTCTTTTCCTTAAGTGTTTTTAAGAAAATAAGGAAAATGGGGAAAAATCACAAATTTTGTGACTACACGCCGTGTACTTTTCCACACATCGTGTACTTTGGTCGTGTGGGATGAGTACATAGGGTGTGTGGCCATGTCGACGAGGAAGGGTGTAAAAAACTGACTACATGCCGTGTAGTTTGTATTTACACGCCGTGTAGTCAGTCGGCAGACAAATAGTAAAGCGGTGGAAGCAGCCGCTAGTCGTGCGACAGTACACGCCGTGTGATCAGGAATACACATTGTGTACTCATGTCGATGGATGAATAATGCGGCGGTGGGAAAGGTAGCCTCCAGAGGAACAGTTAAATGAGGAAAGTACACGCCGTGTAGTTTGTTTTTTTCGCTTAAAATGGGCAGTAGCCTCCCTTGTTCACAGGGAAGGCTTAGAACCGGAGGAGGGCTTGAGAGAGACCGACGTACGTGCTCAGTGGCCAGAGCTGTTTTGAGTCTTATCTTCACCACCCTTGGAAGGGCAATTCGGGGACGAATTGCTTTAAGGGGGGAAGTTTGTAAGAACACGGTTCTTATTCTTGAGGTATGAGTTTCTTCATTTCTCTTTCCTTAAGTGTTTTTGAGAAAATAAGGAAAATGGGGAAAAATCACAAATTTTGTGACTACACGCCGTGTACTTTTCCACACGTCGTGTACTTAGGTCGTGTGGGATGAGTACACAGGGTGTGTGGCTATGTCGATGAGAAAGGGTGTAAAAAACTGACTACACACCGTGTAGTCAGTCGGCAGACAAATAGTAAGGCGGTGGAAGCAGCCGCCAGTCATGCGACAGTACACGCCATGTGATCAGGAATACACGTCGTGTACTCATGTCGATGGATGAATAGTGCGACGGTGGGAAAGGTAGCCGCCAGAGGAACAGTTAAATGAGGAAAGTACACGCCGGGTAGTCAATAGTACATGCCGTGTAGTTTGTTTTTTTCGCTTAAAATGGGAAGTAGCCTCCCTTGTTCACAGGGAAGGCTTAAAACCGGAGGAGGGCTTGAGAGAGACGGCCGAAACTTTGGAGACCGCCCAATCGAGCACCGGGAATCTGATTCCGCCTCCGTCGATCTTGTTGTAACCGTACAGGTAAGTCTTTCCTTCTCCTTGAGTCGTTCTTACCAATTCTTTCCTGAGGGGAAGTTATTTACGTTTGAACGGGGATTTCTTTCACCTTAGATCTACGTCATTCTTGGACGATTCAAGGAGCGTCGTTCGCATATACCGATCTGGGGCGTTTGAGGTAGGTGGCTTGGTGTTTAAATTCCAACTGTTGTGCGTTTTTGTGTACCGTTGTGCTACAAACCCATGTTGGGGTGTCGAGTGGCTGAGGACTTGGATGTTTTGAATACCTAGAATTGTATAGGTAATTAAATGTGATAATAAACTATTGTTTAGGATCTCTGCTTGGATCCAGGACCACCTCGGGGGTGTGTTCCTCTGTTTAGCCGTTTGACCAGGATACCCGAGGGTATGTCATGTTTATATTGTGCATTACTTTTTCCTTGAGAGGAATTGTATATAAATTGCATGTTTATGCTTTGGGCTCGGCCCGGTTACTTTCGCCTGAGGGCAGTGTTCTTTTTATCCTGAGGGCGTTGTTGATTAGCCTGAGGGCGCAGTTTTATTAGCCTGAGGGCAAGATTCTGATTACCTGAGGGTTTCGTTTCAGTTTGGCCTGAGGGCAAGATTCTATTTCGCCTAAGGGAAAGGTTCTGAATGGCCTGAGGGCAATATTCGATAGCCTGGGGGCAAGCCTGTGGGCGTGGTTTTACTATATTAGCCTGAGGGAAAGATTCTGATTGGCCTGAGGGCATGGTTCTGATGAGCACAGAATGTTATTAAATTAAATGGTTAAATGAATATTAAAATGGAAATATAACTGGTAAAGTTAGTTACTTTTGAGTACTGCTTAGTTTATTGCATTTACTCCTGCACACTATTGTTGCATAATTTCATACAGTTGGGCACGAGCCTTTGGTGGGTGCCTACTAGGATTTATTTCACACCCTGTTTGGGTCATGTCTTCGGCCCAAACAGATTACGTTTCTGCAGGTGTTGACAGGGGCAAGGGTCCCTATACAGGTACATGATTGTAGCAGAGGAGTAGGAGAGCATGAGACTGAGCTTAGGCTTGCGATGCTGCTGCATTCTGTCTACTCTACTTTGTTTTTCTTTACTGTACCTTGTTCCTAGAGTTGTATTGTATTGTACTGTATTCCTGTGTAACATGTTCTGGCTGTTTTCTTAGAACTTGAGACATGTTGCATCATTATCTATATGACTGTTGGTTATCGTTTACTGCAATTGTTTATTTTAAATGTGTATGTTTTATTTCTTCCGTGGTTGTTGTATGTTTTATTTAGTATTCCGCTGCACTACACTTTGACAAATGAGGGCATAGTTTCCCCACTATCAGACTTGGGTCCTCGCTGCTAGTCAGCAGCCTCTGGCGTTTGGGGAAATGCGTTTGAGGTCATGTGACCAACCGGGTTTGGGGCACCCGTTGGGGAGTTTTGGTCGTGGCGGCAAGTTATCTCCAAGATTCATTGGTCCCTTCCAGATACTGCGTAGAGTTGGAAAGGTGACATACCACTTAACTCTACCACCACAGTTGGACCAGGTACACGACGTCTTCCACGTGTTGCTGCTAAGAAGGTATGTGCACAATCCGCCACACGTTATCAACTAGGACGAGCTGGGTGTGAAGCCAAAGGACATGGAGCAGTCTAAAGGCACAATTGAGTTCAGAATGTGGCTTTTACCCTAGGCGTGACATAACATTTATCGGCGCGGGTCGTTTATGAAAAAATCATCATGGGTGTAATTAAATAAAAGAAATTAAATAATTAATTTATTTTGTTTGTTTTGATGCAGTGACCTATTTTCTCAAGTATATGGTTATAGAATTTCCCTCGAGGTCGACCGCTCAAACCCTTGAGATTTCAAACAAACATTTGGAGAGCTTTTCTTAGAGGACGACGACGGATCGGGATCAGATTACGGATCATTGCGCCAATGGAGTTCGTGGATCTCATCAACAATGACAACGCAACCATTCTTCATCAATGATCAATCCAAAATCTAGACAGAATGTTGTTTATTTTAATTTCTTACCCATTCTTGATTTCTATAATGAACGTGAATCAATCAAAGAACAGATTGATCCGTGATTCGGTCGTCTTGCAGGATGGGTTAGATTAATCGGGTTTTGGAATAATTTCTTCATGATTAATTTTCGACTCTTTGTTGTTATTATTACAACAACAAATCGAGATCGACACGAACATTGATTGGGGTCCGTTTCTCTTATTAGCTCTGGTGCTTTTCTCCCCTGGTTATCCATTCGTCGCGGAGGTTCTTCATTTGGCCCGCGGTTCGAAATATCTTGATCAATCGATCGTTGTGCACCTGTTTCCTAACACAACAATCTAATTTCATAGATCTGGGATTGAAACGACACGACAGAGGTGCGACGGTAGTAGCAACAGTGGATCGGATGACGTAGATACCTGATCTTTGTGTTCTTCGACACGCAACGAAGAACGATGAGAAATCTCATTTTGCAAGTGGATCAAAGGCCCTAAAATTGTTATTAGGCAATGGCATGACTCGACGAGGCTTGATATACAATTTTACAGCAAAACAATCGTCGGATCGAAGGCAGGAGAAGTGGCTGAAACGCACGGAAGCAGGTTTGGAGTTCTAGAAAAATATGTATTACATGACGTGTAAGTCAAATCTACACATCCTGTGGGCCCCTCTGGCTGCAGCGCTAGGGTTTCTGGTAGAGTTAAGGATCATACTGTTGCGGAATCATCAAGAGACACAACGACAGAAACGAGAAAACGAAAGAAAGAAAGCAACAAGAACACAGCGATTTACGTGGTTCGGGAATAATACCTACATCCACAGGAGAGGCAGAATTTCACTATATCGGGAGCACAAATTACAGAGGTTTTTTAGTGGTAACCCTAGCCCGAAAATGGGCTATAAAACAATCGAGAAGACGATCACTGTTCGAAAAGTGAGTCAGCATCGCTATAGTGAACGTTGGACAACTTTATCAAAAGCGCTACAGTGGCTGCCGACTGGAAGTCAAAAGTGCTACAGTCCAGTTGACCCCTTCAGTGTGACTCGGTGTGTACATCAGGAAGTACACAGACATGGGAAAAAATACACGGTCAAATGGAACACTGTATACTTTTACGCAGACATGGCTTGGCGTACACGGGTTGGTACACAGACACGACCTCAGTACACAGACATAGCAAGGAAACACAGGCAGGAAACCGTGCGTCTCTACACGTTGTGTACTCCAACATGTCGTGTATATAGAGACTACATGTCGTGTATATAGAGACTACATGTCGTGTGAGGCTTTGCCACAGGGACATGCATAGTTGTATGCACTCTGGTACACGTCATGTACTCCCTTCAAGAGTGTTTGTGGCTCTTCATTTTCTTAATTTGGACCATTATAGATTGAGTGCATTCCCTTAATCCTTTACCTTGAGGGTAAAGTGCGACATTATATCCATATCACAGGATTGTGATCCCCTCTAGAGGTCGAGTCTCAGATAGAGTTACGGCACCCCTTCGTGAGACTGGAGTGCGATCCTCTATCACCTTTGTTCCCTAGGTGGGGTTTGTGGAATCAACATGACCTCCCTAATAGGGTGTTGATCCTCATCTAACAGGTCGTATTGGTAGGGTTTGTGGAACCGTTATCATACGATGCCCCACATAACGGGTTGATCTAGATTAGGTTCGTGGTGTCCCCCAGCGGTTCTGGGCGTGACCCCCTATCTGTGTATCAGAGTCTTCTTAGACCAGTGAGCTTTCATTGGCCAAGGCCCAATGAGCTAGACCTCTTAGTTGAGTGTCTTTGATGATAGCATGTCTCATGGAGGGAGTTCTCCCAGAACAAACGTTGCTTCGAGCAGAATCTCATGGTTAACAGTTGGTTATGACCGTCTGGTGGCGTGATGTCTTTTCTGGGTATATCTGAGTGTTTCTGTTATACATTGATTATTATATCTTACATTGAGATGACTATACTCGGTGCTTCGTGTTTAGTGTTTTCAGGGTGTCCTACTGAGTATTTTTATACTCACCTCCGCATGGGCTTTGTCCGCACGTGTCGTGTCTTATGCAAACGACCTTATTTGACGGTGTCCTGGGAAGACAGGGAGCGGGTGGAGCATAACTGGAGCTTGTTAGACTGAGGTGGTAACCAGGAGCTTGCATTTGACTTATTCCTCTCCCTTGGAGAAGGTATGACTCTTTATAGTTTTTTATTGGGCTTGTATTTGACCCTTTTTCTACTTTTAGTACTTTATTGTCGTACTCTGTTGTGGGATCTTAAATGTATGCATGCGCCATTTTAGTTGTTTTACATTTCAGCATTGTGTGGGCTTGGAGATGTGTGCATGTGTGCAGGTAATTTAGTCTAACGTCTCCCATTTGTGAGATATGTCTACTCGGTGTTGGTCTTCAGCCTCTGGCCTATTACAGGCGGGCTTGGGGTAGTTACGGGTCAGACCTCAACAGATCGGGTCATGACGTGACACTGAATCTTCCCAAACCACTAAGACCATGAATATTTTTGAAAAGAGTCTTGCATTCAAAAAGACTCATATTAATGAAGAAAATGGATTGAGATCATCTAAAGATCCATGTAATGCAAGCTCAAGAAAAGTGGTAACCCATATCCCAGGAAAAATTTGTTTATACCAATGTTGCTTCACTTACTAGTATGAATTACAACGCAAAATCTAGAAATAAATAGGTGGAGAAAATTTTTGAGAAGCTCACCACTTCATCAAGGGTGGATGTGAGAAAGATCCAGAAAAATGGTTGCTCAAGAAGATCCCAAAGGAATCGTTTCTACCCCAAAACAACAATGTGTACAAGCTATCTAGGTTGCAACCAAAGGAAAGAGAGAAAGTTTTATCGGCCATTGTTGGTTCTATTAAAAGTTTGGGCATAGTGTCGTTGAATTTTGGCATAAGATGTCAATTCTGTAAAGTTATAGAACATTTGGATTAAGTGGTAGAATATGTAAGATTAAGATAAAATGTGCTAAGAAAAAGAAAAATTCATAGAAGAATATGGGAGTGAATCTGTCCTTTAAGAACAGATTTTGCTGCTTGAAAGATTTTTATGAGAATTATAATAGAAGTGGTTATTGTGATGATGAGTGATGGTATAAATATACCAAGCATGATTCATATACTGTAAGAGAAATAAGTCGACAAAATCTGAAAGAGAAACAAAGAAAAGCAGGTGAGCAGTCCCTAAGGTGATAACAAGTGAAGAAAGGTGTTAAACAAAATAAAACCATGAAGAAAGTTGAGATGGCACTAGTACAAGAATGACCTTTAGTGGCCGCCAAAAGCCGTCGCTAAAGGTCTATAGCGGCCGCCTAGCGTTCGCCAAACGGCAGCCGCTTTTGCCCCGTCGCTGTTTCTATCAGCGACCGCCATTTGGCGGACGCTGTAGGCAAGCCGGGGTAGACTTTAGCGGCCGCCAATTGGCGGCCGCTATAGGTCCCATCGAAAAACCTATAGCGGCCGCCATTTGGCGACCGCTATAAAATTTTAATTTTTTTTTAAAAAAATTCAATTATACATTACATTAATATATACCCAAATAAATCTCGGTTGTCATCTTCCAAGCTCCGCATCCATCATCACATATAACTACATAACAAAATTTAATAACAAAATTAGTACCGAATAAAACCGAAAAAACAAATTAACATATTTAACTTCAAACTTACTGTAACAGATCTAAAGTATTTGATTTTCAAAATAATATTCATAATTTTGATTACCATTTTAAAATTTTAAAATCATTAATTCTATTGTTCTAATTAGATTGTTGTCCTGTGATTTCAGGTCAATCTGATGTCGTCCGCTATGAGTTTGACCGTTAGACGCCCGTTTTGGCCGTTTATGACACCAGAACGGCGTTCTCAGTCACCGCGGGCACACGGCACATCCGATTGATGTGTCGTCTGCTAGAGCACATCACAATTCACTCACCTTTTGATGTCGTTTGATTTCAGGTCATTTGGACTTCGTTCGGCCCGTTTGGACCCCCCACGCGCGTTTATCAAGCGCGTGGAACACTTAAAAAACGCATAATGAGCCCTACGGCACAGACAGCACGTCCGATTGACGTGCCATCTGCGCATGCACGTCGCGAATAATAATTGGATTGTTCTCCTATGATTTTAGGTCAATCCGATGTCGTCCGCTATGAGTTTGACCGTTAGAAGCCCGTTTTGGCCGTTTATGACACCAGAACGGCGTTCCCGGTCACCGCGGGCACACGACACGTCCGGTTGACATGTTGTCTGCTTGACCACATCACAATTCACTCACCCTTTGATGTCGTTTGATTTTAGGTCATTCGGACTTCGTTCGAACCGTTTGGACCCCCCTCCCACGCGCGTTTATCAAGCGCGCGCAACACTTAAAGAACGCATAATGAGCCCTACGACGCAGACCGCACGTCCGATTGACGTGTTGTCTACGCGTGAACATCGCGAATAATAATTGGATTGTTGTCTTGTGATTTCAGGTCAATCCGATGTCGTCCGCTATGAGTTTGACCGTTAGACGCCCGTTTTGACCGTTTATGACACCAGAACGGCGTTCCCGGTCACCGCGGGCACACGACACATCCGATTGACGTGTCGTCTGCTCGACCACATCACAATTCACTCACCCTTTGATGTCGTCTGATTTTAGGTCATTCAGACTTCGTTCAACCCATTTGGACCCCCCACACGCGTTTATCAAGCGCGCGCAACACTTAAAGAACACATAATGAGCCCTACGGCGTAGACCGCACGTCCGATTGATGTGCCGTCTACGCGTGCACGTCGCGAATAATAATTGGATTGTTGTCCTGTGATTTCAGGTCAATCCGATGTCGTCCGCTATGAGTTTGACCGTTAGATGCCCGTTTTGGCCGTTTATGACACCAGAACGGCGTTCCCGGTCACCGCGGTCACACGGCATGTCCGATTGACGTGTCATCTACTCGACCACATCAAAATTCAATCACCCTTTGATGTCGTCTGATTTCAGGTCATTCGGACTTCGTTCGGCCCATTTGGACCCCCACGCGCGTTTATCAAGCGCGCACAACACTTAAAAAACGTATAATGAGCCTTGCGGCGCAGACCGCACGTCCGATTGACGTGCCGTCTGCGCGTGCACGTCACGAATAATAATTGAATTGTTTTCCTTTGATTTCAGGTCAATTCGATGTCATCCGCTATGATTTTGACCGTTAGACGCCCGTTTTGGCCATTTATGTCACCAGAACAGCGTTCCCGGTCACCGCGGGCACACGACACGTTCGATTGATGTGTCGTCTACTCGACCACATCACAATTCACTCACCCTTTGATGTCGTCTAATTTCAGGTCATTCGGACTTCGTTCGGCCCATTTGGACCCCTCACGCGCGTTTATCAAGCACGCGCAACACTTAAAAAACGCATAATGAGCCTTACGGCGCAGACCACACGTCCGATTGACGCGTCGTCTACGCGTGCACGTCGCGAATAATAATTGGATTGTTGTCCTATGATTTTAGGTCAATCCGATGTCGTTCGCTATGAGTTTGACCATTAGACACCCGTTTTGGCCGTTTATGACACCAAAACGGCGTTCCCGGTCACCGCGGGCACACGGCACGTCCGATTGACTTGTCGTCTGCTTGACCACATCACAATTCACTCACCCTTTTATGTCGTCTGATTTCAGGCCATTCGGACTTCGTTCGCCCCGTTTGGACCCCCCACGCGCGTTTATCAAGTGCGTGCAACACTTAAAGAACGCATAATGAGCCCTACGACGCAGACCGCACGTCCGATTGACGCGCCGTCTACGTGTGCACGTCGCGAATAATAATTGGATTGTTCTCCTGTGATTTCAGGTCAATCCGATGTCGTCCGCTATGAGTTTGACCGTTAGACGCCCGTTTTGGCCGTTTATGACACCAGAACGGCGTTCCTGGTCACCGCGGGCACACGACACGTCCGATTGACGTGCCGTCTGCTCGAACACATCACAATTCACTCACCCTTTGATGTCATCTGATTTCAGGCCATTCGGACTTCATTCGGCCCATTTGGACCCCCCACGCGCGTTATCAAGCGTGCGCAACACTTAAAGAACGCATAATGAGCCCCACGGCGCAGACCGCACGTCCGATTGACGTGTCGTCTGCGCTTGCATGTCGCGAATAATAATTGGATTGTTGTCCTGTGATTTCATGTCAATCTGATGTCATCCGCTATGAGTTTGACCGTTAGACGCCCGTTTTGGCCGTTTATGACACTAGAACGGCGTTCCCGGTCACCGCGGGCACACGGCACGTCCGATTGACATGTCGTCTGCGCGTACACGTCACAATTCACTCACCCTAAAAAGATACAAATATTGAAAGAGGTCTTGGGCTTCTCCCAAGAAAGAACTGTCTGGAGTTTCTCACCACCCACCGACACACCTTCCTCTGAAATTATTTGACTCAATAACTATACCTATATAATCAATACAAAACTGACATATATAGAGCTTTACGTATAGTCAATAAGTGTAACCTGTATGATGTCAAGATGTTGGGTATGATCATCATCAGTCTTGGAGTGCATGAAGATGTCATCCACAAATACTAAAACAAACTAATCTAGGTAAAAAAGGAAAATTATATTCATCAAGGATATAAAAAATTCTAAAGAATTTATCAAGACAAATGAAATTACCTCATGCATGGGGTTCATTCTCATCTGGATCACAAATATCACTGTGATATCTACCAGATGTATTCGGAGCCTACAATATATATCAATATTATGTATCTTAAACATATCAATAAAATTCAATCTGAGTATAGTTTGTTTTATTGTTTACCTGTGGCGCCACTTGTTGCGTCGTCATTTCATCGATACGTGATGACATCTGTGACAACCTCTCCTCATACTCTGCAAGAAACTGCTGAAACTGTGAATCAAAATTGCGCTACATATCCTGCATGGAAGCATCTATCTCAGCTTGTGTGCGCATCCCTGACTCTCTGCATACACCCATCACCTCTACTCTAACAACTGCACGTCGTGGGATACCACCGCCATAAGTCAAAGAATAACCATGACCGTCACGCCCCACGACACGGTGAAATATTTCATCTCTACGCACAATACTACGACGTTGCTCCTCTGGAAACTCTGCTAACTGAATGTCATACTGTGCCTGTAGCATATAATGAATCAATGAACAAATATGAATAATTTATATAAAATAAAAAATACATTTATTAGTAAATAATTTTCTTACTATAACACCAGCAACATCGGGATCACCCACCCTACGAGTTCTCATCCATATGGACATCCGATCGATTGGCTCACCGCGTTGGTGTAACTATAATAAAGGGGTTCACCATGTTATACTACAATTTTTTTAAAATATGAATGAAATAGTGAATTCTGAACTTACAGCATGTCTGAGCTGTGACACATGTCGAGTGCCAAGTCTAGAAGGCGTGTCCTGCATCGCCCGATTATGTGAATGAAGATCAGACTCTGTCTACATTCAACGTGTGAGTCTCGTATTATATGCCCAAACAGACGACTCAATGCAGTAGCACCATCTCCAACTGGATGAAATGTGTCGTCAAATAACACATCCAATCGGGCTCCAGAGTTCCAGGATCGAACCCCTCTACCAGGACCCCTGCGTCTGCTGGAAGAAGCAGTAGATCCTGATAAACATAAATTCATAATTCAATTACAATATAAATTAATGATTAGAAACTTTTAGGGAAATATAAACAGAAAATTACAATCAATTAATTTAGAAAAATGAAAACATACATACCAACAACATCAGGTGAACCACTGTGACCACCCTGTGACATACCTACATTAAAAGAAATTATAGTTAAATCAATCAATTTTTATACATATATAACTCATAAATATTTTTACAAATAATAACTAGGGATATAATTACAATTTCCACTAATCATGCAAGTCTATCGTATCTCCTTCAACTGTCTCTCTGGTCCATTGTATATCTTCATCTCGTACAGCTACTGTTGTTTGGTCAAGTGTTTGATCAGGAAATGCGACAACTTCAGGTTCCTCTTGGTCAATCAGAAAACCCCTCTTCTAGACATTTTCACCACAACTTTCCAATCAGAATCAATGCCGACAAAGTAAACTTGTTTTGCCTGTGATGTCAGTATGAAGGGCTCATTGCTAACCCGGTCATCTTTATATAGCATATTGTTAAAGTTTACTAATGTAAATTGGAAGTTATCAACTTTCGTTCCACGAACTGGATCGACCCAATCACACCTTAACAATATGTGTTTTAAGCCACAATCATAAATAACCTCAATAATATCTCTCAACAATCCATAATAATAACCCACACCAACAAAAGAACAATCAACGCCACTATTTTGTGTGGCTCGGTTCATGTCAACATCGCTAATACGAAATCGGAATCTGTTTGCATCCAAAGACTTGTAGCGACGAGCTGTAATAAATGGACCATCAGCTAGTTGGTTGAGTTCTTCGCTCACATGCTGGGTTAAATCACGTAACGTTTGAATCTGCAAATTTCACATATATAGTTTAATGGATAAAGGATTGTGAAAATACAACTAAGTTGCACTATAAAAATATTAAATCAATTATACGTACATGAGTCTTGAACCACTCATGAAATGTGTTGAAATGATGTTTTTGGATTTGATACTCAGTTGCACGGGGCCTTTCACATTTCAACTCAGCGATATGCATCCTAAATCACAACACAATATAAGGTAAGCAATAAAATAAATATAGAAACAAAATACACATCAACTATGAAATGTACTGTATCAATGGCATAACTGATGGAGTGTTGAACAACACATATCGATGAGCTTGAACCCACTCGTCGTTCCGCATATCAAATGTTATTCCTTCTCCAATTGGACCCTCGTCAGTCTGGGACGGTTTATCTATCTTTGTTTCAACCTCATCAATATATGAAGCACAGAAATTAGTACACTCATCCATTAAATATCCCTTGGCAATTGATGCTTCTGGACGAGCTTTGTTGCGCACATAGCGTTTCAATGTATTTAAGTATCGCTCTATTGGATACATCCACCTGAATTGCACGGAACCGCCAGCAATGACTTTACCAGTTAAATGCACGGTCAAGTGAACCATGACATCAAAAAAAGACGGCGGGAAGAGTTTTTCTATGTGACATAGTGCAAGTAAAATCTTATCCTGTAGCTTTTTCAAATCACTCATGCGATGATTCCTAGAACAGAGCTGTATGAAAAAATTAGAAACTCCAATCAACGGCTCAACAACCTGGGAAGGTAAGCAATCACGAATTGCTATAGGAATTAATTGTTGAAGCAGAATATGATTATCATGACTTTTCAAACCCTGTAATGTCAGGCTCGTCATATTCACGCGCTTCGAAATATTAGAGAAATAACCATCTGGCACCTTAACAGTCTTCAAAATTGATAGAAATGTTTGTTTCTCTTTTTTACTCATTGTGTACTGTGCAGCAGGCATGTATGCCTGATTACCTTCACCCAGCTGTAAATGTAATGGTTTTCTCAATCCCATTTCTTGCAAATCACGTCGAGCATTAACATTGTCCTTTTATTTCCCCTTGACGCCTAAAATGGTGCACAAAATATTATCACATACATTTTTTTCAATGTGCATCACATCTAAATTATGCCTTCAAATATTATATTTCCAATAAGGAAATTCAAAAAAAAAATACTTCGTTTCTTCCAATTATGACTTCGCTGTCTATTTGTAGTAGGAATAGAAGGCAACGCAGGAACCAATAAATCTTGAAAATCATACATTGTACGGATGTTTTCTTCATCAGGTTGTGCACAAATTTCAACCTCAAACAGTATTTGTGGTGATGGGTCAAACTCTCTATTCCCATCAAACGATACACGGTCTTTTCTGAACCTGTGCAATGGAGGAAGAAAGCGTATGTGACCAAGATATGCCCACTTTCTACAGTGCTTAAGCCATATAGATTTCTTACTCTTATTACAACAAGGGCAAGCAAATTCTCCTTTTGTACTCCAACCTGATAAGTTAGCATATGCTGGAAAATCATTAATTGTCCATAACAAAGCGGCCCGAAGTCTAAACATTTCATTTGCTGCCGAGTCAAAAGTCATTACACCATCGGCCCAAAATTCTTGCAGCTCATCAATCAAAGGTTTCATATAAACATCGATTTTATCACCAGGTCCTCTCGGTCCATCAATTAGAATTGACAGTAACAAAAAAGGTTGCTTCATACATACCCATGGGGGAATGTTGTATGGAACCAACACCACTGGCCATGTACTATGTGTTGCACCAACCATGGACCTAAATGGGTTAAAACCATCTGCTGCCAAACCCAGTCGAATATTACGATCATCTCGGGAAAAGTCTGGGTGTCTTTGATCAAACTCTTTCCATGCCAAAGAATCTGTCGGGTGAGTTAATTTATCAACATCTTTCTTTCTCTCTGAATGTCAAGTCATCAATTTAGCAATTTTAGTGGACAAGAAGAATCTCTTCAGTCTCGGTTTCAGTGGGAAATAACGCATCTGTTTAGCGGCAACTTGTTTCCCTTGATTCAAGACTCTCCCAGGAAGAATCTGACTACCTTGATTAATCTCATTGGTTTTCCACCTGGATGTATAGCAAATAGTACAATTATTTAATTGCGCATTCTCTTTTCTGAACAACATACAATTATTGCGACATGCATCAATTGTATCATATGTAAAACCAAGATCATCGATTAACTTAAAAGCTTGATAGAATGACTCCGGAATCGTTGCTCCAGCAGGGAGTACCTTCTTCAATAATACCAACAACATGTCGAATGAGGTGGCTGACCACTGTTTCAAGGCCTTCAGGTGTAACAATTCAACGATGAACGACAGTTTACTAAATTTAGTGCATCTAGGATATAATTCAGTACGCTCATCGTCAAGAATTTCAAAGAATTTCAATGCTTCTCCATCTACAGAAGAACGAGGATTACTCAATCCAACGTCATCATTTACGACATTAATGTCTTCAGATTGAAACTGACGCATCATATCATTCAGCATTATGTTCATCGGATCAACTGTTCTCGAATCAACATTCATATGAATATTTTCTGAGCGATGACATGAAACAGAATCTTCTCCATGACGCGTCCATGTCTTATAGTTTTTCAAAAACTCATTCAAAAACAAATGTTCTCTAACACTATCTCGTTTGAAGAGATATCTATTTGCACATTTTCTGCATGGACAACTAATCATATCGCTTGGAAATTTGTTGGTGAAATCCATAAATCTCTTAATCCCCTCATAATATTCAGCTGAAAATCTATCTTGCATATCAATCCAACTCCTATCCATATCTGTA